>CM052442.1:85821928-85851925 GCA_028533085.1 Varecia variegata | reverse complement strand
GTCTGTACTAAAAATAGAAAGAAATTATCTGGCCAACTAAAAATATATATAGAAAAAATTTAGCCGGGCATGGTGGCGCATGCCTGTAGTCCCAGCTACTCGGGAGGCTGAGGCAGTAGGATCGCTTAAGCCCAGGAGTTTGAGGTTGCTGTGAGCTAGGCTGATGCCATGGCACTCACTCTAGCCCGGGCAACAAAAGCAAGACTCTGTCTCAAAAAAAAAAAAAAAAAAAACACTTCCTTGGAGGTAAACGTTGCAGTTGAGCTCACCTGAGTGATGACGTTGGAGGCTTGTCCTTAGTTACTTTTAATTGACTCTGATGACCCACCCACCTGCAGCCTATGTTTGGACTAGTATTTGGGGATGGGAAGTGAATCCATTTGTGTCACAAGAGGAAGACCTGAATCTGGGGCAGGAAAGTCTGAATATAATTGGAAAATGGAAAAAAGTTTATCTCCTGTGCCAGTTGGTGGCATTGGCTGCCTAAGACACTTGGGAATGTTTCCCACACTTGTCCTCAGGAGTTGGCTGTGTAACCATCCAGAAGATGGGGGCTTCCAGAAAAATTTAGAATCTCATTTTGCCTTTTCATTTTATCTTATTGGATGAGTGGCTGTCAATTTTTAAGTGCTTTGCAGCCACTTCATTTAACAGCTTTGTTGAAGTGGAGTTCACATACTGAACCATACAATTCACCCATTTAAAGTGTACAATTCAGTGGCTTTTAGTGCCTTCAGAGTTGTGCAGCTATCACCACAGCCAACTTTAGAACAATTTTTGTCACCCAGAAAGAAACCTGTACGCCTTAGCCCCTCAATCTTACCTCCCCCAGCCCCTGGCAGCCCACTAATTTGCTTTCTGTCTCTGTGGATTTGCCTGTTCTGGACATTTTGCATGAATGGAATCGTGGAGTATGTGGTGTTTTGCGTCTGGCTTCTTTCACTTAGCAGTGTGTGCTCAAGGTTCATGCACATTGTAGCTGGATCTGTGCTTGCTTTTATGGCTGAGTAATAGTCTGTTGTGTGGAGGGACCACATTTTTGTTTACCTCCTTATCTGTCGATGAACATTTGGGTTATTTCTACCTCTTGGCTAATATGCATAGTGCTGCTTTGAACATCTGTGTACACATTTCTGTGTGGATATAGTTTATGGTGAAATTGTTGGGTCATGTGGTCGCTGAGGAACTGCTAGTGTGCAGCCACTTTTTTCCCCCCTCTTTTCGCAAGAACCCGTTCCACATGAAGTGCAGGCACTTTTGATACCAGCCCTGCCTATATCAGCTTGGCACAGTTGATTCTCCCTTAAAGTCTGTTTACAGGCAGAATGTGTGTCCCAGCCAGGGTGGGAGAATGGCAGCAGGGGTGATTCCTGCTGCACCCAGAGCTGGTTCAAATAACATTCCTTTTCTTGTTTATGAAACGAAACTGACATTTATCAGAGCCCTTGAGATCCTGGGATGAAAAACTCTGACACAGTTCTGCCAAGTGTCCCTAAAATAAAGAGACAATTTTCTTTTTGAGTATCTGACCCCGTCCTGGGCTCTCCTCCACCACCCCCCTCCAGGACAGTGAAAGATAATGTCAGAAGTCCTTTGCATAATAGCTGGTATCGCAAACCTTTTGGTCTGCCTGGTTGGAATATTTTCCTCTCAACTGGCGCTGCGCTGTTGGTGCTGTCCAGCTCCTCCGAGCAGTGCAATTAGGGTGAAATCTCAGAGTTGGAAATACCACTCAGTAATAAAAGGGAAATGAACTATGGATACATGCAACAACCTGGATGCATCTCAGAGTAATTACTCTGAGTAAAAGAAGCATTCAGACCAAAAAGAGTGTATACTCTATGATTTCATTCATGCAGAATTCTAGAAAGTGCTAGCTAGCCTACAGTCATAGAAAGCAGACTAGTGGTGGTGGGGACAGAAAGGTGGGAAGGGCAGGAGAGGGGGTGACAGGGCACAGGGAGACTTGGAGGTGATGGATGTGCTTGTTATCTTGACTGTGGTGACAGTTTTATGGGAGTTTACATACACTGACATGTCAATTTCTAAAAATGACATACTTTAAATATACACCGTTTATGGCCTGTCAGTTATATCTCACTGAAACTGTTAAAAGTAGTAAAATCATGCAGAGATACCACTACCCACTCATTTCAGTGGCTCTGTCTTTTTTTATTTTTGAGACAGAGTCTCACTCTGTTGCCCGGACTAGAGTGCTATGGCGTCAGCCTAGCTCACAGCAACCTCACACTCCTGGGCTTAAGCGATCCTCCTGCCTCAGCGTCCCGAGTAGCTGGGACTACCGGCATGCGCCACCATGCCCGGCTAATTTTTCTATATGTATTTTTTTAGTTGTCCAGCTAATTTTCTTTCTATTTTTAGCAGAGACAGGGTCTTGCTCTTGCTCAGGCTGGTCTCGAACTCCTGAGCTCAAGTGATCCACCCGCCTCGGCCTCCCAGTGTGCTAGGATTACAGGCATGAGCCACCGCGTCCGGCCTCAGTCTTTTTTTTTTTTTTTTTTTTTTTTTAAGAAGGCTGAAAGTGCCACTGGAACCCTCATGTCCTGCTGGTGGGACAGGTGCCCATACACCTACCCGTGACCCCGAAGAGAAATGAAGTGTATGTCCATGTAGGGCTGCGCTGAATGTTGACAGCAATCCCAATGAACGGATAAAAAAAGTAGTATGGACGCCCAGTTGGAAAAACTTGTGCCTGTTGATTTGATTTGCTTTTCTTAACTCACTTGGAAATGTTGAGATTTGCAGATAGGTACAGTCCTTTTAGGCAGGAATTTAAGTGTTTTTGTGCAGGTGTTCCAGGTGACCTTGTAGATGCTGCTTACAATCTGAGAGGTCCTGGCCTCACTTTGTTCCTTCACTCTCAGATCAGGCCTATGCTTTGTGTTCCCCTTCCACTTGGCATAGCCTGTGAGCAGCACAGCTGGGACAGTCGTCCATGCTCGGATTTTATTTTAAGTGCAAAAGTTGCTTCCTTAGGAAAAATGTCATCTTTCTTGATCATAAGGGGCAAAATCTTGGGAAAGCTGCTTGCTGACCTGTTGTCTCAGCCTTACCTGTCCTCCCACCTGCCAGGCTCTTATGTGTTTCCTCTCCGGTTCTGGTCTTGAGTAAGCAAACTTGGGCTTGCTTTTCCTTTTCAAGTGGTAAAATACTTAGGATAAAAAGTTGACACCTCATCTTTAAAGCCATAGTCCTGCCTGCGTTCAGAGTTCACAGGTGGCTGTCCCGGCCTGTCCTTGATTATCCAGGTGGACAGACCATCTTCCCTTGCCTGCTGAGCCCTGAGATTGTAAGTCATACGTAAGACCAGGAGGGGTGAGCTCTGTACAGCCCTGGGTTCCTAAAAATGGTGTGTTTAAAATTTGCATGTGACTTTGTCCCTTTTGGTTTTGCAAATACTCGGGGAGTCCAGCTGTGATCTCTGTGTGCCGTGAGTCCCTTGGAGATAAGATGCTGCTAACCAGAGCCGTGCTGGCAGGTGTCATGGGACTTCGCAGGGTTGTTTCCAGATGTGAGGACTCTCCCTGCGATTATGCAAAAGTAGCCGACACTTTACAGTTAGTGGTAGATACTCAAAATGACTTCTAACTATTTTTGTCGCAATTAATTTCTTTACCCAGATTTAGCATGATTGTGGGGGGAGTTAACACTAATACTATACCAGTAGTAACTAAATAAAGTTCCCTCTCAGTCCAGCTACCATAACCAAAAAAAAGAGACATTTTTCTTATTGCTTTATTGAGGTCTGATCACTTACCATGGAATTCTCTTGTTTTTAAGCATACAACTCAGTGTTTCTTTTTCAGTAAATGTACAGGGTTGTGCAGCCACCGCTGCAGTTGCCCTCTTTCTCTCTGCCTTCCCTCCTCTGATCTGTCGCCACGTGCACGGTTCGAACGGTCTGACCACCTCGGCAGACCTCATGCTTATTGGCTGCCACTTGCACGTTAGGGAGGTGGGCCAAGCCCTGTGCCCGGGGTCAGAGATGGTGGCCAAGCCCTGGCCCCATGCTTCCGGCCTCAGTGGGTGCCTGCCTTTGAACCCTTCCACGTGTTCGTGTTTACTTTTGTACCCTCTAAAAGCTGCCGGCCCGACCTCTCCAGGCTGGCCCTGGACTGCAGCCTCCCTGCACTTTTCTTCTCTGCCTTGCTGTGCTTAGTGAGCTGAGGGCAGTGACACTGTTTGATGGAGGCCTTTGCCACCTGCAGTGCACCTTAAGAAAGTTGCACACGCTGCCTGGCCCCTGCCTGGCCCGGGTGTTGACCTTGGGAATGCTGAGGGCCCCAGGAGGGGGAGTGGTCTGCTCTGTGAAGGGAAAGCCTTTGTAAGTGCTGGTCCTGGAGTGCTTGTGGGGTGAAGGGGTGGGCATGGTGCACCGTGTGGGGCCAGGCTGAATCTTGGAGCCCCGAGGAGCTGCTGAGGGGTGCCGGGACTGAAGCTGGGAGGAAGGGCCCTCAGACGGCAGCGGCCGGGGGAGGACCATGGCTGGGAGGTCGGGCAGGGTGGCCGAGTTTGGCCATCTCATGAACAAATGGAGCTGAGGTGGAGGACACCGGGTCAGGGCTGTGTGTGCACATGCAAGTGTGAACGTGTGAGTGCATGTGCCTATGTGGGAGCTGCCAGGGTGCCAGGTGTCTCCTCCCAGTGCACGTGTTCAGCACTGCACCTGGCACACTGATGCCCTCGGCCTCCTCACAAGCAGTCACAGACTAGAGCAGACCTGAGCTCCTGCCTGTGGTTTCATCAGGGTCTATGACCCCCTGGCTGGGACAGGGCTCCCTGCTGGTGGGGAGGCACCGCCCTGCGAGTGCCCTGCGAGGGGCAGAGGCCTCCCCAGAGCAGTGTGCACTGAAGCTGGAGGGGCACATTCTGGGCGGCGGTTCACCATGGAGGGCGGTTTGTGGTTGTCACCATGGTGAAGATGCTGTCATGGTGGTTGGGACAGTCCAGCCTGGCAGAGAAGGGCCACAGTGCCCAGCTGTGCTCTGACATTCAGAGCTGAGTGGCTAGGCTGGAGGGGCCACAGGGTCCGTGAGTCTGGGCCTGGTCACCACTGCTGCTCACAGATCTGCTCTCACAGCAGAGTCACAGGTCTGAGCTCGCTCTTGCTAGAGGAGGTTTCCTCTGAGAACAGAATTCTGCCGCCTCTAGTAATCGGAGGGCTGCTGAGTCCTGGGACCCTGGGGCTGGCAACAGGTCCTTGTGCACCCCTCCCTTTTTTTAAGAGATGGGGGTCTCACGTTGCCCAGGCTGGGCTCCAATTCTTGGGTTCAAGTGATCCTCCCGCCTCAACTTCCCAAGTAGCTGGGACTACAGGTACGCGCCACCACGCCTGGCTCTTCTGTCTTACATGTGTTGGTTGAGTAGCAGCTTGAGAACTGGATGAGCGAGCTGGCCTTTCCGGGGTCCCTGTGGACCTTTGCCAGGACTGTGTCTAGACATGCAGTTGGTTGGGCTGCTTGCTGGCTCTGGCTGGCCTTTGCCACAACCGAGGATGGCACTGTCCTGAAGCATCAGGCCCTTGCAGAGCGCAGTGGGTAATGCCCAGGGTGGCTCCTGGTCCTGGGGCGGAGGCGCTCCGTCAGAGCTGCGCTGTGTCCATCCTCGCCTCCTTCGGGTACGTGGGTCCACAGAGCGAGCGCGGGTTCTGGGCGGCCACCTCGTCCTCCACGTGGAAGCACTTAGGAGGGTTCTCTAACGTAAGGGAAGGGAACGAAAACTCTGTGCGTCTGTCTCCTCGGTTCAGCAGTAGCGAAGGTTTTCTCTCTCCCTTTTTCTTTTTTCTCGCTGGTGTGTTTTTATTTGTTTTGATGATGTGTTTTTAAAACCAGTTCTGTGGGTCTTTTCATCCTCACCTCTGAGATGGAGCCATGCGGGTGGGTGATCCTCGACCATTTTGACCTAGAAAATGTAGTGTGCATTTCTAGAAACAAAAAAAAAGGGCATCTCTCCTTCGTGGCTGCAATGCCATTGTCAAACGAGCAGCATCGACAATGGTTTTTCAGGATCGTCCAACATGTGGGGACAATCAGATTCTCTCTGTGACCAGATTCTTCCCTCAGACCCTGTTACAGTCCAGCATGGAGACACTCGCTGTGTCTCCCGGCCCTGCCCTCAGAGCAGCCCTTCCTGCTTCTTTTCGTGCCACTGAACTGGGTGGGCTCTGGTCCTGGTCATTGTCCTGTGAGGGGTCCACCTTCTGGACTGAGCCCCTTGTCATCACACCCTGGCCTCTCCCTGCAGGTGTGGGGTGGATTTCATCTCAGGCCCTGGGCTCCCTGGACAGTGGCTGGTCCAGGGCTGTGCAGGCAGCAAGGTGAGCTGGGGACGCCTCAGGCACTCGGGCCACGTCGAGGACACTCTTTTTTTTTTTTTTTTTTTTTTTTGCTTTGTTGCCCGGGCTAGAGTGAGTTCCGTGGCGTCAGCCTAGCTCACAGCAACCTCAAACTCCTGGGCTTAAGTGGTCCTACTGCCTCAGCCTCCCGAGTAGCTGGGACTACAAGCATGCGCCACCATGTCCAGCTAATTTTTTCTATATATTTTTAGTTGGCCAGATAATTTCTTTCTATTTTTAGTAGAGACGGGGTCTCGCTCTTGCTCAGGCTGGTCTCGAACTCCTGACCTCGAGCGATCCGCCCGCCTCGGCCTCCCAGAGTGCTAGGATTACAGGCGTGAGCCACCGCGCCCGGCAGAGGACACTCTTGAGTGTCGAACCTCAGGGGCGGGCTCCAGTGCTCTGACTGGAACAGGGGTCTGTGGGTCCACAGGGTACCAGCAGGGAGGGAGTTGGGGAGAGAGGTGCTTCCTTTCTGCTAAGAACCGAGGTGGAAAGCAGAGCCCGGGCTGCCTGCTGGGTGGGACCGTGGGAAGTGGCCTTCTTTGTAGGTCAGAAATGGTCCCGTCCCAGCGATTTCATGTGGTTCGGATTCATAGATTAAAGGAGACTAAAGAGACATCACAAATTATGTGCAGTCGTTAACTGGGTCTTGGATTAAAAAAAACTATAAAGGACATTATTAGGACATTGGGACAATGCGCACATGTGTATTAGCCAACAGTGTCATAGCCATGGTGAGGTCCTGAGTCAGCCGCTTGTGTTGTGAGGGTGCGGAGGGAGCCCTTGTCCTGCAGCTCAGAAGCGGGTCAGGAAAGTTAAAGGTACGTGTGTGCAGAGCGAGAGGGGGACCTTGAGCCTGGCGGGATGTGACAGGGGTGTCCAGGTGAAGCGGATGTGGGTGTGTATTTTTGGTAGCTTTGGAATTTTTTATTTTAAGTAGAGGGAATTGTCAGGGTAGAGTCCTTCCAGGTTGGGGCCAGTCTTCCTGGCAGTCCCCTCCCTTGGGAGGAGGGCTCAGAACCCTGCAGTTCCTGGCACCCAGCTGCCCTGGGGGGTGGTAACTTCCCACCCTCTTTTTTATTTAAACCTTGACATCAGAGAATAAATGATGAGTGACTTAGCATCTGGGCCTTTATGTTTTAAAGGATGAGGAGCCGTATTCATTTAGCTAACACTATTGTGGGCCTCCTGGGGTATGGGCTCCACCTAGGTGTTGGGCTCATAGCAGGAGCAGGACAGATTGTACCCCTGGGGCCCCAAGATGGAGTCAGAGGAGGCCTGCCTGGGAGGCACCTGTGGCCCAAGTCCTGAAGGACATGGAGCCAGCTTTGCTGAGGCTGTAGGGAATGCATGTGCAAAGGCCCCGGGGCACTGACAAATGCAGAGACTGAGGTTTGGAGTAAGAGTCTGTGGTTTCAGAGTTGATGCCAGCACAACAGGGGGCGATTTTTGAATTTCCGTGCTGTCTCTCTGGGAATGAAGGGACCATTCTTGGTGCTGCTCTGATGTACGGTCTGAGTTCTGTGGTGTATTGCGAGTAACTGTCTCTGGGCAAAAACCCCTGCAGACCTTGATCAGCTCAGCCACTTTTAGCTGGACTTTCCAGAGTGTGATTTTAGTCAATGCTGGGTTCATATTTGGAGCAGAACTAAAGGATTTAGGGACCCTAGCTCTGGGGCCTTGTGTGGGGCTAGGTACTGGGAATTCTGGAGTATGGCTTTAAATACTGTGTCCAGAGCAGAGGTGATGGGAACTGCTTCCTGGGGCTTCGTGACCTGGTGGTGGGTACCTGGAGGTGGGTGCAGGGAGGCCCTGCCCCTCTGGAGCCTCCCTGGTGAGACGATGGGTTGACAACCTTGGAAGACTTCAGTTATCGGGAGTGGCGGCCCTGTGTCAGCCAAGGACCACAGCCCTCTCTCCTCCGCCCGTCATGTCCCAGGCATGGACTGAGGGCCTTCTCTGTGCCAGGCATTGTCCCCTAGTGCTGTGTTTTAACTCATTTAATGATAGTTTCTAGGGTCAAATGTGTTTCTGAAATTAACGTTTTATCTTAAAACTTTTCAGAGAGTGGAGAGAGACGCTAACCACGCAGCTACAGAAGTCAGCTTGTGTTGTGGCACATCACTGCCTGGCCGCAGTGGGGCTGGGGTGCAGGTGTGTGTGCAGAGAGAACACACCTGTGCTCCCCAGCAGGTGGGCTCGAGGGACCTCTGGGCCTTGGGGGATCTGGAATTCTCTCTCCGGCCTCCCCGGCTTCAGTGGGGGTGAGGTAGAGTCCGCCTGGCCTTGTATCCATGCTGTGTTGTCTCCCCAGAGCTCCCAGAGTGGACTTAGGGGTCCTGTCCCTTGTCACGCCTGAGGGGTAAGTGCAGAGCAGAGAGAGAGAGGGAGACTGAGGCTTGTGCGTGTGACAGACAGGGGGATTGGGCTTGCCACCTGCCGGTCATGCTCGTGGTCCCCGTGTGCCCCCTTGGAGAGAGGAGGGCAATTGTGGCATGGACAGAGTAGGGAGGATGAGGGCACCTAGATGGGGTGCAGTTTTGTGTCGTTCCACATGCAGGAAAGTACAGATTGAAATATCGTCAAGGATATTTCTTTATACATAAAAGTCCTGACAAATTTTAGGAGCTCTTCTGGACTGAGCAAACATTTTCTTAAAGGCCCAGATAATAAATATTCTAGGCTTTATGGGGCAAGAAGCAAAGAGGAGGATATTATTAGATATTTAATCCAACCATTTAAGGATGTACGTATCCCTCAGATCCCTGTGCTAGACTGGTGCAGCCTTTTCCCTGCAGCGTGTTTTGCAACGCTGCCTTCATGACCCTGTGGCGAAACCCGGGCGCCATCACCTGTGCACCCACACTTTCAGAAACCAACGTGCATGTGCCCAGGCACAGTCACACCGAGAGACGCGATGCAACAGTGTTTTCCCCGTCTGCAGCCTCACCGCCATCCCACACCGCTGAGTGTCGAGCACATGGAGAGAGAATGTTTTGAAGTGCTGACCAGCTGTCAGAATTTCAAACAGAGCACATCTCAACAACAACAGAGCAAACAACCTGATTCGGAAGTGGATGAAGGATTCGAATAGCCCATTTCTCTAGAGAAGATAAGTGAATGGTCTGCAGGCACAAGAAGAGATGCTCGACGTCACTGATCATCGGGGATCAAAACCGCTGGGTGATGCCACTTCCCACCGCCAGGGCTGCTGGCATCAAAGCAGAAAGCAAGTGTTGGTGTGAGGCTATGGGGAAATCGGGACCTTGGCTACTCCCGGAGGGAATGGAAATCGTGCACCTGCTGTGGAGAAGAGCTTGGCAGTTTCTCAGAAAGTTAAACACGCAGTTACCCCATGATCCAGCAGTTCCACTCCTTGATATATGTTTGAGGGCATTGAAAACCTACATCCACACAAATCTTTGTACCCCTGTGTTCATAGCAGCACCATTCACAGCGGTCCAAAGTGGAAACAACCCGCGTGTTCAGCGTGTGAATGGATAAGCAAAATGTGGCACCAAAAAAAAAATATGGTACATCCATACAATGGAGTGTTTTTTCAGCCTTACAAAAGGAAGAAAATTCTGACACATGCTGGAATGAGGAGGAACCTTGAGGATGTTCACTGAAGGAAACTACTCAGAAAATGAGATACTATATGATGCCAGTTATATGCAGTCCCCCAAGTAGTCACACTTACAGAGACGAAGTAGAATGGCAGGTGTTGGGGAAAGGGGAAAGGGAGTTAGTGTTCAGTGGGAACAGAGTTTTAGTTTTGCAAGATGGAAAAAGTTCTAAAGGTGGATAGAATGCCACTGAAGTATACACTTAAAAGTGATTAAGGTCACAGCATGGTGGCAGGTGCCTTTAGTCGCAGCTACTTGGGAGGCTGAGGCAGGAGGATCACTTGAGCCCAGGAGTTGGAGATTACAGTGAGTTGTGATTGTGCCACTGCACTCCAGCCTGGTGGGGAGAGACTCTTATCTCTTAAAAAAAAAAAAAAAAAAAACAAAAACAGAATTTTTTGTATTTTACTACAGTACTCCTACTGCCTGACCCAGCCTCGAGTTAAGGTTAAGTGGCCCCTGGGGGGCAATTCTGGGGCCTGTAGACTGTGTCATTTGAGGTGGTGGTTCCTGGGGGCACCTTAGGAGCTCCTGTTCCCATTGGCCCCAGGTGGCCATGCAGTCTCAGTGCTGGTGTCCTGTGCAGTTTGTGGCGTAGTGACCTAAAATCAACTGTGTTTGCTGCTGTCAAGTAGTAAAGGCAATACTTACAGTGAGAGTATGTGGCCTGGAGGAGGAAGGCTCTGAACATTGTTCCTACTTCATCATCAAGAAGGGCAGTGGGCGAGGTTGGTGGCTTTCCTGCGTCTCCAGGGCGGCAGCCTTCACGTGAGTGCTCAACAAGCCTTTCACTGTAGTGGGGCTCCAGGCCCTGGGTGGTACCCCAGGTGCCCTACAATGGGTTTGTAAAAGTCACCTTGTTCCTTGTGGTCTTCAGTCACCTGGGCTTCCTGGTCATGGGCCGTGGGCCGTGGATGTGGCTCTTTGGCCAGGTGGGGCTTAGACTGTTTGGGGGGGGGTGCCCTAAGCCACCAGTACCCTGTTCTTGGCAGGATAGGTTTGATAGGGAAGAAGAGTGTACGAAAAATCCAGTCAGAACAAGGGGACCTGTCTCAAAGCAGCGAGTAGGCCAGTGTGTCACAGGAGGGTCACTGCCGCTGCTTCTGGAAGAAGCCATGTGCCCAGGTTAGGTCCTAGAAGCTGTGGTTTCGCTTAGGTGACACTGTCATTGCACTGTAGGTCGGACCCGAGGGCATCCTGCAGAACGGGGCTGTGGACGACAGTGTGGCCAAGACTAGCCAGTTGTTGGCCGAATTGAACTTTGAAGAGGATGAGGAAGACACCTATTACACGAAGGACCTCCCCATACATGCCTGCAGGTGAGTGGCACAGCTGGGCCCGGGCCCGCTGACCCCTCTGGTAGAGGGGTGGGGTAGTGCCCTTGCTCTCTGGCTGCTCTGCGACTCTCGGCACTCATGCACACACGGTCCTTGTCACTGGCCAGGAGAGTGGACTCAGCACCCTTGGACACCCCGCATTCACCCAGCTGGTGGGGAAAGGCACCCTTTCCTCTGGCCCTAGGTGCTGGGCTTGTTGCCCGATACCTGCCCCTCACTCACTAGAAAGAACTTGTCACATTGGGTGAGCGTTTAGGGTTAGAGGGGGAGCAGAGCAGCCGATTCTCCTACGGAGGGATTGCTCTGCGATTCTGTGATGTACCTGACTCCCTGGCGCTTTCACCATGCCTGCAAAATTGGGAGTAAGTTGTGAGCGGGTAGACCTGCATGTTTTTTGTTTTTTTTTGTTTTTTTTTTGAGACAGAGTCTCACTCTATTACCCAGACTAGAGTGCCGTGGCGTCAGCCCAGCTCACAGCAACCTCAAACTCCAGGGCTCAAGCAATCCTCCTGCCTCAGCCTCCCGAGTAGCTGGGACTACAAGCATGCACCACCATGTCCGGCTAATTTTTTTTGTATATATTTTAGTTGTTTGGCTAATTTCTTTATATTTTTTTTAGTAGAGACGGGGC
This sequence comes from Varecia variegata, assembly GCA_028533085.1. Lineage (NCBI taxonomy): Eukaryota > Metazoa > Chordata > Mammalia > Primates > Lemuridae > Varecia > Varecia variegata. The sequence goes on along the minus strand of CM052442.1, from coordinate 85,839,973 downwards.
CTTGCTCTGGCTCAGGGTGGTCTCGAACTCCTGAGCCCAAATGATCCACCCACCTCGGCCTCCAGAGTGCTAGGATTACAGGCGTGAGCCACCATGCCCGGCCCTACATGTTAACCTAATTTGGAATTCTCATCTCTTGTCTCTTACATTTGGGCTTATTCTTGCTTTTTTGTTACACATGCGTGAGGAAATGAAGACCAGAAGAGGTGAAGTGATTTTGCTTGGGGCACCTGGCCAGCCAAGGCAGCGTGGGGCCTAGCCCTGACTCAGAGCCCATTCCCCGTCCCTCCCCTCCTTCCCCCATTGGTGCCACCAAGGCTGCCTCCCTGTGGCCACATTAGCTCTGGTGCAGAGGGGCAGAGGGCCGCACATTTGCCTTAGGTTCTCGTTTCCAAATGTTTGATGGTGTGATTGTGCTCCTGTCATGCACAGAGGTGCCTGTGGAGTATCCTGGTGGAGGGGCCTCAGCTGCACAGCCTCTTGCCCTCCCTGCCGTCCCCATGCTGTGAGGTAGGGGGGTCTTGAGAGCCCTCCCCATCGTGTGCGGAGTGGGCGAGGGGTGCTGGCTGAAGCACACTCTGGTTTGAGACTGAGTCTTGGCTCTGTACACAAGCAGAACTCTGGGGAGCTAGTGTTTTTGGTTCTTGTGTGTCAATTTTTACAATAGTAGGGGTGGCGTTGAGGGGCTCCCCCAAGGTTCCCCCTGCATAAGCATCAGGTCGCCGGGCCCTGTGCCTCCACTGCAGGGTCGGCCGAGTTCCCTGGGAGCACAGTGCCCTCTGCTGGAGGCTGGGGTTCACTGTGACCACAGCGTCACTAGGGTTGGGGCTCCTGAAACATCAGGCCAAAGGGAAGGGACTGGAATGGCCTTGGGCGAGTGAGCCCCCCTCAGGCAGCTCTCCCTGGAAGTAGCTTTGTTCATGCAGGCTGTCCCCTGCGGAGCCCCCACCACACACCTGACCCCTTCCCTGTGGCCTCGGGATTGGGAAGCCTTGGTTAACCGGTTTGCTTTGGTTATCGTGATTGTTGGGTTTGAGTATGTGTTTAATGAAAAACTTAAAAATGTTGTAAGAGGAAAGAATTTTACATCCTGCCAAATTAAAACCAGAGAGCAACCTTCCAACTTTAACTGTTGATGTTTTGATTTTCTAGTTACTGTGGAATACATGATCCTGCCTGCGTGGTTTACTGTAACACCAGCAAGAAGTGGTTCTGCAACGGACGGGGAAATACTTCTGGCAGGTAGATAACCAGACCGTGCGTGTGTCTTTAATCAGCACTGTGCTCGGAGCTGTGTGTACATTATGGAAATGTCGAAGCGAAGCGCAGTACAAAATCACACTAACAAACCTGGCTTTTTTCCTCCTCTGACTGGTTTAACTTGAAACAGATGGTGGTGTGTGAGCGCCTTAATGTATTTACCCTTGATTTATTCTCTGTGGTTCTTTTTATTATGCAAGTAGGGTTGGCTTAATTCGAGTTCCCAGTTTTTATTTCTTTCTGCAAGATGAGCTCCTGGCACGCCCATGGATCTTCATTAACGGGAGGATGTTCCCGGGGCAGTAATGGGCACGCAGGGGAGCAGGCTTCTGAGAAGGCTTGCTTTGGCCTGAGTTCATCTGAGCCGTCCAGATCCTGAATCATCGGATTAAATCAAGCTCACTTGACCGTCAGTCAGCTGGGCTTCCCTTCCTGCTGGTGATCAGCAGCAGCTGGGATTGGGTCCCTTGTCCTGTTTGGGATGCGACCAGTGCTCTGCTGGCGCTTGAATTCCAGAGGGGAGTCTGATTGTCTTGCCGGAGTGGTGGGGCTCCCCTCTGGGCTGCCGTGGTCACGAGGGGGTCACTCCACTGGCGGCGAGAACCTCCGTGTTGCTAACGAGGAGGTGCAATCTCTTTCTGAGGTTCGTGTTTTAGAGAGTGAAAGTACCAAAAGGCTGTAGGCGGCTTATTTCCCCTCACCTTCCTGTGCCTTCTGCAGCTGGGGGTTGTGGAGGGACATGGACAGAGTGGTCAGAGCTCGTGGCATCTCTGAGTTAGTAACTTGAGGTGTTTGTTCTGAACAAGGCAAGGAAGGGGCTGGTGTTTTAATTTAGACGATTTTAAAAGAAAAGTATCTTCTGGGTAACCAAAAGACATTTGTGTCCTGTGTTCAGAATATTCTGGGTAATTTAAGTGTTGTGGTGCTTGCATTAGTTCCTCTCACGCAGGAAAAGCAACTAAATAAAACTTTCTTAGCTGGCAACCCCAGCTTCCGGTCAGCACAGCCAAGAACAGGGAAGTGAGCGAAAGGGCCTCTGAGAAAAAGCAGGCTCAGCCAGGCGCCCTGCGCACTCTGTGCTAGGCCGCGTGGGAAGGGTGGCAAAGCAGCCACTACCTTCAGGGAGTATTGCGCATGACGGGGTAGGTGCACAAAGGCAGCAGGAAAGCACTGGTTCTGGTCGGATGCCCAGTGCAGCTGCTCCAGAGAGGAGTCGGGGCTCTGGGGATGCCGAGGGCACCCGCAGTTGGTTAGGTGACCTGTGGCTCCGTGGGGGTGAGAGGCCAGGCAGGACATGTTTGGGGTGTCTACCCAACAGCAGCAACCAGCAGTCAGGCTCAGCGTTGCTGAGGTGCTGGGAAGCCTGGAGGCAGAACGGGCGTTGCGTGGCTGTGGTTGAGGCGAACGGGGCCCTGCGTGTGGCTGGCCTGGCGTGAGCAGCGCAGCAGTAGGCGTGTTAGGTGGGCAACGTCCTGGCCACGTGGTAGCAAGGAAGAAGAGGCAGTCATGGCTTCAGACCCGGCCCTTGGCTTCTGTAGAGTGGCCCAGAGCCTCCACTCGATTTTTTTTTTTTTTAATGTGTCTGCTTATCAGGTTTCCTGGCCTGCAGCAGATTGGGAGGGGCTGCTGCTCCTGGAACTAGGCACAAGGCCTCTGAGAAGTGACTTTGGAGAAGCAGCGGAGGTGGCAGTGAGGCGGCCTTGCGGAAATGTCACTGGCCCCACCACAGCCCCGGCCCAGCAATAGCTTAAATCAGGCCTGATGAGTTGGATTTAAGAGAGCAGGAACTTAAAAAAAAAAAAAAAAAAAAGGCAGGAACTATGTGTAACGTGTTAAGGAAGTTTTCCTTAAAAGTGGTTAATGTTGGGATTGATTTTGCACTCGGTGGGGAGCCAGTTCAGGGGAGAGCGGGTCCCTGGGGTGCCAGATAGATGAGGTGTGACGCTCTCTGCTAATGGACCGTGAACGGTACCGGAACTTTTAACAGGGGCCCGAAAGTTGGAAGTGGTGAAAAGCCAAACTTGGGGTGTTAACTATTTATCATTTCCTGGTTTCAGCCACATTGTAAATCACCTTGTGAGGGCGAAATGCAAAGAGGTGACTCTGCACAAGGACGGGCCCCTGGGGGAGACGGTGCTGGAGTGCTACAACTGCGGCTGCCGCAATGTCTTCCTCCTCGGCTTCATCCCCGCCAAGGCCGACTCGGTGGTGGTGCTGCTGTGCAGGTGAGGCCCCCAGGTGTCCCCGGGGGCGACCTTTCAGCTCCAGCCCATAATGCTGTAAAGGTGGTTTCTACCGAGGCTCAAGGTGTCAGAACGAACCTTTGGGGTCTGGGTTTGTTCGGGAGTCAAGAGTGCTGAGTAACTCTTGGGGTGTATTCTGGTTAGATCATAAAAACAATTCCTTCCGTAAAACCAAAGTCTGTTCTGAGTTTTAAGAGTTCAGAGCTCAAGTGCGTGGGGAGATGCGATTTATTACTAACAATTTAAAGGTAATGTGATCACATAATAAAACTCAGGGAGCGTAAGCCCTTTTGGGTGGAAGGTCAGCAGGGGGCCCTCGGTGAGGGGCACTGCTCCTCACGGCGGCCCTCCCCGCTTGGTAGGCAGCCCTGCGCCAGCCAGAGCAGCCTCAAGGACATCAACTGGGACAGCTCACAGTGGCAGCCGCTGATCCAGGACCGCTGCTTCCTGTCCTGGCTAGTCAAGATCCCCTCTGAGCAGGAGCAGCTGCGGGCCCGCCAGATAACAGCCCAGCAGATCAACAAGCTGGAAGAGCTCTGGAAGGTGAGGCCCACCGGGCAGGCGCACCAGCCCTGCGTGCTGACGGCCAGTTGGGGGTTGTCTTCAGTCACAGCTTGACCCATGAGACCGCTGGAGATTCTGGAAGGAACTTGGGTGTGCCTAGAGTGGTCCCGGGGCACCTCCCAAGGCACCTGCCTGTTCGTCCCTGTCCAGCAGCGTTGCCTGGCTGAGAGGAGCCTGGCCTCTGGGAAAGGAAAGGAAAGCTCTGGGGTTTTATTTTCATGCAGGGGTGAGGTTAGGTGGTGGGAGGGGGAAGGGATAGCACTGGCCATGGGTGGATGTGTCTGACAGAGTCTAGACCTGCTCAGGTAGGCGGGGAGAGAGGTGCCAGGTCGGGTAGTGGGTTGCCTGTCCCTGCCCACAGACCTATGGGGACCCCACCCCTTCCCCATGGTCCTTCTCGGGTCCTTCCCCTTCTCTGGTCCCGGCTGATGAGGATTTTGTGATACAGTAAGTTCTGGCTGGGCGCGGTGTCTCACGCCTGTAATCCTGGCACTCTGAGAAGCCAAGGTGGGAGGATCATTTGAGGCCAGGAGGTCAAGACCAGCCTGAGCAAGAGCAAGACCCCATTTCTACAAAAGATACAAAAATTAATCAGGGGTGGGCACAGTGGCTCACGCCTATAATCCTAGCACTCTGGGAGGCTGAGGCGGGTGGATCATTTGAGCTCAGGAGTTCAAGACCAGCCTGAGCAAGAGTGAGACCCCCGTCTCTACTAAAAATAGAAAGAAATTAGTTGGACAACTAAAAATATATATAGAAAAAATTAGCCGGGCATGGTGGCACATGCCTGTAGTCCCAGCTACTTGGGAGGCTGAGGCAGGAGGATCGCTTGAGCCCAGGAGTTTGAGGTTGCTGTGAGCTAGGCTGATGCCAGAGCACTCTAGCCCGGGCAACAAAGTCAGACTCTGTCTCAAAAAAAAAAAAAAAAAAAGTAAGCTAGTTCCAATAGCTAGGCTAGGAGTTTTAATTCAGAACCCAACTAGAAATCTCAAATAGAAATTTATTTTTACTTTGAGTACAAGTAAGAATATTGTTCAAGCACTTTCCAGCTTGGTACCTTTCCACGTGGATGTCCAGGTTGCCAAAATTATTTCATCGTTCCTGTTTATAGCCAAACAGCATAGATGCTGCTCTGTCAGCACCAGTGTGGAGCTCGCTGAGGGGCGTGGACGCTGGGGAAGAACTGCGTGCCCCGTGTTGGTCCAGCTCAGTGTTGGCAGGTCATGGGAGCCAGGCCTCCCATGCTGCGGACATGGTGAAATCTGGTCTTTGTGGTGGCTGGAAGAAGGGGTTGCTGTTCCTCACTGGCCAGGCGGGCTTGGAGAAGGCAGCCAGGTGCCCTGTGCTCAGATGGGTGTCACGCTGCGCACCTGGGACTTAGTCAGCAGATCCCCAGGTGCTGGCACGCTGTCAGGGGTAGGAGGAGCAGCTGGGGCTGCAGCTGGCGTCTGGCCTCCTGTGCAGCATGGAGTTCCCGTTACCGGGGCTCTCCTTGGAGGGTGGACACCACACTGTCCACCTGGAGCAGTGCCAGGTGCCCCCTTACTTAAAGCCTACGTCGGGCCGCTGTGGAAGCAGTGCGCATGCTCTGTCCTTCGGATGCCACTGAGCTCATTCGTTTGCACGTAGGTAAAAGCAGGGATGAGCAGGGCCCGTGTTCTTGTCTCCTAGGAAAACCCTTCTGCCACGTTGGAGGATCTGGAGAAGCCAGGGGTGGATGAGGAGCCGCAGCACGTGCTCCTGCGGTACGAGGACGCCTACCAGTACCAGAATATCTTTGGGCCCCTGGTGAAGCTGGAGGCCGACTATGACAAGAAGCTGAAGGAGTCACAGGTGACGTGGCGTGTGCAGGAAGGCTCATCGTGGTCTGGGCTCTGGCTTTAATGAAGCATCTCTCCTAAGGTTTGCGGGGGGGCGGGAGGGGCGGTTTTCTCCTCAGGCTGCGGAAGCTGACCTGGGCCGAGGCCCTGAGGGACGGAGCCTGCGGATTGGGGCTGGGCAGCCGAGTGGTGTCTGCGCTGGTGCCCTGGCTCTCGGAGCAGATTATTTTCTGTTTTTAAATCCAACAAAAATCCCTTCCAGTCAGTTCACAGCTTTGCCCATAGCTACAAGAGACCTTGTGCCCGGTCCCCATGAAGAATGTGTCGAGGAAACGGGAACCCTGTAAGGTCACCCTCCCTTCTCTCCCTCCCGCAGCTGCTGGCTGTCGGTGGCCCATGCAGAGGCCTCCGGTCGTGTGCTGTGAAGTCTCTAGACGGATGTGGAGATTCCTAACTGCTTCTCTCCCTGCCACGCCCGAGGTGGTGTCTGAGGCTGTTGGGTGCCCCAGCGTCACGGCGGAGTCCCAGTAGGGCTCACGCCTCGTGGAGACCCGGACCCGGGGAGTCCAGGCCCGTGCCTGCGCCGAAGGCTAACCAGGGCTCTTGTTTTTCATGTGCTCAGACTCAAGATAACATCACGGTCAGGTGGGACCTGGGCCTTAACAAGAAGAGAATCGCCTACTTCACTTTGCCCAAGACTGACTCTGGTAATGAGGATTTAGTCATAATTTGGTTAAGAGGTGATTTTAAGTTTTAAAATATTTGTGACCATAAGTAGCATAAAATTCCTAGTTTTGCCCTTGTAAAGTGTTCCTTAATTTGAATTCTTTATGGTGGAAGCCACAGCACACGCTAACCACTGCTCTCTTGCCTTTCCGTGGAAGACATGCGGCTCATGCAGGGGGATGAGATATGCCTGCGCTACAAAGGGGACCTTGCGCCCCTGTGGAAAGGGATCGGCCATGTCATCAAAGTCCCTGATAGTATCCTTCGTGTGAGGAGGGCTGGGCTGGGCTGGTGGGGGAAGAAAGTGGGGGTCTGCGAGGCTCCCCCCACGTCTGGTGGGTGGCAGCCATGCTGCTGTGGATTTCACGGTTGTGGCTGTGCCAGAATCTCAAGCTTTACGGCGGGTGCTGGTTGGCACAGCTCTTCGCTGCCTGTAGGAATCCGTAGGCCCTTACTGGCAGGGAAAGGTGGTTGGTTGTACAATTGCTGCTCCTCCACCCAAAGGGCATGTCAACATTGGTGACGTCACTTGTGACTGTGGCAGCTGGCTGCTCCTCTCCTGTGCGGCTTGTGTGCGTGCCTGCCTGCCGTGCACATGCTCTCGTTGGGAAGTAGCTGCTGCTCTTGGAGATGCCCTGGTTAGACTCTCAAGGCTAATGTGGCTCTGAAGAAGAGCCTTACCTGGGCGCTGAGGCTATGCATGAGATTTTAGAAGTCTGCAGTCATGTGCAGATGCTCTGAGTGCACATTTGCTCCCAGGCCAGGCATGGTGACATGCTGTGACCTCAGTGTGACCCACCATGCTGGCCAGAGGAGGGTCATGCAGCATCCGGATAGCACATGTGCAGTGAGATACTGGGGTGGGGAGACGCCCTGGTGGACACTGGCAGGTTCCCCTCCTCGGCAGTGCTGGTGCCTCACAGCCCAGCAGTGGCCTTGGGGGTATGGGGGTACGCTGTCCCCTGTATCCACTGTCTGCCTGTGTCTCTGATAGCCTTATCCGTCTTGGGGCTGAGGGTGGAGGGAAGGGTGTTGCCCACTGGCCACAGCCTCGCAGTGGGCTGAGGACATGCCCAAGGCAGGCTGCTTCCTGGTTTCAGTCTCAGCCCTGTCTTCAGTTGTACTCAGAGGGTGCGTGTTTGTATAAAACTGGCAAAAGCAGCTTTGGCTGCAGCTGGGGTGCTCTGAGCCCTGCATCCGGAGCCCTGAACCCGAGCCCCTGCTGGCCATGTTTGGAGAACCTTACAGCTGGGAGCTGGGGCTCAGGCTTGCTGCTCTGTGCCAGTGAGAGATGACGGCCTCACTTTGTCCTCTGCATCCCCGAGAAGGGCCAGGGTGAGTGGCCAGGAGATTGCTCTGGGGTAACAGGGAGGCACTCAGGGCCTGGCTGAGGGCCAGGACGTGGGCTTATTGTAAAGGCAAATCTGTCAGTGAGGTCGCTGTCCTGTTCTCTGGTCGTCGTCGGTTCTTCGCGTTGTCAGCGTTAGGCGCGGAGGAGGGGTCCCCTAAGTAACCAGGGGCTCCTCCGAACAGCCAGCCTGGCTTTTGACAAGGACACAAACTTAACTCAGCGCACAGATTATGGTGATGAGATTGCCATTGAGCTGCGGAGCAGTGTGGGTGCACCCGTGGAGGTGACTCACAATTTCCAGGTGGATTTTGTGTGGAAGTCCACCTCATTCGACAGGTACGTCTGCCCTCTGCTGCTGGGCGCTGCTGCCGTCTGATTTGCAGTCACCTGCTCTTCCCAGGTCACTGTCTGCCTCCTGCAGCATCCTTATGAGTTCTACCCCGTCACAGTGGAGCGGGTCTCCCCACCCGGCTTTGTGAGCTCAGGACGCCAGTGACGAGGGTCACAGCTGCGCGCGTAGCTCAGCCCGTGCTCTCCTCACAGGATGCAGAGTGCGTTGAAAACGTTCGCTGTGGACGAGACCTCTGTGTCTGGCTACATCTACCACAGATTGCTGGGCCACGAGGTGGAGGACGTGATCATCAAGTGCCAGCTGCCAAAGCGCTTCACGGCGCAAGGGCTCCCCGACCTCAACCACTCTCAGGTGCTTGCTGTCGCCGGGGTGGCAGGGCCTCTCCCGCCTGGCCACGGCACAGCTGGTGGCCACCCCTAATGGCTGCTTGTGTTTGAAGGTTTACGCTGTGAAGACTGTGCTGCAGAGGCCACTGAGCCTGATCCAGGGCCCGCCGGGCACGGGAAAGACAGTGACCTCGGCCACCATCGTCTACCACCTGGCTCGACAAGGCAACGGGTAGGGCTGGGCATGGCCCCTGTGATGGAGACCTGGGGCGGGGTTGAGGTGGTGGGGTGGGAGGCCTGTCTGCTGGCTGCTTGGGACGTGTCCCACTGAGGAGAGTGGATGGCCACGAGTGTCCTCTGTGTTACTCATGTCAGATCGAGCCTTGTGGTTGCTTTTTAATGACCAAGCCTGCTGCTGGCCTGAAGGACAATGTGGGCCCAATGGGTTGTGAGTCTTGTGCTGTTGTTTAGCTCAGAAGCGCAAAGGCAACTTACGGGGTAGACGGGAGCGTGAGTGTGTGAGCTCTGTCCTCATGCGCTGTGAGAGCTGCGTGGGGGGCAGGAAGCTCTGGGCTGTCCCTGTCCGAGCTCCCTCAGCATCATGGTCACTGCCGGTTAAAAGGGACAGACAGTTTTGGCTCGGGTTCGTCGAGCTTCCCTTCCTTGGGCAAACGTTGAGCTGTCCAAGTCGCGTTCCAGGCCTGTGCTCGTCTGTGCTCCGAGCAACATCGCTGTGGACCAGCTGACCGAGAAGATCCACCAGACGGGGCTGAAGGTCGTGCGCCTCTGTGCCAAGAGCCGTGAGGCCATCGACTCCCCGGTGTCGTTCTTGGCCCTGCACAACCAGATCAGGAACATGGACAGGTGGGCGTCCAGCCGTCCTGCCCAGCTGACCCTGAGCCCTTGCGGGTGGAGCGCGTCCCCTGCTGACCTGCGTGTGCTTCCAGCATGCCCGAGCTGCAGAAGCTGCAGCAGCTGAAGGACGAGACCGGGGAGCTGTCATCTGCCGATGAGAAGCGGTACCGGGCCCTGAAGCGCACCGCCGAGAGGGAGCTGCTCATGGTGAGCCCTGCCGCCCGCAGCGCGGCCCACAGCGCACGTTCTGTTTGCGCCAAAGCACCCGTATGAGTCTGTTCAGCCTGCGGAGGCTCCTGTGGGAGGTCTGTTGCTTTGCTTTTGAGGAGAGAACTTAGACGTGCCCACTTCCTCGGCCTCCTCACGCTCGCTTGCAGTCAGGACCGGGGGTGCACGGGCTTCCGGGTAGTCTCTGCTCCCGGACAGCCTTCCTGCTGCTGGCCCCGGGAACTTGGTCCACACTCCAGGGCTGGGTCTGCTCACACTCCTCTTTCATAACCCACCAAGCAAACTGGAATCGCAGCCTGAGGGTAGCTTTTACCAACTCAGCGCTGCCCCTTGGGAGCTGTTGTGAGGCACGGAGTCCTTTCTGTGTGGAGAGGTTGCCTTCCACGAAGCATGACCGTTTAGGACCTTAAAGGTTTGTGGTCACCGCAGCCTGGACCATGTGTCTTGTCCGGGAGGGGCACCATGTTTTATAGTTGTCAGGGAGAGCAAAGAATGGAACCACCCCTGCATCTCCTCCCACCTGTACAGTGCAGGTGCCCTGATGCCTCTGCACCCCCTTCCCCAGAACGCAGACGTCATCTGCTGCACGTGTGTGGGTGCTGGTGACCCGAGGCTCGCCAAGATGCAGTTCCGCTCCATTTTAATCGACGAAAGCACCCAGGCCACTGAGCCGGAATGCATGGTTCCTGTCGTCCTTGGTGCCAAGCAGGTGGGCTGCCTCACCTCCACCAAAATCTTGTTTGGAAACCAGTGTGTGTGATTCTTTGTGCTTGAAGTTGGTTTTTTTAAAAACTTCTTACAATGCAGCATGACGCCCGGCAGCGCATGGAGGAGTACACAGTGGGCCCTCTGAGGGGGTCTTTGGAGGGTGGGCTCACGGGGCCCCTAGCCTTTGCCTGCTGCACCCAGAGCCCCCGTGTGCCAGGGCCGGGTATACTACGTAACTTTGTCCTGCTCATACTGCAGCGTGTGCTGAGTGGTTCTCCCGCACCGTGGCATGCCGTGCTCTGTGGACCCAGGTCCCCTAGTTCTCTGATGACGGTGCACATCGAGGCCAGTTCTCACTAGAGCTGCTTGACTCGGGGCACCTCTCCCTGCAGCTGATCCTCGTGGGTGACCACTGCCAGCTGGGCCCGGTGGTGATGTGCAAGAAGGCAGCCAAGGCCGGGCTGTCGCAGTCGCTCTTCGAGCGCCTGGTGGTGCTGGGCATCCGGCCCATCCGCCTGCAGGTCCAGTACCGGATGCACCCGGCGCTCAGCGCCTTCCCGTCCAACATCTTCTACGAGGGCTCGCTCCAGAACGGCGTCACTGCAGGTAACGGGGCTCTCTGCCTGGGTGGTGGCTCCTGTAGAGAAGGGACATTGAGAGAATGCAGCCTGGGGAGAAGAAACCAGCCCGTCACTTCCTCCCCGTGTGCTTTACATAGCGACACCTTGCACGTGGCACCCTGCTGTCTCCTCAGTGCGGTCAGGGGGGCCGAGCATCTGCTTCAGGCTGTGGGTGTGGGAGCCCATGTCCTCCCTAAAACTCAGAGGCACCACCTGAGATCCAGCCAGGGCTCCACAGCCTCACGAGTAGCAGCCAAGGACAGGAGTTATAGGAGCTGACCTCTGAGTCCGTCCTTTATGCTGGGCCTTGGGTCTGGCGCTTTACAACGGGCAGCCACCTCAAAGCCCCAGGCTCTGGGGGTCTGCACGACCCTTTCTGGCTTCCCTGAGGTCAGAACCACCTTGATTGATACACGGAAGCATCCTCTGCCTTCTTCACTGCTGACACACACTGGTGGTGACCACTCGAGTCAGCACAGAGCCACTAGACCCTGCCAGGACCTGTGCTGTCACTGCCACCAGTCTCTGTGAGAAACGAAACACCCTGGATGAAGTGAAAAGTATTCATCTTACTAAGCCCTGAGTGTGCGTCCTTTAACATCCAATGTGACCAGATGGAAGTTCTTATGACGTTCACAGGTGTGTGAGATGCTGGAAAGAAGTACTCGTAGCCCTCTGGGAGGCCGAGGCGGGAGGATCACTTGAGATCAGGAGTTCGAGACCAGCCTGAGCAAGAACGAGACCCCGTCTCTACTAAACATAGAAAAGTTAGCCGGGCGTGTGGCGCGCACCTGTAGTCCCAGCTACTCAGGAGGCTGAGGCAGGAGGATCGCTTGAGCCCAGGAGTTTGAGGTTGCTGTGAGCTAGGCTGACGCCACGGCACTCTAACCTGTGAGACAGAGCAAGATTCTGTCTCAAAATAAATGAATAAATAAATAAAAATGAATAAGTACTTGTAGACACAGCCTGGGTATTCACTCTGGGGTGTTGGACAGATGTTTGCCTGAAGATGATCAAAGCAAACCTGTTGCTTCCAGGAAAATAAGTGACAGTATTTGTCACTGTGATAAAATCTGAGGATGCAAATGAAAATGAGAATGCAGGAGAGCTTTAACGTTACCTCCTGTGAGGTTGGTGTCTTCCCGGTATCTGGAGGCTCCTCTGATGAGATCCGCAGTGGTGACAGATGGGATGTTCCTACCGTTGTCTGTGAAACTCGTCAACCTTTGGATGGTCTGCTTGACTCAGTGGGCAGAGCCTTCCCAAGTGACCAACACGGAGTGTTGCAAAGTCCCGCAGGGACCAAGGACCTGTCCCGGATATCGGGCAGAGTGGTGAGGAGTCGTAACAGGCCTGCTGTGCTTTCGGGGATGGAGACCCAGTTGTCCAGATGGGTTGTGAGAACACTTTGCCCTTCCCAGTTGCACGTGTCCGAGAGGCCCGACTCCCTCTCGTGCTTCGGCCTCTCAGCGGGGTAGAGCTGAACGCAGAGGCAGATCCGAGGGCCCGGCTGTCTTCGATGAAGCCAGATAGCAAAGAAATTTGGAAAACTGGAAACAAGACCACTCTTCTCACTTAATTTATTTTCTGGGAAATAGGATTTTTTCCACAAAAAGTATTATTTAACATATAATTGATTTATTTTTGTCTTGAATTAACACGTATTTTAAATTTCTAAGATTTGAAATACTGCTGTCTGCCAGATGCTGGGTCCTGAGAGTCGCTGCCACCGTCAGCATCCATTGTCCCTGCTGCTTGTGAGACTCTTGAGGCGTCTGAGCACCAGCTGGAAAAGGCGTGGCCCAGTGCAGCTCAGATCCCTCCCTGGCCCTAGGAGGGCAGCTGGGAGGGCAGGTGCCGTGTTGACCGCTGTACTGGTACCCGGCGCTCAGTGAATAGGAAATTCTTTACTGAGGTGTGAACACGTGTCCGGCTTGATGAGTTTTCACTAAGCGAAAGCATCTGCGAAACCTGAGACTGCCCAGCTCCTGGGAGCCACCTTCATGCCTGAGGGTAGACACACAGGGCGGTGCTGGTTAAATGTGCACGATGACCCTGCAAACAGCTGTCACCAAGCTCACCCAGTGGGCTGTGTCCTCACTTTGCTTATGCTGACCGAAATCCCCAAGGCTGGGTGGGGCACGTGTGACTCGAAATGATGAGGAAACGAACAGGGCTCAGAACAGCCGAGACGAGCATGAAGACCCCAGGGAAGGTGGAGGCTCCAGGACACCGTCCAGCCCCAGCCCAGACGGAGTCCAGAGGCACAGCCACTTGTCCACAGGCCCCGAGTGGTGACAAGTGAGGCTGTAGGGCAGCCGGACAGGGTTGGCTCAACAGTGTCACACACGTCAGCTGTAGGGGTTTATGGAGCCTTTAAGGTAATGAAGCTTCTAGAAGGAAACAGAAGAATGTCTCTGTGATCCTGAGGGTGGGCAAAGATATCCAAGCTTCAAGAAGGTACCAACCAACAAGCATTTGTTAGGGAGCCAGCTTTGTGCTGGGCATGGTGCTCCGAGTGGCTCCTGCGTGGCCTTGCGCAGTCCGGGGCGTCTCTGGCCAGGGCCCCACAGACCTGGGTCTCCTGCCCTGGGACCTCTGCCCGCGATGGGCAGCGTCCATATTGCGCTGCTTCCGAGCTCCGTCCAGGTGGGCTGCGGCTTTTGAAGTGTTGCCTCTCTTCCCTCCCCCATGATAGCGGATCGTGTGAAGAAGGGGTTTGACTTCCAGTGGCCACAGCCTGATAAGCCGATGTTCTTCTACGTGACCCAGGGGCAAGAAGAGATCGCCAGCTCAGGCACCTCCTACCTGAACAGGTGAGCAGACGTGCCCACCGACGTCTGCAGGCTTCGGGGACAGCTTGTCGAGAGGTTGCTAACTGTGTACTTTATTGTGAATGTTGAAATTTTTCTTCCCCGCATCGTCCCTGTTCTGTTCAGACTCTAAACCACAGCATTTTACTTCTGCCTCGTTTTTCCAATGTTCTTCCATTGCTCAGACACTTTATAAACCAACACATGAGCCTTTTCTATCCCTTGTCACTCTCCCTAAAGGATGGGCAAGCTCAGTGTGACCACTCTGGGTGTGGGGCGGGCAGCGCTGGCAGGGCCCTCACAGTATCGCGCTGTCATGGTGACAGCCACTGCCCAGGTGTTGCACCTCTGTACCCCTCACAGCCTGTGGCCTCAGGTTTCGGGACGCTAGGGGTGAGCCCAGTCACTGAGAGCCTGGTGTCCTCAGGACGGAAGCTGCAAACGTGGAGAAGATCACCACGAAGCTTTTGAAGGCGGGCGCCAAGCCGGACCAGATCGGCATCATCACGCCCTACGAGGGCCAGCGCTCCTACCTGGTGCAGTACATGCAGTTCAGCGGCTCCCTGCACACGAAGCTCTACCAGGTACGCTGCGCGTGTGCGGTGGGCGTCGACTTCAACCTTGAAGTTAGCCAGCCGGAGGGTGCCAGTCCCGGCCGGAGCGCCGACCGGGCCCAGGACGCAGGAGTCAGCCCAGCTCTCAGGAGGGCACACGGTGGCGCGTTACCAACATTGCCGCCACAGTCTGCGTGGTCGGGCCTGAGACTGCGAGGAGTACGTCCCAAGGGTCGGAAACGTGGGCTGACGTAGGTGCACGAAGGTGTTTTCTTGGGATTTTTGAAACAAGTCCAAGCTGGAACAGCAGGGGGCGGTCAGCGCCAGCCTTGGCATGGGTGTCACCTAGTGGTGAAGGTGGCCGTCACACCTGTATTGACACCCAGTAAGATGCGCACTGTGTGCATGTTGACAGGCAGAACTCGGTGTGTCTCACGTGGAAATGAACCCAAATGCTACATCTGCGTGGCCGTGCTGTGGTGGTTCCTGACCTGTTCATCGGATGCCGTTCTGGCTTCTCTGTGACGAGCACGTGTGCTCTTTTTGCTGTTTCGAAACAAACCACTGTGGCCAAAAGAAAACAAAATGCACAAAGAGCCGGGAGAGCCCAGAGGCGCGATGAACAGGCGCCAGGTCTCGGGCCCCCAGTGGGATTTGAGGGTGTCTCTCGCCATGTTTGCTGTGGTTTTGGGGGTCCCAGGAGGCAGCCTGCTGGCTGATGGTGGCTGCATGGCCCCCTTTCAGGAGGTGGAGATCGCCAGCGTGGACGCCTTCCAGGGCCGTGAGAAGGACTTCATCATCCTCTCCTGTGTGCGGGCCAACGAGCACCAGGGCATCGGGTTTCTGAACGACCCCAGGCGTCTCAACGTGGCCCTGACCAGAGCAAGGTAGGGAAGGCGGCTGGCCACCTGGCGTCCCCTCTCTTACTGAGCTTCACTTCCCAGCCCCGACTGGGGCTGGTGTTGGTGAGGGGTGCCAGGGCAAGAGGTCATCGGGCTCTGAGCAGCAATTCAGAAACTGTGTGTCACTCTCGAGTCTCTGTTTCTGTGGTCTGGTGGTTTTCCAGCTATTTGCCTGGTTCCAGCAGGGAGTGTCTTTCAAGGTCCTCCTGGTCTGAGATTCAGACCAAGTGTGTGTGTTCGCGTGAGTGTGACATTTTGGTCTTGCCCACTTTTTTTGGTTCTCGAATGTAACTTTTCTGAAATGACAATAGCAGAAAGGATCCAGAGGACAAGGTGGCCACTGTGTCAGTCTCCATGTAAAACTAGATGGCAACAGCTCACCAGCTGGAGCCCGGGGACCCAGCCCAGGGCCCTGCGTGTCCCAAGGGGAGAGCCAGTCGCTGCTTCTGGCTCACATGCACACGTTGGCTCCTTCCCCTTGAGGGTCGTGACTGCTTTTGATTTGTTACCTCCTCTTTGTGAGGTGCCCTCTGGTCCGGTGATTGGTATCAGTGGGGCCCCCGGCACACAGCTGTGTGCCGGTGCTGTGTGCTGGTGAGCTAGAGGGGCCAGGTGGCGGTGGTGCCCGCTTGCAGCCTGCAGGGCTGCTGTGCCCGGTGCCAGGAGCCACCCCTTGTCCACAGTCTTTGTCTCCGAGTTCGCTTCCCCAGGCAGGTTTCTGTTGTTGGGCTACTTAGACATCCACCAGTAAGCCTGTTTGCAGGGCCAGAGGTTTGCGGTGGGCCAGCCTGTGGCCCCCAGGGCTCCTGCTTGCCGAGCACACACGTGTGCAGGCGGTAGGCTGCATGCTGGGTGTGCCAGGCTTGGGCTTCCATTGCCCTGATTTGGATTCTGAGTTTGCAGCCCCACCTCATGTGCAATAGTTGGCCGCGGGGTCCTCAGCCCTGTCCTGTCGCAGGTACGGTGTCATCATCGTGGGCAACCCCAAGGCACTGTCCAAGCAGCCACTGTGGAATCACCTGTTGAACTACTACAAGGAGCAGAAGGTGCTGGTGGAGGGGCCCCTGAACAACCTGCGTGAGAGCCTCATGCAGTTCAGCAAGCCCCGGAAGTTAGTCAACACCATCAACCCGGTGAGCTGCCTACACCTCGTGTGCTGCACCCAGGGGGCCGGGACGTGGTAGCCCACTTGCCCTGGGAGTGAGAGTTGGGGTCCGCCGGCCCCACCACTCTGGGGTGCTGTCCTCGTGCACAGCGTGCGTCTCCTCAGCAGGGCGGGGAGGGCTCTTTGTCCCGAGCCCATGTTCTGGGAATGCTGTGGTGTGGCTCATGGCACTCTGAGAAACCCCCCAGAGGGCCCTTCTGGAGGAAGGGCTTGGGATCGAGCACCCCATGCCCAGGCTCCCAGGCCTTCTGTGTTGATTCATGGGCTGGTGTGTCATGGGCGGCCTCGGGGAGTCAGACTCAGACTTGCGACATAGACACAGCAGTTAGGCCACTTGGGGAGCCCAGGGTGCTCTGGGTGGCGGAGGGGTGTGCCTCTGCCTGGGCCAAAGCGAGGGACCAAGGTGGTCAGCGCCGGGACCCAGTTGGCCATGGGGGCAGGTGAGGCCCAGAGCCACTTGCCTCAGCAGCCCCCGCCCCAGCTGAGCCCAGCCCAGTGTCCACATCCAAGAGCTGCTTACCTGCCACCTCCCAGGCCACCAGTTGTGTGGGAACT
This sequence comes from Varecia variegata, assembly GCA_028533085.1. Classification (NCBI taxonomy): domain Eukaryota; kingdom Metazoa; phylum Chordata; class Mammalia; order Primates; family Lemuridae; genus Varecia; species Varecia variegata. Next base: position 85,822,931 of record CM052442.1, on the reverse strand, counting down.
TCTTTCCGTGTTGCCGACGCATTCCTCACCTACCTAAAACCTGTGCAGGGGGCCCGCTTCATGACGACAGCCATGTACGACGCGCGGGAGGCCATCATCCCGGGCTCGGTCTACGATCGCAGCAGCCAGGGTGAGTGCCCCGTGGGGCCAGGCCACCTGCGTCCCCCATGCTGAGGTGTTGGCCGTTCCCATGCCTGCTGCTGTGGCTCTGTCGCTCTTGGGTGGCCACACAGCCTCAGTCCACAGAAGCCTGCTCGACAGCATGCCTTGTTTGAAATCAAATAGCTTCCTTGCTGGTTTCTATAACAAGGCACTTTTCCCAGCAAGACAGCAATGCCCGTCTGACCCAGCGCTTCCTCAGGCACGGCACCCGCCTTCCTCACTCCTTGCCCACAGGTCCCCCCCAGCCCCAGGTGGGTGCAGTCTCCCCTCAGGTTCTGCCGCCTCTTTGAAACTCCATGTGCTCTGTCACGGCGAGGCTGGGAGGCCACGGGCCCTGCGTGGAGTCTCCGTGTGTACCAGGGCAGAGCTGTGCCCTGCTTCTGAGCGCCTTCCTCAAAGGCAGCACCGTGCCCAGCAAACTCGCATGGCCGACCTGGCAGGCCCCTTCCTGGCCCCGGTATTCTGGTCACTGAGTTCAGACTGTGGTCTGTGTTTTTTTTTTTTTTAGAGACAGAATCTCACTCTGTTGCCCGGGCTAGAGCGAGTGCCGTGGCATCAGCCTAGCTCACAGCAACCTCAAACTCCTGGGCTTAAGTGATCCTCCTGCCTCAGCCTCCTGAGTAGCTGGGACTATAGGCATGCGCCACCATGCCCGGCTAATTTTTTCTATATATATTTTTAGTTGGCCAGATAATTTCTTTCTATTTTTAGTAGAGACGGGGTCTCGCTCTTGCTCAGGCTGGTCTCGAACTCCTGACCTCGAGCGATCCACCCGCCTCGGCCTCCCAGAGTGCTAGGATTACAGGCGTGAGCCACCGCGCACAGCCTGTTCTTTAACAAC
>CM052442.1:85808796-85821428 GCA_028533085.1 Varecia variegata | reverse complement strand
AAGCGTAACAGGACAGAAGTACAGTGCAGAGACCCCAACATGAGACTCTGGAATGATCCCACCATAACAGGAAGTGACGCATGTCTCCCCAGGGCAGGACAGGCTCATTATAATCCCCTGGGAGCTCAAAAACCAGCCAAGCCAGCCTTCTGGGTCCTGGGCAGCTGGTCTGGCTCACGTTGCCCGTCTGGGTTACTTGTCAAGGGTGCTGGGGTGAGTGGGGTGGGTCTCTTGCTACTTAGGCTTGAGGACAGGGTTTTCTGGACTCTTCTTTGGACTGATAAGGGGCCCAGTGGACATGAGCACCCTTGGACTGTGGCTTGGTCACGTCCCTGACCTTGTCTTTCAGGACAGCTACCTCGGCGATGAGTTTAAGTCACAGATCGATGTGGCGCTCTCACAAGACTCCACATACCAGGGAGAGCGGGCCTACCAGCACGGCGGGGTGACGGGACTGTCCCAGTACTAGAAGGCAAGCCCACCCTGTAGCAGGCCTGGCCCCAGCCCCCGCCCCCACCCCCACCCCCCAAGAAAAGGGATGGGAGCCATTGGGGGCGTGGGGTCTTCACCGGGGGCGGGGGGGGTGCTGGAGTCCCGTGCTGTGGGGGTCTTATGCCCAAGGGGCCAGCTTGTCACGTGACCCTCGGTTGGCTCAGGGTGGCTTCAGGCCCACCTGCCAGAGCCACAGCCTGCCCTCCTGTAGAGAAAACCCTAGGGCTCCCTGGGGAAAGGGATGTGGTGGCCCCATGGCTGGCTGGGTGGGCAGGGAGGAGGACGGTGCCCGCCACGGCAGCCTCGCTCGCTGGACGGGGTTCAGGACGCTTGCCGTGCTCCGCCGCCTGTTTCCCCTATGGGCCTCAGTTTCCTCATCACAGGGGCTCAAGGGTGGGCTTGGGCTCCCTGCCCTGCCTGTGTGCCAGGCCAGTGGCACGCAGTGGGGCACTGTCCCCGCCGGGGAGGACCCTGGGAGCTCCGCCCGCTGGCCCTCACGGCCGCCTGCCTTCTCCTTGCACAGGTGGCCGCGGAAGAGCTAAGCTACGTGGCTTAGTCCATCAGCATCTTATTCTGGGTAATAAAAAATAAAAATAAACGGATACCTGTTTTCCACTGCTAAAACTGAAGCACCACTGTGTGAGCAACAGGAGAGGGAGAGGAGGAGCCCAGCTGAGCGCGCCCTGCTGCCCCGGCGGCAAGGAGCAGAAGGCAGCGGCGAGGGCCGGCCCGCCGGAGCCTGGAGTCCTGCCCAGCCCGCGCCGAGGAGGCCCCGCGCTTGCGTCCAACCTGGGCCTGCCAGGGCGGAGGGAGGAAGACCCTCATCTCAGAGTAGCCCTTTCCTCTGTTCTTTTCTTTTTCTCTTCTTATTGAAAGGGGACTACGTTTTAGCAGGAAAAAACTTCGCTTTTCTGTGCCCGAGCAGGCTTGCAGGCGGCCGTGCCGGGCAGAGCCCGGGCGGGGAGAGCGGCGTCTGTCCAGCCGCCGGACCCGCGAGGTCGTGATGCCTGTGTTCTAAGAGGGTTTTCATTTAAAGAAAATACGGTGTTTGGGGTTTTTCTGTTTGTTTTTTTAAAGATTCTTTCAAAGGAGTACTGAAAAATATTTTCCTAAGTTTGTCTCTGAAATCTTAGTGGTGGACCTGGGAGATGTGAGAAGCTTCCAGAAACGAAGTTTAAACGTCAGCGCAGCTGGAGACTAGGATCAACACCTGTGACGTGGTCTCGAGGAGGATTTTTGTTCTAGGTCTTAGCTTCCTGCAGGCGGTTGCTGCAGGGTGACAGGTCTATGCAGGAGCCACCTGGCTGAACCCGGACACCGCATGATCTCCGCTGGACTCTGAGGAGCAAAGCTGCTTCCTGCGGCGGACTCGGCGCGGGGCTCGGCTGCCCGGGAGGAAGGTGCTGACAGCCCCACTGGAAGGGGCCTTGGCCGGGACTGGCCATGAGGCCAGGGGGCAGGAGGGTGGCCGTTCCCAGGCCGGTGGCTTCTTCCCCAGGGTCCTTCCAAGGATTTCATGGAAAGCAGCAGCCAAGAGGGCCTGTACCTGTCCCCAGGAGGCACTGAGTCCCCACCCTCAAGTGTGGAGCCTCCACCTGCCGGCACAGCGCCGCTAACCTGGGTGCTCTCTGCCTTTGGGGGAGAAGGGGCGAGTCAGAAACGAGTGGGTTCTGTGCTGCCGGTGCTGGAGGCGTTTGCTGTTGGCTGGCGGAGGAGACCTCCGCCTGGATCTCGTAGCCATGAGAGTCGCCCCAGCTCCCTGCACACCGTGGGTTGGAGTGTCATCCCTAGTGACCCCACCCCTGCCTGCCCCTCCCAAAGACTCCAGATTCCACCTTCTACACGGGACAGACAGGGGACGCACAGGCCACCTTCCTTCTGGCAAGGACTTATTTATTGCCATTGCTGTAGGGTTTTCGGTTTCCCCTTCTTTTGGTAGCCGCCTAGAGGCGTGGATGTGGGGCGCTTCCCGCTGTGACCCTGTGCCTGCCCACCGGGCAGGGACGCTTTGCCTCTGCCTGTGCCCTTCGCTCGCTGTGTTCACCCTGAGCAGCGTCACTCAGTTTTACAAATCGAGCATCTGTACCAGGCAGCGTAACTTTTGATTTTTGGTCTATTTGTTTTAAGCTCTTTTGTCACCAATAAAATATTAATAAACAGTTCTTGCCTTCATGTGGGAGCTGAATGCACTGCAGGGTGGGGAGGGCATTGGTTGGAGGGAGGTGGGTGTGGAGGCAGCTGAGGCGACGGCTAATGGCAAAGCCCAGGAAGGCCGCAGCTGCTGGACCCTTCCCTGGAGTGAGCAGTGCCTGGGCCTGCATGCTGCTCGCTGGTGACCATTGGATGTTGGGCGAAGGGGGTGCTAGGGCCAGGACGAGGACGAGTCCTCCCCACCCCCAGGAGACGAGCCAGGGAGCCCAGGGGAGCAGACCACGTGGTGTTTATTGTTGGTTCAACGCCCCCCACCCGTCCCTGGTCAGCGGCAGCCGCACTCATCCACCACCATGTCCTCATAGTGCCGCAGCACCACGTTGTCGCTGTTGTCGAAGAAGAGCATGGAGATGGGCGACAGGCGCGCGGGCACGCAGCAGGGCAGGCCACCGGCGCCCGGGGTGGCCGCGTGCATGAGCGCGCGCAGCACGGCGTGGTTGAGTGCCGGGGGCCCGCCAGGGCCAGACAGCACAGCGGGCAGCGCGCACTGACCCTGGCAGTAGTTGGCCAGGAAGCCGCGCGGCGCGATGACCCAGCGGTGCCAGCCCACCTCGCGGAAGCTCACGTAGAGCCGCCTCGCGCGACACGCGCCCCCGAGGCCGCCGCCCGCCGCAGGTTCGGCCTCGCGCCGGGGCCGGGCCAGAGGGTGGCACAGGCGCGGGTCGAGGGTTACCAGCAGCAGAGAGGCCTCGGCCAGGCGCGCGCAGGCGGCAGGGGACCGGGCGCGCAGCGCCAGCGCCAGGCGGAGGCTGCGCGGCACCGAGGCGTTAGGCGCCCAGGCGGCGCCCAGCAGCTCGGCGCGCACCGGCGATTCCAGGGCGGGCACCGCCTGGCGGAGCAGCACCGCCTCCAGGTCTGGGCCCGCGGCCTCACCAGCCCGCGCCACGCTCAGCTCCCAGCCGCTCGCCGGGGCCGCCGCCGCCGCCGCCGCCGCGAAGCGCAGCTCCAGGCGAGCCCGGCTCGGGCGCTCGGCGGGTTCTACAGCCGACAGGTCGAAGATCACGGTCCACTCGGGGCACTGCCCCACGGCCGAGGCGGGCTCCGGGGGCCGGGCGGCCGCACCTGGAGAGGCGGGAAGGACTCTGCTAGCTCTGCGTTCCTGTCCAGTGCCCAGCCTGCCCGCGATGGGGTCTCGATTGGGGACAGGGAGGAAGGTGAGTACCTGGGGCTGGGGGCACTGATCTGTTGGAAGGCGTCAAATAGTGTGAAGCACTGGGGAGAGGTGATAGGGTTGGGGCAGGGCATGAGTTGAAAGGAAGGGGCCCTGCGGGGTGCGGAGAGGCGGCTGCCCTCCCTTGGGGACACAGGCGGGGGTGCAGAGGGCGGGTATGAGCGAGGAGCGCCTGAGTCGCTGGCCAAGCGATGCTGGGGCGGTGGAATCTGCAGGAAGGCATCAAATGGTGTGAAGTGGGGGTGGGGATGGGGTGGGGGCAGGGATTCAGCTGCCAGCAAGGGGCCCTGCCGGTGCTAGGGGGCCTGATCTTGGTAGCCTCCTGGCGGGTGTCCCTGGTGTGCAAAGGACAGGGAGGGGTGGGATGTGGGGGCCCAGGTTGCTAGCGGGCCTGGACGTGGCGGGTGGGGACTCGGGACCCTCGGGACCGCTCCTACCTCCCCTATCACGCTCGAGGCTCACCCCACCAGCTCTCAGCCTTTGGGACCAAAGCCCCCAGCGAAGACCCGCCTCACTCACCGCGGTCCGGGATGTGGCGCACAATGTTTCCGGCGACCCCCAGCTCCTCCACGTGGCACGGTTGCAGGGTGGCTCCCGGGGGCGTCCGCCGCAGGCCCGACCTTGCCTCCTGGGGGTCGCGGCGGCGGAACAGGCGCCACATAACCGGGGGGACTGGACGGAGCGTGGGGGCGCCCCGGGGCGCATCGCGCAGCCCGAGGGCCTGGAGCAGGGCGGCGGCGGGGGCTGGGGGCACAGGGGCGCGGGCGGGGGATGGCCAGGGCAGCAGCAGGGCCAGGAGGGGGAGGAAGAGGTGGCGGCCAGGGCGTGAGCACAGCGGTGGCATCTTCCTCCCAGGATGGCCGGAGAGTGCGCGGGGTCGCCGTGACCCCCGACCAGTGGGCTGGGGCGGGGCCGAGGTCCTAGGGGGCGTGGCCGTGGTCCGGAGGCGGGGTCTGAGGGGGCGGGGCGGGTCCCATGGGACATGGCCAGGAATGGCTGGGACCCGGAGGAGCGGAGCTGGCTGGAGCCAGGGTCCCGGGGGTGGGGCAGGGTCCATGGGGGCGTGGTGGGACGGGGCCGGGCGCGGCGGGGAATCAGAAGCGCCTGTTCTTCACCAGGCCGTTCCGCAGCGGCTTCCTGGGGGCCAGAAGCGGCGGGTTAGAGCTTCACGCGGGAGCTCCACGCCCGCGTCTATGCCCCACCGGGGCCCTCCCTGTCCTCACATCTCAACGACCCCCCACGTGCCTTCACTCGATCAGGCCCGGGCCCCGCCTGATGCTTCCTCCTCGCGATCACTGTACCCCCGCCGACGGGCCCGTAAGACCCCGCGTGTCGTCCATGCACCCTGGCACCTCGTTCCCTGCCTCCCTAGGCCGCTGCAGGGCAAAGGCCGCCCACCAGCCTGGGCCTCACTTAGCTCCACCACCTCCACCAGGACAGGCCTCTGCACAGGACACGCGACAGATCCTCCTCTGCTCCTGGACAGAATCCTCTGCCACCCGCCCCACGCAGGCTCGTCCTCGGCTCCGGTGGCCCAGGCCAGCTCGCCACACCCCCTTCCCTCTGCCTTCCTCTGCCGCCTCCTACTGTCCTTCCATGTTTTTAAAACAAGTTGCCATGTTTTAAAACTCTAATCAACGCGGTAAGTGTCCAGCTTAAGATCCCAGAGAAAGACCCCTAACCTAGAAACCGGCCGCGCACTTCAAACTGTAAAGCCATCTTCTCTTGCAACTCCTGTTTCCCAAAACTGCAGTCCTATCTGACTTCCCTCCCTGTGGCCACTGCTGCTCTCAGGAAAATTCCATTTTCCCTGGGAGAGGCAGCAGCAGGACTCCGGGTCTGGTGGGAAAGGAACCGCTCTGAGTATCTGTCCAGGGCTCCCCTGCTGGACACGACAGGGTCTGGCCCCTACTCCTTGCTGCCTTTGCCAGCCCTGGAGTCGTAACCTGTTCAGCCGAGATGGCATCTTGGTCTTGAGGCTGGTGGCCAGGCCCACTCTCACCGGCGGGGACTGCTCAGCCCTGGCAAATGTTCTCTGGGTCTCTGTGTAGAAGTGGCTCCCACAGTGGCACTTACATACAAATGCGTAGGGTTTGAATAGGTCCGATCATTGAGACATCAGAAAGTGTGAAAAGCTCACAGTTCCCCCAAGCTGCTCCTGCAAAAGGTTCTTGCTTTTGGGCGTCCTCACCCAGCGACAAGCCCACATGTGCATGACTGCCCCCTTTGCCCCAGGGCTTTGTGGAGTGCTCCAAGGCCCTTCCATAGAAGAAGCTAAAACTTTCCCAGGGAGGTCACTTTAATTCACTCTTCCCTTGGGACTGAAGCTCAGCCTGCCTTCGGAGCCGAGTGGCATCTAGTCCTATGGGTTGCTGGTCTTTATCTGTGGGGCTGTGGCATCTAGTCCTATGGGTTGCTGGTCTTTATCTGTGGGGAGATAAGCCCCGCTCAGACCGTCCCTTGTTTTCTGGCTTTGCCTGTGGTCCTGTGGAACATGAGCCTTGGTCCTTCATCCACCTTTGTGACCTCTCGAGTCTTCTCATAAACAGCTTTCTCAATTCCTCAGTGACACAGTCTCCCATTTCGGCTCAGGGATGACCCTGTTCCTACACTGACACTTTTGGTGCATGGTGGATTTGCCCTGGGGGGCTGAAGTGACACAAAGACACACCTTTGCTCTTTTCTCCAGATGGTCCCCAAGTGTTGGCCCAGGGCCAACCCAACAGACCTTCCTTCCCCCTGGGTGCTCATTTATTTGCTAAAGGCTTCACAGACACCGTGTCCCTGTCCCCCACTGTTGACTCCCCACTGGCAAGTGTAGTATCTTCAAGGCTGGGCCCGACCCTGCCCATTCATTCTCGCCCGCTTTTCCGCACAGGCTTCCGAGTCAGCTGCCAGTGTCCCCTTCTGGGGCAGGGAGCACAGCCCCCCCTTGGGGGGTGGTGGCCTCTCTACAACAGCTTTAGGCCTCCGCCGTGGCGAACAGAGCATCACTGTGAGGGTGGAAGCTGGAGAGGTGCACGACGGAGGTGGCTTCTGGATGTTTCTTTTCCAATGAGGAGGACAGAGAGAGAGGGGAGCTCCCTGGGGTTTTGCAAGGCTTTTGCAGAGTTGCCACTGAGCACAATGGATGAATGTTCCAGAGAGGTAGTCTGGGGTAGGATTAGGGGTTGATTTGAGCTATTTTAGAAGATGCTGGAATGTCAGGCAGACACTGGAGACAGGGAATGCGCTCCGGGAGCTCTGTGAGCTGGCGGAGAAATCTGGAAGTGCCTCTCCCCTCGTGGAGACAGGCCCGTTTTGTTCTTCAATAAAGAGCTGCTCCTGAGCCATCTGCAAGCCTAGGAGGGAGGTCTGGAAGAAAGCAACCCCGCTGACACTTGACCTTGGACTTCTGGCCCCCAGAATTAGAAGCAGATGCGAAGGAGCAGGACACTGGCAGAGAGCAGCCCCCGAGAGTCTTGCAGTCCAGCGAGGGGGTGCAGCGCGGCTCACCCCTGCCCACATCCCTGCGGCAGGGGCTCCCGAGCTGGCCCGGTCTCGCAAGCCCCGAAGCTGCTGCCGCCAGTGAACTGGGAGCTGCACGATGACGAAGCACCAGGCAGCTGGCGCCCCTGGGGTCACCTCCCGTCACTGCAGACGCAAGCCGCGAGGACAGGCGCCATATGCTCCTCCACCCACCCGGCACCTTTGTCCTCTGCAGGGGCCTCAGCCCCTCGGTTTTCATCTCGCTTGGTCCCAAACATTTCCCAACCCGGGCCCAGACTGCGGGAGCCACAGGGGGCTGGTGAATCCTGGGAGATCTGCATGACCCCAGAGTCTGGACATTCTGGTGGGCCACCTTCCGGAGAGAAGGACAGAGAAGAACCAGAGTGCCAGTTTCCTTCCATTCAGACCCTTTTGCTTCCCTTCCCCTGCCCCACCGAGGCTGCTGAGAGGCGACCAAAGCAGGCTCGCAGGAACTGCTTCTCCTCTCTGTTGCTGCACCCACCACACGGGGGCTCGCACAGTGGGGCTCAACCCTTTCTGGACTCTTCTCCCCTTCCCCTCCCCCACCTGCTGCTGCCAAGAGACACAACTGAGCCTCCACTGCAAGAATTCCACAGAGTGGGGCTCAGGCCTTTCCTCTAGGGCTCCTGCAGCAGACTTGAGGGGTGCTTGGACTGTGAGCTCCCTGCCCGCCCCCTGGTGCCGCTTGCCTGGTGACGCCCCGAGGCAGAGGGACATCAACCCTGTGCGCAACTCGGGACCAGGCACTTCTCCCTGGCATGGTCAGGGATGGATCTTTGGGGACCCAGGGACAGGCCAGATCCCATACCCCCAGGTCTCAATGGCATTGCTTCGGGGCAAGGAGAGATTTGTGACTGGGTGAGGCCACTGCAGCCCCTCTCTGGCAGCTTGTCCTAGAAACTGGGAGCGGACCTTCGACGCTGTTGAAGCCGATCCCTTGCCAGCTTTGGGGGGGCCTGAGGGCAGACTCCCCAACCCAGCCCTGCCCGGCCTCACCTCCCGGAGGGCCTTGCTCCCCTGTGGCAGAGAACAAGGACTCACATGAAGTTCCAGGGCCCCACCCACCACCCGGGGCAATCAGGTGTTTCTCCTGAGGGACCAGAGCTGGTCAGGACCCCAAAACAACATTGCAGGTTGTTCCTTCTGGCAAGCGCCACCTACTGACAGGGAGGTCAATTTACACACCCTTTTACTGCGACACTGACTCCTCATACACGGTGTGGTAGATCCTCAGCCGCAAGCAGCAGACCCACTCGCTCAAGAGATTAAACTGGGCATGCCATTATCTAATCAAAAGAAAATCCAAAAATAAGAAGCAAAACCTGCTCCAGACGAGAAGGAATCATGAAAGATCTCCAGACACGTGAAAAATAACAGTCATCTGGTCCTTGCCATTGGAGTAAAAAAAAAAAAAAAATCACAATGAAAGAACACCCCTAAAAGAAAACAATGACTCTGTACCAAGGGAAACCAACCAAAACAAGAATATTGAAATGACTGATAAAGAATTTTGAATATGGGCCAGGCATGATAGCTCATGCCTGTAATCCCAGCACTCTGGGAGGCCAAGGTGGGAGGATCGCTTGAGGCCAGGAGTTCGAGACCAGCCTCAGCAAGAGCAAGATCTCGTCTCTACTAAAAATAGAAAGAAATTAGCCGGGCATGGTGGTGCATGCCTGTAGTCCCAGCTACTCAGGAGGCTGAGGCAGGAAGATTGCTTGAGCCCAGGAGTTTGAGGTTGCTGTGAGCTGTGATGATGCCACTGCACTCTACCCAGAGCGACAGAGTGAGATTCTGTCTCAAAAAAAAAAAAAAAAGAAAAGAAAAGAAATCGAATTATTAAAAAAAAAATCAAGCAGAGCTTCTGGGAATGAAAAATTCATTCAAAGAAATACAAAACCCAGTGGAAAGCCTGAAGAATCGGCTAGATCAGGCAGAGGAAATAATCTCAGAGGCCTAACATAAGAATCACAGGCATCCCTGAGGGTGAAGAAGAAAATACACAAGGGCTGGAAAACCTATTTAGGGGATACTTGAGGAAAATTTCCCAGGTCTTGCTAGAGATCTGCACATGCAGGTACTAGAAGTACAACAGACTCCTGGGAGATTCATCAGCAAGAGGCAATCGCCACAACATACAGTCATCAGACTGGCCAAAGTAAACACGAAAGAGGAACTCCTATGAACCATAAATCGAAAGCATCAGGTAACCTACAAAGGAAAACCCATCAGAGTAACGGCAACTTCTCAACTGGGACCTCACAAGCCAGAAGGGATTGGGCTGCATTCTCATTCTTCTCAAGCAGAATAATGGCCAGCCTAGAATTTTTTTTTTTTTTTTTGAGAGAGAGTCTCACTCTGTTGCCTGGGCTAGAGTGAGTGCCGTGGCGTCAGCCTAGCTCACAGCAACCTCAAACTCCTGGGCTCAAGCGATCCTCCTGCCTCAGCCTCCCAAGTAGCTGGGACTACAGGCATGTGCCACCATGCCCGGCTAATTTTTTCTATATATATTTTAGTTGGCCAGATAATTTCTTTCTATTTTTAGTAGAGACGGGGTCTCGCTCTTGCTCAGGCTGGTCTCGAATTCCTGAGCTCAAACGATCCACCCGTCTCGGTCTCCCAGAGTGCTAGGATTACAGGCGTGAGCCACCGCGCCCGGCCCAGCCTAGAATTTTGTATCCTACAAAACTAAGTTTCATATATGAGGGGGAAATAGAGACTTTCTCAGACAAGCAAACGCTGAGAGAATTTATCAAGACCAGACCTGCCGTGCAGGAAGTACTCAAACCTGCATTATACACTGATCAGCACAATAAACACTCACCAGTGCAAAACCATCCAAATGCTAAAGTTCAGAGCCCAGATGCCACAATGGCTCAAGAGGTAAAACAAAGCAATAAAGTTCTATGCAACAGAACAAACAGAAATCCACCCCACTTATCAATTCTTTCAATACATGTGAATGGCTTGAACTCCCCACTGAAGAGACATAGGCTGGCTGAATGGATTAAAACAAAACAAAACGAGGCCGAGGCGGGCGGATCGTTTGAACTCAGGAGTTCGAGACCAGCCTCAGCAAGAGCGAGACCCCGTCTCTACTAAAAATAGAAAGAAATTATATGGACAGCTAAAATATATATGGAAAAATTAGCCGGGCATGGTGGCGCATGCCTGTAGTCCCAGCTACCCGGGAGGCTGAGGCAGAAGGATCTCTTGAGCCCAGGAGTTTGAGGTTCCTGTGAGCTAGGCTGACGCCACGGCACTCTAGCCCAGGCACCAGAGTGAGACTCTGTCTCAAAAAAATAAAAAATAAAAAAGAATGGGACAGATTCTCCAAACAGAAAATAAACAAAAAACAATGCACTTAAACAAGACTCTAGAACAGATGGCTCTAACAGACATTTACAGAACATACTGCCCAAAAACTACTGAATACTTTTCTCATCAGCTCACAGAACATTCTCTAAGACTGATCACATCCTAGGCCACAAAATGTGTCTCAACAAATTTAAAAAATAGAAATTATACCATGCATCTTCTCAGACCACAGTGGAATAAAATTAGAAATCAACTCCAACAGAAACACTCATCTCTACACAAAGTCATGGAAATGAAACAACCTACTGCTGAACGGTTATTGGGTCAAGGAGGAAATTAAGATGGAATCAAAAGATTCTTTTAACTAAATAAAAAGGGGACACAAGTTACCAAAAGCTGTGGGATTCTGCAAAAGCAGTCCTAAGAGGAAAATTCTTAGCCTTAAATGACTATGTCCAAAATACAAAAAGATCACAAGTCTAACAATCTATTGAATTGTCTCAAATTGGAAAAGGAAGAGCAAACCAATCCAAACCCTGCAGAAAAAAATAAATAACTAAGGTCAGTGCAGAACTAAATGAAATTGATTCCAAAAGAATAATACAGAAGATTAATAAAACAAAAAATTGGTTTTTTGAAAAAAACAAAATCGACAGGCCTCTCACTAGGTTAACCAGAGACAGAAAAGAAAGAACCCTAATAAGCTCAATCAGAAATGAAAAAGGAGATATTACAACTGACACCATGGAAATACAAAATATTATCTGTGAATACCATAAAAATCTCTATGCACATAAACTTGAAAACGTTGAGGAAATGGACAAATTTCTGGAAACACAAAACCTCCCTAGGTTCAATCAGGAAGAAATAGAACAGAAAAATATCAACTAATGAAATTGAAGCAGCAATAAAAAAAAATCTTTCAATGAAAAAAAATTCTGGACCAGATGGTTTCACAGCCCAATTCTACCAGACCTACAAAGAAGAACTGGTACCTATACTGCAGAAATTATTTCATAACATTGAAAAGGAAGGAACCCTCCCCAACTTATTCTACAAAGCCAATATCACCTTGATACCAAAGCCAGGAAAGGATACAACAACAAAAAAGAAAACTACAGACCAATATCCCTTACGAATATAGATGCAAAAATTCTCCTAGCAAACTGAATTCAACTGCACATCAAAACAATAATCCACCATGACCAGGTGGGCTTCATCCCAGAGATGCGAGGAGGGTTCAACATACGCAAATCTATAATGTGATTCACCACATAAATAGAAGCAAAAACAAAGACCACATGATCCTCTCAATAGATGAAGTGCAGAAAAAAGCATTTGACAAAATTCAGCACCCTTTTATGATAACAACTCTTAACAAAATAGGCATAGATGGAACACACCTCAAAATTATAAAAGCCATATATGACAAACCCACAGCCAACATCATACTCAACAGGGGAAAATTGAGAGCATTCCCGCTTAGAACTGGAACCAGACAAGGTTGCCCACTGTCACCACTTCTGTTCAACATAGTGCTGGAAGTCCTAGCCAGAGCAATCACACAAGAGAAGGAAATCAAGGGTATCCAAATGGGGAAAGAAGAGGTCAAACTATCGCTCTTTGCTGATGATATGAGCTTCTATCTAGAAAACCCCAAGGTTCTGCTAAGAGACTCCTGGAATTGATAAATAAATTAAGCAAAGTCTCAGGTTACAAAATCAATGTGCACAAATCAGTAGCATTCCTATATGCCAACAACAGTCAAGCTGAGAATCAAATCAAAGACTCAATACCTTTCACAATAGCAACAAAGAAAATAAAATACCTAGGAATATATTTAACCAAGGAGGTGAAGGACCTCTATAGGGAGAACTACGAAACACTGAGGAAGGAAATAGCAGAGGATGTAAATAACAATGGAAAAACA
>CM052442.1:85776936-85808696 GCA_028533085.1 Varecia variegata | reverse complement strand
TGCTTCATATGGAACCAGAAAAGAGCCCAAATAGTCAAGGCAACCTTAAGCAAAAAGAACAAATTGGGAAGCATCACTTTATCAGACTTCAAGCTATACTACAAAGCTACAGTAACCAAAACAGCATGGTACTGGCACAAGAACAGAGATATAGACCAATGGATCAGAACAGAGAACCCAGATATAAAACCATCCTCATATTGCCATCTGATCTTTAACAAAGCAGACAAAAACATACACTGGGGAAAAGAAGTCCTATTCAATAAATGGTGCTGGGAAAATTGGATAGCCACATGTATTAATAGAAGAAACAGGATCTGCACCTCTCACCACTCCCAAAAATTAATTCATGATGGATAAAGACTTAAACCTAAGGCATGAAACTGTAAGAATTCTAGAAGAAAATGTTGGAAAAACTCTTATAGACATTGGCCTAGGCAAATAATTTATGAAGAAGACCCCCCCAAAAATCTCATCAATAACAGAAATAAATAAATGGGACCTGATCAAATTAAAAACCTTTTGCACAGCCAAGGAAACAACCAATAGAGCAAATAGACAATACAGAATGAGAGAAAAATATGTGCATGCTCTACATCCAATGAAGGGCTGATAACCAGAATCTATAAAGAAGCATATCAGCAAGAAAAAATCAAACAGCCCCATTAAAAAGTGGCCAAAAGACATGAACAAAAACTTTTCAAAAGAAGATAGACTAATGGCCAGCAAATATCAAAAAATGCTCAATGTCTCTAATCATTAGGGAAACGCAAATCAAAACCACAATGAGATATCACCTAACTCCAGCGAGAATGGCTTTTATAAAAAAATCCCAAAACAACAGATGCTGGTGTGGATGCAGAGAGATAGGAACACTTACACACTGTTGGTGGGACTGCAAACTAGTACAACCTCTATGGAAAGTAGTATGGAGATACCGCAAAGAATTAAAAGTAGACCTACCATTTGATGGAGCAATCCCACTACTGGGTATTTACCCAAAGGAAAAAAGGACATTTTATTAAAAAGACACCTGTATGCAAATGTTTACAGTAGCACAATTCACAATCGCAAAGATGTGGAAACAACCCAAGTGCTCATCAATACATGAGTGGATTAATAAAATGTGGTATATGTGTACCATGGAGTTCTACTCAGCCATAAAAAAAATGGTGAACTAATATCTCTTGTATTAACCTGGATGGAACTAGAGACCATTCTTCTAAGTGAAGTATCACAAGAATGGAAAAACAAACACCACACGTACTCACCATTAAATTGGAACTAATTGAACAACACTTGTGTGCACATATGGAAATAACATTCATCGGAAATCAAGCAGGTGAAGGGGATGAGTAAATTCACACCTAATAGGTACAATGCACATTATCTGGGTGATGGGCACACTTATAACTTTGACTGAAACTGTACAAAAGCAATTTATGTAACCAAAATGTTTGTATCCCCGTAATACTCTGAAAATTTTTAAAAATGGGGTGCAGAGAGCAAACTGGTGGCTGCCAGGGGCTGAGGGACACCTCCTTCAAGTGGGGAGTGACTGCTGATGGGTACAAGGTGTCTGTGGGGGCTGATGAGGATGTTCTGGAACTGGACGGTGGTGATGGCTGCCTAACCCCAGGAATGTACAAAAAAATCACTGAATTCCATACTGACTCAGTGAATTGTATGGTATGTGAATTATACCTTCATAAAGCTGTTTTTTAGAAAAAGAAAAGGAAGTGACCCGCAGGGTTAGAACCAAGAAGGCCATAGGGGATATGGACAGAAATGGTCTTGGAACTGGTGGGAGGAAATCCCAGGAGCAGATGGGTTTGAGGAGGATCAAGAAGCATCTAGGAGAATCCTACAGTTGCTGTAAAGGAGGGAGAGAGGCTGATGAGGCTGGTGGAAGAGAAAGGTGGAGAGGAAACTTTTTTTTTTTGTTGTTGTTTGTTTTGTTTTCCTTTTTAAAAAAAATTTTTTTTTTCTTAGCTTCTAGATGCTTGCAGAGGGAACGTTTTTGTCCTTGGCCAAAATGTCCTTCAGAAGACAAAGGTGGACATCCTTGGCCTCGGAGAGAGAGGGGCTGTCCTCTGCCATGGCTGGCCAATGCACAGCTGGATGTCCTCACCTGGCCACCCCTGATCTCTTGGGGACATAGAGGCCAGAGCATGAGTGCAGAGGATGATGATGGGGACAGTTAATGGCCAAGAACCCTTGTGGGGGTTGACAGAGTGCAGTAGTGTGATCATAGCTCACTGCAGCCTCGAACTCCTGGGCTCAAGCGATCCTCCTGCCTCAGCCTCCTGTGTAGCTGGGACTACAGGTGTGATCCACTGAGCCCAGCCATGGGCCACAATTCTTTAGACACTGCAGGTGTAGCAGAGGCAGAAGTGGGATTTACAATGTACTGGGGTATCATGTTGCAGGTCAGCAAAGCCAGAAAGAGGTGAGGGTCCCTTGATGGAGGGCCAGTCCTGGCACCCCCTGAGAGGGAACTGGGGGCTTTGGATCGAGGTGCCACGTCACAACAAGGACATGGGGGCCACCCCAGGAGGCTTGGTTAGGTCAATTTCTAGAAATGTTCCTTTGCTTAAAAAGAATGCGTGGGCCAGGCGCAGTGGCTCACACCTATAATCCCAGCACTTTGGGAGGCTGAGGCAGGAGGATCACTTGAGCCTAGGAGTTCAAGACCAGCCTGAGCAAGAGTGAGACCCATCTCTACAAAAAAATAAGAAAAAATAGCTAGGTGTGGTGGTGTGTACCTATAGTCCTAGCTACTCCACAGGCTGAAGTGGGAAGATCACTTGAGCCCAGGAGTTCAAGGCTGCAGTGAGCTATGATGGTGTCGCTCACTGTACTCCAGGCTGGGTGACAGAGCGGTCTCAAAACAAAATGAAACAAAAAACAAAAAAACCCCACCCAAACATCTGTTCACCCTTGTTCTGAGCTGCTTGAGCACGGAGCATGTAGAGTCAGCAGTCACTTCCTGTAGTCACTCAGTGGGGTAAGGCTACATCATTCAGAACATTCCATGAATGACAACCGAACTTCTCTTCCTGTCCTTTTGCTTGAACCTTTCTGTGCGCTGAAGTTTTGGTCTTTTAACCAGTATAGAGGTGGATTTTTTTTTCAAAAGCAATCTCATAACTGTCATGATTATTCCATGTATGTTTATTCTGATGCCTAATATTTGGGATTCTTGCTACACTGTTATTTTGCATTATTTATCTTGCTTTTTCTAACCACCTTTTCCTTCTTTCTTGCCCTTTAAGTTGTTGTACCTGTTTTTTGTTCCATTCTCCCCTTTATACCCTAAAACTTTTTACATATATCCTTAATTCTCACCCTCTTGAAGACTACAAAGCCCACAATCCTGTTCTGATAATGTTTGATATTTCTGATTTTTTTTTAATCTCTCAAATTAGGCATTGAAGAATTTTTACCCAGATACATGTCCATGCTTTTGCTTACCTAGCTTTTTGGATAGTTCTCCTATTTTCTTAAATATATCCATAGAGAAGATTAGCTAGTGGAAAACTTTTTTAGTTTTTGATAGTGTGGGTGTCGCTTCTCTTGAGTAATTGTTTTTAAAATTATGTGTAAAATTCCAGGTTGACTGTTACTTTCTTTCAACACTTGAGATGGTATTTTATTCCATTATCTTCCAGCTATCCTGGTTGCTATTAGTTTGCATTGTTTTGTAGGTCATCTGTATTTTTTTCCCTCTGTGGCTGTATTTTTGTATTTTCACTATGATGTGTTTGGGGCATGGATGCCTTTTTGTTTAACCTGTTGGTTATTTTTGTCTTGTTACTTCTAAAACTTTCTCAGCATTACATCTTTTTGTATTGTTCCTCCCTGCCTGTCTCCTGTTAGAATTCAGCCAAACTAGATAATTCTTATAATGCTAGCTTTCATATTTTCCATGTATTTATGCTGCATTCTGGGTAATTTCTTCACAGCTTTCAATTTGCTGATTCTCTCTTCAGCTGTAGCTAATTGGTTTAGCTTTAACAGCTGTAGTAGGTTGAATGATGCCCTCCCCACAAAAAAAGATACGTCCATGTCCTAATCTCTAGAACTTTGTTTGGAAAAAGAGTCTGGGCAGATGTAGTTAAATGAAGAATTTCAGGATGAGATCATCATTTTGGGAGGGCCCTAAATCCCATGACAAGTGTCCTTATTAATATAAGAGAGAAGACAGAGAGAAGAACAAGAGAGAAGAGGAGAAGGCCATGTGAAGATGGAAGACAGAGATTGGAGTGATATGGCCACAAAAGCAAGGAACACTTGGAGCCACCAGAAGCTACAAGAGGGAAGGAGGGATCCTCCTTTAGAGTCTTCAGAGAGAGTGCAGCCCTGTGACCTTGATTTAGAACTTCTGCCCTCCAGAAATACGAGAAAGTTTCTGTGGTTTTAAGCCACTGAGTTTGTGGTACTTTATTACAGCAACCTTAGGAAAGTAATATAACATCCAATGCCATTTTGATGGTCTCTCATGCCTTTTTTTAAAAAATAAGCTTTTTATTTTAGAATAATTTTAAGTTTGTGGAAATGTTGCAAAGATGGTACAGAGAGCTCCTAGGTACCCTTCGTCCAGCTTCCCCTAACATTGCATCTGACATTTCTACCACAGCACATTTGTCACAAGAAACCAACATTGGTGCATTGCTATTAACAAAACCCTAGATGCTATTTGAATTTCACCAGCTTTTCCACAGATGTCCTTTTCTTGGTCCAGGAGCCCAAGTCACATGTAGTTGTCACATCTCCTTAGTCTCCTCTGACCTGGGATTGTTCCTCAGTCTTTCCTTGCTTTCCACAATCTTGACAGTTCTAAGCCTCTTTTGGAAGCTGTCTTGTAGTCTGAACCCCTTGGTCCTACCCTGTTTTATACCTACCTGCGCTAACCCTAGCTGTACTTGGAGAATCAAATTCTGCTGGTGGTGGCCATGGGGTCGGTCATGGCAAGGTGTTCCCTGGTGTGCTCTGTCACTTCTGTGCGCAGCCCATGCTTTGTCGTCCTAGTGGAAGTGCTCTCATGTGGCGCTGGCGGTGCTAGCCCTCACCCTGTGTTCTGGCTGGACATCCTCAGGGGAGAGACAGCCAGACACTGGTGGGGCCGGGAGGTCTGGCTTGCCCTTGCCTTGGGCTCTGCATTTACAAGGATGTCTCTACCATGAGTTCACTGTTCCACAGAAAAAGGATTTTTCAGGTGTTTAGATTTGGCCAAACAGGTGACCCCATTCTCTTTAGCCACTGCTGCCTCTGGAAGACTCCTTGGTGAGACCTTGCTGATCTCTATGCACAATTCTGGACTCACACTCAAGGCACAGTTACAATCCAACACTCTCAGAGAAGGCTCCCAACAGCCCCCATCTGTCAGCGCGCGTGGCCCTGCCCTGATCCCACCTCAGGCAACAGCAGCTTAAGCCAAAAGTCCTGAATTATCTTTGATTTTTTTTTTTTCTTTTAGGCTAGTTAAGTGAAGCAGTGGGAGTGGAGAAGGAACAAAGTATCTGATTCTTTTATTTTCATTTTACCTACACCCAAAGCAAGTCTGGTTGGTTCTCCCTTCCTCAGCTGGGGTCTGACCAAACTCCTCCTCCTGCTACAGCCAGGGTTTGTTAAATCTCTGCATCTCCTCCTGTTCCCACACACTGCATCGAGCTCTGAGCCACTGTTTCCCTGAAACCATCGTGCCAGGTCACCGATGGCCCCACTGGCCAAGTCAGAGGGCCTGGCCAGTCAGCACCTTCTGGGACCTTCCACAGCCTGCTCAGACACTCCTCATGTTACCTCTGGGGTGCTGCACACCCCAGACCCTGCTTGTCACCCAAACCTGCCCCCATTAACCGCTGGGTTGGGCGCCGCCCCCGTCCCCTTGCCCCAGGCTTTGGACACCATCTGGCTCTCACCCAGGGCTGGCAGGGCCCGCAGGCACAACCTGCAGGAGGCTCACTGAGGCCCCTTTACTTCTCCAGCCCCAGGACTCCCTCCGGAGTCACACTGGCTCTGAGCGCCCAGCCCCACCTCCTGCTGGCTGGCCACCGGGCTCTCTGTTGGACCCCGAGACCAGCACGTCTCAGCAAGGACACAGCACGGGCTCTCTCTGCAGCCCTTGGCACTCCCTCCTCCCACCTGCACTGCCACCCACTCCGGTGGGGACGTGGGTCAGAGGTCATTGTCTGGCCTGGCCAATAGCTACTCCTCAGGACCCACGGATCCCTGGCTTGCCCACTCTGGCCACGCGGGCCACTGGGCCTGGCCTTTGCTGCCTCTGCCCCCAAGACCCAGCCTCTGGCCCCTCGCTGCTCTGCCCCCTGCCCAGGCCCCTCCCTCCCCTTCCTCGCTGTTCTGTCCTTCACAGGAGTTCACTCTGTGGCTACGTTCCCCACCCTTTTATCGAAGTCTCTGTTTCCGAGTAGGGTCCGGGGCAGCATCCGCATCGGCCTCATCCGCTGCCGTGTCTTGGGGGCCTGGCCACAGAGTGCACCCGGACGGATGTTGCTAAGGGAACGGACGTGGGGCAGAGGCCCCTCCACACTCACTCAGCTTTGCTGGGCTTGGGGTCCTGGGCCTCCGCCGCGTCGTACTCGCGCAGGTCTTTCAGCTCGCGCACCTGGCCCGTCAGCACCTTGGCGGCGAACGCCACGATGTACTGCGGGAGGGGAAGGACCAGCTGAGGGAAGCCCCTTCTGCGCCGTGCGGCCCTCCTGACAGCTGGGTGGGCCCTCCTGCCACAAGCCCTTTGTACGTGGTGTTCCCTCCCGGGGCCTGCCTGGGGGCACGCACAGGGATGGGGTGCGCACAGGACTGCTGACCGAGCAGGGGCCAGCCGACTCACCAGGAACCAGTAGAGGTTCATGAGGGTGAGCAGTAGCAGCAGCGCGTTGAAGAAGAAGTAGAAGGGGATGTCAGGCACGGAGCGCAGGCTGCAGTGGACCGTGGCGTACAGGACCTTGAGAGGGAACCAGTAGAGGCGGAACCAGAACCTGTGGAGGCAGGGCCAGGTCGGGAGGCCATGGGGGGAGGGGGATGGCGGCCCCACCTAGTCCCTGTCCTGTCCCATCTTGGACCCGCTTACTTGTATTAATGACTGCACATCCCCGCCCATCTCTGCCCCCTTGCCCCCATCCTGGCTCCGCAGACCCTCCTGGCTCCCCTCCTGCGCTCTCCTGCCCGGCCCAACCCCGCCTCTTCCCCACTCAGACCCTCCCCTGCCTGGCCCCACCCACCCCACCACCTTCCCTGCCTGGTCCCTCCCCTTCAGGGCCGCATCCACCTCACCAGGCCCCACCCATTCCCAGTCTAGTGCGTCTCCTCCAGGACCCCTCCCACGCCACTGGGCCACTTCCCTTCCCTGCCAGGCCCCGCCTACCTTACCAAGGCCCCACCCCTTCTAAGCCTAGCTTCTCCCCTTCAGGGCCCCACCCCTTCCCAGTCTAGTCCCTCTCCTTCTGGGCCCTGCCCATACCACTAGGCCACTCCCCTTCCCTGCCCAGCCCCACCCCCTTTCCTGCCCGGCCCGCCCCTTCCCGCCGCCACGCACCAGCTGAAGCAGAAGCCCAGGCAGCCCAGGTCGGCCGCCAGGGCATGCAGCCTGTGGTAGGAGCCGCCTCTGGATTTGAAGTAGACGTTGAGCTTGGTGAACTCGAGCAGCACGTCACTGATATCGTGCAGGAAGACCACAAGGATGCCCACGTTGTGGTACCTGGGGGGGCAGGATGGGGAGAGGAGAGGGCTACTCACACTCGGGACCCCTAGTCTGCACTAACACCCCCAGCACTGGCCCCCCGGGCCACACCTCCAGACTCCCCGTGGGCCTCTCCCTGGCTCACCTGCCCTGCCTACCTCCCTCCCCAGGACTCCTCCCCTCACTATCCCACTGCAGCCTCGTCCTCCTTGCCTCCCTGTCCCCACGTGGGCCAGGAGCCTTCCTGGAACTTCCTTCTTGGCACCGCCTCATCTCTGTGACCTCTGACCCTTTGTGACCCCTGACTCTCACAGGCGTGGGCCATGCTGTGTCCAGATGCCCCACGAGCTCATTCCTCACTTTGGACACTGCCACGCTGACACTCCGAGGTGTGCGTGTGCAGCCTGAACATCACTGCAAGCTGCAGACTTGCCTACGGAAGGCCTTGGCCACATCCCCACTAGGATCTTAAGAAGCCTGAAGGCCGTCCCTATGTCCCTCCCCAGAGTCTCCACCTGACAGTTGCTTGGGCGAAGGGGCCTAGATTCAGCCTGGGTGTGGCCAAGTGCCTCACTCCCTCTCGCCAGGTCCCTGTCCCCACTCTGCCCTCCTGACTCCTCCCAGGCTCCTCCCTGGGCTCTCAGTGCCTCCCTTCACTTTTCAGTCTTCTCTCACCTGTCGCCCCAGACCACCTGCCTAGACCTAATACCCCAAAGGCCTGTCCACCAACTTGATTTTTCTCCATAGTTCTTATCACCTTCCCCCTAGAGAGTGCTGATAGAACTTTCTAGAACCATGAGAATATCCTAAACTTCTATCATCCAGTACAGGAGCCACCAGTCACATGTGGCCACTGAACACTTGAATGTGGCCTGTGTGGCTGAGGAATGGAAATGTGTGCTTTTATTTAAGTTAAAAGCTGTAACAGCCACCTGCGGCTGGCAGCTGCCATATTAGTGCAGCTAGAGCTGCCGGTCCCGGAGGAATTGAATGTGAGCGGCATGTCACTTTAAAGTTTCTATCAGCCACACTCTTTTAAAAAAAAAAAGGAAAAAGGAACAGATTAAGCCTTTTTAATAGCACATTCTAATTAACTCAGTATATCCAAAATATTGCCATTTCAATATGTAATCGAGATAAAAGGACCAACAGAGTATGATGTTTTCACTCTGGTTTGTGTACAAAGCCTTTGAAATCGGGTGGATTTTACACACACGGCATGCTGAGGTTTGGATGGGCCCCGTGGGAAACACTCGGCAGTGGCCACAGCGGGCTCCAAACATGGGTGCATCTGTTGTGTTCACAGCTGGGCCTCTGGTGCCTGTGCAGAGCAGGTGCTCAGTCAGCCTTCACTCTGTGACCCTGTCAAGGGTGAAGTCCAAGGGGCACAGGGTCGTGGGATGTGGTAGTGGCTCTCTGGGCCTTTTTCACCCCATCCCTCAGGAATCTCTCTCTGGAA
This sequence comes from Varecia variegata, assembly GCA_028533085.1. Lineage (NCBI taxonomy): Eukaryota > Metazoa > Chordata > Mammalia > Primates > Lemuridae > Varecia > Varecia variegata. Next base: position 85,799,538 of record CM052442.1, on the reverse strand, counting down.
TCTTTGGCCCCACAGTCCTCCTCTGTGCCCCGCCGCCCACACCATTAGCCTCCGAGCCCTGCCCTCTGCCTGTGCTATGCCCTCCGCCTGCCCTCCAGCTCCTGTCCTCACCGGAAGGCATAGGAAGAGACAATGAGGACCAGGGTGACCACGTGGTGGACAAGCATGACCACTGAGTCCTTGCGCCAGGTGTCCATGTACAGCGTAGCATAGAGGGAGTGGCCATAGAAGCTTCCCTGCAGCAGGTAGGCAGCTGCGATGTCCCGTGGCACCACCATGCCCGGCGTCCAGTCTGGGGAGAGTCAAACCTCACCATAAGGGACCTGTGGGGCCACCCGAGTGACCCCATGACAACCTCCAAGCCATGTGTGCGACCTCCCCGTACCAGGGTCACCACGCATCTCTGATCCCAGATTTTCCATCCCCAGTTCTCTGCCTGTTGTTACACTTTACTAATACGTGTTTTTTTTTTTGAAGAACAGTTTTGTGTTTCTAGAAAAATCAAACAGGACAGAGGGTCCCAATATCCCCCCTCTCTCGCAACACACCCACAGACTCCTCGGTGAGCAACACCTTGCATTAGTGTGGCACGTTTGTTGCAAATGATGAACCAATGGAGACACATCATTGTTAAATAATTCTCAGCTCTCTTTCTTCAGGAGGAGGTGCTCCTACCCTGGAGTCTGTCACCTGCAGGAGTGCCATCTCTGCCCCTGCTCCCCTTCCTGCCTCCGCCTACCAGGCCCGTCTTGTCAGTGTCCCGGACCCCATCCCTACAAATCCCCAGCCCGACGGAGGATGCTGGGGTGCCTAGCTTCAACACTGAGACATGCTGGGGTGCCATGCCGCCGAGTGTGGGGTCTCCCACCAGGCGGTCCGGCCTCCCTTCCCCTCCTGACTCCCCACCTCTTCCCGCGCCCCTTCTCTGCCACAGCACCAGGAACCGCCAGACACTAAGGCCAAAGGCCACGCTCTCCTCTGCTCACATCAGCCTGGAACTCTCTGGGTTGTTCCCTGCTCTCTGGTCACTCCTTTTCCACCCACCCCCTCCCAAAACAGACGCTCCTGGCTCCATCTGGGGCCTCTTGCTCCCCCTTCAGGGATAACCTACACCTGGAGCCCAGCTGCCCCCTAGACACCTCCATGCCCCCACCTCAGCAACAGCCGAGACCCACCTGGACCACCACCTAAGGGGCCCATTTTCTGTCCACGCCTCTGCTCACTCCCCCCACCCCTGCCACCCCCACCCGGGTCCAGGCACTGCCATCTGTAGCCCACGGCTGCCCCAGCACTCCCTGGCACCCGCGCCTGTCTGCCCCTGTCCTCACACAGCCCTGATGGCCGTGAACACACAAAACATCACAGGAGACCCAGCAAGTCCGCTCCAGGCGGGCGTCTGAGAGAGCGGAAAACGGGACTCAAGCAGATACCAGTACTCCCGTGTCCACGGCAGCACGACGGCCAATGGGCAGAAAGGACCCGGACGTCCATGAGCGAATGAATGACGGAGTGATATGTCCACACAGTGGAATATTATTCAGCCATAGAAAGAAACGGAGCTCTGACAACTGCATGGTGCTGAGCAAGGAAGACAGACAGGAGAGGCCACATGGTGTGTGACCCCACTGAGGTGAAGTGTCCAGAACAGGCCAATCCACAGAGACAGGAAGCAGATTGGTGGCTACCAGGGGTTGGGGGAGGGGGAGTGGCTGCTGATGGGGACGGGGTCTCCTTTTGGGGTGATGACAACATTGTGGAACTAGACAGAGGTGATGGCTGCATAACACGAAACACTAACTCCTCTGCCCTCTTCCCCCTGACCCCTGGCACCCACCATTCTATTTTATGTCTCTAGGAATGTGACAACTCTAGGGACATCATATAAGTGGAATCCTACATACAGTATTTTTCTTTTTGTGACTGGCTAAAGTGGTTAATTTTATGTTATGTCAATTTTAGCTCAATAAAAAAATGCCAAACACCCCACAAATCAGATCTCTGCCTCTCCACCACCACTTACACCATCCAGCGGTTCCCCAAGACTCAACAGCAAAACCCACGCTCCCGGCTGGGCCTACAACCTGCGCTCCGTCCTCAGCCGCTGAGAATGCTGCGATCTTGAAGGTCCCAAGCTCTTAACACCCCACCACACACACCTGGCAGGTGGCTTCGCCCCCTTCAGCCCTCAGCTTGCAGCTGTGCCCATGGCCACCCCAGGTGTCACCATGCCCACTGGACCCCAGACCCCTGGGCTCCCACCTGCATGCAGGAGGCCCCTCTGCAGGGACACCCCACTCCAGGCAGCACCCATGAAACCCTGGGGAGGGCTGTGTCCTGAAGAGCTACTACCCACCCATGGTGGGGGCTCCAAAGAAAGAGGAGGACCAGGTGGGGACCCTCCCTGCAGAAAACCATCAGGGGCCGTCTCCTGGTGTCCCCAAGGGATAACATCCTGCTGCCAGCTCTGTGTCCTATCACCATGGGTGAACTTCCTCGGCCAGCCTCAGGCCCCTGATCTGGGGCAGAACCGGAGTTGAGGGGGCACGTAACGTACCTTCCAGATGGTGCTGCTTCTCAGCATGACAGTCAACACCAGGGTTTGGTGACAGCACCGGGGCATCCAGGACCAAGGCCACCTCAGCCGATCATGACCCCCTGTCCTAGGCCACTGAGGCATGAGACCACTGTCCAGCACCCCGCCCTATCCTTGGCACAACAGTCCCTTGGTTTTGAGGTGACTATCTCCAGCCTAAAACCTGCCTCCCTGGATCTCACAGTCCCCTCTGGCCATCTCCCTACTCATTTATTTATTTTTTTGAGACAGGGTTTTGTTCTGTCGCCCAGGCTAGAGTGCAGTGGCACAATCATAGCTCACTGCAGCCTCAGACTTCTGGGCTCAAGGGATCCTCCTGCCTCAGCCTTCTGAGTAGCTGGGACTACAGGTACCACCACGCCCAGCTGATCTTTCTATTTTTTAGTAGAGATGGGGTCTTGCTCTTGCTCAGGCTGGTCTCAAAATCCTGGCCTGAAGCGATCCTCCTGCCTTGGCCTCCCAAAGTGCTAGGATTACAGGCATGAACCACCACGCCTGGCCTTTCTGGAAACTTCTGAGCCCCAGCTTTTGTTCAGGGACACCAGAGTCAGCATAGCCTCCCCACTCGTTCTCTGGCCTTACCTTTCCAGCTGGCTGCTCCCCCCCTGCCCCCTCCTGCCTCTGCACCCCTTCCCCATGACACATGACAAACGGGGATATCCAGGCTCAGTCCAGGGGTCTCCCGTTCTTCACTGGGAACTCTCCAGACAGCTGCAGGATGTTCAAGTTGGGAGCTGAACCAGACCCTCTTCACTGAGGCTGCTGCTGTGGGGGTTGCTCTACCTGGGGTCTCCCCACAGAGGTAACTGCACAGCTGGATAAGGTTGTTGTTGGTTCCTGGGTTGTGGGTGTTTGCTCAAAACAGGTCGAAATGTCCTGGTGTCTTGAGGCTGGGGGGCTCCCGGGTGGGGCCGTGGACTTTGGAGCAGCTCTCCCAGGCCTGGTTTGGTGGTGGAGGCTCTGGGGTGGGGTCTTGGGGTCCAGGTGCAGCGCTGGAGACTTGGGGATGGTATCGTCGTGGACCTGATGGGATTTCTGGAGGCACAAGGGTGGAGCCTCAGGCTCCAGTGTGACAGCCTCAGAGCTGGGACTGGGGAGGAGCCAGGAGCAGAACCTCTGAGCCAAAATCGGGGCTGGGCAGATGGCGCTGATCTGACTGGAGGGTGGGGTCAGGGCCAGGCAGGCAGGAGGCAGTGGAGGCCTGGAGGGTGGGTTCGGGGCTGAGCAAGCTGCAGGCTGCTACTCAGGCACAAGGATCCCATCTCACTAGAGATCCCAGACCCTGGCATTATCCCCACCCTCTTCCTGTCTCACACCCACCTCTGGTTTGGCAGCAAATTCTATCAGCTCTACCTTTTAAACATGTTTTTAGAGACAGGGTCTAGCTCTGTCGCCCAGGTTAGAGTACACTGGTGCAATCGCAGCTCATTGCAGCCTGGGACTCCTGGGCTCAAGCGATCCACCTGCCTCAGCCTCCCAAGTAGCTGGGACTACAGGTGCATGTCACCATGCCCGGCTAATTTTTAAAATTTTTGTAGAGATGGGGTCTTGCTATGTTGCCCAGGCTGGCCTCAAACTCCTGGGCTCAAGCGATCCTTCTGCCTCAGCCTCCCAAAGTGCTGGCATTATAGGTGTCAGTCACAGTGCCCAGCCAGCTCTACCTCAAATCAGCCACTTCTCTCCCCTCCCCTCTCAACTCCTGGGGCTGTCCTGGTGGGAACCCCCTAGAGTCCGAGCTCCCACCCTTAGTTCCCTCCTGGGCCCCTGGGCAGATCGCCAACCCAGGGTCACATCCCCCTTAGGTAAGTAACAGCCCTCGGTCCTCCACAGCAGTCTTCATATTTCCTGCCTCACTCCTTCCTCCAGGTCCCCCTCAGAGCCACCTCCAGTGGGGCCAACCCCGTCCCCATTGAAAACTCTCCGCTCCCCACCTCCTCAACACCCCACACCCCCTCCTCCCTCTGCCCAACTTTTCTCAGAGAAAGTGGGGGGCTTTCTCTGACCCGCTTCCAGCTGTGTGCAGCACAGGGCCTGGTACACAGCAGGCATTCCATAAATGCACATTGAAACAAGCAGCTAACTTATGAGCATCATCTGTAAGAAACTGGATGCAACTCCAAGCCCAAAACGTTAAGAAAGTTCAATTACGGGCCGGGCACGGTGGCTCACGCCTGTAATCCCAGCACTCTGGGAGGCAGAGGCGGGAGGATCGCTCAAGGTCAGGAGTTCGAGACCAGCCTGAGCAAGAGCGAGACCCCCGTCTCTACTAAAAATAGAAAGAAATTATATGGACAGCTAAAAATATATAGAAAAATTAGTTGGGCATGGTGGCACATGCCTGTAGTCCCAGCTCCTCGGGAGGCTGAGGCAGGAGGATCGCTTGAGCCCAGGAGTGTGAGGTTGCTGTGAGCTAGGCTGACGCCACGGCACTCACTCTAGCCTGGGCAACAGAGTGAGACTCTGTCTCAAAAAAAAAAAAAAAAAAGAAAGAAAGTTCAATTATGGGCCGTCCGTCTATAAAGAAAATCGAGCAGCAGCTAACACCGCCCCTCTAGGGACTCGCAGTGTGTTACAGGGGAAAAGTGGCCCTGTGGGTGACACATCCGCTTTAAGTTCTGGGCCCCGTGCCAAGAGGAGGCCTCTCACAGTAGGCTGTTCCCATCACAAAGCAGAAAACACCATTCACGTGCGTCCCTGGTACGTAGCCTGGGTGGTCAGCATGAGACAGAGAAGCCTGAGCCGCCGTCACAGATGGGGTTTCCTACCAACCTGCCCATTGCCCGTGCTGGCCCCTGCCCTGCCTCCTCCACCGAGACAGGTCACAAAGACCTCGCTGGAGTAACCTTCCTGCCCATCCCACCCAGCAATTAGGCCTTGATGACCCCAACATCAAGTCTAATCAATTGGATGTGGCCACTTCTGTGTCTATCTCCTTGCCAAGATGGTCCAAGCCACGGGGACCCTCCCTGCTCCACATAACAGCCAGAGGAGGCATTTTTAATCCACAAAACCCAATCCTATCCAGCCTGGCTTAAATCCATCTCATTCAGAATAAACCTCAGACTCCTGCCTCAGCTCTCTACAGCCACCCTCCAGTCCCCGTGCAACAACCATGTGTGTGCCCCAGGACCTTTGCATGTGCTGTTCTGATATCTGGAATGCCTGCGTGGGCTCAGGCAGGGGTCACCTCCTCCAGGACATCTCCCCGGACCTCAACAGGGCCAGGTGCCCCTTTACTATCCCCAGGGCTCCACGATCACCCTTGTCTTGGGGCTGGCTTGACTTCCAAGATATTCTTGGGGTCTCTGATAAGTATACGGCTCCCCTGTGTGCCTTTCACTGTGCTTTTTTTTTTTAGACAGGGTCTTGCTCTGTTGCCCAGGCTGGAGTACAGTGGTATCATCATAGCTCACTGCAACCTTAAACTCCTGGGCTCAAATGATCCTCCCATCTCAGTCTCCCAAAGTGCTGGGGTTAACAGGCATGAGCCACTACACCGGGCCCTTTCTCTGTGTTTCAGGAGAGCCCTCCCCACCCATCCTGCCAGGGCTCCTACCGTAGAAAACAGATGGTGGGTCACGGAAGAAGGGGTAATCGGTGCCGAAGAGCAGGTAGGAGGTGTAGCTCCAGGAGCCCAGATAGAAGAGAAACTTCCAGGCGCTCTCAGGCATCTTGGAGGCATCTCGAGGCTGGAGGCGGCACCGCTTGGCCAGGGGCTACAGGTGAAAAGGCAGCTGAGCAGCCGTCAGCGCTGGGGGCCAGGGGCACTCCTCCATGGTGGGGAAACTGAGGCCCTGGGACTCCCCAAGCTGGGCAGCCCCTGTGCCCACAGCCTCCTGGAGCGTAACCAGAGCCCACAGGCGCCTGCCAAGGGCTAAACTTAGTGCCCAGCTGTCCGGCTGCAGTGGCGCTGGGGAGGGGAATGAGGGGGGAACCCTGAGGGGGAAGGAGGAGGGCTGTGGAGGCTGGTGGGGGACCAATGGGGTCAGCCCAGGGGAGTAGGGGGGCTGGGTGGTGACAGCAGGAGCAGGACAGAGAGGAGGAGATTTGAGACATGAGAGGGGTTGTGGGGGTTGACTCGTGAAGGCATGATGGAGGGGGATGTGGGGGCACCTGGGGGAACATGTGGGGATCCCCACGGGGCTGATGAGAAGGGGCAGGGAGAACTTGAGAGGAAGAGGTCTCCTCTGGGGGAACCACAAGGCAAGGGTGAGGGCGGAGGAAGCTGCAGGGTCGGGGCAGGGAGGGGCCTTCAGCTCCAGAACTGCTGGGCCAAGCCCCGCCCATCCCCCCAAGGCTGAGGGGGCCGGAGCCCGGAGCCTGGAGCGGTTGTCATGGAGACAGCCAGAGCCAGCTCCTGTAACCCCTGGCAACCAGGCTGCTGCCAAGAAGATGAGCTTTGGAGAACCCAGCAGCCCCTCCACCCATTTCTTGGGAAGGGTGAGCCTCGAACTGGAGCAAGCATCTCCACCCAGGTTGGGGAGGGCCTGGGGCCGGAGCTTGACCTCTGGGGATGCTAAAAGCGAGGGGTGCATGACTTTGCTGTCTCTGCCCTGGCCCCTGGTAGTCCAAAGTGGCCACATCCCCTCCCCGCTGGCTCTAGCCCTCTCAGCCTTCTGCTTCCCAGCTGGAAACTGGGAAGTAGGGGCAGAGTCAAAGCAGGATGGATGAAGACAGAGGGGCTCTCCTCGGCAGGCCTGCCCACCCCCCTACAGCAAAGTGGTGGCTGGGGTCTCTCCCCCATGTGGGTGACATGGGGACGGGGGTGGGGGGGAGAGTAGCAGCCAGACAACAGCCCATCCTCAACCTAATAACAAGGGCCAGCCTCTTCCCCGCCAGCAGAGAAAGGCCCCTTTGTTGGCGCTGGGCACTCTGTCCCCGCACCCTCTACCACCTCCAGCCAGACTGGGGCAGGGTGACCCCAGCTAGTCCACGGGGGTGTCAAGCAAGCTAGAGGCCCCAACGCCTTCCCACCAGCCCCTGCAACAGTGACCCCTCCCCAGGGATCAAGTGCCAATGTCACTACCATGGTCAATCTCTGGCCGGCCCAGTGGCCTCGCCAGAAATGGGGTAATTCTGCGGTCGCCCCTTGGAGGCAGCACAGTCCAGCCCTAAAATCCCAGGCCATGCTACCTCCAAGGGAGCGACCACCAACGTGGCAAGGCGCCCAGGCCTTTGCCACCCCTAGTCGGAGGGTGGCGCTGACCCCAGACAGGCGCGAGGCAGAGACCTGGCAGCTCCTGCCTCTTCCACATAGCAGCAGGCCGGGCGTCCCCGCCGCTGCACAGACACCGCAGAGAGCAGGCAGCAGACCCCGCTCTGGGCCCAAGCGCGTCCTGAATGGCCAGGAGGCACATGGCGCAGGCAACCCCAGGGCGTCGAGCCCTCCCCGTTCCCGTCCTGGGCTCCTCTGTCCAGAGCTGGGCGCTGCTCAGTAGAAAGCGCAGAAACTCGAGCAACCCACTGCCAGGGCCTCCTCGTCCCAAACTGACCAGAAAGGGTTCCCCCCATGTCCTGAACACCCTACCCGTATCGGGCTCCCCTCGTCCCAGACTCACCCCAGCCCGGCCACACCCCCGCATCCACCCCCACTCCCGACTCCGCGCGGCGCCCCAATTTTCTCCGTCCCAAGCCCCCCGACCGCCCCGGCTTCCCCCACCCAGGCCCCGGCTCCCTGCCACACTAACCCGAAAGAGGCGCGCGGTGGCCGCCGAGCGCAGCGCAGTCCAGCCGAGCGCGCCGACCGCCAGCAGCAGCAGCTCGGGCGGCGCCAGGTGCGCGTGCTCCGCCAGGCCGCGGCGGGCCAGCCCCCAGCCGCAGTCCGCGCAGCCCCGCGCCGCCGCCAGCGCGCTGCCCCAGCCCCGCTGCACCAGCTGCGCGTAGCTCGGCATGGGCTCGGGCCCCGCCGCCGCCATGCCGCCCGCTAGCCGGCAGTTCCCGTCGTCTGCGCTCGTCCGCGGTGGCCTCCGGAGCCGCGCGCCCCGCGTCACGCGCTGCAGCTGGGCCGGGGGCGCGCGGGCGGGAGCTCCGAGGGCGGGGGCGGGGCGGGGCCAGCTCAAGCTCCGCCCCGGCGGGGGTCGCGGCCAGGGTGCACCCGGACGCGGGGTGTCCCAGAGGCGGGCCCGCGTTCGCGCCCGTTTTCCAGCGGAGGAAACCGAGGGGCTGGGAGGCGGGGAGTCGGGGGGCGGAGCGCGCCGGGCGCCCCCTGGACCTGGACCCCAGGAGGCCTCGCGTACCCCCGTGTCGCTTCCCCAGCGCTCCTGTGCCCACTCTGGGCTCCACCACCTCACCACTGTGTCCGCGGCGTGGGGCATGGTGGGCGCCAGCAGGCGGCATCTCGGCCGACATCCCCTCTTCTCAGCCCTCCAGTTCGCCTCTCCTCCAACGCTCTGGGCCAGGCCCACAGACCTCACCATTCCCTGGGACCCTCTCCGCCTCCTCATGGCCTCGGGTCCTGGCACATCTTGGCACAGTCTCAGGACCATCCCGTGGCCTTCCCGCACTTAGCAGGCGTAGGGTAAATGAAGGTTCTCATTCTGAAAAGGGACATGGCCCACCGGAAGGTGTGGCGACACCATCATCTGCTCCATGGGACTCCTGGCCATGCCTGGCACTTGGCAGTGGGGCTCCACCCTGGACTGGGGACCATGACACTTCCCAGGCCTGCTCCTCTGGTCTCTGGCAAGCTACTGGGGACTCAGAAACAGACTGTGAGGGAGGGGCTGCTCATGTTGGGGGTTCCTTGGAGGAAGAAGAGGGCTGGGTCCTGTGGCAGGGCCACCTGTTGTTCTCTGCAGCCCTAGGGACCGGCCGGGCCTTGCAGGGAGGCCGAGGGAGTGCGTGCTGATAGAAAAGCTGGATAGAGACCATGACTTGATTGGGGACACAATGGTGAGGTGGTAGAGCACGGAGTGGGCACAGGAGCACTGGGGTCACAAGTGACCTTCCACAATCTACTGACCAGGCCCTGGGCCCAAAGCCCCCAGTGGCCATCAGAGGACATCACCTCACCTGGCACTGCTGGCCCCCCATTCCAGTACCCAGGACTTCCCACTGCCACCTGGCCTTCAAAGTGCATGATGCAGGGATGGGCCCTGCAGGACCTGGGCTGGGTCCCCTACAGCCACCAGCCCAACCTGACCTTCAGTTGCACAGGTAGAGAAGGCAATGGGGGCTTCCCTTCCTTCTCCTTACCCCACATCCAGGACCTACAATCCATCCAGGGGGCCCCACCCCTGAGACATGCCGGAGTCTGGCTACCTCCCTGCACCTGTGCAGCCTTGAGTGGCCCTGGGCTACCCTCCCTCTTCCTCTCTGGTGTCCTGGCTCCCTCCTCACCACACACAGGCTGGAGGGAGCTGCTGACACCAAGGCCAGCTCCTCTGCTCACAGCGCTCCGTAGCTCACCCCACTCAGTGAAAGCCCAGCGCCTCACGACCTGCCCTCACAGCCTCCTGGGTTCCTCCGGCCACAGTCTCCCTGCTGCTCTTCCAATACGCCAAGCTCAGTCCTGCTCAGCCTTTGCACTGGCTGTTCCCTCTTCCTGGAATTCCGTTCCCCTAGGTACCTGCAGGGCTCTTCCCTCACCTCCAGGCTTTATACAGATGTTGCCTGCCCGGTGTGCCTCCACGACCCCCATCTAACCCCCCCCACATCAGTCTCCCCAGCACTTGTCACCATCTGTCCCATGTGCATCCCACCTTTGTCCTGAATGCGCACTCCTCATGGGTAGGAGTTTGTCCATCTGTGAGTTGGGGTAGGACGTGACAGGCCCAGCATGTGGGCAGTCAGGCCTGACCTGGTCAGGAGTTCAGGCCCAGCCACCTGCCCCCACCCTCCCAGCTGGCACTATCTGGTCACCATGGCACCCATCAGTCACAGGAGAGGCCCTGCCCGCCCACGCACTGGCCCCAGCTCAGCCTCGAATTTCTTTTTGGCCGGTCCAGTGGGAAGGCTGCCAATGGGTGGGGGCAGGGCAGTGGTGCAAAGTGGCTCCTGAGGCCACCTGGGGAGGGGCCAGGGCCACTCTCCCTCGGGGGAGCTCATCCCCAGGACCCGGGTCCTGACCCCCTGCTGGGGGGTCTCCTCCACTGGGCAGGAGGTGCTGGGGTGGGCCCGCTCCTGGAGGTGGGAGTTGCTTGCTGTCATGTCCTTGGCAACCAGGGACAGCGTTCAGTTTCAGGCAGCTGCCCCCCGAGACAATTGAGACGAGGCCCAGGTGGGGCAGGGAAGCCTAGTGTCTTATCTCCTCCCTGGAGATAAGCGCAGACACCAGCCAAAGGACAAAGGGTGCTGGCCCTGTCCAGCTCCCCTACGCCTCACAGTCCAGGGCCACCTCAGGGCCTTTGCACAGGTCATGCCTGCTGCCCGGGAAGCTTGCCCCCTAAAACCCAGCCTGGCAGCTCCTTCTTGTTGTTCGGGTGGACACAGCTCAAAGATGACCTCATCTGAGGCTCAGCCAGCCCTCTCCTCTGTCCCCACTGCCCGCCACCTCCCTCTCTATTGTCCACTGCCCTTATCACAGCAGCACTTGCTCACTGCAGGGGAGCTCAGTGGTGGCCAAGGCTGGCCGTCCCAGGGCTCGAGGGCTGCGACCACAGCGGCGTCCATCTTGGCAGTGACTCATAAGGCACTACACACAGACCTGCCCCACCACCTCCAGGCCACTCGGGGGTCTTGCTTTGAATCTGGTAGCCCCTCACAATGGCTGCATGAACTCCCTGTACCTCAGTTTCCCCGGACTCACCCTTGGAGCCTTAGTTCCCACATGCCCCCCACAAAGTGGCCAGAGCACAACATCTCCAGGGGATGCCCTGGAGGTGGGGTGTTTATTGACAGACGGGGGGTGCTGGCACCAGGCTTCTGGCCCTGAGAGAGGACATGGGGTGATGCCAGGCAGGGAGGGCAGCCTCAGGCACAGGGAGCGTACTGTAGCACCAGCCGGTCAAAGTCATTCTCCTTCAGCAGGACGAGATGGCAGGGGTGGGGTGGGGGAGACAGAGACAGAGAAAGGACATGAACATGTGAGCCTGGCCTGAGCTCTGGGGCTTCCCTGCCCCAGCTTGGGGGTATCTGGGGCTTGGGGATGGGGCACCCACACTGGCTCACCTTGGCCTGGTACTCCTTGATAAAGGGGTGGGACCTGTGGGAGTCCTTCAGCTGGGACAAGTAACGGTTAGTCACCTGCAGGGGAGGCGGGGCCAGGTTAGCCAAATACGGGGACTCCACAGCTCTGACCTGCAGGGCAGGGCGTGGGTGGGGCAGGAGCCCTGGTCTCCTTCCCACATGCCCCCATCCCCCCAGGGCTCCACACCCCCCCTGGAATCAGGCTGACGCGGGTGGGGAATGCCACCTGGAACAGCACCCCACACAAAGCTGGTGGGCACACCACGGGCTTCAGGCCAGTCAGGCAAGGAGCCGGTGAGAGAGGGTGGTCAGCGGGGGCAGGGCAGGTTGGAGGGGATGGGGTTGGTGAGGGAGATGGTTATGTGACGGGAGCTGGGTTTGTTGTGGGCACAAGGAGACTTCCCAGGGCCCTGTGGATTGGAACTTGGACCCCAGGCAAAGCTGTCAATCCCAGCCTTGCCCCACGACTGCATGGGGCTGGAGGCGTCTGTCCAGTTCTGTCTCCCTGGGACTGGGGGTCTGGTGCTACTTCTGGGGCCAACAGCAGGTTTCCCAGCCGCTGGTGGTCGGGGCTGTCTCTCTCCTGTACCACCCCCGCCCCGCCCTGCCCGGGGACCTTTCTACAAGACGGGGAATGACCACCACACAGCTCTGGGACTGGGGGCCTGGCCAGCAGGGTCACAGTCACTCATACCGAGCAGCGCCCCAACCTCTCCCCGCCCAGGTGACTTGAGCTCACCAGAACCACCCTCCCAGGCCCCTTTCCCCTGTCTTATCTTCCACCCGCCACCCTGAAGTGGCACAGACCAGGGTCCCAGCCCAGCCAGCCCTGGCTCTCTCTGAGCCCATCCCTCTGTTGGACCCTCAGGAGCAGCTGACCCACTGCCTGTGGCTGGGGGACACCCACACCACTGACTTCCAGGGGCCCCTTGGGCTGATGGCAGCTGCCTGTAGCAGGGCAGGTTTCTGTCCCAACGGTGATGTCCACACCCTGAGACCCCAGCCTGGCCCCAGGTTGGCACCGTGGAGGCTGGGAAACCCCTGTACCTGGCCTCGGGCTGGGCTGGGGGGGCCTACCTCAGGGGGCTTGCCCAGGTGCTGGGACAGAACAATGAGGTTGATGAGCGTCTCTGGGTGGCCGCTGTCCTGAAAACACAGGGACACAGGGCAGGCAGGGTCAGTGACTTCTACTTCAGGCAGGACAACGCCCACTGCTGCCCTGGGGAGGGTGTGTGACCTGCACAAGGTCACCCCCTCAGAGGGGGTGGGCCCGGGGCTGCTGGAACCAGAGTCCCCCCCACCCCGAACCATTCTGCAAGGGAGCGACCTCAGAGGTGACACAGTGCCAAGAGGCTGGCAGCCCTGAGCCCTCCAATTCCCCCCCAGCCACTTCCCCTCTGCACCTGTTTCCCCATCTGGTGGACCAGCCTGGGACATGGCTTCCTTGTTTGTGGGGACTGGGGAGGGGCGTTTTTTTCACTCAAGTCTCAGCCTGCTGCTACAGATGAACCCCAGGGCCATGGGGTGGACCTGCCATCCCATCTACTCCCAAGGAGCAGGCCTTGGTGGGAAGCTGATGGAAAACTACCAGAAACTTCCAGGTAGGTGACCTTACCTGGCCTGGCCCACTGATGCTGGCCTCCAGGGCACACGGAACCCTGGGAACAGACTTGGACAGAAGCCCCAGCCAGAGCCTGGTGGCTGCTCAGAGCGAGATGCACCATCTGGGCTACATGGAGACCCAGGCCTGCCCTAGGGACGCTCTTGCCCGGACACCTCTGCTGGACCCAACTTCTGTGCACCTCGGCCTCAGCCTCCTTGACTGGACATTGCTCACATTCACAGGAGCAAGTGCAGCTGCTCCGAAAGGAATGGGGAGGGACCCCCTCCAGAACACGGCAGCCACAGTCACCGAGAGTCCACCAGGGTCACAGGACAGCAAGCCAGCCCCAGGTGGTGTGTCAGGGCATGAGGACAGATGAGAATTGTATAACTGGCAAGTCACGGGACATGTCACTTGTGCAGGGTAACAAAACCCCCTGTAGGATGTGGTCAAAAACACAGACTACACTCAAGTTCTCGGGTGCTGGTGGTGGCGGACCTCGCCAGTATTGCCCCCATGGGGTGACGGGAGACACATAGCCTGTCCAAGATGCCAGGAGTTCCTGACCAGCCGTGACTGTTCAGATATAAAGAAGGACCCTGCCGAGGAGGAGGGGGACACAGCCTGTGAGAGGGCGCTCTGCAAACCACCTTCTGATGACAACTCAGCCCTGCGCAGAGCGGACGGGGAGGAAGGTGTTAACAGCGCTTCTCTCTCATTAAAAATGTTTCTGCAAAATGGAAAAAGCTTTCTGATCGCAAAAAAGAACATAAACTCATCATGAAGACTGCAGACACTGGTCAGGAGACAACTGCTGTCACCCTGGGCGGGCAGTGATCTCTCCTCCCTCTTCCTGACAAGGACGGGGCTTCTCTCCTCTGCGTGACGACTGGGGACATCTCTTCAATGCTGGGTGCAAACTCAAGTGAGGGCCCCCCTCGGAGGCCCCCAACCAGACAGCCGAGGTGACAGCAAGGACAGGGCAGGGTGCAAGTATCTACTTGGCCCAGGCTACCCAGATCCTGTCATTTCCAAGGGATGCTGGAATCTGCATTTCCATTTGTATTCCCTGATTCTTAGGTTTTGGGAGCTGACTGGTCAGTAGAATCCCTGTGGGGCCACATGGCCTCCTGCAGGGTCTCTGCTGCACCAGTTTCTACCCGTCCTGACCCCCACCCTCTGGCTACCCGGCCTTCCTATCATCCCCACTCTGGGGACGGGGCCCGGAGGTGGCCGGGCGCACGCCCACCTTGTCTAGCGCCTCCTGCAGCACACCCTCAGCAGCCTCCCAGCGGCCCTGGGCCATGTGACAGGCCGCCTGGCCGTTGAGCAGCAGCAGGGTGGACAAGCACTTGTCGGCCATCTCCTGGAAAATGTAGTAGGCATCCTGCAGCTTCTCACCACCCTGTGGGGACAGTCTGGTGTCATCACTGGTCACCCTGCCGCCCAACCCTCCTCCTGCCTGTCCCCTCACACAGTGGAGGCTACAGCCTGGCCACCACCTCGCTGCAGAGACACCCCCTCCTCCCACCCCCCATGCAGCCTGTGCTCTGCTGATGAGGCTGAAAGACACGCAGCCACCTCCCACCCGGCTCCCCAAGTGCCCGCTTTATGGATGCAGAAACTGAGGCCTCCAGAGAGAGACCCAATGCACAGATGGTGGGGCCGGGCTCAGCCTGGACCACCAGGTCACAGGGTCTATCAGAGGTGGAGGCATCTCTGTGGCCAGTGGCCCTGACCTGTCTACTTGTTAATGACACCAAATGACACTTGCAGGGGGAGCCTGAGGCCAAGGTGGCCTTTGAAGAAAGGTTAAATTACCAGAAAGATCTGCTGGGTTTGTCCCACTAAACGGGATGGACATTCCACATCCGTTGGCTAAGGGAGGTTCGGCCCCCTGAAGGGCAGAGACGGGGAGCACATTGTAACAGGCCCATACAGAAGAGCGACTCGGAAGGGAAGCCGAGTCCCAGGAACCAGAGGAGGGGCTGCTGCCAGGCAGGGGTGCCCAGGCTGGGGCTGAGGACACCTCTGCAGCTGCTAGGGGAACACTCGCGCCCTGACTGGCCGGGTACCAGGAGCCCAGACAGAGCTGAGCGGGGTGGGGGAAGGACACACTGCCAGGCTGGCCTGGCCAGGTGCATCCTGGGAGAGCCGTGCCACCTCTGGCTGTGGACCGCCCCTCCCCCACCGCTGCCCATTTGCTGTGGCTCTGGCCGAGTCACTTGGCTATGAAAAGCCCCAGCAGAGGCATGGCTGAGGGAAGCCGGAGCTGTGCCAGCGGTGAGGAGGGTGGTCCTTGGCCTGTTCCTGGAGCCCCACTGGAGCAAGGTCCCCACAGAGTGGCCGGTGGCCTGGCACACAGATATGGGGGTTGCCCACAGACCCCGCTAGGCTGGGGACCAATGATTCCTGCCACCCCTGCGAGGCCCTGGGGCTCACCACGGCCAGGTTGACCCAGGCGGTGGCAAGCTGGGTGAGGGTGGCATCCTCATCCTGGTCCTGCATCCTCTTCAGCTCCTTCCTGGGGGCAGGGGAGAGGACAGGAGGGCGCTGAGTGGCCGAGGTGCTGGCCTGGCGCTCTCCACCTCATTCCCTGCACAGAGCCTCGGGAATGTCCCGCTACACGCTCCCCTGCTCGCTGGTCTGCTGTGACTGAGCGCCTGGGCCACGTGTGCCTGGCCCCACCCGCTGCTCCCGAGGGCACCCAGCACCTAGTGGGGGCTCAGGAGAGAGTCGACTGAACTGAGGAGACAGTGATGAAGGCACAGTGTGAACAAGTCCTGGGCAAGGGCCTTGGACCTGCAGCGAGCTGAGTCCCAAACAGCCACCCACAGCCTCCAACCCAGTGGCGCCACCTCCAGGCTCTGTTCTGAGAGATGACCCCAGTCAGGGAATGCACCAAGTGACGTGTGCTTACAGGCACAGCCTCCTCCATTCCCACCTCACAGAGGGACACTGAGGCACTGACAGCAGTGCCTCTCGTCCCCCGTGACAGACCGCAGAGAAAGGTGGAGTAAAGGACAGCCAGTGACCTCAAGGAATGGAATAGGGAGGAATGACGGAGCCGCAGGGGCTCTGGGGCACGTGGGGTCCCGATGTGGCGAAGCGCACGGGGAAGGCTCACCGGGCGAGGTCCAGGCGGTCTAGCTTCAGCAGAGTCTGCACCGTCATGGCCATGCTGCGGGACAGGGCGGGCGGGCACTGAGCAGGTGGCTGCAGACACACACACACCGAAGGGCCCCCTCCCCACCAGGGGCTCACTCCGCGGGTCTGGAATGTTCCTAATTTCTCTAAGAGAGTTTGGACCCCTAGCCCCGCCCTGCAGGGGCGGCACCCTCACGCCCACCTGTTGCCGCTGAGCCTGCTCAGGCCCAGGAGTTCTGGTGGGTCCCCAGGGTGTGCGCTCCAGGCTCCCAGCCCGCTCACTGCCCACCCCGAGGAGGAGGGTGTGCTCAGGAACACGGCCCCGCAGAGGAGGGACACACGCTCACACCTGCCTCTGCTGCAGGGCCTGGAGGCCACCCAGTCTCTCAGTTCCCCTCGTCCCCAGGCAGCTGTGACCACCAATCACTCATGGGGCCACTTGCTGCTGTGTTTTCCCACCAGAACAGGAGCCAGCACCGAGGCCGGCGCTGAGTGCTAACTCGCTCGCTGTGCACCGTCCCCATTTCCAGGCCCCTGCAGGTCCCTTTGCGGATGGAGGTGGGATGTGAAGGAACACACAATGACCGTGTGACCGCCAACTGACAACTCACAGAGAAAGGCAGGCACTACAGGGACAGCTCAGGAGGAAGGGCAGGCATGTGTTCTGTGACCAGCACCCTGGACACAGCATGGGCCCAGGGTCCCACGCTAGGTGGAGGGTGGCACTGAAACACCACAGTGGGCTCCAGCACCCCGATCACAGAGAGCTCTGAAGTTGGGCTGGCCTGGGAGACCCAAGAAGGCCTGCGAGACCAGGCCTGGGGCCTCGGAACAGAAAGCGGCAGGGGGAATAGAAACTATGAGCAAAGACAAAGGCGCTTTCTGCTCTGCCCTCGGGAACAGAGGGTTTGCAGCCCTGGGCGCTGTGGGAGCTGGAGCGTGGACAGGAGACCTGGGCCTCCTTTCAAGGCTGCCTCATTCACCGCTGCCATGACAACGGCCAGCGAGAGGCCGTGTGCAGCCTGGAGGTGGGGGGGCCACTCACCACTCCAGGCTGTCCCCCTGGTGCAGGGTGCGCAGGGCAGCATCCGGGTTCTGGTCGTGGAGGTAGACCGAGGCGGCCATGAGCAGGAAGGTGGTGTTGGTTACGTCCACACTCTTGCTCATCTCCCGGTCCAGCTCGGCCACAATGGCGTCCCTGCAGGACACAGATGCTCAGGGGCCACACCTGGGGCCAGGAGGTAGCCAGGTTGCCACGTGACATCTAAGAGAAAGTGAGCCAGGCCCCAGGGCCCACAGCAGCACCCGACGCTCACCTTCCCACAAGGTACTTCTTGCCCTATACAGATGGGGAAACTGAGGCTGGGAGAAGTGGGACCAGGTGCTCCAGGCCTGGAGGGGAGGATGTGCTGTGGGAGGGGCCATGCCCAGCTCTGTCCAGGAAGCAGCATGACCACCAGAGTCCCAAGGTCCCTCAGCGCTCAGAGGCTGTGGTGTCCACAGCACCCTGGGCTCAGTGGGAACTGGATGACATGGCAGGTGCCCCCGAGGAGACATGAGAGGCACCATGAGCATCACCCACCTTCCCCAGGAGGCTGGTGGTCCTGGCAGGGACACCTGATCGTAATCAGCCCTGTGGGCCTCAGGGCCAAGTCTTGGAGTGGGAGCTCGGCCTGGGTGCTGAGGGTGGCTATGCAGGTGGACGGGAGCCCCCAGATGACTGCCAGCAGGGAGCCCTTGGGCACCCCCACTGCCAGGGCAGCCACGTTTGGCCCTGAGAGCCCAGCATGTCGGCTGCACCCCCAGGTGGACAACATGCCAGGGGCCACGCCTGGGCTGGAGTCCCAGCAAGGCTGAGGACCAGCTGGGTGTCCCCCCAGGTCACAGGTCACCTGAGCTTCCATCTCCATAACTGGAAAACAGAGCCAAACCCCCACTTCCAAGGGCTGCTGAGCAGCTGACAAGAGAAGGCAGGCAAAGGAGTCACTGTCAGACCAAAGCCACCGCTCCTCTGGGTCCACACGAGTCTCTGTGACCCCGTAAGAGTCCACATGGGTCCCTGGAGGACTGTTCACCAGGCACCTGTGTCTGAGGGCCCCCCGAGGGTGGAGCACATCTGCCACTATCTAGGCTCCACGGAGAACTGGCTGCACCACCAGGCCCTGATGGACAAGTGACTTCAAGTCTGAGCCTGTACCACAGCCCAAGTGGCTTAAGACAGCAGGGATTTATTCTCTCCCGGCTCAGGAGACCAAGCTGTCGGCAGGGCTGGTTCCCTCTGGGGCTCTGAAGGAGAATCGTTCCAGGCCCCTCTCCTGGAGAGAGGCTGCTGGTGACCCGGGGCTTGTAGGGGCATCACCCCATCTCCAGCTCCTTTTTCACACAGGCGTCCTCTCTGTCTCCTTCTGTCTCTTATAACGACACCCGTTGTTGGTTTCAGGGCCACCCTAAATCCAGGGTGACCTCATCTGGAGATCCTCACCTTACTTTCATCTGCAAAGACCCTTTTTCCAAGTAACATTCATAAGTACCTGGGATAGGACATGGACACATCTTTTTGGGGCCACCAATAACCCCAAATGAGTCAACTCCCAGGAGTCCTTGGCCTCCTCAGGTGAAGGAAGACAGTGCTGGGGGTGCTGCCTCCATGGGGCAAGGAGAGGACAGGACAACAGCAGGGTGTCACCCCAACTCCCATTAGCAGGAGGGGACTCCTGGGTCTCCACAGCCCAGCCCCCTCTCCCTCTGTGGCTGCCACCCATGGGTGTTTGACCAACACTGGTCTGTGGCTCAGAGACAGGACTTGGCATGGCCTCGGCCGCCCCCACCGGGGCTCCAGAGCAGACAATCCACAGGTGGCACAGCTACCTCTCTGGACAGACCCGGAGCTGGCTGGGAGGGGCCTGCCTGAGGGCCTGGGGTGAGCAGTGCTGGTCAGAAAACTGGAGAAGCCCCTGCCCCCACCACAGCCTGGGCCATCCCGGGGGAAGGGGACTCTCTCGGGGCACCCAGCGATGTGCAGTAATTGACATTTGCAGCAGTAGATTCAGAGAGCACCTCCTGGGCCCCAAGGTATCTGTATACACATCTTTGTCTCCCTGACCCTCCCCTTTGAAGCAGGGTCCATCTCTGCCCCTCTGTTGTGCAGGTGAGGGAAACTAAGGCACAGATAAGTGAGCAGACAGGGAAGAGGGACACCCCATCTGAGGGACATCAGGGGATGGGCACTGTGCCCTCTGCATGCCCAGGTTCATGACAAATAGGCCTTGGAGAAGACCCCGTGCCCAGGTTGGCCCGCCCTTCCCGCCCAGGCCTCACCTCCGGCTCTCGTGGGCAAGGTACTCGGCAAACATGCGCACGGCCTGGAGCTCGGGGCCCGAGGAGGGCTTGATCTCATCCAGGACCACGCCGTACTTCCTCTGCAGTGGGGACAAACACGTGTCAGCTGCGCCGGCCCTCCCTGAAGGATCTCTATGCCCTTGGCCTATCAACATCACCTTGGCAGAGCCCCCAGACAGGAGGCCCTTGCCCTGCCAGGGACCCCTCCACCCACCAGGGGCCACCACCACTGCAGTGCACTGAGGAAGCCAGCATGGCGTAAGCTGTCATAGGCAGCAGGTGTACCCTCACCTGTCAGGTCACGCTGCCCAATGCTCAAGCTGGAGACCCTGGCGGGTTACTACCCCTCCCCAGCCGTCCGGCTCTGGTGGTGAGATGACAGGTGGGGGTGGGCGAGCCACCTGGGGGAGGGCAGCAGCTGTGGGGGGGTCAGGGCACGTGCTCCTATAAAGCAGAATGTGCCCTGCCCAGCCCAACCCATCCACGGGCCCTCTTGCTGACACCAGACTGCTGCCTGTGGTCACTTCTGGAGCCAGGGGGCCTGTCCCTTGCTGTGTTCCTGCCTAGACATCTTCCATTCTTTTGTTGCCACATTCATGTGTTAATCTTAAAAAAACACCTGTACGTACAGGTGCATACGGTACACATACATACAAGTATAAGTGTGTTTAAACCACCCTGAAGACCTGCCAAGGGGATGCCGGCTGCACACACCACCTGGGGCTGGGCTCGCCCCTCGAGGTCCAGGCACGGGGGCAGGCCCATCAGGCTCCGGAATGCTTTGCAGGGGAAAGGTGCTCACAGACCCAGGAAACTGCCTGACGCTAATGACAGTGCAGCAACACCGGAGTGTCGCCAAATGTCCCACACTAACATAGAACGTTAACAATGAGAGGAACTGTGTGTGGATGGGAGGGGTGTAGGGAACTCTACGTGCTATCTGCTCAGTTACTCTGTAAACCTAAAACTGCACTAAAGAAATAAAATCGATTAATTTTTTTAAAAATCAAGAAACCTCTACACAGGGCCCCTGGCCTAGGGGTCCAGGGCCTCCGTGACACAGCTGCCTACCTGTGGCAGCTACACTGACTGCCTGTCGTCACTGGACCCTGCAGGCCTGGATCCCCTCTCTGTGGCCCCTTCTTGCACTCTGGCCCCCCAGAGGAGCACTCTGTTCATTACTCTCCTGTCTGGAGTTCGTACTGTCCCTGGTCACGGGCCGGCACTCACCTGTGCAAGGTACGCTCTGTACAGGAAGATGTCCCTTTCTATGTCTCTCTCTGGGCTCGACAGCTGTGGGAACAAAGGTGGGTCGAGATGCAGGCCAAGGCACAGCAAGCCTGCACAGGGCCCCAGGACAGGCCCTCAGAGGCTGTGGGCAGGGAGCCTAGCTGGCAGGGTCCCAGCCCTGGTCTTCCACTGCACGTGACTTCAGGTAGTGTGAGAGTGGCCACTGCTGGGGGTATCCTGCATGGAAGGCACCTGATCTCCTGCCCCAACACCACCCTGGGAAGGAGGCTCATTTGTCCCAAAGTGTAGTGGCCGCTCCAGCCACAGTGAGGAGCCGGGGTGGGGCCGGCGCCTCCGACTGCAGGACACAAGGGCTAAGAAGCTTGTCCCCGTTCTGCTTGTGCTTCAACACACTCTGAGCCCAGTGTGGCTGCCCCAGTGCAGTGACAACTGTACCGAGTGAGGCCAGGGGAAACCCAGGGACTGCCCTGTACTTGGGCCATGCCCCCTTGGCCCAGCCACTGCACAGAACTAAGGAGCACAAGGAAGGTGACCTCCCACAACATTCGGTTTAGGCCTGTGAGGAGGCTGCCCCAAGCCCAAGCCAGACAGGGAGGCTGGGGGCCCTTCCTCGGGAGAACAGCTTTGAATGCTGCCCCAGGGGTGCTACTTGACTTTCAGGTGGACCCAGTGTAGCTTAGCCCGTGGCTCAGGGCCTTGGCACAGGCCTCCTAGGGCTGGGAGGGTCAAGTGCATGTGGGAAGCAGGCCCGGCCACCTCAGGGTCACCACATGAACAGCCTCCAAACTGAGGGGCCTGGGAAAGCACACAGAGAGATGGCCCGCCAGCTCCCAAGGCACTGGGACAAAGGATCCAGCACCCTATATTTGGGAGTGCACCAGGAATGCCATCCCCCAAGGCTGAGGACCACAGATTCCAAGCCACCATGCCCTCCTTCTTCTCCCCAGCCTGGGGCTGTGGGTGGCAAATGTGTTCTCACCTCAGGCCATGGGAGACCTGGCCCCAGCCCAGTTCAGGCTGGTGTCGCCAAGGGGTCCTGGTGGCAGGCTGGGCAGCTGGCCATGATTTGGAACGTGATGCCTTCTAAATAAGTAACTCTCAAGTGACCCTAGAAGGTGGACATCAGCAAGGAGGGCCAGCCTGGGGCAACATGCTGCCACCCTCAGTCAAAAGTTAAAAGAGACTCTTGGGGTCTTTTTTTTTTTTTTTTGGAGACAGGGTCTTGCTCTGTCGGTCGGGCTGGCTGGAGGGCAGTGGCAGTCATAGCTCACTGCAGCCTCACACTCCTGGGCTCAGACAGTCCTCCTGCCTCAGCCTCCCCAGTAGCTGGGACTACAGGAGCATGCCATCATGCCTGGCTCATTTTTGTGCTTTTTGTAGAAATAGGGTTGCACTCTTCCAGATATAAGATCATATTATCAGCAAAGAGCAGTAGTTTGACCTCCTCTTTCCCTATTTGGGGGTCTCACTCTTGCTCAGGCTGGTCTTGAACTCTGGACCTCAAGTGATCCTCCCACCTCGGCCTCCCAGAGTGCTGGGATTA
>CM052442.1:85703241-85776436 GCA_028533085.1 Varecia variegata | reverse complement strand
AAGCGTAACAGGACAGAAGTACAGTGCAGAGACCCCAACATGAGACTCTGGAATGATCCCACCATAACAGGAAGTGACGCATGTCTCCCCAGGGCAGGACAGGCTCATTATAATCCCCTGGGAGCTCAAAAACCAGCCAAGCCAGGAGGGCCACATCCACCAAGGATGCCTGACCCCAGGATGCCCGCAGCACTGCCCCTAGGTGGCTTGGAGGTGTGGCCAGGGCTGCAGACTCTGGGTACTGGCTGGAAAGGCAGGTGGCGGGGTGGCGGGCTCTGCAGCCAGAAACCATGGGGGTGGTGTCCCCTCCCTCTACTGTCCATATGGCCATTCAAGTCACCTGATCATACTGCACCTGAGCAACTCAAGGCTTTGCTTCCTGCTTTAACCCCAACACCTGGGCGGTGCCTGCCATCTTGTTGGGCACTTGACAAATGTCTGACAAAGGGGGAAATGTCATTATGGTGCTACCATTGATAAAGGACAATGACACTACAGGTGGGCCTGAGTTGCTGGGGCCGCTGGAATGAACTATCACAGCCTGGGTGGCTTAAAACAGAAATTTATGCTCTCGCAGTTCTGAAGGCCAGAAGTCCAAAATCAAGGCGTCAGCAGGGTCATGCCCCTCTAAAGGCTCTAGGAGGATCCTGCCTTCCCCTCCCAGTGCCTGGTGGCTCTGATATTCCTTGGCTTGTGGCCATATCCCTCCGATCTCTGCCTCTGTCTGCGTCTCAAATCTCTCTTTGGATTTAGGGCCCATCCTAAACCCCAGGTGACCTCATCTAGAGACCTGTCACCTAATTACATTCACAAAGACCCTTTTTCCAGATAAGCTACGTTCACAGGTTGCAGGTAGACATATGTTTTGGGGCCCCGTGGGATTCAGGTGGCCCATGGACCAGAATTAAATCACATCGAATGGCTCGGCAGGGACAGTAGCCTCCTCCTTCTGGATGCACATCCGAGCTCAGTGCCAGCGCATTCTTGTACCACATCCCTCCAGCTCAGCCAGAGCGAGACCGCTAGTCATACCCATGACTTTATTTTTGGTCACTACCTATGTAAAGCAGGTCACACTGGTTCTCCCTTTCAGTAGCGATAAAAAGTCTTGGTATCACGACACTAGAATAGTCGAACAGCACATTGCTATGACATAAGCAGAACAGACTTATGGCAGAAGCCAAATGACTGCATGCAAGCCTGATGTTGAATCTCACTATCTCGTGACCCTGAGATAAGCGTAATCATTCCCATTTGACAGAAAGATAAACTGAGACGCAGAGAAGTGCAGTGACACATAGCTGGAATCCAGGTCTAGGTCTTTATCAGTCTTGTATCAGTCTACAGTACCCCAGCAAGGAGGTAATACGATTGTAGTGGTCAGCTGAATAAGTGACCCCCACAACAGATATCTGTGCCATCATCCCTAGAACCTACAAATAGTTTATATTACATGTCAAACGGGACTTTACAGATATGATTAAAGCAATGGACCCTAAGATGTGGAGATTATGCTGGGGCATCCAAGTGGGCCCAGTCTAACTACACAAGCCCTTAACAGCAGGGAGTGGACAGAGGGGACGGAGCAGAAGGGGAAATCTGAGAGATTCCAGGTGGGAGAAGGATTTGACACCCCGAAGCTGGTTCTAAGATGGAGGCCCAAGCACGAGGTTTAGGGTTGGAGACAAGCTTCTAGGAGCTAAGGGTGGCCCCCAGCCAAAAAGCAGCAACTTGAATCTTCTTCCCCAGAATCTTCAGAAAGGACACAGCCTAACCAACACCTTGATTTTAGCCCGGTGAGAGCCATGTTGGCTTCTGACCTACAGAAACTATGAGATAACAAATGTGTTGTTCCAACCCAGTACCATGGCTCATGTCTGTAGTCCCCACAACTCTGGAAGCTGAGGTGGGAGGGTAACTTGAGACCAGGAGATAAACACCAGCCTGGACAACATAGTGAGACCCCATCTCTTAAAAAATAAAAAAAATGTCCTAAGTGGTTGTTTGTGGTAATTCGTCATGGCAACAAAAGAAAATTAACACAATTGTACAAATGTTACTTCAACAAATCCCAAGAGCTTCCTGAAGTCTGTTTCACATTTTATCCCTGCTTTATGGACAATGCTTGGTGCTCCAATGGCCACTTGCACCTTTGGAATAAAATCCAAACCTGTGCCATGGCCCCCAAGGCCCTGCCCACTCCTTTCTGTCCTCCCCCTCTCTTACCCCACTTCTATCTGCCACACTGGCTTGACTACCCCAAGCTCATACCTGCCTGAGCACCTCTGCAGCAATTTACTGGGTTAGATCTTTCTGAAGTGTCAGCCTCAAGTTCAAAGGCACTGTCAGAGAGGCCTGGCTTGATCTGACCACTCCCATGTGAAGCAGGGCCCACAGTTACTCTCTGACTTGGCTCTTTTTATCTCCCTACCCCCAAAGTGCCTACCTCTAGTTGTAACCACACATTCACTTGCTTACTGTTTTTAGAATGCTAGACTGTGAAGGCCGGCAAAGACCCTGCCAAGTTTGCTGCTCTTAAACATTCTCCAACAGCTTACCCTCAAAGTGACAGTCACACCCATATCCCGCCTTCACATCCTTCAAGAAACAGCCCCTGAGTGTTACAGTTCTTTTGTGCTGTTACAGTTCTTTTGTGCTCCTGAATTTGTCTAGCAGGTTTTCCAGTTCTCACCGGAAGTCCCCCCCCAACGTGCTATCAAAGTTCAATTAATTTTAAAAAATAATAAAAAGAAAGAAACAGCCCCTGCTGCCCTCTCTGCTGTCACCTGCTCCTCACAGCCTGGCTTTGCCATGATGAGCAATTTTCTGGTCCTTCAACAACAAGCTAATTCCCACCACTCTCCATCACACCAGTCTCTTGTCGCTTCCCGACTTCTTGTTCGTTTTCTTGTTTACTGTCTGTCTCTGTTGGGCTGGGGTTTCCAAGACAGCTGGCAATTTTGTCTATTTTGTCACTCTCTGAGCCCAGTCGAATACAGGGCCTGGCCCATAGAAGTGCTCAAAGAGGAAGGGATGAATGGGCGAGCTCTGGAGAAACGACCGGGGTAGTCGGGCAGGGTAACGCTTCTCTGAGCCTTAATGTTCTTATCTGCAAAATGGGGATGAACATCAGCCCCTACCTCGCGGGAACGGAGTGTACGGCTCGACGAAGGGCAATTATTACTATAGTGGCATAAACATCTTCCTTACTCAAATGCCTCCCAGGGCGCAGTGAGCGCTAAGTGACAAGACATAGACTGTTACTGCCTTGGGTTTTGTCATGGGACAGTGATCGTTCCCACCGCACTCTGAAGAAGCGCGCGGAGAAAAAACTCCAAGAGAAGAACATGGAAAGTTCTTAGAAGCAGAGCGCTGGCTCGCGGCCACCAAGAAGCGTCCTCTGCCTCCGCCCCCAGCGTCCCCTCGCCCCTGCGCGGCCGCACCTTCACCCGCTGCGCCTCGTTGATGCACTGCTGGTAGCTGCCGATGTAAAAGGCGTTCTTCACGTCGAAGAGCTCATCCACCTCCCCGGAGCCGCCGGACGCCGAGCCAGGGGCCGGAGGCGCCATGTCGCTATGGTCTCGCCCACTCCTCTTCCTGAGAGCCACGTCGGCCGGAAGCAGAGCGCCACTACCGGGCACGCTGGGAAATGTAGTTTACTCATTTCGAGTGGCAGGGAAAGAAGCCAATGGGAGTCTCCTCAATGGGAGCAAGGGGGCGCTAGACAGAAGTGCGTCTCGCAGGGCGTCTCGGGAATTGTGGTTTGATTTGATCCTGCGAGCCAATGGGATCCAGGGAAACATGAGGTCTATGGTCCGGGTTGGAAATGGCAGAGTGAGCTGGAGAAGGCGGGACCACACAGGAGGCCGATCCAATAAACGGGAAGGCGTTTTCGTGATGTAATCGGCACACGCCGGAAGCGCGAATCACAAGGGCCCCCAAGGCTGGTGGCGTGGATGGCCGGCTTCGCTGAGCTCGGGCTGTCTTCATGGCTCGTGGAACAATGTCAGCAGCTGGGTTTGAAGCAGCCTACGCCCGTGCAGCTTGGCTGCATCCCCGCCATCCTGGAGGGTGAGTATGGCCCGGCGGCTTTCCCAAGAGGCGTTATCGCTCCTCTCGCCGCCCTGCCTTACTAGTAGCCTATGCCCAGGCCGGTCCCACCGGACGAGGGGCAGCCTTGGGCGTTGCGGGGAGCCTGGGTTCCGGAGGCAGATGGGGCAGTGTTGGCGTTTGGGCTCCACAACTGACTCGTTGCGTGTAGGCACACAAGTGATGTAGCCTCTGAAACTTTATAGCCTCAGGACAGGGAGGGTTTGATGAATATTTGTTCGATAGTGCTGTGAAGATTCGGCAGAGCTGGCAATACTATCTTCGTTTTACAAATAGCAACTGAGGCAGTCAAAATTGCTAGTATATCCGGGACTCCGTGGCGTTACGACTGTTCTTCTCCCCGTTCTTCTGGCTCAACCCAGTTTTGCTGTTAAAAAGATGCCCAGCATGTGACGAGTTGAGAGATTAAACAGAAATGAAGGAGTCAACAGAGAGCATAGGCTGTGTATTGGAGAAGGGAATTCAAAGTCACATGCTCCAGGAGGGATCAGTATGAGGGTGGGAAGCTGCAGGCATCTTGGTTCAGATGGCTATGGGTTCCAGTCCAGCCTGCTACTCATCGGCTGTGTGTCTTGAGAAAGTCTCTGAGACTCAGTTTCCCCTTTTGTTAAATGGAGACAATAATGGCTTCTCCCTCCTGTGCTTTATTAGTTGCCCACGATGGAATGTGGCCAGTGTGCCTGCAATGGAAGAGGCATAGGCCAGGACTGGGGTCATTATAGCTGTTCGTTAAACATAGGCTATTGTAAACTATGTCCAACGGAATAGCTGTCTACACATAGAGTGTGCTGATGCTGTGTTGCTCTCCACCCAGGTCGGGACTGCTTAGGCTGTGCCAAGACAGGCAGCGGCAAGACAGCGGCATTTGTTCTACCCATCTTGCAGAAGTTGTCTGAGGATCCCTATGGCATCTTCTGCCTTGTCCTGACACCCACCAGGTGAGCCTTCCAACAGGTCCCCTGGGTGTGCGTTAACCAGCTGTGTTCTCTTGGGCAAGTGCCTTTCCCTCTCCGAGATGCACTTGCCCCATGTATGAAATGAGGACAGAAATCTGATCACCTCTTAGGGGGACTGCAGAATTAACATGGTGTGTATGTGACAATTTCTCAGCATAGGGCTTGACTTAGGGCAAGTGCTGGTCAGAAGGGAGCTGCCAGTAGTCTTATAGTTCAAGAAATAGACATGTCCCCTCCTTGGACAGCCAAACACAGCAGTTGACATAATAAATCTTACAACAGCAGTAGGAGAGGTAAGCACAGCATTCCTTGATGGTGTGGGTTGCAGGTTGGGGGGCGGGGGAGTCGAGGAAGGCTTAATTCAAGGAGCGCCTTAAAGATGAAAAGGGCCTTGTGAAGGGACAGATTTGGGGAAAGGTGTTCTAGGCAAAGGGACCTGCTGGTGTGCAGATGCAGAGGCATGAGAGTGTCACGGAGAGGAAAGGGTGCAGGGGGCCAGGCATGTTAGAGACAGTTCAAGAAGGGCCTTGAATGCCAGGCAGAGGGTTAGAATTGATTCTGAGGGGGTGTGAGCAGGAGAGGGCAAGACAGGAGGCCAGGGAGAGGCATGAGCAGAGCTCATGGACAGAGAGGGTACAGAGCTGTAATCTGACCCACCCTGGCCCCTTTGCACCCACAGGGAGCTGGCCTACCAGATTGCAGAGCAGTTCCGGGTCCTGGGGAAGCCTCTGGGCCTGAAAGACTGCATTATCGTCGGCGGCATGGGTATGGGGCCGGGCGGCTGGAGGACCCTCTGGGGATAGGACCTCTGCAGGCTCAGACCACTGGCCCAGCCCTGCCTCTCCCCCTCTGCCCCCAGACATGGTGGCCCAGGCTCTGGAGCTCTCCCGGAAACCACATGTGGTCATCGCCACACCAGGGCGCCTAGCCGATCACCTCCGCAGCTCCAACACCTTCAGCATAAAGAAGATCCTCTTCCTGGTGAGCCAGCCTGGCCCTGCCCTCTTGGACCTCATGAGCTGGGATCAGGTCTTCTGGGCCCAGTGTCAGCCTGGGGTACTATCTCATCCATTTGGGAAACGTGTGTCCACTAGACCGCCTGGTAAAGTGCTAGGAACAGTGACAAGGACTATTCAGGGACCAAAAAGAGGGGGGCTCTGAGACTTGGGTGAGGAGACAGGCCTCCCAGGCCTGGGGCCACAGACGGCACCCTCACCCCCACTCTCCCCCTCCCCTGCCCCCACGGCACTGCAGGTGATGGACGAGGCCGACCGGCTGTTGGAACAGGGCTGCACAGACTTCACCACAGACCTGGAGGCCATACTGGCGGCTGTGCCGGCCCGCAGGCAGACACTGCTGTTCAGCGCCACCCTGACCGACACACTCAGGGAGCTGCAAGGCCTGGCCACCAACCAGCCCTTCTTCTGGGAGGCGCAGGCCCCGTGAGTCCACAACT
This sequence comes from Varecia variegata, assembly GCA_028533085.1. Lineage (NCBI taxonomy): Eukaryota > Metazoa > Chordata > Mammalia > Primates > Lemuridae > Varecia > Varecia variegata. The sequence goes on along the minus strand of CM052442.1, from coordinate 85,769,914 downwards.
GCTGACAGGGCAGGCCAGCGTCGGGGGTTCACAGGCGGGGTGAGGGGGCAGCTCCATCCATCAGAACCCAGAACCAAGGCTCAGTGTCCCCAGGGTGAGCACCGTCGAGCAGTTGGACCAGCGCTACCTGCTGGTGCCCGAGAAAGTCAAGGACGCCTACCTGGTCCACCTGATCCAGAAGTTCCAGGATGAGCACGAGGACTGGTCCATCATCATCTTCACTAACACGTGCAGGTGAGCATGGGTGGGCAGGGCCCTCCTCTCCCCTCCCGTAGGCCTTCACTGCAGGAGGTGGCCCAGTGTCACAGGTGCGGGACACACAGCCAGTCTCAGTACTCCCCAGCCTCTGCTCAGACCAGAGGTTATGGGGGCTTCATTCAAGGAGCCGGGGTCACCTCATCTGAAGGTAGAGCCTGCTGGCTTCAGGGTTCCTCAGCCCCGCCCTTGATGGAAGGGCCAAGAAACCCCTGCAAGTAGCTGTTTCAGCAGTCTAGTCACTATGCTCTGGGGGTATCACTGAGCTTTCCTGGGCTTCCAGTCCCATCTCACGGGAAGTTGTGACAATTAACTGAGGCCTGGTGTGTGTCAGCAGCAACATAGACACCCCTGGGGCAGCTTATATCAGCTCTTCCTTTGAGCTATTCGGGGACGCCATCAAGAAGCTATAGGCTATCCCAGCATGAGCCAGGACAACGGCAGAAATCAAGACAGTTCAAATCCCAGAAGAGAAGTTTGGCTGTTGGGGTGGCTGTCAGGCACAGCAGGATCCAGCAGCTTATTAGATAGTACCGCATTTCTCTCTGTGCCCGTCTCTGAACTCTGTTTTCCTCTGCTGCAGGGCTCCCTCTTAGGAGGCCCTGCCTTCTTGGTGATAGTAACTATCCCTGGCAGCTCAGTTTCCAGCCCCCTAGCCCTACGAACCCAGCAGAGAATACACCTGTTCAGAAGTCAAAGCAGCAGTCCCAGGCCTAAGGAGGGGTCAGCAGAGAGGACATCAGGCAGGCAGGACCTCTAACACCCCGCATCCTGCCTTTCCTTTCTAAGCTGAGCAGGTCCACCCTGCTTCGTGTTTCAGGGGTACATGGGGGCAGGAATGCCTTCCCAGGACCCCAGAGCTTGGAGGGGTTAATGGCGCATCCTTCCCACCAGGACCTGCCAGATCTTGTGTATGATGCTGCGCAAATTCAGCTTCCCCACTGTGGCTCTGCATTCCATGATGAAACAGGTTCGGCAACCCCACACCCACCAGCCGCAGGGCCTTTGCACAGACTCATCTCTCTGCCTCGAACCCTCTTCCTACTGCCTTCTCTCTCCTGGTCCCAAAAGCTCACTGCTCGGCGACACCCTCCCCAAGTACATTTCATTAAACTGTCGCTCAGTTGTCCCTGCCTGGTCTTTTCTTTTTTTTTTTTTTTGGAGACAGAGTCTTGCTCTGTTGCCTGGGCTAGAGTGCCATGGCATCAGCCTAGCTCACAGCAACCTCAAACTCCTGGGCTTAGGCAATCCTTCTGCCTCAGCCTCCTGAGTAACTGGGACTACAGGTATGTGCCACCATGCCTGGCTAATTTTTTTCTATATATTTTTAGTTGTCCAGATAATTTCTTTCGATTTTTTAGTAGAGATGGGGTTTCGCTCTTGCTCAGGCTGGTCTCGAACTCCTGACCTCGAGCGATCCTCCCACCTCGGACTCCCAGAGTGCTAGGATTACAGGCGTGAGCCACTGTGTCCGGCCTCTGTCTGGCCTTTTCATGGTCACTTCCTTCAGTGGACTGAGCCCCGTGAGGGCAGGGACTGTCCTGGCCTCTGCCCTCCCCCTACCCACTCCCATTTCTCTCCCTGACCTGGCACAGAAAGAACGCTTTGCCGCCCTGGCCAAGTTCAAGTCCAGCATCTACCGGATCCTGATTGCAACAGACGTGGCTTCCCGGTGAGTGGCCCCTGGGTCTGGGCTCCATCCCCTGCCTGGGTCACTCCCTCCCCTACAAGCAGCCCAGTGAGGCCCCAAGGCAGGGTCAGAAGGACAGGCTGGCTTTGGGTATGAGTCAGGCAGCCCCAGCTTCTGAGGAGAGTGACCTTGGTGAGTCCCTGCCTCAGTTTCCCCACATGGATGTTGGAGCTGACTGGCCTCTGCCTGCAGGGGCCTGGACATCCCCACAGTGCAGATGGTCATCAACCACAACACCCCCGGACTCCCCAAGATCTACATCCACCGAGTCGGCCGGACAGCCCGTGCAGGTGAGCAGGCTGGGCGGCTCCTGGGCACCTGTCCCTCCAGCCCACCCAGACCTGAGGACCTAAGTTGTGAGCTGATGGGACGTGGGTGGGATGTAGCCCATAGGTGAGAGCTATTAAAGGTAACATTTGCAAGTTGGGGTAATCGTCCTTTCAAATGCAAAGGCGAGGGGTGTTCTGCTTTCCTCAAGTGACCAGGGTCATGCTGAGTGGCATGTAGCTGTCCTCTGGGAAGGTGGCACACACTGCCCCAGCCCCCTTTTCCTGTCAGAGTTCTCAATCGGGGCCCAGCAGCGAGGAAATGAAAAGCCCCGAGGATAAGAACCTTCCCCGCAGGATGTGATGGCCAAGTTTGGTCCCTCGCTGTGACCTTGGCCCAAGGAGACACTCTTTTATCTGATCCCCAGCTTTGCCAGGGAGAGGCACAGTGTCTGTGAGATTCTGTCACACCTGGTGCCAGGAGAGATGTGGTTCCTGAGGACAGACTGGGCCTGGCCATTCTTTCCTGACCCCGTGGTGTCGGGCAGGTCACGTCTGTTCCCTGGGCTTCAAATGGCAGATAGCAAGAATGATGATGCATTTTGGGGGCTGCTGTGAGGGTCATGAATCTTGTCAGCTGTCAGTACTATTCTAGCCCGACTCAGTCTCAGAAATGGGGAACAGAGATCTGGGCTGAGGCCAATGAGGACTGATTGCTGTGATAACTTAGCCCAGGCTCCCTGGCAGCCAAGCCAAAAAGGGAAATCAGCCAGTTACCAGCCTCTCTGTGAGGCCAGGCTGGCAGGAGAGCTGCCTCTTTCTAGCGTCCTACAGCTCCTCTGGGACAGACAGATAACTGTGGTGCATCCCCACAGGGCGGCAAGGACAAGCCATCACGCTGGTGACACAGTATGACATCCACCTGGTGCATGCCATCGAGGAGCAGATCAGTGAGTGAGGCAGGGTGGGTAGAGAGCAGAGGTGGATGCCTCTGGGTTAGACACCTGTTTGCCCCCATCAGAAGTTCCTTTTGCCCAGTTCTTGAAACAGAAACTCCCCACAGTGGCCAACAGCAGCTGAAAGCCACCTCGGGCAGGAGGGGACTTTGGGTTTTCAGACTGAGGTGTGTGGATGGTCCCTGAGACCATCCACCTTTACATCAAAGGCCCCAGTGACAGAACGTAGGCCTGGGCCCGTTAAAAACCCTTTCAAGTGGTTTAATGTGTAGCCAAGACAGAGAACCGCTGACTCGGGCATGTCCGATCACTGTACAGACTGTCCTAAAATTCAGAACCATTTGGATTTTAAAAGACATTATTTCCCTATAATCCTAGCACTCGGGGAGGCCGAGGCGGGTGGATCGTTTGAGCTCAGGAGTTCCAGACCAGCCTGAGCAAGAGCGAGACCCCGTCTTTACTAAAAATAGAAATTATACGGACACCTAAAAATATATACAGAAAAAATTAGCTGGGCATGGTGGCGCATGCTTGTGCCCCAACTACTCAGGAGGCTGAGGCAGGAGGATCACTTGGGCCCAGAAGTTTGAGGTTGCTGTGAGCTAGGCTGACACCACGGCACTCTAGCCTGGACAACAGAGCAAGACTCTGTCTCAAAAAAAAAAAAAAAAAGACAAGACATTGTTTTCAAGCAAAGAAGAGAGATAGCAGTCCGCTCCTTCCTACGGCCTGACATCCCTGGTCTTGCCCAGCTAACTCTTACCTGATATGACCCCATGTGAACTTGCATGCCCCACTGCACGGGGAGCTCACTACATGGCCAAACTCCCTCCCTGTTCTGTTTCCTCCCCACCCCTGCCTGGGCTCGGCTGCCCCCTCAGAGAAGAAGCTGGAGGAATTCTCAGTGGAGGAGGCCCAGGTGCTGCAGATCCTCACGCAGGTCAACGTGGTTCGGAGAGAATGTGAGATTGTGAGTGTCAGAGGTGGGGCCCGGGGTGCTTCCTTCAAGACAGGGAACCCCTGACCAGCCTCTCCCTGCCCCCCGCAGAAACTGGAGGCGGCCCACTTTGACGAAAAGAAAGAAATCAACAAGCGGAAGCAACTGATCCTGGAGGGGAAGGTGAAGGCCCAGCCTGCGGGGAGGGGGAGGGGGCAGGGGTGGGCAGGTTCCCAGCACAGCGGGGAAGGCACCCAGCTCAGCTGCCTCATTCCCGTGCCAGGACCCCGACCTGGAGGCCAAGCGTAAGGCCGAGCTGGCCAAGATCAAGCAGAAGCACCGGCGCTTCAGGGAGGTGGAACAGACACTGCGGCGGCAGAAGGCGGCAGGGCGGGCTGCCCGGGGCGTCCACCTAGCACCCGCCCTGGGGCCTGCCTAGGCCCCTGCCTCCCCAGTTTGAGGGACCTCTCCTGGGGTCTGCCCAGTCCCCCTCAGCAGACCCTATGGGCAACCAGCCCCTTGTCCCTGTGCCACCTGCTGTCCCCTTCCCAGAGCCTTGGCCAAGAGTCAGGCCGCAGAGGAGGAAGGAACACACCAGCCAGGAGGTTGGACTCAACTCCATGTATGTCACCCCTGGCCAGGGTCACCCCCAGCGGTGCCGTGTGCAGCAGGCACTCAATAAACGGGTGTTTTTGACTTGCTCAGTGCGATTCTCCAAGAACGACGGCGGTGAGGGTGGGAGAGTACAGTGTGGCCGCCTGTGCCTCCCCCAGAACACCATGTCCACCTCCGGCAGGCAGCCCCTAAGCTGTGCAGGCAGACCACCAGCCTGAGCTCCAGGCTGTGCCACGGGCCCTTGCAGCGGTGAAGCCCCTTCTCTGGGTTTCTCCAGGTCCTGCAACTGCACCGCTCTCTAAAGGCGCCACGAGGTTTCAGTGCAGTCACCCTTGTGCCTAAGAGCTTCCCCAGCTGGCCACATCTGGGGGTTGTGACCAGAGTGAAGGGGAACTTCTCCAGGGCTACCCGAGTCCAAACCTGGCCAGACAACTCAGGCTAAGCCGAAGGGGACAGGCGGAGGTACCGGGCAGAGCCAGGCTCCCGGCTGCATAGTAGGCACATGCCTCAGCCTGTGAGCCTCACTCTGCACCTGCGAGTGGCTCACAGTCGCCATGTGGACGCGGGGTCAGCCCAGGTGCACCCCAGGGGAGGCATGTAAAGAGGCCGGTGACAGATGTTAGGTGCCCACACAGCATACATACACAGCCACGCTTAGAAATGTAATCCGGGCATCAGTACGCACCCCAGGGATCTAGAAATTCTACACAATGGAAAGCTCAAAAATGGCCCCGAACTGAATGGCCAGGGCCGGCTGGGGAGGCGTGGCCAGGCCTGCCCGGGGCTGAGTGGGGACCCCCAGTCCCTGCTAGGGTGAATGGGCCAGCCTGCGGCCTGGCCCACGCGGTGGGCCGGAATCGTTCATGTACGAGCAGCCGAGGGCCCCGCTCCCGCTCAGACCCAGCAGCCAGGATCAGGGTGCAGCTTCGGCCAGGCGGGCCAGGCCATCACGCAGTTCACTGAGCTCGAACAGCCGCACATCCAGCAGCTGCGCCGCCCGGCCCACCTCGGCCCGCGCCCGCTCCCGCTCGGCCCGTGCCTCCTCCAGGCTGCGCTCTGTCGCCCGCAGCTGGTGTTCCAGCTCCACGTTGCGGGTCTCCAGGTCCTGCAGGGAGAGGGGGGGCAGGGTTGGGGACCCCAGCAAGTCTCAAGAGTCACCAGCCTTGCCTGAGGCGTCCAGCATCTGACGGCCATCCCCACGGTCCCTGCTCTGGCCCAAGCCCCCTCTGCCTCCCTGGCTGCTCCCCGCACCTCCGCTCTGCCCACAACTCCCTGTTCTCCTGGCCATTTGGGCCATTTTGAACACCACAGAAGTGATCCTGTCCTTCCTCTACTCAAAACCGTCCTGTGGCCCCCATCACGCGGGGAATAAAACGCACACCAGCCTTACTGACCTTGTTCCCTGGACACCCAAGTTTCTTCCCACCCCAGGGCCTTTGCATGTGCCGTGCCCTCTGTGCTATGCACTTCCCCAACTTGTCTCTCCCAGGGACCCTTTTAGGGGAACCAGATCCTTGAACATCTCTACTTGTTGGGCTCCCAGGAAGTGCTCACTGAACATTTTTTGGATAAAGGCTTCAGCCAACGCCAAGCCAGCCAGACCTGTATTCAAATGCAGGCTCTGTGACCTCGGGCTGAGGACATGTGAGGCCCTGACAGGGTCAAGCATCGGAATTCAGCAGGGACTCAAAAGTTGCTCATTAAACTCACGGAGGGATGTGAAATTACTACTAACCGTTGGTTACGAAGCACCTACCGTGGGCCTGGTCTAACCAACGATTTACAGTCTTAGGTAGACACCGTCCTGACTCCGGGTACAGGTGAGGAAACTGAGTCTTGGGGAGGCACAGAGCTGCCCAGGACCCACCAGGAAGGCAGATCTCAGGTCTGCCCTACTCCACCCCTGTCACCCCACCTCCTGGCACCCACACGCACCTGCACCTTCTGCTGCGTCTCCTCGCGCTCAGTGGAGTCTGGGGCCTCTCGGGGCCCACCTGTCTGCATCCGCAGGGTCTGGATCTCCTAGAGGAGGAGGGGTCCCAGGGTCTGTCTGGGGTCCCGGCTCCCCCGTGGGAGGTGAGGGAAGGCCAGGCCCAGGCCCACACTCGGTGCTCACCTGGTCTTTGGTCTGCACTAGTGCCTCCAGCTGCTCTAGCGACTGGCCCAGCGCTTCCTTCTCGCCGACCTGGGGAGCCTCCGCAGCCGCCTGGGCCTCCAGTTCAGCCACCTGTGCGGACAGGAATCTCAGCCCCTGATGCTCCAGCCAGGACCCCTGGGGAATTTGCCTCCTGCTGGACTTTACGGAAGCTGGCATTATCTCAGACCCATTTTACAGAGTAAGAAACTGAGGCTTGGGGAAGTGAATTGCTGAGGCCACACAGCCAGTCGACAAACCCAAGGCAGATGGGACAGGTGGAGACGCGGACTACACAATCGCCAGGGTCTCTGGGAGGGGTCTCTGCCCTCACCCGCTGCCGCAGCCGCTCAGCCTCCGCACGCTGGGCCTCCAGCTGCTGCCTCCACTGGGTGGCAGCGGCGTTGGCCTCTCGCAGCGCGCCCGCCAGCTTGTTGTTGCTGTCCTGCAGCGCGAAGAACTCGGCCTCCCACTGTACCTCGCCCACGGAGCTGCAGGGACGCGAGGGTCAACAAGGGAACAAGGGGCGACCCTGGGCCGGGGCGATGCTAGACTAGGGGGTGGGACGACAGGGCGGGGGCGGGGTGGTTCTGGGCTGGGGGTGGGATCAGGGCGACACTGGGCGAGGGAACGGGGGACACTGGGCTGGACTAGGGAGCGGGGCCAAGGTAGGGCCGAGCTAGGGTATGGGGCGGTCGCCGGGGGCGTGGTCTTGTCTGGACCAGGTCCAAGCAGGCACGTGGAGTCCGCCTAGTGAGACCCTGTCCCAATGGGAGGTGCCAGCCGATGGGGACATGGTCAGAACGGGGTTGGCGGTGGGGAGGCGCCCCTGGATTTATCACCGGTCTGTACGGGCATGGGCCGGGCGGCGGTTAGCCGCTAGCAGCGGCCGAGAAGGGGGCGGAGTCAGCCTCGGAGGCGTGGCCAACGCAAGTCGCGTTGGAGGGGCGGGGTAGCTCAGGATCCCGCAAGACCCGGGCGGCCTCCTCCCCTTCCGCAGGTCCTGGGTCCAAAGCCAGATCCCACCGTAGGCCGCACTCCCTGGGCTTCTGAGAAACCCCCTCCTCGCCACCCCCAACGCCCTGCCAGGCCCCTCACCCCTCGGACAGCATCTTCTTGAGCCGCTCTCGCTCCGTGGGGCCGGGGGCATCCGCGCTCTGGCTGCGGAACAGCTTCTCCTCGCCGGGGCCATTGGCACTGACAAGGGGGCTCGGGGGCACCTGCGGGCGGGGACAAGGACGGACTCATGATAAGCCGTGGCTTCAGTCAAGAAGAGGTTAGAAGGTCATGGTTGGGGTGCCACTGGAGTCGTGACTGAGGTCAGAGGGTCCGAACTGACCTATGGACCCCAGCAGGTCCTGCCCAGCACAGGATCCAACCGTGTCCCTCACCACTTCACCCACCCTCCATGGCTCCCCAGGGCCCCTGGGCTGGGAGTCCCGTGCCTCACCCCCACCTTGCCTGCCTGGGCTTTCACTAATCCTCCAGGAGCAAACCCATCTAAACCCGTCTAAACCCGCTAAGGTGCTTGGGATCTGCAAAGTGCTGCTTCCTCATAGCAAAGCTCTTCCCTGAGGCCAATCTTCAAGATCACATTTATGACTATGACGCCAGCAGGAAGGAAGGGCCCTGAGGGCAGAGGCTAGCCTGGTTTTTCATCTCTGTAACCCCTGTGCCCAGCCTTGGGCCTGGCACACAGCAGGTGCTCAGTGAATGATGCTGAATTAATTAATGTGAGAAAACACCCAGGGGCAGTTCATGGCTCTTCCCTGTACTTAGCTGTTTCAATTTCTTGTCTTCAATGCTGCCATCTGAGCTGGTTTTGTCACGGGCACCTACTGGGTGCCCTCCCTGACCCTAGGCTAGGCCCAGGCCCCCATGACATGCTCCCATACCTCTCCTCTGTGGTCACTGCCATGGGTCTAACTTTATGTCATCTGGGAGCATTCGGTCTTGGGTACCAGCATGGCGCTCAGATCCCCCAATACAGGCGGGCATGGAAGGGACAAGGAATGCCAACCTGGTGGGAGGCGAGCCCCAGGGCTGGACTGGTGAGCTCCCCCCCATCCTGAGATTTCTCCCGTGCCAGCCTCGCCGCTTCCTTCACTTCCTGGAACTTCTCAGCAAACTGGAGGGCCGAGGGAGGGAAGGAGAAGAAACAGATAGTCAACAAACCCCCAGGTCCCTCCCCAGGTCACCCCCACCCAGGGATAGCCCTGTCACTTTGGAAAGAATCTTCAGAACTGTAACTATCCCCTTATCACACAAACTGGAAGAAGGAAAGGTTTGGAAAATGATGTTCCAGCAGAGGAGGTATTACGGCAGGTTGCCAGGTGGCATTAAATCACAGAGGTGGCACAAGGTACATTGTGCCACATTGAGAAATGGATTCCCTTTTCCTATCTGACTTATTTCAACAAAGAAAGACTAAGGTTGGTGCTAATCTGTCTAACACCTGTTAAAAATCCTTTTATAAAAACAAGAGAGTAGGAAAAAAGAAAGGCGATACAAGGACAAATTTAAAAAGAGAGAGAGAGAGAAGGTCTTGGGCCCTGAGAAGCAACTGTAGTCAGCGAGAATAATCTCCACTCCTGTTTTCGTTGTACTAAATGATTACATTTACCACCTCTCTATGACAAGGAATATCAGTTTTCCAGTTAGGACAGGATATGATTTTTTCCCCCATTTTAAAATAAATTTCCTTAGTTTAAAAATAATTTTGTTAAAGAAAATCTTAACAAACAGCCACTTGATTTGTGCAGAAGGCATCAGTGTCATTCATGAAGGGAAAATGATCTTTTCAAAAAATGGTCCAATGGCCGGACGTGGTGGCTCACACCCGTAATCCCAGCACTCTGGGAGGCTGACGCAGGAGGATCACTTGGGATCAGAAGTTTGAGACCAGCCTGAGCAAGAGCGAGACCCCGTTTCTACTAAAAATAGAAAAATTAGCGGAGTGTGGTGGCATGTGCCTGTAGTCCCGGCTACTCGAGAGGCTGAGGCAGGAGGATCGCTTGAGCCCAGGAGTTTGAGGTTGCTGTGAGCTAGGCTGACGCCACGGCACTCTAGCCTTGGCGACAGAGCAAGACTTTGTCTCAAAAAACAAAAAACTTTTGTGTTGGTAGTCTTTGGTTGACATAAAAAAAAAAATAAAAAAAAAAACAAAAACAAACAAAAAAATGGTCCAAGAGCAATTCAACACTTATGTGGGAAAAAAATGAACCTGGACCCCTACCTTGCATCACCCACAGAAATTAATTCAAGACCTAAACGAGAAAGATAAATTATAAAGCTTCTAGAACAAAACAAAGGAGAAAATCTTCATGACCTCAGCAAGGCACAGAAAACACTAATTATCAAAGAAACAATGGATAAAGATAATATGGAAGTATAGAGACAGCAGAGGGTGGTGGATAATGCAGTATCGCTGGGGCATATGGGAAGGTGCCCAGCCCAGCCCAGCCCAGGCACTCATTTGATGCCCCAAAGAAGAGTAAGGTGTATTCAAAATTGGAGCAAGTGGCCAACAGAACTGGGACTCAAACCAGGGAACCTGGAATAGGCTTCCAGTTCATCTAATTTCTTTTTTAAATTAATTAATTATTTTTTTAAGAGATGGGGTCTTGCTATGCTGTCCAGTCTGGCCTTGAACTCCTGGGCTCAAGTGATCCTCCTACCTCGGTCTCCCAAAGTACTGGGATTACAGGTGTGAGCCACACGCCCAGCATTCTGGCTCATCACACTCAGCCTGCCTATTCTGCAGGGAGATAGAGGCCTCGGACCTGCCCGAGGTTCCCCAGTGCATGGCGAAGAAGACCTAGGCCCAGCCCTGTTCCTCCCTCCATTCCTCTCCCAGGCCTACCTGTGTCAGATGCTGCTCAGAGGCAAAGCCAAGGCCGTAGACAGTGTTGGCACGACTGTCCGCCCACTGCCCGAACTTCTGGGAAGTTTTGGTAAAGGTCATGTTGGGGGTGACGGTGCTGTTAATAATGGCCTGGGCAGGGGTTGCAAAACAAAGTTCAAGGTTGATGGGACTGATAATAACATGAAACCCCCTGTATCACCTTTCGTGAGGGTCTTGGAGCCCTGAGCCATTTCAGGAGGCAGAAACTGAGGCCCAGGAAGGCTCAGGGTTTCCCATTCCCTGTGGCACACAGGAAGTCCTGTCATCCGGACCCCTGGTACCTATGCCCTGCCCAGACCCCGCCTGGACCTTGGCACCCCCGATGCTGATGATGCGGTAGACATTGCGGGTGGCATCGTAGAAATAGGAGACAGTGAGCGCATGCTTGCCCGCTGGGATCCAGTTCCGCTTGGTGGCCGGGTCAATTTGGAACACGTGCGCCCGTGTGCTGAAGATGGGCTGCTCCCTGCGTGGGGAGAGGGTGCTCAGTGGGGCCAAGACACCCCCCACCCAGAAGCTCAGAGCCAGGCTGGGGGAGCTGGGAGCTCGCTCACCTGGCTGTGGACATTGGTCAGGCTGGGCTGGGCAGGCTCTCAGCAGCAGCCAGACGGGTGGCAAAAGCCACTGGCTTGGCCCCTAGAGAGAGAGGGGGGCCTGTGAGTGTCCCTCTGGCCTGGCTGAGGAAGGCCAAGCATGTCCAACCTCAGGACCCACCGCCAGCTGCACCGTTCACAGAACTTCCATCCAAGAGGCAAGAGGATTAGGATAGATCACTGCACTAGCAAGAGGACCCCATCTTTCTTCATCCGGGGAAAGCCCCGAAACACCCTGGGCAGGAGGACACGGGTCTCTGAGAGCAGCCAAGTGGTCCCCGACATCCCAGTGAAAATTCTCATTGTCCTGGTTACTGGACACCAAGTGAAGCCCCTCCATCCTGGGACTGGGCGGGGAAAGCCAAGGCCCACTCTGCCCAGTCTGTTCGGCCACATTCACCCATTACTCCCCCCCCCCCAGGGCCTTCCATCGAAAAGTGGGGCGTGTACAGGTGCTTACTGGGAGACCAGTTCCCCACTAGACCGGGAGAGGAACCCCTCAGCCCCCACCCTAGGGCAAACACACACCTTGGAGTCAGAGTCCAAATCCCCAGGGACCCCCAGCATAGTTGAAAAGGCAAGATATAGCCAAACAGCAAACTCCCCCAGTCCACCGTTCGGGGCAGGACAGAATCCAGGATTAGGAGACTGGGGCTCCCCAACCTCCCAGTTGGTTCCTCTAGCCACCAACCCAGGAAGCCAGGAACATGCTGGGAGGGGACTTCCTGATCCTCCCCCTGTGCCCCAAAACCTGCATCCAGGGGATCTGCAAGGGACCCATGAGGAGATTGGGGGAGGGGGGGCCCCAGCCCAGAGGCCTCCGTGGTGGGTGCCCCCCCCATCCTGTCCTGGGCAGCTGCTGTCCCGGTCACAGGGTCTGAAACCGGAGCCCCCGGGTGGAGGAGGGGTGGCAGGTCTGGCCTGGGTTGGGGGCGGGTCTGGGCCACCGAAGTAGCAGAGGTTGAAGAGGCTGTGCACGGGGATCCCCGGAACCCAGGCCCTTCCGGTCCGGCAGCTCCTCCGCGACTTGCGGCGTTTGGGGAAAGTTACTCACCAACTAGTCATGCGCCTCGGACGCCGCCGGACGGACGCGGGGCTCCCGGAGGGGGGGGTCTGACACTGCCCGGTGACAGGAATCCTCAATCAGGCCAGTGGGTGAGGCCCCATCCCACGCGCCCCACTTCAGGGGGGCCTGATATTCATTCGGGATCCAGTCCTCACCCGCATCAGGAGGACACCAGTGCGCACCCCAACTTCGGGACGCGCGCCCAGACCGTGGAACTTCCGAGATCCCCGCGACGCCCCCCCCGACTCTGGGTCCAGAACTTCGGGGACACCTCCTCTACAACCCAGGTCCGTAACTTCGGGGACCCCCTCCCGCGCTGCCATCTCTAACCCCAGATCCAGAACTCCTAAACTTCGAGGACCCCCCTGCCACTCCTCCAGTCCGCTGTCCGGAATTCTGGGACCTCCTCCCGCGCCATTCCGCCACTCCAGGTCCGCAACTTCGGGGACCCCTTCGCAGCCTCCTCCAACGCCGGGTCCAGAACTTTGGGAACCTCCCGCGCAGTCCCCGCCCCGACCCCGACTCCAGAACTTCGGGACCCCCGCGCTCTCCCCAGCCCTGGAACTCGGGGGCCCTCGCACGGCCCCCAGGCCCCGCGTGCGGAACTTCGGGGGCTCCCCGCGCCCTCCCGTGTCCCCGGGACTCCAAGGCCCCCGCGCTCCCGGCTGGGCTCGGCCGGCTGGGCTCACCCTGCCTGGTCGGCGCCCCGCGAGTGTCCGGGCGCCGGTCGGGTGCGGCCCGCGGCGGTGACTCCGCGCAGCCGGGCGCCCCGCTCGCTCCCTGGCTCCCCGGCCCGCGCCCTCCGCGCCGCCCTCCGCGCCGCCCGCGCCTTTGTCTGCGCCGCCGCCGCCGCCCGCGCCGCCTCCGGTCCCATCGCGGCGGGTCCCGACGCGGCCGCCACCCGCCCCGCCTCCCCGGGCCGCAGAGGCCGCCCCGCTGCGCCCCCTGCCGGCCCCTGCAGCTGGGGGCGCGGAGGGGGAGGGGCCGCGGGCTGGGGGACTGGGGAGGGGGTGGAGGGGGAGGGCCAGGGTTGGGAGAAGGGGGTGGGGACAAAGAGGCAGACATCCGGGATGAGAAAGGGACCGGGGGAGACAGACAAGGAGAAAGGAAGCACATGGACAAACAGTTGGACGGGTAGAGATGTGACCTCACCCTCCTTTCACCTTCTCAGGGGCAGCCCTGGCCTTTCAGGTCGCTGCTGCCTCTACCTGGGGTCATGACCTCGAGCCTGTGACTGGGGGCAAGGTTCCTCCTGGCCGGCCTGACAGGAGCTGGGGGCGCTGGTGAGGGAGGCCTAGGGTCTGCATACAGTAGGGGCTCAGCGAGTGTTGCCAGGAGTCGAAGGAGACCCCGAGTGGGGAGGAGACCGGAAGCCAGGCAAAGAGAGAGAAGCCTTCCTACCTGTTCTCCCCAGCCCAGATCCCGTGGCCGGGACATCTGTCCACCTCTGTCCCCCTCACAAGAAAATGATAAAAATGCCAACTATGGTTGGATTGAGGTTATTATTGCTGCTGTTTGGGGGTTCCAGAATCCAAGGGCTAAGGGAATGTCAGTGTCCAGTGTATCCCCTCAAGCTCTGCTGGCCTGGGTTTGTCACCTCTGGTCACAGGGAGGCCCCCTTCCCACACTTGGTCCTTCAGGAGCTGAGCTGAGATACACCTCCCCAGGCCCAAGCCCACCCGAGGGTCCCACATGTCAATCCTGTTACGGTCCTTTCTCTGGCTTCTTCCCCAAAGCCACACAGTGCCATCAGGTTCATGAGCAGAGGCCATCTGGTCTTCAGAACCAAGGCCTGCGTTCCCCAGAGCTCTGAGCCTCACGGTTGAGTTTTCCAGCAACTTCAGAGGTTTGTCTTTTTCATCTCTGAGATCTCCACTCATATCTCCTTTCCCTGGTTTTTATAGTTTGTCTGTTTGTTTGTCTTCAAGACAGGGTTTCACTCTGTCACCTGGGCTAGAGAGCAGTGGCATCATCACAGCTCACCATAGCCTCCAACTCCTGGGCTCCAGCGAGCCTCCTGCCTCAGCCTCAGGTGTGCGTCACCACACCAGGCTAATTTTTCTGTTTTTTGTAGAGACATGGTCTCGCTCTTGCTCAGGCTGGTCTCAAACTCCTGACCTCAAGTGATCCTCCTGCCTTAGCCTCCCAAAGTGCTGGGGTTACAGGCGTGAGCCACCGCGCCGGGCCTCCTGTTCTTTTATTTCTGTTCCCTCCTAACAAAAATCACACATCTGTGCAGATAGGTTCCTTCAAATTACCTGTAGGTGGATTCCAAATCATGTTGTCTCTGGGGACTTACTCCCAGGTCAAGATCTGAAGTTTCCTCCCGCAGGTCTCTGCCCAAGCTGTTCCCTCCACCTGGAATGGCCTCTCTGCTGGCATCTGTCCTGCTGTGTCCTTCCAAGCTCAGCCCCTCCGGGAAGCCTCTCTGACTCTCCTAGGCTTGCAAGGGATCTTGCCCTCCCCGGCCCCATATCCCCGTCCCTTCCTGTGACTCCTCTAGGGCTGGCCCATCCATCCTGGAACCCCAGTCACGAGAGTGACTGTTCGTCCCTCAGCTGGGGGAAACTGAGGCACAGGCTCGGTTTCCCTGGCTGCTTCTAACTTCATGAGGCGTGTGCACAAGGGAAGAATTTCCCTTCACTGTCAGGCCTGAAGCCACGAAATACTTGAACACTGTGTGGAACAAAGAAAATACCGTCTGTTCTGTGCAGAAAGTGACTTCCTTATTACCAACAAAATAATTAAAAAAAAAAAAAGTATCTGGGAAACCTGCCAGCAGGGCCAAGGCTTCTGGAAGCCGCTCAGAATTTGCTAAGTGCCTGGCCGGCTGCAGAGCTGGGGCCATGTGTCTATTCTATGGGGGCGGCAGGTGAGGGGCCCAGGTTTGCCCCCGGTGTGGGAGAAAGCAGCGGTGTGAGAGAGAAGCAGGCCTCTGGGAGGGGCCGGGACAGTGCTGGCCTTGAGCAGCCCTGACCTGAAGCTGTCTCAGCCAAATCCAGGCTGAGGAATTGGCTTCCTCAGTGTGGACCATCAGAATGGGCTGATGCTTGCAGAGCTGGAGGGAGGGAGAGCGGCAGGGAGGCAATACCAGCAGCTTCTCTGTCCCCTGGGTAGAGGGCTGCCCTGAGCTGCTGTTCCAGAGCTCTCCTGCCTGGGCCTTGAGGCCTCTCTTCCAAGGCAGGGTAGGCAGAGGCAGTGTCTTTTATTTTTTATTTATTTATATTTAAAATTCTTTTTCTTAATTAATCTTTATCTTTTTTTTTTTTATCTCTACAAACAACATTTCCAAAAGCAAGAGGCAGCATCTAAAAGCAACAGCTTTCCTTTGAGCCTGAGGAGTGGTGTAAAGGAATGAGCTTCTTGTCACAGGAGAGACCAAGCAGGGGCCAGGACAGCTCATTCAGCACTAGAGAAGCGCTGGTCTCTTTGGGGTGAGCTCTGGTCTCTGCCTAAATCTGAACCAACCTTTGGCCTGAAGCTAAACCAGCTCTCCTATCCAGAGGGTTCCCGTTCCACCAGCGAAGGGGCAGTCTAGTCACTCTTCCCCAAAGCTGGGTGCCTGATGTCCCAGTGCGGGTCTTGGTGACTACTTCAGATTTGTTTATGGCAGGATTCACTTCCTGTTCACCCCTTACACGGCTCTGTCCCAGCACCTAGAATAAGCCTGGCCCTGCAACAGATCCCCATGAGCACCTTCTGAAATAGGGGACAGCCGGGCTCCAGCTTTGGACCTTGGTGGCCTCTGGAGTCACATGAGCCAGGGGGTGAATCCCAGCCCTGCCTCTTACCAGAGTGCAGCCCTGAAGAAGTCACTTCCCCTCTGTTTCTCTGTCCATAAAATGGACATATGAGTGGTGCCCACTTCTGAGGTTTACTGTAAAGATCCGATGAGTTCTTATGACCATAGGTGCTTAATAAATGCTTGCTGTTAGAAACATTATATTTATTTTTGGTTTGTGGTTTTGATCCTGAGCCAAGTTCTTACAATTTTCTTTTTTAGCAGTTGAAGGACCCTAACCAGGCATGAGCTCTTGAGGATAGAAGTGTGTCCAACCTGACATGATATCCTCTACATCTTTAGCTCCCAGACCCTCATGTGCCCCCTCCAGTCACCCTCTTCTTCCTTCTCCCCAGGCCCCAGCAATAGCTAGTTGGGCCAGCCTCCAGACCTTATCCTCCTTGCAAACTCCTATTCATCCCTCAAAGCCCCACCTCCAATGCTCTCCTTTCCAAGAAGCCCTCCCTCCTCTTCCTCTAGACCTTCCCCAGCCCTCTTTTCTCCTTCTGGCCCAGCCCTGACCCCACAGGGCTGGGAGTTTCTATGTCCAGCTCTGATCCCCCTCCCTGAGTGTACCTCAAAGGACTGAAACCAGGGAATGAGGCTTCCCCAAGGTTTGTTGTCTCCCAGCACAGGGTGGGCACATGGGGAGCAGGCAAAGGGAAGTTTGATGACACCATAATATTGGTGATTTTGCATCACTTAAAGGAGACTCTGCCTTAAATTCAGAACTTGACTTCTGCCCAAGGCCAGAGTTATTTCATTCAACAAACAGCCCCCAGGAAGCAAGGGAGCCAGGCTCCCTCCGGCCCAAGAAAGAAGGGGTTAGAGGGAGGCCTCCAGCACTGGGTCGTGAACTTGAGGGCCCAGGACCAGGGTGGGTTGGGGGTGAAAGGAGGCAGCACTCGAGACCCCCCTGAGCACTAAACCTGGATCAGAGGTTCAGTTCCCGCAGATCTAATTACCCTAATTTGCCACATGCACTAATTACCTCCTGGGTGCCAGGTGGCTGGGCGGGGCTGCCCCATTTTCTGGAGGTAGGTCGGGGCCCAATTATTTTTGGCTGCATCGTCCTTGAAGGCTCCAACATCCGCCTGCATGAAGGGCGGAAAGTAGGGCGGAGAAATTGTGACCACATCAGGAAGGATGCAGGGGGATGTGGGGGCCTTGGAACTCCCTGAGCAGGAGGCTTGGAGACCAAGGCCTAAGGGTCTGACACCCAGCCAGAGGCAGCAGGGTCTGGAGGGGCTAAGAATCTGCCAGCTCCGCAATGGACTGGTTTTCAATGTGACATCGTTGCTGGAAGAGGGGTTGTGTGGTGGGGGGTTAGTCTGACGAGCCTGGGTTCAAATCCCGAAACCCACCCGCTTGCTGTGTCTCCCTGGGCACGTGACTTCATGAACTCCTTGCACTTTTTCTGAGGGATGGAATAGACATGATAATTCTCAAAAGGTGCTCTGGGCAGTGGGCACAGCATGTGCAAAGGCCCTGAGGTGGGGACCAGCTGGGTATGTTGGAGGAACAGTGGGGAGTCTGGCAGGGGGGCCAGAGTAGAGTGAGTGGCAAGAAAGTGTGGGAGGTGCCAAGACCTGGGGTGGGTTGTCATAGGAGCTGAGCAGAGCAGAGCAGAGCCTTGTGGGCCCTGGTGAGCTGTGTGGTTTTTGTTCTGAGGGTACTAGGGAGCCATGGGAGAGTTTGGAGCC
Organism: Varecia variegata; assembly: GCA_028533085.1. Taxonomy (NCBI): domain Eukaryota; kingdom Metazoa; phylum Chordata; class Mammalia; order Primates; family Lemuridae; genus Varecia; species Varecia variegata. The sequence continues at coordinate 85,752,014 of CM052442.1, read as the reverse complement.
AGGGAGAGAGGCAATGATCAGATTTACACTGCAGGCCTAGGGAAGGGTTTCAGCTCTTAGGAGAGAATGAGGTGTCTATTCATGTGCAGAATGGGGGCAGACCCTGCCTTTCTCTGAGCCTCAGTTTCCTCACCCTGGGCAGAGTCCTGAGACTTGGGCAGCCCCGGGACACGATGGGCCCTGAGCCAGAGAAGCCCTACCGCACCCTGAAGTTCCTGAATTCTGGCTGAGCAGCCTACACGGCCTCCTCTCCGCCTGTCCCCCTTCCCACACTCCTTCTGTGGCCTTGAGGGAACAGCTGCAGGAACAGAGAGCGGGAGGCCGTGGGAAAGGCGGCTCGGGGGGCTCTGGGGGCCGTGTTCCTGCTTGGTGACAGCCCACGCGGGGCTGCCGGGCGCCGAATGTTCTCGCAGCGGCTAGGTGACTCAGAAGCTGCAGCTTCTTCCCTTGGTTCTGCCAGAAGGGGACCGTTCCTGGTCTCCAGGCACAGGCCAGGCTTGGATTGGCCACCTGAGGCATGGCGGTGCCCTCTAGGATGTCCCTACACCAGCCTCCCCAACCCTCCAGTGTTGAGGACTCCCCTGCTCTAGCACCTTCCATGGCTCTCCTCCTGGACACCTCAGAGAGAGAACCAAGGTCCTCACTGCCTGTTGGCCGAGCCCCACCTCTGAGCCTTCGTACTGGCTCCCACCTATGGCTTGGAATGAATGCCAGCTCCAAGACCGCCTCCTCCAGGAAGGCTGCCAGCTTTCCCCCTCACTCCACCAACCCTGACCTCCCGGGATGGAGGTGTCTGGATCTGGCTGTGTCTCCGCCTCAGACTGGGGGCTCACTGGAGGCCAGGCCCCATCGTCCAGCGTGGGAGTGCACAGTGGAGGCACTGCAGGAGAAAGACGCCCCCTGTAGCAGCCCAAGGCCAGACCCCATGGCCTGATCTTTAACCTCATTTTTCTAGAAGGGGAAACTGAGGCTCAGGGAGCTTAAGTCAGTTCCTCAAAGTAAAAGTCAGCAGAGAGGAAAAACTGGGCCTCAAACCTGAGTCTGGGAGGCCAGACCTGCTTCCTGTAGCCCCTGGAGCCTCGTCTACCTGAGGCAGGGAGTAGGTTGGGGGCGGAGGTTCATTCACCCACCTGCAGGTAGATTTGGTGCAACCTGGGCTCACACTGAAGGGGTCCAACAGCCCGTCTCTATGGAGGCACCAGGGGTCCTCTCTGGGCCTCTGTTTCCTCCTCTGTAAAATAGGCAGTGCTTACCGTGAACTGGTGTTTATCGAGCACCTACGACCCCAGCACTGTTAGGAACCCCTGTCCTTGGGGAGCTCACATCTGGTGGGCAAGACAGATGATAAACAAAAAATGAGGAGGCTGGGCGTGGTGGCTCACACTTGTCATCCAGCACTCTGGGAGGCCAAAGCAGGAGGATCGCTTAAGGTCAGGAGTTCGAGACCACCTGAGCAAGAGCGAGACCCCATCTCTACAAAAAATGGAAAAATTAGCCGGGCATTGTGGGTCCTGCCTGTAGTTTCAGATACTTGGGAGGCTGAGGCAAGAGGATCGCTTGAGCCCAGGAGTTTGAGGCTACTGTGAGCTCTGATGACGCCACTGCACTCTAGCTGGGGTGACAGACAGAGACCCTGTCTGAAAAAAACAAAAAACCCCAAGGAGATGATTCTGATAGTAAGGGAAAGAAAACCAGGCAAAGCAGCAGGCCAAGAGGTGGGGGGGTGGTCCCTGAAGGCTGCTCTGAGACAGTTGTGATTCAGAACAGCACGTGCAAAGGCCCTGAGGTGGGAACATGCTCAGCCCTGGGCGTGGCATTGAGGAGGTGGGTGTGGCTTAAGCAGAGAGTTCGGGGAGAGTCAGGGGGACATATGCTCTTCGAGGTCCACAGACTGGAGCACAGGGGGCCTGCGGGCCCCAGTGAGGAATGTGGACTTTCTACTCAGGGCACTGTAGAGCCCCTAAAGGATTTGGGGCAGGAGAGAGGCATAATGTGCTTTTCCGAGTTTAGATAAGATTAGATAAGATTTCTCCCATAGCCACATGGCACCTGGACTGACCAGGGTGATTCTAACACTTCCCTCCTTGGTTATCTCAATGCAGAGGGTACCTTGGGCTGGGCTTGCTAAACAAATGACATTGTTACTGTCACTCTCAGTATTTCTTTAAGGATGAACTAAAGCCTCTAAACTCTTCTTTCTCCCAGGGACTCTGGGAGGAAGCTGAGCTCAGTGAGCCCCTTCCTGCCCTTCCCTGCCTTCCTCTTGCTCCCCCAGGTCCTGGATGCCGGGCCTTGGTCTTGTCGCTGAAACCCCAGGTCTCTCCAAGAGGCGGGAAACATCTGCTTTCCGGAGTGCAAGTGTCCTCCAGCCCCGAGGGAGGTCACAGGGAAGAGAGAATGGCCGAAAGAAAGAGAAAGGGTCACATGTTGGGCACCCATTGCATAAGCAGTGGAGACAGTATGCACAGGCTGTCGCCAGGGACCTGAGTTCGAATCCTCGTTCTGGCTGGGAAGCCCTGGGAGCAGCGGCCACACACCTCCTGAGCCTGAGACCCCACCTGGGAGGGGAATCACAGCTGGTCCTCAGTCACACCTGCCTGGTGCTTGGAAGGGTGCTGAAGGGGTGGCACAGTCGCGTGATGTGCAGGACCCAGTGCGAAAGCAAAGTGTAGGGCTCCTCACAAACAAATAAACTCAGGTGCTGGCCCTGGGTGGGAGCTTTTGCTGCAACCTTTTACAGCTGGAGAAACTGAGGCTGAGAATGGGGGGTGGTGTGCCCGAGAGCAGAGGGACCCACAGGGACCCTGTCAGCTCCTGAAATGGTGGCACATGTGTCAAGTTGGGGAAGGGCATTGGGACTCAGCCTTCCTGTTGCATCTTGAAGACACCAGAAGTTGGGATTCCAGAATTCTGGGAAATGCGGTCCCCATTTCTCAAAATCTTTAATTCTCTGTTATAACAAATCTCAAAATAGATGGGGACCAGGGGGCCAGAGCCTGGGGAAGGGGTGTTAGTACTGTGACATCTGAGGGCCCCTGCCACCTCTTGGGATCCCTCAGGCTTTGGCATCCATCCCGTGCTGAGCCCTGTGGGTGTCCCCTCTGCTGTGGGTGGCACCTTCCAGGGAGGCCATGACCAGGGGCTGAGGGGCCTCCACAGGGCCCAGCCAGGGGGTCGGTGCTCAGGAGTTGGCTGTTAGCATCACTGGGGGCATGCGGGGTAGAGTCCCTCCCAGGGACCTGTGTTTCGGGACATGTGGGCCATGATGCCGGCCTCCAGGGCAGGAGACGGAGGGACAGGAAAGTGAAGACAGACAGACAGACCTTGGACAGCAGCTGCTCACAGGGCTGGCTCCTCACTTCTAGGTGAGACTCTCTCCTGGGGGGACCACGTAGAGCCCATCTGGGACACTGTGGTGGTGCCGAAGTCCAAGACAGACATTGTGCAGATGGCCGGTGTCCTCTAACTCACATCTGCTGGAGCCCTCACTAACCGGCAGTCACAGCGCAAAGCGCGGGTCCCTGTGGTGTTGAACAGCATCAGGCCCTGCTGGAGGACAGGTGTCTGGGGTTGTGTGGGCAGAGGGGCTGGCCCTTGAAGAGGAATGTGGAGGCCAGGTTGGAGAAGGGGCTGCAATGCATGGGCGTACTGGGGCCCACTGCCCCCCCCCACGATGGTCTACACTGGGCTGTCTGGGGGGATAGGCAGGGCACTTAGAAACCCCAAGCTCCACCTTTGCACTCTCCCACCCATTCTTCCACCCATCCATCCACGCACCCATCCCCTATCCATCCCCCAGCCCCTATCCCCCATTTCCCCATCCAATTATCTATCCACCCATCCAACCACTTATCCATTCACATCCATCTAACCACTTATCCATCCATCCATCCACTTATTCATTCATCCATCCACTTATCCATTCACCCATCCATCAATCCATGCATCCATCCACTTATCCATCCACCCACCCATCCATCCATCCATCCATCCATCCACTTATCCATCCACCCATCCACCCACCCATCCATCCATCCATCCATCCATCCATCCATCCACTTATCCATCCACCCATCCATCCACTTATCCATCCACCCACCCATCCATCCATCCATCCATCCACTTATCCATCCACCCATCCACCCACCCACCCATCCATCCATCCATCCATCCATCCACTTATCCATCCACCCATCCACCCATCCATCCATCCATCAACCTTCCCACATCTGCAAGCGTTGTCCGTGATCCACTCCCATCTCCTTCATCCATGCATCCACCCAGCTATACTTCACTTCTGAGCCTAGCATATGTCTACTCGTTCTTCAAGTTCCAACTCCATGTCCCCTCCTCCATACAGTACTCCAGGCTATTCAGACAGAGTCCCTGTCCCTCCCTCTGGCCCAGGCCTGACCCCCTGGTGCTAAGAGTGAATGAATATCTCTGGCTCAGTCTCCAGCCCAGGGGCTCCTGAGCGGAGGCTTCTTGGGGGCCTGGTGGCACCATTGTGAGGTGGCTACCAAGGAAAAGACTAGCAATTTCTGGTCATGGCACATGGAGGCATCAGGCCTCCAGGTGGGGGACGACCTCCCCACCACCAATAATAAAGCCACCATCATTTAAGCCCAGTAAAAAAAGCCCCGTGAAAGGAATCTAGGCTTGGCCTGAGTCCACTTTGAGGGGTAGCAAGGAGCCCCAGGTGCAGAGAGATCTAGGTTTGTGCCCTACTCTGTCACTTATGTGCTGTGTGACATTGAACAGATCCCTTTATGTCTCTGAGCCTCAATTTCCTCACCTGGAAATCAATTCTTCTCACCCTAGGTGAGAAACCAGGAGGAACTGGGCCCCACGGAACAGGGAGGGAGGCTGAAAGGCAGATGGCCCTAAGGGGCCTGGAGAGCATGGGACATGTGCGTACATTTCCTGATGGACACAGAGTTACATGTTTTCTCTTCTGATTGCCAGAGTAACCTGTGCTCATTGTAAAAACAGTTTCAGAAAACACAGACATGCACAATGTAAATGATCTAAATAGCCCCTTGTCATAGCATTTCGTTGCCTCAATGAATTTGTATTACATATTTACTTCGTCCCTGGTGCTTATGGTAAATTTAAAACTGCTGAGGCCAGGTGAGGTGGCTCACGCCTGTAATCCCAGTACTCTGAGAGGCCGAGGCAGGAGGATCGCTTGAGGTCAGGGGTTCGAGACCAGCCTGAGCAAGAGCGAGACCCCCGTCTCTACAAAAAATAGAAAAATTAACCCGGTGTGGCACACGCGTGTAGTCCCAGCTACCCGGGAGGCTGAGGCAGGAGGATCGCTTGAGCCCAGGAGTTTGAGGTTTCTGTGAGCTAGGCTGATGCCATGGCACTCTAGCCCGGGTGACAGAGCGAGACTCTGTCTCAAAAAATAAATAAATAAAAATAAGAATAAAAAAAAATAAAAATGCTGGCACAGGAGACAAATTAACAAACTAAATTCAGATGCTGGCCCTGCCCTTGACCCTGGCTGACACACGCTGGTTGCTCCGAAATATTTGTTGAGAGAATGAAATTTTAAAAATAAAATCAAAGCCCAGAAATAACTGTTACTAACATGAGGGTCTATTTCCTTCTAGATTTTTTTTCTTTATTTCTTTTTTTTTCCCTTAGTCAAAATGGAATCATGCTAGTCACATGGTCTGTCATCCCAGGCCAGCTCCGCACACCGATGCATTTCAGTCCCCGCGCTCGAGTTTGCAGGGACTTCAGTGTCATCTCTCTTAAAGCTTTGCTATGACTTATTAATCTGATCTCCTATGGTTGGCATCTAGGTCACTCTCTGGGGACAGCCTAATGTGGAATCCTGTATTTTCAACGCTTTTGATAGACATTTGGCTCCCATGTTTAGGTCCATACGGGAGACCTGTGTTCCCAGCAGTGCTGAGTGAGTGTGTCCGTTTCTCTGAGTGTCTGACATTTGCAAATAAATATTACAGACATTTGCTTTTCAAGACGTGGATTAAAATCAGAGGTCCCCCATCTCAAGAGCGAGTAGAGAGTGACAGCTTAATAGGTATAGGGCTTCCTTTTGGGGTGACGAAGATGTTCTGGAACAAGGTAGAGGTGATGATTGCACGACATTCTGAATGTACAGGGACCCTCAAACAATATGGGGGTAGAAAATCCACATGTAACTTTTGACTCCCCAAGACTTAACTGCTAGTAGCCTACTGGTGGCTGGAAGCCTTCCCAATAATATAAACAGTTGGTTAACACATATCTTGTATGTTATATGTGTTAAGCACTGTACAAGAAAGTAAGCTAGAGAAAAGAAAATGGTATTAAGAAAATCATAAGGAAGAAAAAATCTATTTACTATTCCTTGAGTGCAAGTGGATCATCGTAAACATCTTCATCCTCGTCCTCCTCACGACGTCCTTATGGCATCCAACCCCCATGCCCCTTCCAGCACTTAACATATTCTCATTTGTCTTCGTAACTGTCATTACTCCCAACATTGATGATTGATTGATTGATTCATTCACTCACTTTCCATGCTGGGCACACAGTAGGTCCTTAGAAAATATTTTTTGGATAAATGAATGTTAATAAAACAATAGTCACAGCCCAATCATTGCTGTAATATAAAGAAAAAGGCAAAATCCATCGAGTCAAAGGCGTTCTATACCGCAGGGCCGGGGACTCCAGGTACAGCCAGCCACTACTGGGGGTGGGGGCTGCAGAGGACACATCTGCCACCCTGCTCTGTTTGTCTGTATTGTCCTCCGTTTCTTTCTTTCTTTTTTTTTTTGAGACAGAGTCTCACTCTGTTGCCGAGGCTAGAGTGAGTGCCGTGGCATCAGCCTAGGTCCCAGCAACCTCAAACTCCTGGGCTCAAGCGATCCTACTGCCTCAGCCTCCCGAGGAGCTGGGACTACAGGCATGCACCACCATGCCCGGCTAATTTTTTCTATATATTTTTAGTTGTCCAGATAATTTCTTTCGATTTTTTAGTAGAGACAGGGTCTCGCTCTTGCTCAGGCTGGTCTCGAACTCCTGACCTCGAGCGATCCCCCCGCCTTGGCCTCCCAGAGTGCTAGGATTACAGGCGTGAGCCACCGCGCCCGGCCTCTTTTTTTTTAATACTCCTCTTCCTCCTCTTCTGTCCTCCATTTCTTTATAAGAAACAGGAGGGCAAAGGGATCGTGTGCATTCAACCAAATATTGCCTGTGAAGTGGACAGAGACATTTCCAAGCAGTGGATCCTCAAAGCAGAGAGAGAGGAGGGAAACAAATTATCACTGGAGGTGAAAAGTTGAGGGAACCAAGACCTCTGGGCCTTGAGTGGCCAGGCCACAGGGCTGGAGGGAACACCCCATCCCCTGGCCAGAGGTGGTACCTGCTATGGCTGCCCCCCAGCACAAAGCCTGCACCTGGGGGCCCCTTGGTTGGTTTTCCTGGTCCCCAGCCAGCAGCACGCACACTTTCCACGACGCCTTTTTTTTTTTTGAGACAGAATCTCAGTCTGTAGCCTGGGCTAGAGTGCTGTGGCGTCAGCCTAGCTCACAGCAACCTCAAACTCCTGGGCTCAAGGGATCCTTCTGCCTCAGCCTCCCGAGTAGCTGGGACTACAGGCATGCGCCACCATGCCCAGCTAATTTTTTCTGTATACTTTTAGTTGTCCAGCTAATTTCTCTTTTTAGTAGAGACAGGGTCTCACTCTTGCTCAGGCTGGTCTCGAAATCCTGACCTCAAGTGATCCTCCAGCCTCGGCCTCCCAGAGTGCTAGGATTACAGGCGTGAGCCACCGGTGCCTGGCCTTTTTTTTCCTTTAGAGACATGTCTCACTCTGTTGCCCAGGCTGGAGTGCAGTCATGTGATCATAGCTCGCTGCAGCCTCTGACTCCTGGGCTCCAGCGATGGTCCTGCCTCAGTTTTTTAAAAACCCAACTTAAGCCCATGGGGGGGACTTGCATGGAGCTAGCAGAGTTACACAGGGAGGGAGTGACTCGAATCCACCTGCCGGCCACTGGTCAGCTAGATGCACTTCCTTGCTGGACGTTCCGAGTTAAATCTGCTCCCTAGGCTCATGCCTGTAATCCTAGCACTCTGGGAGGCCAGGGCGGGAGGATGGCTTGAGCCCAGGAGTTCGAGACCAGCCTGAGCAAGAGCGAGACCCCATCTCTACTAAAAATAGAAAAATAAGAAATAAAAATAGAATGAAATAAAAAAATAAATAAAATTAGAAAAATCAGCCAGGCATCATGGTGCACACCTGTAATCCCAGCTTCTCGGGAGGCTGAGGCAGGAGGATCATTTGAGCCGAGGAGTTTGAGGTTGCTGTGAGCTAGGTTGACGCCACTGCACTCTAGCCCAGAAAACAGAGTGAGACTCTGTCATAAACCCATCAATCAATCAATAATCAATCAATCAATCTGCTCCCTGGAAAGGGAGGAAGCAGGCTGAGGGGCAGGGACCAGTCTTGACCCTTCCTTCACTGGCTGCGGGACTGTAGCCAAGGGCTCATGTGTCCCCAGTCTCGGTTTGCTCCTATGCAAAATGGGGCGAGCACAGACTTCCACTGGCAACATGAGCAGTTGTCACATCCACACAGCACTTGGCACCAGGCGACCTGGCCTCAGAAGCCCTCTGTGATCCAGCGCAGCCTCCTCCCGTGGTTCCTGACACACACACACCCTCCAGAGCAGTGAAACTGACCCCAACCCCCTCCCACCCATTGCCACCACCGCACCTTTGCACATGCGGTGCCCTCCACCGGGGTGTCCTTTCCCCTTCTGCCCTGCAAAGCCGCACTCGCCTGCTCCTGAAATGGACGGGATGTCCCCACCACCCCGCATTTGAGGCTACTCCACATTCACGGGCCTATGTAACAGCAGAGTGGTTATGACAGGCAGAGCCCCTGAATTCGGGGTTCAAACCCCAGCATGCTGCAAGGCCTCAATTCTCCCACCTGTGAAATAGGAGTGAGAGATACCTGCGTCCTCTGCCTTGGTGGGCCGGCCAGGGTTAGCGGAGGGAGCTGCGTGTGCCTGGCGACCTGGCTGGGGTGCTCGGCCAGGGGGACACAGTGGGCAAGGTGCAGGGCCCAGAAGAAGTAGGGGTCTCGGGCCAGCGCACAGTTGAGGTAGGGCTACTATCCGAAGCTACACCATGCGACTCTGTGAGGTCGCAAATAGGGGGCCCTGGGGAGAGGGAAGTGGGGGGCTCTGGGTTGCAGACTGCCTCTGACCTCCAAAACCATCTCCCTCTGCAGTCCGGTGGCCTTCAGGTTAGGAGGTGAGCAGCTTCCCCTCTGGTCTCCTCCTGGGCCTCTGGCAGGCCCTACACATGGGTGGGAGGCCTCACGGGTGGCAGGGCTGGGACAGAGCCCTCTTGCAGCCCTGGGCCATGAGGGAGGCTGGAGATTCTCCCCTGAGGGTGCTGGGGAGTTGGGGGGCAGAGTGTGAGCAGGGAAGGTCAGCCAGGCATGACCCTCTGGGTGAGACAGGTCTGGGGGGCTGGGGAGGAGGCAGGCTGGGGTCTGGGCAGGAACCGGGAAGCGTGGGGACAGTGAGCAGGACTGAGCTGAGAACAGAGCAGGGAGAACCAGCAGGACCTGAGTAGACGTGGGGTTGTGAGTGAGAGGCGTCAAGGGTGTCACAGCCAGTGACTGGCTCAGGAGCTCAGAACAGGGCAAGAAGGATGGCCTGAGACTGGGGATACCTCGGGGACATGTGATGCTGGAAGAGGGACATTTGGGGACTTCAGAGCTGAGATTCTACGAGATGGTTCCTTTTCCAGTCTGCAGTCCTGTGGATCATGCAGGGAACACAGTTGATACTCAATAAATGCTTGCTGGGGGAAGCAACGGTGAGAGCCACATACACAGGGAGGTCATGGCCTGGGCATGCGTTGAGTCCTACTGTGTGCCAGCCCTGTCCTGAGGCTGGGGACGCTACTGGGGACAGGTAGAGAGACCTGGGCCTGTCCTTGTGGAGGAACAATCCAGCACAGAAGACATAGTCAAAGAAATGAATGTCTAAGTATGACCAAAGCTATTTTGCTTGGAAAGAAAAGAACCGGTTCTATGAGAGCTTCTGTCAGGAACTCAACTCCCTCTATCAGGGAATTGGGGAAGGCTTTTGGGCGTCGGCTGGAACTAACAGATGGAAGAACTCGGTGAAAGGGGCAGGAGAAGATGTCCCTGGCAGAGAAAACTGCACGTGCAAAGGCACGGTGGTGGGAATGAGGTACATGTCAGTGTGACCAAAGGGAGGCAGAAAGAGGCCTGAGATCACTCGGACGTAAGAGCATCTGGAGGGGCAAGATGGGGCAGGGCCTTGGTGGGGAGTTTGGGTTTTAGTCTAAGTGTGTAGGGGGTCAGGGGAAGTTATGGGACAACCTCTGTGGGGACAAGGAGGGTGGGAGGCAGAGTTGGAGGCTGAGGGAGGCAGCTGGGGGTGCTGTGGGGGGGTTGGGAGAGGTGGGCAGACTTGAGACGTCTTTGGGGCTATGAGGTCCAGCTGCACCGACCATAGGGTGAACTGAGGGCCAAGGGGGTAGAGATCGTACCTTCCCGGGACACCTGGCTTTCTCCTGCTGGTGGCCACTGGCCTGTGCAGGACACAGGTATGAGGATGTGCCAGGGGTTTTGCTGAGAGCCAGCCTGGCCCATGGGGACCCTGGGGGGAGCCTGGCATGCCCTGTCCTGGCTGGGGGCGGGGCAGGCACACACCTGGGCACGAAGGCCACTTGAGGATTCGCTGAAAGGCAGTGTGAGGAGCAGCCGCTGGCCGAGGCCCCTCTGTGCTCCTCATATCTGTCGGCCTTCTGACACTGTCGCTCTGGCCACAGGAGCACTTTGCCCACCTGTGCAGCCGGCCGGAAGTGCCAGGTCAGGGATACCCACAGGAGCCCTAGGGACGCCCACTGTCGGACATTGTCCCCGGGGGAGCACTCTCAGGCATGAGCTCTGTGCTGGCTCTCCCAGCCTGCTTGTTGGTGCCACCTACAGGGCCCTTTCTCTCCCTGTCTCATGTCCTCACCCCCACCAGGGCTTCCTGGGGTCACTTTGTCTTGGGGTCAGCTCCTGGGGGTCCCAAACTAACACAGGCCCCAAAGCTACTACTGAATACAAACAGCGACTGAACGACACGCCACGTGGCCTGGATCCATTCATTCTTTCAACAGTTACTTTTTAGTTTTAAATTTTTTAATTTATTTTTATTTTTTTGAGACAGAATCTCATTCCATCGCCCAGGCTAGAGTGCAGTGGCATCATCACAGTGCACTGCAACCTCAAACTCCTGGGCTCAAGCGATCCTCCTGCCTCGGCCTCCCCAGTAGCTGGGACTACAGGTGCCACCACGCCTGGCTTATTTTTCTATTTCTTTTGTAGAGACGGGGTCTCACTATGTTGCCCAGGCTGGTCTTGAACTCCTGGCCTCACATGATCCTCCTGCCTTGGCCTCTCAAAGTGCTGGGATTATGGGTGTGAGTCACAACGCCAGGCCAGTCATTTAAAAAGGAATCCGTGCCACCTTGCACACACACGCCTGGCCAGACCCACCCCGTCTCCAGAGCATTTCGACCCCTCAAGCTCAGCACCATCACCCTATGTCACAGTTGCAGAAACTGAGCCCAAGGTAAGTGGCAGCCAACACAGGCCTGGCTTGAGACCCTTCCCCACTCCCTAATTCTTCCCAATGACCCAATATGTGTGGGGCTCAGGGCCTGAATTGGGGGTGAGGTGTCTTATGGGGAGGTAGGTAGGTGGAACTGAGGGTAGTCAGGCCGGCCTGGGCTTGATTCCAGGCTGGGACTTCATTTCCAGATGGTTCTACACTCCCTGGCTGGGGAAGACTGAAGGTTGGCTTGTCATCCACCATACCCATTAAGCCGGAGGGAAGTCCCAGTTCCCTCCTGCCCTGCCCAGCCCCTGTGGGGAGAACCTTCTAGCAGGAGCAGGTGGGGGAGCCCCTCTCTGCCCACACAGCCCCCCAGCCCCTCCCCAGCAGTCTGCTCGTCCTCAAAAGCGCCAAGCACCTCCCAGCCTCCCGGCCTCGCCTGGGCAGGGCCCTCTCCTCTGGGATCACCTTATGTCTGCCCAAGGCTCTGGTCCTAGCCTGTAGCGGTCACAATAATGTCCCAGGAGTGAGGGTGGGCCAGTCAGGGTGACTGAGTAGTTGTCGATACTACAAGAAGGAAAAAAAAAAGCCCCATTTCGAAGCATCTACTCTGTGCTGTCTCCACACCCAGACCCACGATTCGCCAGAACCTTGAAGGTCCATTTCACAGATGAGGAAACTGAGGTTCAGGGCTGGTTCCTGCCCCTCCCCAAGCGGCCACCTGCTCCCTCAGCCGGTCCTCCCCAACTCCTGCCTGTTTCTGCCTCTCCTCTCCTGGACGACCTGAGGGAGCAAACCCAAACATTTCTTGAGCGTCGGCGGTATGCCGCGCGCTCAGCCTGCATCCTTGCAGTCGTCCTCCCGCTGGGAGACGGCTCACTGAGGCACAGCATAGTTAAGGCACTTGCCCAGGGCCACACAGCTGGGAAGTGAGGGGGTGGGTTTTGAGAAGGGGGCTCGACCCACACTCATTGCACAGAGGGGAAGACAGGTTCAGAGAGGTGAAGTGTCACACCCAGGATCACACAGCAAGGACATGCCACCCACAGGGCCAGGTTTGAGGGCGAGGCTAGTCCTGCTTCCACCGTATAGAAGGGGAAGGTGAGGCACAAAGAAAATCAGCGAGGTGTCCAAGGCCGTGTAGCGACCGATAGTGAGGAGTGGACTTGAACTTGGGATATGCCTGGTGGGGCGGGGCTATCCTTGTCGAGGGGGCAGGGCCGGGGCGGAGGATGGGCTTCGGGGCGGGACGGGGTGGGCAGAGCGGAGGAAGAGTGCCCTGGTGCCAAGCAGTCAGGAATGGAGTATGGGCCGCGGTGCCTATAATCCTAGACCACAGTCCAAATAGCCTCCCCTCTCCACAGTTTTAAATCCTGATCGTTCTACAAACAAATATAAACCTGGCCGGTACCTCCTCCGGTGCAGCAGGATAATTGCGAATGGACCAGAGGTGTAAACACATACCCTGCAAATACTGGAAGAGGAAGCATGCACGTTCCTCTCTGGTCTGGGAAGGGAAAGAGCTTTCCTACCGCTCACTCGGAGCACAGGAGCAAGAAGGGAAAGGATGTGTGCCTTCATACATGTATGTGTGTGTGAACATGTGAAATAAAACTTTTGCATGTCCGCAGACATGCTTAGCAATATAAAATGATAAATGATGAAGTGAGGAAAGTACAACTTACATCACAGAAAAATGGTCAATGTATCTAATATATAAAGAGTTTCCAAAAATAAAGACGAAAATTGACTATCCTGTATAAAAATAACAGACAAGAGATCACAGTAAATAAATGCAAATAGCCCCCGAAAACCTGCCCCACCTCTCCCTAATAAAAGAAGTGCAAATTAAAACTACATAGAGGACATCCTTTTTGCTAGTCTCCCTATCCCTTCCTCCTTCCTGCTGCCTAGAATGCAGATGGGATGGCTGGAGCTGAAGCAGCCATCATGGGCCATGAGATGTTAGGCATGGCAGCCAAGATGGAAAGAGGCTGGAGCCCAGAGGACTTTGTGGAGTGGTTATCATGCCTGCCTTAGACCATCTACATGTGAAGTTTTATAAGACAGAAATTAAATTTCTATTTTGTTTGAAAAAGAATACATGGAGATAGAAGGGTGACCCTACATCCTTGGTGAGGCTGTGGAAAAATGATACTCTTATTCATTACTGGTGGGAATGCAAAATAGTGTGACAGCATGGTGATGGAGAGGGATGTGGAAGTATCTAGCAAATCTACATGTTCACTTGCCCTTTGAACCAGCAATCATACTTCTAGGGATCTATTTCAGAGAGACGTGTGTGCAAAATACATTGTAACAACAGAGACTGGAAGCAACCTAGGGGGTCGGTGGAATGAACCACCCATCTGTCTACCCAACAGAGCACCACACAGCTGCACAAAGCGCGTCTATATTACTGGAACAATCTCCAGGGAATGTTACCAAATGCAAGGTAAAGTGCATATAACATGCTATAGTTTATCTAAGGGAGCATATGAATGTATGATTATTTGCTTATATTTAAAATGGAAGAATATAAACCTCAAAATTTAAAAAGAAAAACAGGATGAAAGCCACAGACTAAAATCTGGACATGTCTGGGTTTATCTTGTTTCGTAAATGTGACTCTGGAACGATGTAAATGTCTTGCATGGTTATAAAACAAAGTTAAATGAGAGAGAACTAAAAAAACTTGAAATCGAAATGAGACAAGTGAACCTATTATATTTTTTGAGTCAGTGGCTTGACCACATTAACAGGAGTTCTTTCAGGTGACTTTAAAACACAGTGATTTGAACACAGTACATTCCCTGGTGAAATTTACTCCAGGGACAAAAAGAATTGCAAAGAAATCTTAAGCTGTTTTTGACAATCATGGTGCTAGTAATAATACCAGCATTGCTGTTCTGAAACTATTATATATATTTTTGGATAAAGTAAATAAGTGATGTTGTTAGTGTTGTTAGAAACCAAGATTCTCTGTTAGAAGAAAGATGTATAAATATAGGCCAGGAGCATTGGCTCACACCTGTAATCCTAGTAGTTTGGGAGGCCGAGGTGGGAGGATCGCTGGAGCCCAGAAGTTCGAGACCAGCCTGAGCAAGAGCGAGACCCCCATCTTTACAAAAAATAGAAAAATTATCTGGGTGTAGGGGCCTCTAGTCCCAGCTATTCAGGAGGCTAAGCCAGAAGAATTGCTTAAGCCCAGCAGTTCGAGGCTGCAGTGAGCTATGATTCTGCCACTACATTTCAGCCTGGGTGACAGAGCAAGACTTTGTCTCAAAAAAAAAAAAAAAAAAAATACTGAGAAGGAAATGGGGGCTGGTACGGAGAGCATCTGGGGGTGGAGGCTATATCTCTGGGATGGGCAGGGAGGCCCCCATTTCAGCTGATACCCAAAAAAGGAGAAGGAGCCAGACATGCACAGAGATCAGAAGGGAGGGGACAGCACTTGAAAGGCCCTGAGGGGGCAGCTGGGTGTGTCTGAGGACGGTGGTGGGGGGAGGGAGGGGGAGGGGCACCCAGGGAGATGGGTAGCGGCTGCAGGGAATAGGAGGGAGGTTCTACTGATATTATAGGATGATGGTTCTATTGCAGGAGGTTCTATTGTAGGAGCCACAGGTGGGTTTTGAACTTGTGGTTGTTAAGTTCTGGAATGCTCCCGTGGCTGCCGTAAGGAGAAGGGCCTGGGGGACAGTGGTGTCAGAGAGACCCAGGAGGATCTGGGGCAGACTCCAGGGAGCAATGGGCTGCCTGGGGGAAGGGGTCATGAGAAGTTGGCCAAGTGAGGGAATGTTCTGGAGTCTGAGGGAGGAGTCTATGGAGACCCCTGGATTTTCCAGGTGCTTGACGGAGCCTCCCCCTGACTTGGGAAGACTTGGGAAACACTGGGAAGGTTTGAGAGTGGCCTGGGAGCCTGGCTATGCCCTGCAATCCTGACCCTTTGGGACAGACGGTCAGGTTGTGGTGCCAGGCCTGAGGTTGGGGCAGTTCTCCTGGCGGATTATATCCCAGTGGACAAAGGCACTGCTCGTGGGTATGAGCTTGAACTTCCCTTGGCAAGGACCTCCCACATGGGGAATGCACACACACACACAGCCTTCTCCCTTGGAAGAAAGCAGGAAAAGGAAAACAATATTAATATAAAAAGGTGGGGTCACGGTGGCAGCAGACAAAATGGGACATGTGGCCATTCATGCAGGAAGGAAGCTCGGAGCTGACCGGTGCCTCCCACCCTGCTTCCTCTGGCAAACACTTGTGACTTTAAAAATACTCTGTTTTGCTGATGTGGCAAAGCATGCTCATCTGGCTGTTAGGATAGGCCCACTAGGGACTTGGGGAATGTTCCAGATTGAATCCAGTGGATGTAGCTAGAATCCCTGCTATGTCTCTGGTTACCTGCTTGAGCTTGGACAAGGATGGGCTTTTCAGTATATTGTTCTGGAGCAACTGGATGAACCTTGATCCCTACCTCATGCCATATATATAAAAATTCAATGTTGGAGAAAGCCCTTTCTCATTCTGAGCATCCTCTGGGAAATGGTCCTTAACTCACAGAGTTGTTATGGGATCGGGTCCCAGCAAGTCTGCTGAACACCTGGCAAAAAATAACTCCAAGCTGGGTGTGGTAGCTTGTGCTTATAATCTCAGGGCTTTGGGAGGCCCAGGCAGGAGGACCACTTGAGGCCAGAAGTTCGAGACCTGCCTGGGCAATATAGCAAGACTCTATCTCTTTAAAAAATAAAAATAAATTAGCTGGGCATGGTAGTGCACACCTATAGTCCCAGCTCCTTGGGAGGCTGAGGCAGGAGGATCACTTGAGCCCAGGAATTCGAGACTGCACTGAGCTATGATTGTGCCACTGCACTCTAGCCTCGGTGACAGAGCGAGACCCTGCCTCAAAAATAAAAATAAAAATAAAAAAACCAAAATATTGCATGTTGAAAATAATAGAAAATAGTAAATATCATTTTGTAAAGAGGGGAAAGCTATGATGAAGATATTCACAATAGGCCGGGTGTGGTGGCTCACGCCTGTAATTCTAGCACTCTGGGAGGCCGAAGCGGGAGGATCACTCGAGGTCAGGAGTTCGAGACCAGCCTGAGCAAGAGCGAGACCCTGTTTCTACTAAAAATAGAAAGGAATTATATGGACAACTAAAAATATATAGAGAAAAAAGTAGCCAGGCATGGTGGAGCATGCCTGTAGTCCCAGCTACAGGGAGGCTGAGGCAGGAGGATCGCTTGAGCCCAGGAGTTTGAGGTTGCTGTGAGCTAGGCTGATGCCATGGCACTCTAGCCTGGTCAACAGAGCGAGACTCTGTCTCAAAAAAAAAATATTAATGATAAAACACATACAGCTTATTTGAAACAGGGTGATGTATAGAAAGTGACACAAAAGGACCCTCCAAGTTAACCTGGGTGGTGGCTACTCAGTTGTGCCCATATATAAAAATTAACCAAACTCCACTCCTAATGCTAATGCACTTTAAGCATGTTCCTGGGCATACGCTATACGACAACAATAGAGACAAAATGAAAAATGTAAATTTACATTTCACAACAAATTTGGAAAAGTATTATCAAGTATGCTAATAGATGGGTTAAGGCAGCCCACTTAAAGGGAAAAGTGAGGTATATCTATATATACAGATGTGCACTGATGTTCACAACACAAGGTGGTGAATAAGACAATTTGCAGATTAATATGTAGAGTCACATTTTTGTGATAACAACCAAAAAAAGAATATGTATACATTTCTGTGTCTGTGTATTTACACCCGGTAGATATAGGCTATTAAGAATGATGCTGTCTTAGTCTGTTCGTGCTGCTGTAGCAAAATACCACAGACTATGTAGTTGATAAAGAACAGAAATGTATTGCTCACAGTTCTGGAGGCTGGGAAGTCCAAGGTCAGGGCACCAGCAGGTCCGATTGTTTGGTGACAGCTGCTCTCTTCTTCCAAGATCCCCTGCAGAGAGGATGAACACTGTGTCCTCATGTGGCGGAAGGGACAGAGGGTATTTGGTGGCAGTATGGAGATCTGCAGTGTCAGTTGATCCTCTAGATGGGTATCAGTCATTTGTGACCTTAAGGGCATCTGGATATGGGTTAGGCAGGAGCATGTAGACTCACAGCAATAAGTGGTTGAAAAGCAAGAAAGCATTTTTCTGGCATGTTGCCAAAGGCGTGGGTATTCTACTGCATTTTTCCATATTTCCATTGGATCTTTCTTAGCATCAAACAGTGACTTTAAAATGTCATCTGTTGAGAGCTCAATCAATTCCATCTGTAGTTGTTTAGGTGCCTTGGTGATACCAACTAGGTGAAGCTGAAATGCTAATTTAGTGTGATGTCATGATTGTCATAGTCAGTGAACCTTTCATTGTGTTCTCCAATTAATAGGTCTATAACAGCTGCATATTCTTCAAATGATTCGCATATATCATCCGGCTCATCAGTGCCCTTTACTAACTGGGGAAAATGTTCATTCAAAATTTCCTTTTGGGCCGGGCGCGGTGGCTCACGCCTGTAATCCTAGCACTCTGGGAGGCCGAGGCGGGTGGATCGCTCAAGGTCAGGAGTTCGAGACCAGCCTGAGCAAGAGCGAGACCCCATCTCTACTAAAAATAGAAAGAAATTATCTGGCCAACTAAAATATATATAGAAAAAATTAGCCGGGCATGGTGGCACATGCCTGTAGTCCCAGCTACTCGGGAGGCTGAGGCAGCAGGACTGCTTGAGCCCAGGAGTTTGAGGTTGCTGTGAGCTAGGCTGATGCCACGGCACTCACTCTAGCCCGGGCAACAGAGTGAGACTCTGTCTCAAAAAAAATATATTAATGATAAAACACATACAGCTTATTTGAAACAGCGGGCGACAGAGCAAGACTATCGCAAAAAAAAAAAAACCCTGTAAATTTTAGGTGATGTACATTTTACCATCAAAAAAATAAAACTAAAAATAATAATAATAATTCATAACAGTAAGGTACCAGGGCACTCACATCAGGATCTACTAAGGGCTGCCCGCACTGACCACTCACAAATCTTCTCACTTGGTCTGACTACAGTTCCTCTTGCTCAGGTGAGGAACGCAAGATTCAGTGACATGTCCTATAGCAGGTTGGCGCAGAGTCCTGGCTGGGACCCTGCTCTCTCAGCCCCATCCCCTGACCCTTCACCCCTGAGGGGCACCTTCATGCAGATCTGTCACCCCTGGTCTCTCTGAGATCTGACTTCTCCTCTGTAAGCTGGGCCCCCAGTGGGGCTGCTGGGAGGGCCATAGCATGACGCCCGGTCACTTCTGAGGGCAAGATCCTTCCATGTCATCAGTGCAACCTCTTGGAAGAATGCAGGATTTTCCAGTTGCCGTCATTCCTGCAGAGTGACTGAACATCAAACAGACAGAACATTCTGGGAGGAAATGAATTCTCTGTGACATGTCCCAACGACTCCCTTTCACGCACATGGGGCTTTTAAGCTTTTTCACATGCCTTGGGTGAGAACTGTCAAATCTAACAAATCATGGAAGAATCACAACTTCTAGGAGAATTCGGAGACGCCTTTTGAAGGGTGGAGGCTGCAGAAATCTAGTCCCAACTGCAAATGGAAGGGACATGCTTGGGAGTTACATGGCAGCAGGGGAAAGATAGACAATCTCCAGTCCCTGTGGAAACACAAAAGGTCTTACTGAAAAACAGGACAGTGCACTCTAGGGCAGGGTCAAAGGGGCATCTGCCCCAGCTCTCCGTGGCCTGACTTTCTAGTTACATGTCTGTGTAGTTGACAATCTGGACCAACACCCCACGTGGAAAGCAAGAGGGGGTGACTTGGAGTGTGACCCTCAGACATCTGACTGCACAATCGCCAGCATTAATGATGGGGTGTGTAATGTTCTTTTCTTTAGAAAAGTGATGACAATGTGGTCAGCCCCTCGTAGGTGACGCCAGGGCCTTCAAAAAGCCCTCAGCCTTGGGGAGACAGAACTGGAAACAGATACTCTCAGGGGAGTGAGGGCTCAGTCTAAAAGGAAGGGAGGGCTTTTCAGAGGTGGGGCCATTTGAGTGGGGTTTTGAAGGATGAGTAGGAGTTCCCTAAACACAAAGGTGGAGGAAGAGCAATCCAGGCAAGGGAACATCTTCTGTTTGGAAAAGAGTGAGCAGTGAGAAATGGACAATTGGCAGAAGGGCTGGAATGTTCTCCTGAGGACAACTGGGAGCCATGGAGAATGTGAGAGCAGGGAAGGCCCATAGCCACAGTTGTGTATTTAAAAAGATTCCTCTGCAGGCTGCTGTGGAGGATGGACGGAAGCGGTGAAGGTGGAGGCTGCAGGGATGATGGTCTAGGCAAGCCATTTGAGGACCAGGACGGAAGTGGGTCCATCATCTCCACAGTCCATCAAAACTCCAAGCTAGGCCAGGCATGGTGGCTCACGCCTGTAATCCTAGCAGTCTGGGAGGCCAAGGAGGGTGGATTGTTTGAGCTCAGGAGTTCAAGACCAGCCTGAGCAAGAGCGAGACTCCGTCTCTACCAAAAAAAACACAGAAAGAAATTATCTGGCCAACTAAAAATATATATAGAAAAAATTAGCCGGGCATGGTGGCGCATGCCTGTAGTCCCAGCTACTCGGGAGGCTGAGGCAGGAGGATCGCTTGAGCCCAGGAGTGTGAGGTTGCTGTGAGCCAGGCTGATGCCACAGCACTCTAGCCCGGGCAACAGAGTGAGACTCTGTCTCAAAAAAAAAAAAAAAAAAAAAAAAAAACTCCAAGCTGAGAAGGGGAAGTCACCCCTGAGTCCAGCATGATGGCTTAAAGGGTGGGAGGATGATGAGAAGGAGACGCAGCTCTTTGTCCATTCACTTGACAAACAGTTACTGAGAGGCAGGCGTTGTTGGAGGAGCTGTGGTTGTGGAAGTGACCAAGGCAGGAAAGAATCCCACCTTCACAGCCCCCACACTGCAGAGAGGGAAGTACACAAGAAAATAAGATCGTTTCAAATTCTGGTGGGTAAAACAGGTGATGGTGCACAGACTGAGCAAGGTGGGGAAAGAGCTTCCTCTAGGAAGCCACAGGGAAGCTGAGCCCTGGGGGACAAGGAGGAGCTGGCCATGGGGAAAGTGGCAGGAAAAGCATTCCAGGCAGAGGGAACCGCCAGTGCCAAGGCCCTGGGATAGGAAGGAACTTGGTGTGTTCAGGGAATGGAAAGATGGAGCCCCTTTTCCCTGCCAGGCTGTCTCCACTCAGCAGCTCCCAGATGGTTCCACAGGGGACCTATGGGGTCAGCTCATTGACCTTGTGTAGCCCAAGGCTGTCACCCTGGATGGCACCTGGAAGACAGTGGAGGCTTGCACACAGTGCTCAGAGCTCAGCACAGTGGCTCAGGACTTCACACTCGTACCTCTCAGGCTGACCCACTCTGCCCCTGGAACCTCTTGAACCTGTCCTACTCCCATCCCTGCAGCCCTCGGCCCAGACCTTGCCATTTCCTGTCTGCATTCAGGCCCTGAGCCCCACCGCCCTCCACCTGCGGGTGCTGACGGGCCCATAACAGCCAACGACAAATCCTGCAATGGTTCCTGAACCTTGCCACACCACTCCTCTCCTGTTCTAATGCCTACCGTGGCTCCCCATCACCCCAGAGCAAAGTCAGGCTCTTTGGCTGGCCTTGGAGCCCTCCCCTGGTGACATCACCTCTGTCCTCCCACAGGTACCCCCCACCTTGTCTGCCCTGTTTGTCTCCCATCTGACTTCCGGGCTTTTGCACTTGCTCCCTGTGTGTTCTCTCACTTGGGATGGGACACATCTCAGAAGGCCTCTTAGAGCAGGTGGGATTATAAGGGTGAGGGGACAGGGACGTATATGGTGATGGCTAAAATTTATGTGTCCATATGGCCAGGCTACCGGGCCCAGTTGTTTGGTCACATACTGGTCCAGATGTTGCTGCGGACGTATTCTGAAGACAGGGTTGCCACCTCCAGTGAGTTGACCTGAAGCACGGGAAGCAGGAAGTTCTCCTCCATATCCTACCTGTTCCTTATCTAATCAGTTGCAGGCCTTTAGAGCAAAAACCGAGCTTCCTGGGGAAAAAGGAATTCTCAGATCTGCGACTGGGGAGCCCTCCTTCTGCTCCCAGCCTGCTGCAGTGCCCTGTGGATTTTGAACTTCCCAGCCCCATGATTGCCCGCACCAGTTCCTTAAAACAAATCTCTTTGTGGATGTGACGCACAGGTCTCCTGTTGGTTCTGTTTCTCTGGTAAACCCTGACAGATACGGCACCCAGAGGCCAGCTGGCAGAGGGGAGGGTGGGCTAGCTTTTCTGTGCGGACTCAGGGAACTGCTGAGATAAAGTGAGAGCTTCCAGCGGCAGGACCCTGGTGCTTACCTTGGCCTTTGCCCACTAGACACAGGCCCGACACCTGCAGGCCAAGGGCACGCATTAGAGGCCTCGGGTGCCAGGCAGGGGCAGGCCTGAGATGCTGACTAAGCCCTCTAACCTCGACCAAAATAAACCCAGGCCAAGGCGCCACCTGATCAGCCACCCCCAAACCCCCATGGCCTGAGTCAAGCCACAGATCTGGGGGCTGCCAGCCCGTGGACGGGGACTCAAAGAGCATGTTGGATTCAAAGAGCAAAAATGGCCCCCGTCGGAGATATGTGAATGAGGGCGGATTCAAAGCCTGTGGGATTCGATCTGTCATCTACTCAACCCGGGTGACTATTCAGCCGCAGTTTAAGAAGTTTCAAAATAAGCACTAGACAGACATTTACTGACACTGCTCAGGAAGTACCCAAGAGAAGGGCACCCACATCCACACAAACACGTGTACATGCATATCCGTAGCAGCTCTACTCACACTTTGCAAAATGTGGAAACACCCCAAATAAGTGGGCATCAACCAATGAGCAGATAAACATGTTTATCTTTTTCATGGCATATTACTCGGCCATGAAAAGTCATGAAGCTCTGACACCTACAACATGGATGAACCCAGAAAACACGATGCTGAGCGAGAGACGCCAGACCCAAAGGCCACATGGTATGTGAAATGTCCAGAACAGGCAAATCCATAGAGACAGGAAGCAGACTGGATGTTGCAGGGGCAGGGAGAGGGGGAGGGGAGAGTGACTAATGGGGACAGGGTTTTTTTAAGGGGTAATGGAAATGCTCTGAAATTAAATAATGGGGATGGTTCACATCTGTGAATAGATGAAAAACACCATTGAATTGTACACTGTAAATGGGTGAATCGAATGGTAGGTGAATTATATCTCAATAAAGCAGTTTTTTAGAAATTTCCCCCCAAACCCCACATTTACTGATTATCCACTGTGTACCAGGCACTGAACTGAGTGCTTAAACAGACCCCAAACTGGGAGAAATGGTCATAAACAGAGGATCATAGTGCCAGGGCATCCCTGCTCTTACAGCACAGGGAGGCGAGAGATATAGCACTTGTGTGAACATGGGAAGGATGGAGGACGGAGTGTGGGCGTTGGGTTTTGAAGGATGAATAGTTTACCAAACTGAAGAGTTGGGGGCCGATCATGAACTTGACTTTATAAAATCTAATCAACAGAATAAAATCAATCTAATCTTCAAAATTAAAATGAAAGCGAATGCATCCTCAATTGTCTGTATGAACCGAAGTGGTGTTTCTAGGAGGACACTTCACAAGCCAGCCTGAACCATGCCTGGCTTGTGCTGGCCAATTCCTCTGTACAGTTGCTCATGTTTGCTACAGAGACAGCACTAAAAACAGAATATCAGTTTCTTTATTCATTAGCAGAGAAATCGGAAAGCTTGGGCTGCCAGAATTCCTCATCGCTGTCTATGAAGATAAACAGAAAGTGGAAATCTAGGCCTGACTGAGAACCTCCCCCCAGGGACTCACTTCCTGGAAGCCAGGTTAGATTCTTTCTGGCCTCCTTTCTCCCACTGTGACTAGCCTGCGGCTCTGGCGGGTGGCCACAGAGAGTGAGGAGGACGGACATTCTCATCTGAAAATAAACTGTGGCCCTGAATGGATAAACTAGAAACTAGGGCAGAGGAGGGAGCCAGGGGGGTGCTGGGGGGAGAGTGAGAATTGTGCCTTTCCTTGGAAGATGAATGAATGCCAGTGTTGTTGCCGGCGGCTGCCTGTGCCCCAGCTGCTCTCAAGTGCCTGGTACCCACTGCACCTCTCCTGCTGAGTCCTGATCTCTGGGTCTGCTACCTCTCCCAGCCCGGGCCCCATTGTCAGTCACAAAAGTCTTTCCCTTGCTCTTTAATCTGCATCTCGCTTTCTGTAAACCCAGTGTGACCCTCGACCATTCACTGAGTGCAAGGTGTTCCTGATGACCCATTTTACAGATGAGAAAATTGAGGCTCCAAGAAGGGGAAAGAGCAGGGACTGGGACTCAGGGGTCCCGGGGTCCCAGGGGTCCTCCCCAGGCCTGATTGGTGGCAATTTTGAAGCAGGAGGTGTCTGAAAGGGTGAAAGTGCCCAGTAAAGCTGCTGAGATCAACATAGCTCAGGCGTGAAGGCCTGAGTTCCAATCCTAGTTCTGCCCACCTGCAGGCTCCCTTCCCGCTCCTTCCGGGAACAGTGTGCTTAGGCCTGGCCTTCTCCCATCTCGGCAGAGGTCAGCCAGGCCCACTGCGATTGGTTCTGAGATGGGCATATGCCCCAGACTGGGCCAGTAAAACATAGTCCTGGTGTTCTGCTACAGCCATCAGACAATAGAGCTCTTTTTGTGTCTCCTAAGTGGACAAAGGTCAGCTCAGAGGTGCTGGCTACCATTTCGCCTGCCTGGGGATGAAGGACAGCAGAACCAAGAAACAGAAAGAGATGCTACCTGGGGATGTTGCTTGAGCGCCTGGATCAAGCTAGGCCTGAAGCCATCATTTCCCATTCCATTAACCAATTAAATCCCTTCTTGGCTTTGTGTAGCCAAAAAAGGTCTCATGGATACAGCCCCTATTAGTGGTGTGGTAAGGGTTCTTAATCAACCTCTCTGCGCCTCAGTTTCCTCATCTGTAAAATGAGTTGTGATTGTCTAAGGTGAAAGGAGGATGGGTACTGAGTGCCCTGAGCCGTGCCTGGTGTTATAAAATGTCCAGTGCCATCTAAGGATGCCCCCGGGTGCCTGCCGTGGGCTCCTAATTACTTGAACACAGGAAGGTTTCCAGAGGGGTGCAGTTGAGCCCAACCATCCCTGACCATTGCAACAATCCACCAAGAACGCTGAGGACCAGAAGGAAGGAGGGAGTGGATGTCTTAGGACAGAAACAAGGAAACTGTCAGAGGCTCCAGCATGGGCAGGGGGAGAAGAGCCACTTCCGGGAAGGGCTGGTTGGCTCTGGGTCCTTGGAAGTGACCTCCCTGGGGCTGAGGCTGGGGTGGAGCCTGCAATGTCGTCTACAGCCCCGTTTCAGACAACTGCCCGAGAACGAGGCTGTTCTGATGCAGCCTTGGTAAGACAGGGGCACCGATGCCTGGAAGGAACTGTTGTAGGGAAGACGTCAGACCGTTTTGCCAAACAGCTGTCCGGCATTCGGGGTCTGTGTCTCTATGTCTCCTGGCTAGGGTATTCGCACCCCACCCTCATCAGCCATCAGGGTGGCCCTGGGGAATGGCAATTCTGGGCACTTCTGGGTCCGGTGGGCATTCAGGCAAAGGGCACTTCAGCAGCCCAGGGTAGCTGAGACAAGCGACAAGGGGCCTGCTGTTAAATGGGGGAGGGATCGAGCAGTGTAGACGGAGCAGCTTGGAGCCTGCTTCCATTCCCGAACTTCTGAGCTGCTCTTTTACAAGTATCAGTCATGGGCTGGGCTCAGTGGCTCACCTGTCATCCCAGAACTTTGGGAGGCTGAGGTGGAGTTCGAGACCACCCTGGGGAACATAGCAAGACCCCATCTCTACAAAAAAAAAAAAAAAATAGAAAAATTAGCCGGGCGTGGTGGCGCCTGCCTGTTGTCTCAGCTACTTGGGAAGCTGAGGCGGGAGGATCGCTTGAGCCCAGGAGTTCAAGGCTGCGGTGAGCTATGATTGTGCCTCGGCACTCCAGCCTGGGCGACAGAGTGAGATCTTATCTCAAAATATAAAGAAAGAATTAAAAACAAAAAAAGTATAAATCAGATAATCCAGACACAAAAGGCCATCTAGTGTAGGACTCCAGTGATGGGAAATGTCCAGAACACAAACATCCACAGAGACAGAAAGCACATTGGTGGCTTCCAGGGGCAGGGGGAGGGGGAGTGGAAAGTGATTGCTAATGGGGATGGGGTTTCCTTTTGGGGAGATGGAAATGTTCTGGAACTAGAGGTGATGGTTGTACAGCACTGTGAGTGTACTAAATGCCACTGAATTGAACACTTTAATTTTATGTTATATAAATTTTGCCATACATAAAAAAGTGTACATAGGGCTATGTTCCCAGTGTGCTCTGAAGCCTCCCATGGTTCCCCATTGCCTCGAGACAAAATCCACACTCCTCCCCCAGCCCAGGATCCCCTTTGTGGTCCCACCCCAGAAACCCCCACCCTGTTTCTCTCTCTCTCTCTCTCCTCTCTGATAGCTGCAACTCCTCCAACAGCCAAGTTTATTCTCACCTCAGGGCCTTTGCACATGCCATTCCCTCTACCCGGCATGCTCTCATTCATCTTTTAGGTCTCCAGTGAAGCCTCACCTCCCAGACCCCCATTGTCACCTTCAAATCATGGACTGCAGTTTATCATTTCGTTATGGTTTTAGATGTCGGCTGGAAAATTCTACCAGGAAGAAGCAGTTAAGTGCTCCTCAAATGTGAATGAATGAGTGAATGAATGAATGAATGAATGGGTGAACAGACAGACAGGATGAAGGTGACAGAGGCTCTGCCAGGGAAATGCTGGAGGGACATTCGCCACAGCCCTGAAATAACAGCCCTGGGAGGAAGCGATGCTTATTCATGCATTTGACACAGGAAGAAACTGGGTTCAAATCGGATGCTTTTTTCTCCTAAGACCACAGCTGCCTCTGAAACAAAGACCGACAATTGCTGCTAGCACGTGCTTTGGCATTTTTACTTCCTTTAAACATTCTTCAGTGGATTTTCCTTTTAAACTGCTTAGGCATGTGTTCTCGGTGCAATGAGGCACATGGCTGGCAGGGTGGGGGAGACCCCACCCGTTTCCCCACAAGCTGGATGGCTTGGAGCAGAGCCATCTTCTTTGTGCTCAAACACAGGCCAACATTCCCATATTTGGGGGTTTGTCTATGTTTTACACAGTTTTTACAAAAATCACACCATGCTTTGCAACTGGATTTTCTCTTCCAGGGTCTGACTCATTTCTTAAAAGTTCAGTCATATTTCAGATCTGAAGGCCTTTAACATATCCCTGTCTTTGCTATGTCCCCAAGATTCTGCCTGTGCAGGCAGGGCTCCAGACGCAACTGTGGACACAACTTATGTCTGGGTTTTGGCCTCAGTGGGTTTGCCTTTGATCTCAGTGGGTTCAGTGGGCAGAGGAACATAAGCTGCTATTTATTTACTGGTTTAAATTTTTTCTTTTTTTCTTTTTTTTTTTTAGAGACAGGGTCTTGCTCTGTTGCCTAGGCTAGAGTGCAGTGGTGTTATCATAGCTCACTGCAGCCTCAAACTCCTGGGCTCAAGCGATCCTCCTGCCTCAGCCTCCTGAGTAGCTGAGACTATAGGTGCAACTATAGGCGCGCGCCACCATGCCTAATTTTTTATTATTTTTTAGGGACAAGTTCTCTCTATGTTGTCCAGGCTGGTCTCAAACTCTTGGCTTCAAGTGATCCACCCACCTCAGTTGCTGGGATTACAGGTGTGAGTCACTGGACCCGTTATAACTTTGCCAATATTAAAAACATTGGCCGAGATTGGTCTGCAAAATGGCTGGAGTATGGTGCAGCTGCTTTGCAAAACAGCTTGGTGGTTCCTCAAAAGGGTAAACAGTTACCCTATGATACAGCAATTCCACTCCTAAGTATAGATCCAAAAGAATTGGAAACAAGTATTCAAACCAAAACTTGTACATCCATGTTCAAAGCAGTACTATTCACAATAGCAAAAAGGTAGAAACAACCCAAGTGTCCATCAACAGATGAAGGGATTTTTTTTTATTCACTCCCAATTTGCAAATGAGGAAACTGAGGCTCAAAGAGGCAGATCACCTGCCCTAGGTCACATGGCACAGTGAGGACATGTTACGACTGAGGATTCAAATACGCAAGGTTTGCTTTGCTCCCAGCAAAAGTTAAGTTATCACAATGTGGAAGCTGAAATCTTGCAGTTGAAACTCCCTTTCCTCACATTTAGACCAGGAGTCCAGCCTGGGGTATAGAGAAAAGTTCAGCTCGTGAGGTCCCCCTTCTGGGATCTGAAGGAAGCAGCTGGTGCCAGAGTCATGGAACTGCAATTCCTGAGAATGTCAAAGTTCTCAGGGCCATGGGCTTGGTGGGAAATAGAAACCATGTGTGTGTAGACAAGTGCATGTGTGCACATGAGTGTGCATGTGCGTGTGTGTAGGTCTCTGTGCATACACGTGTGTACATGTGTCTGTGTGCGTGTGTATGCATATATCTTTGTGCACGTATGAATAGGTGTGTGCACATACACCGAGTGTGCATGCACTTATGTGTACGCACATCTGGTTTGCATGGGGTGCATGCATGTGCACACACACGTGTGTACATGGGGAGCTTCTAAGCCAGATGAGAACAACTGGAAATCCTGGTGTTTAGAATTGGAGCTCTCGGCCTGGCACCATGGCCCACGCTTGTAATCCTAGCACTCTGGGAGGCCGAGATGGGAGGATGGCTTGAGGTCAGGAGTTCGAGACCAGCCTAAGCAAGAGCGAGACCCCCATCTCTACTAAAAATAGAAAAATTAGCAAGGCATGGTGGTGTGCACCTATAGTCCCAGCTACTCAGGAGGCTGAGGCAGGAGAATCTCTTGAGCCCAGGAGTTCGAGGTTGCTGTGAGGTAGACTGACGCCACTGTAACCTGGGTGACAGAACAAGAACTGCTGGCCTCAAGCGATCTTCCTGCCTTGGCCTCCCAAAGCGCTGAGATTACAGATGTGAGCAGTGCACCTGCCCCTCTATTTTTAGATGAGATACTACCCAATTCATGAATTGCAAATAAAAGCCAAGGAGACCATTTCACTGAATTTGTTGAAATGTTGTCTTTTGATGGTATATTGGCAAGAGCCACCTCATGCTTTACCATCTAATGTTCCAGATGAGGGAAACCAAGTCCCAGAGGGGAAGAGTCTTGCTCAAGGTCACCCACTGTTGTGCCCCAAGCTGGGCCTTAGTGGCCTGGACCTGTCTCTCTGCTCCAAAGCTGGGTCCCACCCATGAGGCTGAGACTTCAGACATTTTAGAATGTCCTTGGTCATTGTCCTTTCATCAAACATTGATTCAGTGCTGGGGACTTACAGGTAAGATCCAGGCCCCACCGGCTGAGACAGAGGTGGATATGGACACCCCCAGCCCAGGGTGGCCAGGGAGAGACCTGGGGAAGCCAGAGGGGGAGCTGGGCATCTTTCTGGGGAGAGCAGGAGGTCTGCCTGGAGGAGGGGGCATGGGAAGAGGACCTTGATTGAAAGGAGGTCTACATGCATAGTGGGGCATGAGGGCGGTGGGGGGGCATCACCCCCACCAACAGCGAGCTGGGCAGCTAGGAGCCCCCTCAGCACTTGACATTCAGGCATAGGAACTGGTACTTGACTCCCGGGCTCCATTTTAAGTCCCAACGCTGAGCTAGAAAGGTTGCTGCCTGCTGCAGCAAGGTGCCAGGCCATACCCACATGGAGAAACTGAGGCTCTGGCAGGCTCCCTGATTTTGAAAGAGGGCTTTGAAGGACGGAAGGACACCCGACTGACTCACTGTGCAGCCTGGTACTCAGCTCTTCCTCTTTTCCTGTCTGTACAATGGGCTCGACAGCTGGCAGTTGGGCAGAAATTTGGCACTGGCCCCAGCACTGACTCATCATCCCCGGCTCCTCCCTGCCACCAGCCCCTAACACACGGTGGAAGGACAGAGTACCCCTCTCCCCTGGACCCTCTGTCTCTGCTCCTCCGTAGGATGGGGCAGTGTTGGGGGGCGGCCCCATCCCTGAGCTGGCTTGCGGGGGTGAACGGGGGAGCCAGGGAGTGGTTTGGGAAGCCCCACAGGCCACACTCACCTCACGGGGTGAGGGTGGGGGAAACTGGGGCCCAGAGAGCAGGATGTGGAAGGACCAGTCACAGTAACAAGACTGGTCGCTCTGAACCCTGGGCTGCACTTCACCGGAGGAAATGGAGGCCGAGGGTCCCATGCCTGGCCACAACAGGGTCGGCTGTGGCATCCTGCTGCTGGTGCATCTCTGGCCCTCACGCCCCCGCCCCTACTGCGGGTGGGCATCTGGGCAGTATTTGGACAGAGGGGAAGATGGAGGCCTTGATGCCCCCCCCCACCCCGGGGAACACCCACAGCCAGTGCAGGCTCCCTGGCTGTCAGGGTCAGATGGGGGGATCTGGAGGGGACAGGGACGGGTGGTGGCCCGGTCCATGTCCTGAGGGGCCAGGGGCCAGTGGGGTGCAGCTGGCGGCAGAGCCCAGCCTGAGGGCGCAGGAGAACGGCTGCGCTTACCCTCGTCAACAGCCCCCACGTGATCCCAAGGGAGGGCAGCTGGGGAATCCAGGTGCCAACAAGGCAGTCCCCAGTCAGATCACACACGGACAATGTAGGGGGAAGCAGTGAGGTGAGGAGACCCCCTGGGGGGCCCCTTGGTCCCAGAGATGCCATTTCATGGGCTTTATCCACAAAGATGCCTGTTCTAGGATGTAGGGGCCAAAGTTTGGGGACAACTCAAATGGCTAGGGATGGGGAACTCGTGAGGTGAATGACACCATATATATAAGTATATATGTAAATTTATTTCAGAAATTTTTTAAGTGAAAGAAAGCAAAGGGCAGAATAGAACGTGCAGTGAAGTATAATTTGCATTTTAAGGATTCTATCTAAATTGTGCTCACATTTACAATCGTCTGTGTGTGGAAGGGGACCCAAGACCTGCTTTTTCCCCACAGGCCATGGAGACTGCTGCGATCGCCTGTGGCACAAAGAAGCCAGTCCCGAGTGGCACGACACACAGGAGGGGCAGGGGAAACCTGTGTGCTTTGTTTTGCACACATCTGGGTTGGGGTTTGTTTCTTTCATCTTTCACAATGAACATGTGCACACGTGTTGCGTGAACGTGGACGCAGCCGCAGCAAAGACACCTTGCTTTTGCCACTGGAGCTTCTCGGCAGCACCCTCTGCCTCTCACCGGGGGCCACTGAGGGGAAGAGGAAGGCTGAGAGAGGCATATTGCAGTTCCGGTCAGCACTAAATGACAAAGTAGCAGGGAAAATTTTACCTTCCAAATGGGAGAAATCCTTCCCAGTCTGCAGAAGAGAAACTGAGGCCTGCGGTCCAGTGGCCTGCCTGGGGTCAAAGCCAGGACGGGCGTTGTGGGCTGGAGACCCCAGCCTCCTGTCCCAAGTGGCCTCGCCACCCCCAGGGCAGTATGAGGAGCTGGGGTGCCACTGCCAGACAGCAAATGCCTGTCGGCTGCTCACCCGCCACGGGGTGGGGTCGATGTAGTTCTAGGTGACTTTCTCAGGAGTGGCACTGAAACTGGTGGCCAGACACCACTAAGAAGGTAAATGTGCTAAGAGTGTTGGCTGGTATCAGGGCCACTGCCACTTCTGAGTGCCCTCCAGGACGCCGCGGGGAGAAGCGAGGCCGGGATCCTGCGTCAGCTTCCTGAGGGGCCCTGTGGAGTCTCTCTAACCGGGTCACTGGACTGTCCTAAATGCAGACCCACCTGCCCTGGGAACCCGGGCACAGCGCCCAGGTCTGGGAAGCTGCTCCTCAGGCAGGGGAGGCCCAGGTGGGATGGGGTAAGGCCTGGGGGGACATGGGCAGGGGGCAGGGCTCCTTCTTCCTTCCCACCTTCTCAAAGGCAGGTTTCTGACTCAGTAGTACTGTTCCCCTTCCCCGAGAACAGGAACTGCCCTCCTCACCGTGCTTGGCTCTGATCGCTGCCTGCTGCCTGGCATCCTCTGGGCCTTCCCAGTGACGCAGGGACTGGGATGTGCCAGGCAAGAGAGGCACGCCCTGGGAGGCCGCAGTCTGCACTACCCCCTACATGCACTCGACTGGTCTGATGTTAAAAAGCACATCACAGGAGACCACGGAAAATTGTGTTTCCTCTACATTTATTGCAACTGCTAAATGATTAACAACATTCACAACTTCTTAGATTTATAAAACAAAACTTCCATTTTGTAACATCACAAATGTCTTCTAGGTTTTACCAGGGACCAAAAACACTAAGATTCTCTAAGTGATTTCCAGTGATGGAAACAAGCCAGAGACAGTAAGCACCCAAAGTGGCGAGTTAGCACTTTCCGGATGCCTGTCGTCCTCACGGAAGAGACCCTGGAACTAGAACGACAGAAAAGATGCTGTGACTTTGACAAGGCTGTGCCATTGCACATCATGCTTGCACGCAACATCTCTGCACGGTGGCCTTTGCAGACAGCAAGGACAGCCTTGGTTAAGAGAGATGGGGGAGGAGGACACGGAGGGCCAGCAGCATCTCGTCCCCAGCCAACAGCTGGAAGAAGGGTGCACTGCTCCCCTGCCCCGCCCCCCGCTCTGGCTCCCAGGAACACCTTCACTGCCTTGACATTGCATCCACAGGAAAGGCGTCCTTTGAGAGCTTACGGGACTTTCTAGGCTCAAGAAGTAGGTGTTCCCTTTGACACCTGCCACTGGCTCCCAGAAACCATCTCAGCTTAAACCGGGGCATCCCCAGGAGGAACGGCAGGAGGCTGTGGCGGTCAGTGCCCACACATCAGGAATTCCTCAAGTACTTGGCTTTTTCATAAATAGAAGTGGAGAAAGTCAAGGATGAGCATGACGGGACAAGGCGCACACAGCGCTGGGAGCTGTGCTATAGCGGAAGAGCTTGATCCTCCCACGGGTGGTATGTGCACCTCGCTCAGTTCTACCCATTCGCCTGACCCACAGCCAACATGGAAGCTGTTGGAAGGGCTGGGAAAGAAAGAAGATGAACCCCTGTACCTGTGGCTCCCCCCGAACCAGTTTCACCCCAGACTACCACAGGCTGGCTCGTTTGAGAGTCGGGTTGCAAACCCCAGACCCATCTGCAGTGCCGGCAAACGCCAGCACCTCCCAGGGCAATCAAGATCTGCTGGTTGCCAAAGCAAGAGAAGAGACCAGAAGTAAGCAGAGCCTTGGGGGCTGCGGCGGGCGGCAGGGCTTGGGGTCAGACAGACCAGAGAGAACCCAAGGAGCTGGGATGACAGCCTGAGAGGTCTGCGGCTTAAAGAAAGCAAGGATTTCTTCACAATCAACAAAAGTGGCTCTTCCCACTCAGTTCTGTGGCTGACACCCTAACCCCTTGCTGTGTCCCCCAATCCTGGAGTGTCAGCAGGATCCCAAGTCTTCTAGTTTTAGCAAGTATTTAAAACTTCAACACTGCTGCTTTATGAAGAAGGGATGAGATTCCCACAGCCTGAGAATTTCACATGTAGTTACAAGCAGTGGGGCTCTGGGGACTGTGGAAGGCGGCAGCAATCACACGCCTTGAAATAGCGAGCAGCTGCGGAGCCCACCCCAAGAGGAGCCTTTCTCTTCTTTACAAAGGCTGCAATGACACAAGTCTTTACACGGCCACACGTGCAGAAAATGAAGTCTTGGAGGGTTTACAACCCCCACCTCTTTGTAGGGAGACTCCATATGTGGTTTTTTAAAAAAACTCATACTGTAGTTTGCTTACATTGTGGATTCTAAAGAGGCATAAATTTGAGGAAAGTTTAATATGTTGAACGATTACTCCCACTGAATACAGCAATACCATACTGTTGCTAAGATTTCATCAAGTCTCTCAGGACGTATTTAAGAGATGAGACACCGCTCACATGTACATCCAATCAAGTATCTCTGACCGTTCAGAGTGCTTCGGAGCTCTGGTGCCAGAGTGCACACCTGGCACTAACTGATGTCTCCCCCATCCAAGTTCTGGGGAACAACAAGCAAACACCATCTGTAAGCGTTTCCACACCACGCTCGCTAACAGCAATTCTGGAGAGCAACGGCCCTCAGACTGGAAAACCGGCCAGAGGAGCTGGTCCTCGGCACTTACAGGCCAAGGTCCCTGTCGGGGCAGCACCACCTTCTGAAGAGGACCCAGGACAGACCTGGGGGATTTGCTGCTAAAAGCATTCGGAAGAGAGAGGAGAGGCAAAAGCATATTGAAAATGGTGCGTTCTTTTTCTTTTTCTTTCTTTTTTTTTTTATTTCAGCATATTATAGGGGTACAAATGTTTAGGTTACGTATATTGCCCTTGCCCCCCGGTGCGTTCTTTTTCTTTAAGAGAAAGAAAAGCCAGTGAAACCTGGGCCCCAGAGACCGCAGAGATATTTGTTTTCATGTACACACTAAACCGTACTTGGGCACTGGCTCCAGGCAGGTCCGGGGCGGGGAGGACGTTTTAAGGGTAATTGCTGCTTCAAGGCTTATCTTTCTTACCAGTGATTTTGATCTATTCAGGAAGAGAACGACTCTTCAAAACTGTGAGAAGGGCAACTAAAAAAGAGTAGAAAGATGAGGACATAGGCCAGGGGCCCTTCACAACAAAAAGGACTTGAAGACCCTCAGAAAGGTGAGCAGCCAATTGCCGTCCTTTGTAGCGGTGGCTTCTGTGTCCACCCTCATGCTGGCACAGATGGCAAGCCCACTCTTGACTAGGGAATGGTCTGTTTGGCCGTCCTATGTGAGAGAAAACTCGAGCAAGAGAGGAGCCAGGTAAAGAGGCTGCTGCCGGGGCAGGCTGGGCAGCCGGCACAAATGCGCCTGGCTAGCAGGAGGCTCGCTCCTTCGGCAAACCTGGAAGGTGAGAAGCGGGACACATCTACAGCCAAAGACCCTTCTGTTTCCCTCACAAAATTTTGTGATTGTTTTTTTTGGTAGTGTTTTGATGTTTGTTTTTAGGGGAGTGCTCATGCGCGGGCTCGTGAACATACCTATTTGTTGGCTCTTTTGTGCCTGTACATCTGCATCATCCTCTGTCGGAACACGTCGAACGTGTCTTCTTTGTGCTCCTGCCCGTCGGCACCCAACCCCTCCCCTTCCGAGGCGGTCCCCCTAAGGAGCAAAATGGACAGTCAGTTGTGAACCTGAGTGCAGGGCCTGGCACATCGTGAGATGCAGGTACTCGAGACACACAACACAGACATCCGAGAAATGGGACATCAAGACGGGATTCACAGGGAAAACAAGGGGTACTCACCGCGGAGAAGCACTGGCTTTCTGAGGGGTGCCCAGGAAGCCCTGATCACGGCAGAATGCCTCACCCATAAGGGCTGAGCTCAGTTTTAATGACATGCCTGCTGGATGCTACTAATGGGGTTTCATCAACTCTGGGCCTGTGTTCCCTACCCTGGCCGCCTGCTTATGGATTCCTGGAAAAGGGAAAGTGGTTCTAAGCTAAAACTACCCAGAAATACCACTGGCTTTTATGACGATGATAAATGGGCCGAAATGACCAGGGCCAAGAAGCCGGTTAAATGGTCTACCAAGTGCAGAAAAGAGCCGTGTAAACACCTACATATGTAAACGACCAGCTTCTCATCTGAAGACTCCTTTTGTTAAAAAAAAAACAACCCAATTGCCAGCTTTAAGCCATCTTCAATGCGAGGGGAACCAAGACTCAGGCAGCAGGTCAAAGGACAGGCCAGAACCCACCCGCCCAGGCCACAAATGCCTGCTGCGTACACGCTGACGGGCTCCCGGATGCCTTTCCCGAGGGAGCCCAGGCCGTGGCCCTCCTTCCAGCCCATCTTCTGCAGCATCTGGAAGCCCAGGTTCTTGTCAGTCAGCTTCTGCTGGGCGAAGTCAAAGTCCTTGGGTTTCTGCGGAGAGAGGAGAGTCCGGGGACACGGGCCGCAGAGAAGTGCCTGGAGCAAGGGTCTGTCCTGGGCTGCACCTGGACAAGACCCTGGCAAACGCCCTCCTTACTTCCCAGATTCTCAGGATCAAGCCTTGGTCATTTCCCTAGTTCCCTGAAACATCCCTGGGTCGGGGGGCACTTCTGAAGGTCAGAGGCCCCCAGCCTGAGGTTCACCCCTAAGGCTGGAACCCGATGACTGGCTCTTGGTCCTGCCTCTCAGGTATACTACAGCCCTGCGCTTAGACTGTGAGAAAAACTGGGTATGGGACTGGCAGGTCCTGGGGCCAGGGAGTCAGTAGGAAGATCCCTGAGTGCGGACTGGATAAAGAAGGGTGGCCCTATGACAATCAGAGGGTATAGCCCAGGGCAGGGGACACCAGGGCACAGGCCTGGAGGTAGTATAGCAGGAGGGGCCAGACAGACGGTAGGTGAGAATTAGTTGGTAGAGCCCTTCCTGAGCCTTTATTCATTGCTTCATCCACTCCCTGGCTGCCTTCCATGTCTGTCTGTCTGTTCCAGAACTGGGTTCTACTTGGTTGCTGGGGTCTGTGTCTAGCGCAGAGCAGACCTTGATGAGGCTGGTGTGGCTGAGAAGAGGCCTGCAGGTGGTGGGGAAGCTCAGCACCCTCTGGAGGAGGAGCCTGCACAGCTCTAGCAGAAGAACTGTCCATGAGGGAACCTAGCTGGGCAGCCCAGCACCCCGCCCTGTGTTTCTTTCTTTTTCTGGCTCCTCAGGAAGTTTCTCTTTCTTTTTTTTTTTTTTTTTTTGAGACAGAGTCTCACTCTGTTACCCGGGCTAGAATGCCGTGGTGTCAGCCTCGCTCACAGCAACCTCAAACTCCTGGGCTCAAGCAATCCTACTGCCTCAGCCTCCCAAGTAGCTGGGACTACAGGCATGCACCACCATGCCCGGCTAATTTTTCTATATATATTTTAGCTTTCCACATAATTTCTTTCTGTTTTTAGTAGAGATGGGGTCTCACTCTTGCTCAGGCTGGTCTCGAACTCCTGAGCTCAAACAATCCTCCCGCCTCGGCCTCCCAGAGTGCTAGGATTACAGGCGTGAGGCACCGCACCCGGCCAGGAAGTTTCTCTTTCTTTCTTTTTCTGTAGAGATGGGGTCTTGCTATGTTGCCCAGGCTGGCCTCGATTTCCTAGGCTCAAACGATACTCCTGCCTCAGCCTCCTGAGTAGCTAGGATTACAGGTGCACACTACCATGCTGGCTTTTGATGTTTTTCTTTGAGACATTAACTAAACTACCTGGGGAGACTGAGAGAGCCTCACATGCTTGTTAGTGTGAGAGAGGGAGGCACTGAGGAGGATCAAGCAAGGCAGCTGATGCTGGGGGTCTGAGCAGGGGACAAGTATGGGCACAACTAGGAGAGGGCTGGATGACCCTGTGTGCAGGAACCAGGGGGAGGAGGACGTGCTGAGTGCTGTGAGCTCAGGGCCTGGGGTGGCCAGCCCTCACCAACTCAGCGACCTGCCCCATCATGTGCTGCAGGCCTCATGAGGCATGATTCAAGCAAAGGACAAGCCTCCCTCCACCTGCATTGAGGTGCCCAGGAAACAGCTTCCCCAACACCAGGGGCACATGGGGGAGACACTCTGGAGACAAAGGAGCTCAGAGGAGACAAGGCAGAAAAGGCTGGGCCTGGGGGGCCCAGCACCCACCCCTGAGCATGGGACAACAGGGAGAAGGGAGGTGAGCACAGAACCTCAACTCATGACAGAGGGAGGGAAGAGGGAGTGAGTGCTCCCACGAGGAGGGTCTGGGCCCCAGGGTTTGCTGGAGCCTCAGTGTCCTCACCCTGGAAGGGGACAAAACAACCTGGCAAGGTGCTGAGAGTACACTCACATGAAGTGACGTGTTAGGGCTCAGAAATCGATACCCCCAAATACAGTGCTTTAACATGTGGGACTCAAGAAGCAGCCTCAAGTTCCCTCTGACACCCACCTCCTGCCTCTCCCCAGGCATGGGGGAGGCTGCTCTTTGAAGTTCCCTTGGCTACCTAGAAACCCGAATGCAATCGCCTTCAAGTCCTTCCCTGGAATTTCATTAACCAGAGATTAAAACTCAGATCACAGAGGTGGCGGCTGAACCTTAACCACCACACCCAGAACCCGGCCCGTGGCTGCTCTCCCATCCCATTCAATTCTCAGAGAGAGTCGTTTATAAGACATTTGCCTCCAGGGTCCGTTCACCTCTCCTAAAATCATTTGCTTCGCCTCTGCAATTGTCCACAGCCCCCACCTGCCCTCTCCCCTGGGAAAAGGATAGTTTAGCTTCAACCTTTTTTGAGTTTTCATATTGTTTTATTATTTTTTCTTTTTTATAAAATATATGACCAATTCATATTGTTTTATGTGGCTTCTATGCTTATGCACGTTAATAATTTTTTTCCTGTTAACCTATTGTCAATTCATTTTGACAGACTTAAAGACTTTAAGCTTCAGAGAAGAGAAATTCTCTTTGCCCCTTCAGAGGTGTCTAAAGTATAAAGCAGCTGTGCGTATGTATGAATCTCCGTGTACATGTGCATCTGTGTGTGTATGCATCTGTGTGTATCTGTGTGTCTGCATCTCTGTGTGTACGTGTGCATCTGTGTGTGCATGCATGAATTACTCAACACAGGCAGCCCCTTCACAATGGCACGTGGTGGGCTTGCCAAGGTGGTATGGGCAGAAGTCTCTCTGCAGGATGGCCAAGGAGGGGAGGCAGACAGCAATGCAAAGACATCTTGGCAGGCCAGGGGAACACCAGACAGGAGCTGCCACAATGGGAGGCCCCTTACCAACAGGAAGTGGCCTGGAGAACAGAGGAGGCAGAACCTGAGGACTGAGATGAAAATGGCCATCTGTCAGGCCCTCCTGGGAGATACACACAGCCTGGGCCCTGGGATGGAGGGTGGGGAAGGCAGGGAAATGGCTGACCATTGGGGGCCAGGGCTCCCCAAACAGCAGGCCTGTACCCCTTCCCCTTCAGGAAGGCTGCCTGGGGATGCAGTGGGAGGAACATGGGCCGGCTTGGCCTGGAAGGATTTTTGTGAATGTTTGATTTGTGTTTAACAATATTGATGTCTGGCTTCCTGGACAGCTGGAGGAAAGCAGTGCCCCATGTGTCAGGGTGAGGTGTATAAAGAGGAGAGCTACAGCCACCATGGCCTCCTCCCCACCTGCAGTCCCCTTGCAAAACAGGACAGGTGCAGAGCCCCAAGGAAAGAACACTGTTTGCAGGATACCAGCCAGGAACTGGGTTAAGTTTAATCTCACAGTACCTCCTACCTGCAGGGTAGGTGTGGCACCCCACTTTACACACGAAAACCTGTGGCTCAGGAGTTACATGCCAAGCTTATAAAACTGCTAGGCGGCAAGGCTGAGCTTGAATCTATTTGTGACTGACTCCAAGGCCCAGCTGCCCCCTCACCTGGCTATGCCCTTACCCAGGCTACACAAAAGGGTACTGGATGCTGGCTCAGCTTAAACCCAGCACACCAGTCAAGACCATGAGCTTTTGACTCAGGAAGGTCATTTCTACCTGCTGTAATTGGTGTCAGACTGACCTCTTCTGAGGGGCACTTGGAAGGGGTCTGAAACACCACAGCACTTTCCAATACCAGCAGAGAAACCTCTCCTGGCTCCCCACCCTCCTCCCTGACCACTAAGGACCTGCAAAGTCTCTCTACATGTGTCCCAGGTAACCTTGCCCAGCCTCAACTGCCCCGCTACCCGGCAATATGTGCCCCTGTTCATCTGGAGTGCACCTGTCCCCTGCCGCCATGTCAGCAAACTGTAGTTCTGTCCTCCTAACTGCCCAGGCTGATGACCCTGGGGCCACCTGGACTCTTGGTGTTCGCTCTTCCACACTCAGCCCACCAGTGAGTTCCATGGACTCCACCTTCAGCCCTTCTTGTTGCCTCACCATGCCCTAGTCCAACTGCCCTAAGTCTGAGCCTCCTCCTGGTCCCCTGCTCTGCTTGGACCCCACCCCACAGGCTGCTCTCCACCAGAGTGGCCACATCTTCTGCCCAAACCCCTGCCACGGGTCCCTGAGGAACTCCCTAGGAGACAGGGCTGACTTCTGTCTAGTCCCTCCGATTCCACTCTTGTCACAAAGGCCTCTCGCTGTCCCGGGCCTCTGCCTAGGCCATGCCTTCCCCAGATCCTCATACAGCTCCTTCTCACCTCTTCCAGGCCTGTGTCAACGTCACTTGCCAGGGAGACCTTCCTTGGCCTCAGCGGCACCCCCACCCCACCTTCTTCCCCCTCCCCTTGCTTTTCTTCTCTTTGCCCACAGCACCCCCATGACTGAGTCACACCCTTTTCTTCTCGCTGTCAGCCCTGCTCACTGCTGCCTCCTGGTGGGCAGCTGGGGCCTGGCGCATAGGAGGTGCTGATGGATGAATGAACACACACCATGCTCTGCTTGCTAGCAGATTAGTGCACTCCCTTAACCACAATTAGGGGCCGCTAAGCTTGAACTTCTTAATGGCCAAGACATCATCTTGTTCATCTCTCAAACCCCACTGCACACATCAGTCCTCAATTTTGTGTTTAATGGACTAATCACTACCCTCCTATGTTTTGGACAAGGGCCAAACAATTTTAAAAAGTCCCCTGAGGGAAAAGTCTCTGCTTGTTGCGTTTTGTACATTAAACCTCAGTTTGAAATACAAGTATAGCTTAATCATAAGCTGCAGCATCCTTTAAAACTCCAACAAATTCTCACCAAGTATATCTTGAGTGAGGGCTTACAAATGATTAAGCTTACCTTCTTTTTGGCCATGGGACGACCCCGAGGCCTGTCATAAGCGATTCGAACTGGTTCATGGACTGGAAGACAAAAGAAAGGTATATGCATACAGACACACATTCCCCAGATTATTCAGAGAGAGACTGGAGGTGCTGCAGAGTTGTGGCTAACAGTCTCTCTGATGGCAGAAGGTGCCCTGCGCCCTGCACAGTAGCTAGGCTGATGCCACAGCACTCTAGCCCGGGCAACAGAGTGAGACTCTGTCTCAAAAAAAAATAAATAAATAAATAAAAATAAAAATAAAAAAAAAAATATATATATAAATAAAACAAAGGACCCAATACATGGATTAATCTCCATGACTGTAAGAATATATTTTGTTTCAACAAATGAACTAAGTAAATGCCTCACCCTCCTAGTTTACCTGCAGCTAATTCACTGGTAAAGAATTAAAGTCCATCCAGATCTTTCTTTTTATTTTATTTTTTTGAGACAGGGTCTCGCTTTGTCATCCGGGCTAGAGAGCAGTAGTGTCATCATAGCTCACTGCAGCCTCAAACTCCTGGGCTCAAAGGATCCTCCTGCCTCAGCCTCCCAAGTAGCTAGGACTTTAGGTGCCACCACCCCTGGCTAATTTTTCTAATTTTTGTAGAGATGTGGTCTTGTTATGTTGCTCAGGCTGGTGAACTTTCTCATAAAAAACCATGCTTCCTATACAAAGCACTGAATCACATTATTATTAATATTATTTTTTGTTTTGATGAAGGGGGAGATTGGCAGGGCTGGTTTTTGTCTCATCAACCACCCAATCAAAGAACTGAGAGCTTCCAACATAGAAATAAAGAAATCCACTTCCCCCCTAAGGACATATGTGACAAGCACTTGATAAGCCATCTGCCGTTTACGAGACGTTCTGAAGGACGGAAGGGTTATGGCAGAACAGTCAGCAATGCAGCCCCAAGGTTTCTAAACACCAATCCCGAGGACCACTCCAAAGCGGGAGAAACTATAAGGACACTGTTGCCTGTGAATATGAGCGTCTTAGTGACGGAGAACACAAAGGTGACTATTTAATGCAGTCCCATCATGGGCACCGTTCACTCCAACAACTTCACACACAGGTTTGCAGCAGCAGCATATGAGAAGCACAGCCTGAGCCTGACCTTGTGGAGGTACTTAGTTGGACTCGGGGCACAAGGAGCAACCTGGGCCATGGCCAGCCCATCAAGAGGCTGCATGCGGTGCGATTCTACCACATTTTCTAGGAAAAGCAGAAACTCAGGCCTAGAAAACAGTCAGTGGTTGCCAGGGCTGGACGGGGGCAGGGGACTGCAAAGAGACAAGAGAAATTTTCTGGGAGTGGGCTTTAGCTCTGCTGGACTGGGAGGTTCCTGCCTATGCACATTTGCCAAAAATGCCTCAGACTGACCACTTGAAAAGGGTGCATTTCACTGCTGGTAAATTGTACATTAAGAACGCTGATTCTTCCCATAAGAGAGCTGGGGACGGCCTCCACAGCCAAGGCAGGCAAAGCACAGAGCCCACAGGTCCCACTGACAGCTACCTGAGACCACCCCCTCTGTGTCCCCCCACCTCACTGTCATGACATGAAGCAGGTGTCACTATCCTGGGCCTTCCAGAGGCTCAGAAGGCTGCCTGTCCCACAAGGTGGCGGCAGGAAACAGCTGAGATGACCCAGGTCTACCCGCTCCAAGGTTAGGGATGCCCCTTCCGGAATCTGGGCAATAAGAGGAATGCCTAACAGCATGTGGAGACTACAGGCCACAGACTACTCAAGAAGCAACTCCTTAGGGCAACGATTTCAGATCAACTAGACACGTGAGTCTTCACTGACATTTTGGAGTGGTGTGCAAAACTATTTTAGAACTATTTAAGATTAAAACCACAAGACCAGAGAACCCCATGCTGTGTTGGCCACTTCGGGGACACACCCACCCACAGACTCCTGGGGGTATGGTTCTTGGTTGGTGGGCCATGGAAAGTAGTGGGGGGATTTTGGGGAGGTGTCATCCTACCAGAACACTGAGGTCACCTACAAGACTGGTGGGTGAGGCAGGAAGGATGACCAGGGCCACAGGGTCAATCGTGTGGCTGAGCTAGGGCCAAGGGCAGGTGCATTCTTCATCTGGTCAGGCCATGTCTCCACTACCTTCCATGACCCACCAACCAAGAAGCCTGCTGGGGGTGGCTGTGCTGACAGGCGGGCACTCACCTTTTGGCTCCTGAATGAGACATACTCTCTTGGGAGCTGGAATCATGCCAACCTTCAAGGACTTGCTGCTGATCCTCTTCCGGGGGAAGCAGGTGCCCGAGGAGGCCTGTGACAAGGCAGGCACTCCGGCTGGGTCGTCCTCGGCAGCCTCGCCAGGGAGGCCATCGGCCGGGGGGCTGCCCTTGGACTTGCCGGCCCCTCCATAAACAGGGGCCTCTTCTGCCCCATCCCCATCATCGTCGTCATCGTCCTCCTCAGGCATCACCTCTGGGCTCTCCACCTCAGCCTGCTGCTGAGAAGCCTCGTCCTCAAATTCTGCTTCCCCTTCCATGTGGTCTAAGGGGCTCTCCTGAGAATCTGCACTCTCGCCGCTGGCATGGAGGTTGAGTGGAGATGACGTGAAACAAATTGATGGGCACAGTTCAAACACTTTCTTCCGGTAGAATTTGAAAGCA
Organism: Varecia variegata; assembly: GCA_028533085.1. Classification (NCBI taxonomy): domain Eukaryota; kingdom Metazoa; phylum Chordata; class Mammalia; order Primates; family Lemuridae; genus Varecia; species Varecia variegata. Next base: position 85,708,965 of record CM052442.1, on the reverse strand, counting down.
GCACTATTTTGGTCATGGAGAAACCTGGGAAGTAGACAAAATACACTGATTAACCAGAAGGAATCTCTAAACATGTTTTTTTTGCTGAAACTGCCTGGGATGGCTCTAACGAGGCTGGGGGTGAAAGAGTAGAATGAATAACCTGATCTCTTTCTGCGCAGCTATGGTTTGATGGTGCAGCTTCTCAACGAGATAGAATGTTTGAGGAGCAACTTAACAAGGAATTGGAACAGAAGAGGCCTAAATGCTTTTTTGGTGGAGAGAAGTGGAGGAACAAGGTATACAGGATAACCCGGGAACATGCTGGAACAGAGATCTGGCCTGGGCCCCACCTCACCCCTTCTGGTTACTTCACTGGCCTATGGGCCTCCGTGTGCCCATTTTGATTCTCTGGTTCGTTTTACACTCCCAGGTGTGACACATGGAGGCAGTGCACAGCTACTGCTGGAACTCTGGCCCCGAGGAGCTGTGAGGCACCCCCAGAGGCATGCAAGGTAGCTCACTGCCTGCAGCTACATGAACAGTGAGGCCTCTCTGTCCCTCAGGATTCTGGTGACCTCCTTGACTCCTAAGCACAGCTGTGGGGCTGTGGCTGGTCTGAGAAACTAAAACTCTCCTGAAGGCACCCAAGTCCACCTGGACCAAGGGAAAGACAGCCCTTGTTCTTGGATAGGGCAACTCAACCTCATATAGGTGCCAATTCCTCCCTAAATAGCCTATAAACATAATTATTTATTAGCAATAAAAGCAATTTTTTCTGGATTAGGACAAGATGATTCTGAAGTTTATTTAAAAAAAAATAAATATGCATGAGTGTTTGGGAAAACTCTGACTAAGACCAATAAGGGGTTCCAGCCCCACCAAATACTACGAGGTGCCATAAAGCCTCTAGAGTTAAACAGCATAGTGGTCCATAAGGCAGACCAAGAGAATGGAACAGAAACACCAGAAACACTGCATTTGATGAAGGTGGCTTCTTAAATCACTGCAAAAAAGGTGGTCTTTTGGGTGAATGGCATTGGAACAACTGGACAGCTTTTTAGAAAAATAAATGAGATCATGCCATACCTTCTGCACCCCAATAACCCTTACATAGACTATGGGTTTAAATGTACAAAGCAAAACCATACACGTTCTAGAAGAAAATATGTAAATCTCTTTATAAGCTGAGTTTGTGGAAATTCTAACTATGACTCAATATCCAGGTGCAATAAAAGAACAAAATGATAAATGTGACTACATAAAATATTTCTGTACTGCAAAACACACCAAAAGCAAAGTGAAAGATAAATGACAAAGTAGAAGGAGATATAGGCAACCACGTCACAGATAAGAGCTCCTAAAAATCAAGAAAGAAAAAGTCCAAAAACCCAATAGAGAAAAGGTCAAAGATCATAAACTTCTGCCTTCCAAAAGACATTACTATAATGAGAAGTCACAGGCTGGGAGAAAATATAAATCACACCTCTCTAAAGAACGAGAATATGTAATAAACTCTCAAAATTAATTAATGAGTAAATAAAAGACCCAATAATAAAACTGAGAAAGACCTCACTAGACAGTTCACTAAAGAAATATAGAAAGCACACAAACACACGCAAAGATGCTCAGCGCCATTAGACCTCAGAGAAACATAGATGAAGGCCACAGTGAGGATCCCTGCCCACCCCCAAACATACACACTGGGATGGCTGCAGAGGAAGACAGTGCTCAGCTCACACAGTCAGGTCCCAAATGCTCCATCATTTCCCATAAATGCTGAGAAATGTAAGTTTTCAACTATATTTTTAATTAGACTAAAGCACAACTCTCCAGCAAGTTGGGAACAGCACAAGGAGTCCAGAGGCCCCCAGCAGGGCTATGGCTCAGTAACAGGAACACATGGCCCCCCAGGCAGCCTCTCTCTGAGGGGGCACCTCCACGTCACCCTTGGGAAGAACCCCAGGGACAGAGCTGGCTCCCAGCCCCGGTTCTCTTGTCTACAGGCTACATGCTGACACCACCCCCCGTTATTGGAGGAGTGGAAAGGGCAAGGGTGTCCCCTCCCAGCATGAGGATGCCACGCCACCACTGTGTGGATGTACCTGTTGTCCAGACCTAGGCAAGGACAGATTATCGCCACATGAGCAGCAAATCCTCTCTTTCTCTTCCCCTGGACAACTCTGACTGGGCCTTTGGATGCAGATGAAATGTCCCTTTAGGGAGGCTTTTCTTGATGCCCCAGATGAGGGCAGGTCCCCCCTGGTCCCTCAGAACAGACGCTTCTCCCTCACAACCCTGGCTCAGGTGAAGTGAAGCTGTGACTTATCCCTGGTGTCCTCCCAAGGCAGGAGTGCATGGGCCGGGCCGCCCACCCTGCAGTCTCTCAGGACATGCCTGTGGGGTGAATACACTCAAATCAAAAGGGTGTGATGAGACCCAGGGGGTACGTACCACAGTTCAGGGTTATCGATGCTGTTTTCTATGCTGAATTGTTCTATCTCTGGTCCCACCTGAGCAACAAATCTGGCCAGTTTCTCTGCAGTCTCCACTGTTTTCATGTCAACTACAAAACATAAAGCATCTGTCATGCATCACTTCTGAGCTGCTGCTTCTTGCATGAATGTTGTGGGGCTGTAGAGACTGATTATAAAGATGGCCCTGAATGTCTTCCCTCCCTGCAGCCTCACCCAACACCATGTGACTCTGTAGCTCTGTCCAGCAAGAGGTGGACTCTGTTTCCCCCCTTGAATCAGGGCTGGCCGTAGAACTCGAATTGGCTATAGATTGTGGTGGAAGTGCCAGTTGCCAGTTCCAAGCCTGGGCCTCAGTGGCCTCAAGCACCTCCACTGCCTTTTCTGGAGCCCCAACCCCGACCCTGACCATCAGGTGAACAACCCTGGGGTGCCTGCTGGGGGTGGAGACAGGCTCATGGCTCAGCCAGCCCCATTACCTCAGCTGACAGACCCAGAGAACCTGCCACGGCCCACAGACACATGTGCGGCCCAGATCAGCAGATGTGTCAGCAGGCTCAGAGCAGTACCAGACACCTCCTGTTGTAAGCCTCGGCTTGGAGTGGCTTGTGACACAGCAACAGCTAGAGAATGCAGCCACTGTGGAGATTTCTTTGCTGTCTCCATTCCCACCTAGTGCTGAGTGGGAAGGGCTGGTCAGAGGTCAGAGGGCAGGCCTACTGTACCGAAGGAAGGTAATGGCAAAGGTGACCAGGAGAAATGGAAGGGGTTAAGTCAGTTCAGAAGAAGTGGTGCAGGTCAACTAACCCTGAAGAGACCTTGGGGAAGAGGAGGTAGAACCTGAGAAATGTCAAGGGAGGCAAAGCCAAGGTGAGACATGGGATTCTAAGCACAAGCACAAGGCATGACTGCCCCAGCACCAGAACCCTGTCCGGGAGCACAGAGGCCGTGTGGAGCACAGAGGCTGTGGGCAGCAACTCGTGCCAGCTTCACGCACAAGAGAGGAGGAAGGGGCAGCAGGACTCACATGTGACCCTCTCAAGGAGGCAAGAGAGAAAGTGTCTCCACATGCACCTATCCTGGCCAGGTCCCTGTAGCTGCTGCCTCACCCAGACTGCTGAGCCCTGGGCTTCTGGAGAGACCCTGGACATGGGAGAGTTGGGACTGGGGCCCAGAGCAGGGCAGGAGGGAGCACCCACCGTCAGCAGATGGGCAGGGAGAGGAGGTCCGAGGGGCTTCAGAGATGTCCACTCCTGCTGGCTTGGGGGATGGGCCTGAGGTTTCTGGGGTAGGGTCACAAGGAGAGGGTCTGGCAGGGTCTGGTGGGCAATCCTTCACAGCTTCGTTCCTGTCTGACAGTGACGGCTTCGCACGCAAGGGGCCTGGAGCCTGCCGGCTGTGGTGCTTCAGCCTTGTGCCCAAGGACAAAGGGGTCTGGGTCCCGGTGCTCATTCTCCTTGCCTTCCACCCCCGGAGACCTTGCACACGGAGGAGCCCCCGACGCTGCCACGGAAGCAGTCTCTTCTTGAGGCTGCGGACTGCCTGGGCATACAGCATGGCCCGCACTGCACACTCTGCTGAGGTTGGCTTCTGATCGGCTCCTGGTAAGGCCTGGCTTATCCGCTGCGTTTCTGCCAACTTCAGCTTGTAATATTTATATTCCAGACTATTTTCATCAGACAAAAACCTATGAGACAAAATAGGCATAACAGGACATTTGTGAAAATTACTACCATGTACCAAATCATTTCTGCAATCACAAAGCCGTTCTAAGTGGTGGTCTCCCCACTGTCCTCTGCTGCCCACTGAGGACCCAGAACGCCCACCTTGCCGAGAGTGGCTGCAGTGCAATCAGGAGTTCTGACTGAGCAGTACTTGAGTTCCTCCTTGATTTCCATCAGCAGCAGCCATGAGGGAGTGCACAGCTCAGCTCATGATCACCTCGTAGCACAAACCCATCACCCTGGAGCCACAGCACCCTGGCATGCAGAAATGATGCCCTTCAAACGGCCCAGTCAGGCGGAGCACTCGGTGAGCTTTCAACTGCTTCATTGAGGCAGGTGTGATGGGACCCATAAGAGAATGGTAACCGAGGAGCCTGTGCCCAGGCATGAAATCTTATGACAGAGTCGTCATGATGAGAACCATACAGAAAAGAGAAGGTTGAGCTGTATCTCCTAATGTAAAAAATCCATAATATAGCCAGAGAAAACAGCAAGCAAGGAGACCTGCATCGATATGTATCATCTGAAACTGCTCTGTGTACATACCCACTCCAGGTATATTTGCTTTTTTCACACAGATTGAAAGAAAATAAGGCAAACTTAATAATTAGCTGTGGAGAATGGAATAGAAAGAGGCGTGGAGGGAGATTTTCATGTTATTTATATAGGTGTATACATTTTTTCTCAAAGAACATTAGTTACTTTGTTTTTAATTTCATTAACATCTTCTTTTATCTGTTAATCCTTCCCCTTCTTGTGTCTTTGAACTTTTGTCATCATTTTCCTTCTAGCTTCCTGAGTTGAATGCTTTTTACCTCCATTCTATTTCTAATAAATGCACCTAACTTACTTTTCCTCCTAAGTATTGTTACAGAGGCATCTGGTATGCAGTGTTCTCCCTCCTACTTCCCTTTAAATTGTTTCTAATTTCAGCTCTAATTATCTTTCGCTCAAAAGTTATTTATTAATAGAAGCGCCATTTTTTTGGCTGTTGCTGGTTTCTAGTTTGTTGCATTGCACAATGTGGCCCCAATCGGGGATGTGCTATGATTTTCTCTGTGTTCTTACACATAACAGACTTTTGTGAATGTTCGATTTCAGTTTGTGTTAAAGAAGAAGGAATATTGTTTGGTGAGTATGGCAGTATTTCAGGTGGCTTTCAGGTTGCTTGATGTTAAGTGACCACATATTAGGTATTAAATGAGCTTCCAGATTACAAATGACACCGAAGCCGAATGGAAGCGAGGTGGCCATGTGTTGCAGGGTGCTGGCAGCGCTGTGTGATGCTGGTGTCCCTGGCAGGCAGCTCCGTACTAAAGCTCCTGCTGACATTGTCAAGATCTGGCTGGACCTGAGAAAACAGGATGTGGCTGGCTCCACGGCTGCCCTGGCCAGTCTGTTAGACTGACAGCAGTCTCCTGCAAGATTGCACCCAAACAAGCAATAGTTCCTGATTAAGAGAATGCTGACCAACATTGGTGCTCTGGTTCTCAAGTCAAATGCAGGCCCAGTTAGGGCCAGCAAACTTCTCATCAAGGGTAGAGAGC
>CM052442.1:85641761-85703141 GCA_028533085.1 Varecia variegata | reverse complement strand
GCGGTGGCTCACGCCTGTAATCCTAGCACTCTGGGAGGCCGAGGTGGGTGGATCGCTCAAGGTCAGGAGTTCGAGACCAGCCTGAGCAAGAGCGAGACCCCATCTCTACTAAAAATAGAAAGAAATTATTTGGCCAACTAAAATATATATAGAAAAAATTAGCCGGGCATGGTGGCGCATGCCTGTAGTCCCAGCTACTCGGGAGGCTGAGGCAGTAGGATCGCTTAAGCCCAGGAGTTTGAGGTTGCTGTGAGCTAGGCTGATGCCATGGCACTCACTCTAGCCCGGGCAACAGAGCGAGACTCTGTCTTAAAAAAAAAAAAAAAAAGGGTAGAGAGCAGAGTCAGTGCCAGGTGACCTCACAACCCCAGTCACCCATGGCTCTGACAGATTCCTTTTCCCCTGGATGGCTCTCATGCTAAATGCAGTCTGAGAATGTCAGCCTCAAATCTATGTCCCCAAGTTCTAGTGGAATATAACATCACAAGAACACTCACAAGCCAGCCTGCTGGGTTCAAATCTCAGCATAGCCACTTAAGCTGTGAACCTGTCTGTGCCTCAGTTTCTTCATCTGTAAGATAGGGAGGATGACAAGAAGCAGCTACTTCATCATGTTGTTGTGAGACTTGAGTTATATGCTTTCACCATGAGGCAAATGCTGCGAACACTTCCTAGCTGTCATTAATTGTTGAACAAATATTAGCAGGTTATCTCTGTTTATGCTCTTTCACTGTGTCATTAAATCCTCCACAGCCTTATTTGGATTACATCATCTACCCATTCCAGAGAAACACTCACATCTCCTACTATGGTAATGGACTCATCCGTTCTTCTTTGCATGGTTTTTGGATTTATACTATTTCTAAATGTTGTTTATCTACATAGTTCTAAAATGTGAAGTTCAAGCATCAAGATTCATTATTTATGTTTGTGATGACTTTTTCTTTTATCAAAAACCTCTTTTGCCCGTTTTAATGCTTTTCTCCTTGATGTCTATTTTGTTTGAACTAGTATTTCTTTTTTTTGAGACAGAGTCTCGCTCTGTTGCCCTGGCTAGAGTGCCATGGTGTTATCGTAGCTCACTACAACCTCAAACTCCTGGGCTCAAGTGATCCTCCTGCCTCAGCCTCCTGAGTAGCTGGGACTACAGGTACATGCCACCGCGTCTGGTGAATTTTTCTATTTTTAGTAGAGACGGAGTCTCACTCTTATTCAGGCCAGTCTTGAACGCCTGAGCTCAAGCAATCCTCTCACCTCGGCTTTCCAGAGTGCTAGGATTACCGGCATGAGCCACCACACCTGGCCTGAACTAATATTTCTTTTTCTTTTTTTTTTTGAGACAGAATCTCGCTTTGTTGCCCGGGCTAGAGTGAGTGCCGTGGCGTCAGCCTAGCTCACAGCAACCTCAAACTCCTGGGCTTGAGCGATCCTACTGCCTCAGCCTCCCGAGTAGCTGGGACTACAGGCATGCGCCCCCATGCCCGGCTAATTTTTTCTATATATATTTTTAGTTGTCCAGATAATTTCTTTCTATGTTTTTTTTTGGTAAAGACGGGGTCTCGCTCTTGCTCAGGCTGGTCTCGAACTCCTGAGCTCAAACAATCCGCCCGCCTCGGCCTCCCAAGTGCTAGGATTACAGGCGTGAGCCACCGCGCCCGGCCTGAACTAATATTTCTCTGTCTCCTTTCTTTTTGGTAGCATTCACCTGCTATGTAATTTATGAGGATTCAGCCAGCCAGTGCTTAAATGAGTAACATGCTCAGAATACTACCAAGTACACAGAAAGCATAAGTATTTGTTAAATTAAAAGTATTCAATAAATGATGCTGGCACAATTAGGTTATCTGGGGGATTTTTAACTTTTAAGTTATATGTCTACCTCATTTAATACATGAAAATAATCCAGATAAACTCAACAATTTTGTAAAAACAGGCTGGGCGCCTCATGCCTGTAATCCTAGCACTCTGGGAGGCCGAGGTGGGTGGACTGTTTGAGCTCAGGAGTTCGAGACCAGCCTGAGCAAGAGCAAGACCCCGTCTCTACTAAAAATAGAAAGAAATTAGCCGGACAACTAAAAATATATAGAAAAAATTAGCTGGGCATGGTGGTGCATGCCTGTAGTCCTAGCTACTCGGGAGGCTGAGGCAGGAGGATTGCTTGAGCCCAGGAGTTTGAGGCTGCTGTGAGCTAGGCTGACGCCATGGCACTCTAGCCCAGGCAACAGAGTGAGACTCTGTCTCAAAAAAAAAAAAAAAAAGGATTTTGTAAAAATAAAACTATAACAAACTCTAATCCTCCCCCTGGTAAATCACACTGGGTAGCAACAAAGCTCTGCTACTTTTACATGGATATTTATGCCTTTCAAGCATCTTTAGTAATTATTAACAGCAAGAATACTGAATCCAGTATGGGTACAATTTTGAACCTGCTGAGTGGCAGCAAGAGTGTCAATTGGTACAAATTACCCATGGAAAATATTTGATGGTAAAGATCAACGGTCTCGGCCAGGTACGGTAGCTCATGCATGTAATTATAGCACTTTGGGAGGCAAAGGCGGGAGGATCACTTGAGGTTAGGAGTCGAGACCACCCTGAGCAAGACCCTGTGTCTACAAAATAATAGAAAAATTAGCTGGGCATGGTGGTGTGTGCCTGTAGGCCCAGCTACTTGGGAGGCTGAAGCAGGAGGATCCCTTGAGCCCAGGAGTTTGAGCTTGCAGTGAGCTATGATTGATGCCATTGCACTCTAGCTGGGGCAACAAAGTGGGATTTGGTTTCTAAAAAAAAAAAAAAAAAAAGATCAATGATCCCACTGGGGGCAACTCTGAGCCCCCTAGGGGACATCAGGCAATGCCTGGAGGTATTTCTGGTTGTTACAAGTAGAGGAGTCTACTGGCATCTGATGGATAGAGGCCAGGGATGCTGCTACACAGCCTATGTCCAGGACAGCTATGCCATGACAGAGAGTGATCCAGTCCCAAATATCAATAATGCTGCAGCTGAGAAATACTGATGCAGATCAAAAGCCTCTAATAAGAGCTTTAACCCAGCAATTTCAATCCCAGATATTACCCTAATAAACCACCAGAAATGTAGACAGAAATACAAGCAAAACATTGATCATCATGTGATTTATAGTGGGGAAAAACTGGATATGACCCAGGAATCCACGAATGGGCAATGGTTGAGTAAGGTATGGTACCTGTATACAATGGAATATTATGCAACCATTGATAATAAAGACAATTATAATAAATGACAATCACAGGACACAACTCTAACATACACACTGTGGGGGAAAATGGCAGAACTCTGAGTGACTGCATCTTTGCATTTTTACTTTCCTCTATTTTTACAAAGGGCACATGCCACTTTTATAATTTAAAAAAGTTAAATTTTTAATTTCCACTCCTAGCCATCTAATCTAGAGATAATCCTAAACATGCAAGAAAATGTGATGCATTAAGCTATTTACTGATGCAGTTTAAAATAGCATACAATTAAAAACATTCTAAAAGTCTAGCAAGAGAGGAATGGGTAAGTAAACTGACCACCTACCCTATGGACTAGTGTTTGTGGCTGTCTAAAATAACATTTACAAAGAGTAAGTAACACAAGCATTTCCTCACATTACTAAAAAGAGTAAGATCTTTTATATCATAGTATAATCACAACTATGTTAAAAACAAAAAACCAGGATGAGTGCAGTGGCTCATGCCTGTAATCCTTGCACTTTGGGAGGCCAAGGCAGGAGGATTGCTTAAGGCCGAGAGATCAAAATCAGCCCGGGGAACATAGGGAGACCCCATCTCTACAAAAAATTGTTAAAATTAGGCTGGGCGCAGTGGCTCACGCCTGTAATCCTAGCACTCTGGGAGGCCAAGGCGGGAGGATTGCTCAAGCTCACGAGTTTGAGAACAGCCTGAGCAAGAGCGAGACCCCGTCTCTACTAAAAATAGAAAAGAAATGATCTGGACAGCTAAAAGTATATAGAGAAAAAAATTAGCTGGGCATGGTGCCGCATGCCTGTAGTCCCAGCTAGCTGGGAGGCTGAGGCAGTAGGATCGCTTAAGCCCAAGAGTTTGAGGTTGCTGTGAGCTAGGCTGATGCCACAGCACTCTAGCCCGGGCAACAGAGAGAGACTCTATCCCCCCCACCCCAAAAAAAAAATTGTTAAAATTAGCTGGGCGTGGTGGTGTGCACCTATAGTCCCAGCTACTCAGAAGGCTACGGGGAGAGGATCCCTTGAGCCCTGGAGTTCAAGGCTACAGTGAGCTATGATCACACCACAACACTCCAGCCTGGGTAACAGAGCAAGACTCTATCTCTAAAAAAGGGAAAAAATCCAAACAGTCCATGGTGAGCAGGAAGACAAGAAACAAATACATGAAAATGTCAGCAGACGTCAGCAAACAGGAGAGTTCCTTTACTTTCTGTTCTTCTTTACGTGCTCTAATAATCAAGTATTATATTTAGAACGTCAACAGTAATTTTAAAAAGTTGTTCTATTCACAGGAAGAGGTAGTTAAGCAAAAGACAACAGTTTAACAATATTAGACATAAACGGCAAATGGCTGTGATGCATTACTTATCTTATTCCTCTCACTCTCTGCTCTTTGCGCGCACGTTTCATTGCACCTTAAAATAGCACAGCAGGGACTCTGAGACACATTCACGGGAGAGAGAAGGCCACCCACCCAGCTGGCCTGCCACTAGTCTGCAGCAGAAATTTATGGAAATTTATAGAAATTATCTAGAAATTTACCAAAAAAAATTTCTAATTAACAAAAAAAAAGGTCCACAGTCCCAAGTTAGGTGTTCACAGAAAATATCTGCTGAATATATAAAAAGAAAAGATTGACCTGAATTCAGGTAAATCTGACCCACCCTTTTGTTCTTCCTGCCAGAAGACACTACTACTCAAAATAAATATCCCACCCTCTGCTCTCAACAGCATCAGTACAACCCACAGTTCCCCACATGCTCTGTGAGAGGGGTTTGTGAATTGGACATTTAAAGACCTACCAGTAAGCAGGGTCCTCCTTGAGAATGGCTCTCTCTTTGGGAGACAGGCTGCCTTCGACGACACGTGTGACAAGCTGGTCAATGGTGTCCACCACCTTGTGATCTGCTCGCTGGGGGACCGCTGGAACACATGGAATGGCTTTACTGAGAAACATGCCAAACTCGGGTCCTGGGAAGACCAGAACAGTGAGTTGGGGGCTTAGCATTGAACCCAATCAGGCACCAACAGCTGAAATCCTCATTCACAAGACACCAGTGTTGAAAAGAGGAAAACGATATTTTATTCTAGAAACGAATATGCAAAATCTCCTCCTAAAAAATATAATGGCATGACCACAGGACAAACAGTCATAGCTTATAATAACTGGACAGAGCAATTTATGTATATACTCTAGAAAAGAAAATGATATATAGCAATTTGATATCATTTTCATGTATCACTGTATGTAATAACCTGAATGTTCATAGTATTAAAGTGGAAAATATAAAGGTATAAAATGTATCTAGATAGAAATACATTAAAAAAGTATCTGGATTATTATTCTCAATATAAAGGTGGGAAGACAAGATACATAAATACAGATACATAGAAAAAAAATTAGAAGAACATATATCACAATGGTAACAGGGTTTATCTATACGAGATAGATTTAATCATGGATTTCATTCTCTTTGTGCTTTATCTTTAAAAAATAAACATACATGTGTTTTACAATCAGAAAATATATATGTATGCCAGGCACAGTGGCTCATGCCTATAATCCTAGTGCTTTGGGAGGCTGAGGTAGGAGGATTGCTTGAGGCCAGGAGTTCGAGACCAGCCTGAGCAAGAGCAAGACCTTGTCTGTCCAAAAAGAAAAATTAGCCAGGTGTGCACTACAGTCCGCTACTTGGGTGGCCACTGCAACTCCAGCCCAAGTGACAGAGCAAGACCCTGTCTCAAAAAAAAAAAAAAAAAAAAAAAAAAGAAGGAAATTGTCTATAAATTTACCAAAAAATTTTTCTCATTAAAAAAAAAAGATCAATAGTCCCAAGTTAGGTGTTCACAGAAAATATCTGTTGAATACATAAAAAGAAAAACATTTTTTAAAGTGTGAAACCCCTCCAATATGACTGTATAAATTTATATTACCAGCAACACAGAAGAGCATGTTTCCTCAGGTGATAAGATTATTTAGTTTCCTGATATTTGCTAGTTTTAATAGCACAGAATGGTCTATTTGTTCAGTCACTCAATTAAAATTAACGTTGAAGAGACTCTCCGTTGAAGTGAAGAGATTCTCCAGTTTGTTCTGTGAATGACTGCATGATCCTGTCCTGGCCTATGTCTGAGTTGCAGCATTGAGCTTATTTTAAACACCAATGTGAGCTCCTCACACAGGGTAAGTCAATCCTTCAACTGTCATGTTATTACAAGCATGTGCCCTATGAAATTGCCATTTTTTCCCCTTGGGTCTCTTTTTATAGACCTGCTAGTCTTACACAATTATACAAAAGAATCTAAGGTTCAAAGTCAGATGCTTTCCAAGATAATGAAATTTGGGGATCCCTGCAAATTTGGTCATCTCTAGCTAGGATGACCAAAAGTAAGGACGAGAAAATGGTCACAGCTTTGGCCCAGCAATTCTATTCCTGAGGATATATCCTTTAAAGGAGAATTTTAAAAGAAAAAATAAAACTAACAGTAATAACCAATACACTCAACCAAAGACATCGTCCTAGTGTCTCTAACAGAATGGCAGCAGTGGTAGTGGGGGGAGGGAGACAGCCCCATGAGATGTGGGCCCTGTTGCAAGCTATCCAGACAGAGCCAAGGCCTGTAGATGCCAATTACATGTGAACCCAGCTCTGTTTGGCTTCAGAAGCCTCTAGTAAAAGGCAGCATGAGTCCAACATCAAGGGAAAGGTGAGGTAATTTATCTTAGGGTGCTATCATAATGTAGCAAATGCTGTAGAAACACAGAAGAGGGACTCTGGACAATCATCTAAAAGAACAGACGGTAGCATTTTCTGTCTAGCACACCAGGATCTGCAGGAACATCTGGGAACATCACAAGATTGTGGGAGGGTGGGGAGCCACTTTAGGTTAGGGGTGATGTTTTCCTCCATCATACAACATTCTTCAGTACCCTATCACTTTGCAGGGGGTAGGGAGGAGGGTCCTAAAGCCCTGAGCCTGCTTCTGGAAGGAACCCTCTCTGAGAAGAGGTATGCCCACCCGTATGCAGTGGGACCTATCCAGTGCCTGGTGTGGTCGGGGCTCCATGAGGGTGGTGAATGAGCCAAGAAAGTCAGGGATAAATGAGACTTCCCCACTGGGCTGAGGGCAAACTAAAAACCATGCTGGGGGAAATCAAGGGAGTAAGAGACGGAACATGGCTACTGTGTGCTCATGACCTCTGGGATATCTGGGCTGTGAGACCATCCATTCTGGGAGCTAAGGGGGAGGAAAAAGGGAAACCAAAATAGCCCATTGTTTCTAGTCCTCTTCCTTGGCCTTTTCTCTTCTCCAGAAAGTCCACAAAATGTACCTAAGTGATCTGTCGACTTTAGCCAAACTAGAAAAGTAAGTGGTCCCAAGTCAGTGCAAAGAGAAGAAAAAAAAAAAGAAAAGAAAAGTAAGCAGGGTGAAAAGGTGCCTCCACCTCCTGGAATGATCTGGCTGGTCCCTGCACATCCTTAGCACAACTCAAACACGGCCTCCCCAACTCCCTAGGCTTGGCTGGGGTCTCCCAGTGTCCCCCTGATTCTAGCACGCGGTCAACTGTTTTGTTTTTAAGAGATAGGGTCTTACTATGTTGCCCAGGCTGAGGTGCAGGAGCTACTCGCAAGCACCATTATAGCACACCACAGCCCAAACTTCTAGCCTGGAGGGATCCTCCTGAGTCAGCCTCCCAAGCAGCTGGGCTCATAGGCACGCACCGCCACACTCAGCTCAGGAATGACTGGTTTTTGTGATGTCTTTTGGACTCTGAGGACTGCTCAGAGAGTGTCCAGTGTTTCTTCTCCCTTGTAATACCTTGGGGACATGTTGGAACAGGGGTTCTTAACCTTGGCTGCAGGAAGGCATAACCCCTCACGAAAGTGCAGGTAAAATTGTGCATGAAGATATGTGCATTTTTCCTGGCAAAGGCCACAGCTTTCCATCAGATTCCCTAAGGGGTCTGTAACGTCGAAGTGTCTAAAGACTTCTGTGGTAAACAGAAGATTCCTAATATACACTCACAAAATGAATGGCAGACATACATGCTGGGCAATGTGAGTTTTCTACTACAATCCTGATTTGTTCCAAATTGGCTAAAGAACTTCTATGTAAAAAATCTCAAATAGGAGACATTACCAACAAACATGAAAAACAACAAATAGAAACTTTTGCTGCTTTCCTTACCTTCACTCAGACCACTCAGAGCCTTGGCCTGAATTTCTAGTTTCACAGGAGGAATCATTTTCACTTCGTCTCGTGTGGGCCCTGGTTCAGCTTTCTTGACCTGGAGGGGACACCCGCTGCTAACCAGCCAGGCCTTCAGGTGATCTATGTATTCTCTACCAAACAAAGTAGAGTCCTCAAAGTTTGGAAAAGCGGCAGGAGAGGGAGCTATATCTTGGAGGCCGACGGCTTCTAAGATTTTCTCTTGCCTGAATGAAGACGCCAAAGAGAATGTCTGTCCCAAAAGGGCCAAAGACTTCCGACAGAGAGAATTGGTGGTCTCTAGGGCAACAGCCAAGTCCAGGGGGTTACTGAGGGTCTTCATCTTGACACTCAGCTCATAGGCATTGCAGGCCATGAGCAGAGGAGTGACACTCTTCAGAAGACGGTCTTGAAGTCTCATTATATACTTATCAAAGGGCTTTATGATTTCAAAAAAGCAATTTTTGGTTTTCACAGCACCTTTGTCTAGAAGCATGTTTAAAAATTCATTATCAACTCTGGGTGTTTTCAAAGCAGAGTGCTTTAAAAATTTGATAGTAAAAAAGCAAAAATCTCTGTGCTCTGGTTTTAAGGAGCATTTGAATGAGGCAAGCATTTTAGCACAAGTTTCAGTTTCAAGTTCAAAGAGAGTATGGAAAAGCTGGGAAAATTTAACATCATCTTTTATGGTATGAAATCCTGCCCATTTGATTATTTCAATACCAAATCTTGAAAAAACATCAGACTTATCTATGAGGTCAAAGCTCATCTTTCTTCTGGGGAGGCGAAGATTCTTCAGATCCAACCCCAAAGGGATCTTCTGAATGGGAAACTGGATGTCTTCTGTCCCTGGATTTGTCCCCAGGGTCACATCAGGACTTGGGGTGGTTTTCTGGATTTGGTTAGTGCCCTGAGTAATACGATTTATAGCAGGTACTTTTTTTGTGCTCACACTTCTCAGTGTGACAAGTTTCCCGACACCGCCCTTAGCTGTGAGCAGGCCCTGAGTCTCCCCCTTTCCTAGGAGGGCACCTTCCTGATCAACGATGTTTAGAGCTCGGCCTCTGGCCTGGACTTGACCACTGCCCCTGAGCACAGAGTCACCCTCCCCTGGATGGTCCACATCATAATCCCGACTCTCCTTCTCCAAACACTCTTTCTCAATCAGCCTGGAGGAGCCAAAGTCCCCCAATACTGCAGAAGGACCAAAGCTATATTCCTGCGACCAAGAGGACTCTTGAGAAACTGACTGGCCAAAGTCTTGCTCCCAAGAGCCACGGAGCACAAATTTCCAGTCCTGAGAACGGAAATGTCCCAATTTCCGGTGGCCAATAACCTGGTCCCGGGAGTCAGGGTGGGAAAATTCTAGATCCCGGCCACATTCTTTGCGAAAGTAGTTGTCATCGCTGATGGAAGGGTTGCTCGATCTGAAGGAAGGCCCTGGAAATACATCACCTCTCAAGCTTTCTCTCCCCGTGTCTCGAGAGTGAGCTAGAGATCCGCTGAGGGAGTATCTGCTGTCGCTGTGAATGTCGTCATACATATCTGCTCTGGATCTTGGGACGACCCTTAAGAGATCTGAAATAAACGATCCAAAAAACAAAAAAAAACACATAAAAGGTACTTTAAGTCAGTGGTTGCAAACAGCTGGTCCATGAACTACCAGCCAGCAGAAATGCTTTATATGCCTGAGTGCTTTTTGCCAATTCGTATTTGTTGCCAGCATTTAAAATGTGTGTGGTGTCACTTAAAAATCTGGATTGACTTCTTATTAAAACTGAAGACTGGAGGGGCGCAGTGGCTCACACCTGTAATCCCAGCACTCTGGGAGGTGGAGGGGGTAGGATCATTTGAGGCCAGGAATTAGAGACCAGCCTGGGCAACACAGCAAAGCCCCATCTCTATAAAAAAAATTTAAAAATGAACCAGGCGTGGTGGCATGTGCCTGGTGTCCCAGCTACTTAGGAATCGGAAGCAGAGGATCATCTGAGCTCCTCTCTTTAAAAAAAAAAAAAGAGAAAACAAACAAGCAGAACTGTAAGTACTCGGCCTACCTTTGCCCTGATTGACAGTCTACCCAAGCTGGGCAACAGCTGCCCCAACAGGTGAGATATGGACTCTCCAACTTGTCACCAGTGTCCTTCACCCATTCAGATCCCCTACCCTGACTTTACAGCCATCTGAGTTTACAATTCTTTTCTTTTTTTTAGAGACAGGGTCTCACTGTAGCCCAGGCTGGAGGGCAGTGGCACAATCATAGCTCACAGTAGCCTCGAACTCCTGGGCTCAAACAATCCTCCTGTCTCAGCCTCCTGAGTAGCTGAGACTACAAGCGTGCACCACCATGCCTGGCTAATTATTTTGTTATTTTTTTTGTAGAGATGGGGTCTCTCTATGTTGCCCAGTCTGGTATTGAATTCCTGGCCTGAAGCGATCCTCTCGCCTCAGCTTCCCAAAGTGGTGGGATTACAGGTGTGAGCCACTGCACCTGGCCTATAATGCCTTTTTTAGACTGAGGGAAGGGTGTTCGGTCCCCAAATAACCTGGACTTTACTGCAACTGGAATCCTTCTGTGTTTCTACTTCTATCTCACAGCAGACAGGTTTTATGCAGGCTGCCACCTCCAACTCCCCGCCCACAGTGCCACCATAAGGCTAGAGCCACGCTGACAGTACCCACCACAGTGGACCCAAGGCTGGCTGAATCAATACCTTAAAAAGGTCTGCCAGGCTAATCAACCCCCTCTCTGGAGCTGAAAAAACAGAGACCCAGGCAGACAGAAGGGAAGGCAGGAGCTAAAGAAACCATATCAAGGGAGGCCATGATGGAAATTGAACAGTGTCTACTTTTGTCATTGGTGTAGAAAAGGGGAAACACACTTGCATTTGCTTATTTACATAAAGAAAAACTGTAAGAAGCTAGGAACAGAACTAAAGTATGGGCCTATGGGAATAGCAGGCCTCAGGGAGACTTCTCATGGAGTGCCCTTCTAACTTTCTAGCTTTTGAATCAGAATCTATGACCCAGTTAAAAAAAATCAAATGAAAAGGGAAAGAGTGGTGCCAGGAGGCAGTAATGGGCTAAGAGGCCAAAGGAAACCAAAGTCCTGTGCAAATACAAGTTCATTTCTTCAACAAGTACTTATTGAGCATGTACTTTGTGCAGGCAACTTTAGACACTAGGCAATGAAATTACAGCAAGGAAAGGAGACCTCTCCCAGACTTCTCATTGAGGGAGCCAGATATAAAAATATATCAGGTATAAGTAAGTGCCAAGAAAAAAATTCAAGCAGGTGGAAATGTGAGATGGGAATGCCATTTTTTTTATTTTTTAGAGAGACAGGGTCTCACTATGTTGCCCAGGCTGAAGTGCAGTGGCTATTTACAAGCATGATCATAGCACACTGCAACCTCAAACTCCTGGGGTCAAGTGATCCTTCTGAGTCAGCCTCTTGTAGCTGGGATTACAGGCATGCACCACTGCATGTACCACTGCATCCAGCTGATGCCATTTTTAGACAGACTGGTCAAAGACAGTAGCTCTGACAATATGGCAGTAGCAGTCTGATGTGAGGGGCCAGGCACGTGGTTGTGGGGGGAAGCCTTCCAGGCAGAGAGGACATGAGGACAAGGCACTGAATTAGGACCAGGAGGTGGCCAATGTGGCCAGAAGGGAACAGAAGGAACGAGAAGCAAAGTGGTAGGAAGGTGGCTTCCAAACTCTGTTACTGGAGTCCCCAGGAGACCCTCTCCCAGACTTTATCAATTAATTAGGATGGAGAGTGACCTGGACATCAGGATTTCAAGAAGGTATTGAAACCCTCCTGTCCTGGCCCCCGGACGATTCTACTGTGCATTCTGGGTGAGACAGAAAGCCACTGAAGGGTTCTGAGCAGAGGGATGACCTCACCGGCTACAGTGTAGGGAATAGATTGCAGGGAAGGAGAGTGGATGTGGATGTTCCAGCAAGGAATCCACTGTGATAATCCAGGTATTGATTATTGGCACTGATGGTATAATTAGGGTGGGAGCATTAGGGACAGACAGTGGTGGCTGGATTCTGCACAACAGAATTTTCTAATACCCTGGTTTAAGAGGAAAAGGGAAAGTTCAAAGTGGATCAGACACAGAAAAAGGCTGACCAATAGACCACGCAGCTTTGTGACAAAGAGATGTTCTACAATCACCTAGCTTCCTGCTAGGTTTCTAATTCCCCATTCCTTCCCCCTAATTGTTCTTGAGGTAACTAAGATATGTTACGTCTTGAGGCTCTAGGTAAAGTTAAACCAAGATCTAAATCTTCATCTACATAAACACCTAAGTATTCCAAATTATGTAAATGTATCATAAAAGAACTGAAAAATCCACAAAACACCACAGATACAGTTACCTCTGAGGGATAAGAAAGCAGTTAAGAGAACTTTTAATTTCCTCTTCTTAATTGTTCTGATCTTTTATTATGAGAACGTTTACATGTAGTATTCAGGTAATTTTTGAAAACTCAAAATCTAGAGACAACTTCTGAGCCTTGGTTTCTCCAGGTCCAAGTTATGTTTATTACTCCTACTCCAAAAACTTAGACTTACTCAGCCAACACTGAGGAAATCTCTACCCCAAGGCTGGTGCAGCTGGGAGCAGCACTGCATAGAGGAGGCAGGCCCAGGGCAGAGAAGTAAATGGTATACAGTGTACTTCCCCGGAGTGGGGAAGTGCAATTAAATCAACCTCAAGGTCTGCTGAGGCTTCCTAGGGAAAGGCACTTGTGAGTCTGAGTCTTGGCACCTGAGAGAATTAACCAGGCAGAGCTGGGATAGGAGGGA
Source organism: Varecia variegata (assembly GCA_028533085.1). Taxonomy (NCBI): domain Eukaryota; kingdom Metazoa; phylum Chordata; class Mammalia; order Primates; family Lemuridae; genus Varecia; species Varecia variegata. The sequence continues at coordinate 85,689,888 of CM052442.1, read as the reverse complement.
TTCAAAACACAGACAACAGGCAGCACAGTAGTACTGAAAGGTGAGTCTCAAGGCAAGAGGTGAGGGACCTTCACGTCATCCTGCAATCTGCGTAGGCATCGTTTTTGATTCTGCTGGCATGGTGTGTCAAAACTTTCCAAAGAGAATGTTTGCAAGCAGTGCCTACGCTCAGCAGCTGTAGCTCCCCATGCCCTTCTGTCTTGCACATACCCTATGACCTGGCTGCTCCTGTACTCATCTAAGGATGTAACCCTGCAATGGGGAGCCCCAAGAATCTAAGAAGGGCAGTGGCTCAGTGAGGATGGCACTAGTAAATCTGGAGAGCAACTATATGAAGGGCAGATTTGAGGGGAATGAAGCCAGAAGCAGAGAGACCCTGCAGGAGGAAATTGTTGCAATAATCCAGGCAAGAACTGGTAAGAGTTTAATCCTGCACAGTAGTGGTGGGATGGAGCCAGGAGAGCAATTCAAGAACCTCTCTTTAGGTGGGGAGGATGCCCTGGCTAGGAGAAGCTCCAGATAATGACAATACCACATTCTATACCACGATGTGACAGACAGGTGGGCCCAGAGAAAACATTATTATAAAATCCTTATTACAAATAAGGAAAGTAAGGATCAGAGGAGGATCAGAGGAGTAGCATAGTTTGCCCAAGGTATTGAAATCCTCCTGCCCTGGCCCCTAAACATCCTCCCCTCCCCCTGAAAAAAAATTTTACCTTGAGCTTTAAACTGAAGAGTTTCACCTACAGCCTCACCACTGGGGTCTATGTGATATCGTTTAGCTTTTTCTTGTAATACGGAATCTAAAGTCTCCTGAGCAATTCGCCTTGCTGCCATGTTTCTTTAACCTGTAGTTAGAGAAAAAAAAAAACAAAAAAACAAACCACACTAAGAATTACAACTCATGCTTATAGAGCCCGATCACTCTATTTTACCTAGTCCTCAAAGTAACAAGGCAGTCATCCATATCCTGGCATGGTACTTCAGAGGCAAGCCGATTCTTTTAAGGGGGCCTCTGCCCACATGAAGTTCACAGGTGTGTTGGCTGAGAAGGAGCAAGACAAACCTCTGAGTCCGTGTCCTCAGAATCCATTAAAAGAGGCCCTGTAAAAGCAATCCTGAGCCAACACACAGTAACTGAGCTAACTGAGCGTAACAGCAAAGGAAAAGAGGGAGCACGATCCTCGCAAATGGTGGGCAGGAAAGACATGATCATTCTTTTCCCATTTCACAGACCGGGCAAAGAGGCTCTAAAAACTTACTTCCCCTCTGAGAGAAGCCTCTTGACCAGTGAGTAGAGGAATCCCAGACCTGTGACAGAGCTCACTCTGCGCTAGGTCCTTGCATGATCTCCTTTGCTTCTTGCAACACCCCCCTGAAAAGGGGGATCCTATTATGAATGACATTATACAAAAGAGGAAAAAGGGAGACTCAGGATAAGTGACCCACCCAAGGTCAGACAGTCTGGACTTGAACCTGGCAACAGGGCACTGGTAGTGGAGACAAAGCCCTGAAGATGAGTAGGAAAAGACTAAGAAGCAACATTTAGGAGCCCAGTGGCCCGTCACCTCCAACTTCAAGATGCAGGCCTGTCCCCACCTTACAGTCATGCCCTATAACCATCTCCCCCATCAAAGGGCCGAAGCCCCTTCAGCCCTTTTCCCGGGGCGCCCCCTTGTTCTCTGCTGGCGAAGGGCAGGGTCTCCGAGTCAGGTGACCCGGGTTCAAATCAAATGACCTAACCTTTCTGCGCCTCTGTTCCCCACCTAAGGAATGGGAAGCTAACAGTGGGGGCTGCTGTGGGGACTGAACCAGTTCCTAAGAGGTAAAGGGCCCGATGCGGCCGTTATCACCCCGAGCGGAGGCCGCTCGGGGCTGAGGCGGAATGAATGAACAGGTGAACCAACGAGCCCTTTGCGGATGTGGCTCGCCTTCTCCCGGCCTCCGAGGACGAAGAAATGGGGGTGCCGGGCCCTGGAGGCCGCAGCCCGCCCCTCAGGCCAGCCAGGCCGGGACGCGTCCGTCGCCGCAGCCTGAGGGCCGAGCCTACGACACCATCACCGAGCCCGGGACACCCAGGGCTGAGCCCGAGCCCCCACCCCAGGGCCCACCCGCTGACGACGCCAGGTCCCGAGCCTCACCCCGAGCCCACCGCGCGCGGAGCCGCCCCCGCCGCCACCTCGGGGTCCTCACCCGCCGCCGCGCGAGGCGGGGACATGCAAATGAGCCAACGGTCTCCGCAGCGCAGCGCCGCGCAGGCGCAAGCCGCCGCCGAGCCCTGGTGCGCAGGCGCAGGCCGCCGCTGCCGAGCTCTCTTGCGCAGGCGCGCTGCCGGTTTCTTCTGGGCGGACGCTCCCAAGGCGAAAAATTTCCCTGCTGGGGGTGGCGACAACAGTGAGAGGTCCGGAAAGGGCGGCAAAAAATGCCTCCGACGCGCACCAGGTGGCCCTCTTGGCTTTACTTGCGTTCGCGGTCACCCTTGGTTGCCCACGGAGCCGTCCGGGGGCGCTGAGGGAAGCCGAGACGAGGAGACGCCACGGCGCCTGCGCGCGTACGGCGGCCGGTAGGGGTGAGCGGCCGCGCCGGGGGTGACAGCCGCGAACCCCACCCTTTCCTCACGTGGCCGCGGAGACTCGGTGAGCAGCGGCGGCCACCGAGCCCCATCGCACGCGGAGAGGGGAGTGGACACCGCGGGGTCGGGGTGGTGGCTGTGGCGCGACCCTAGGGGACTTGGTTTTGGGGAATGAAAAAATCTTACAGAAGCCGCCCGGGGACAAAAATCACCTGCTTCCCAGGCCTCCGCTTTCATTTTATTCATTCATTCAATACCTGTGTGCTGAGTGCCTGCTGCATGTTGGGCCCGTCCTAGGCAGTGGAGGCAAGGAGGCTAGACGATACAAATAAGTAAACGACGTAAGAGAGTGATGGGATCGGACCGCAGGGGCTGCGTTAGCCTGAGTGGTGTCGAAGGGTGTTCCTTGGGTAGCTGGGAAGGATGGGAATGAGGCAGGGAAGCACAAGTGGGAAAGTCTACATAGGGAAAGTGCTGGAAAGGAGACTGGGTTTTGTTCTGAGTGGGTTAGGAAGCCACTGCACGGTTTTGAGCAGGCGAATGAGGTGGTGTCTGTGGGTTTTCAAGGCTGCTGTGTGGGAAATGGAGGTGCAGGATGCGACAGGGAGGAGGCTGGTGCATGAACCAGAGTGGGTGTGGCTGGCAAAGGGAGATGAGGTCATTAATTCAGGGTCCCCACATGTCATGTCACTGTTTTGTTAATGAGCAGAACTGTGGCTTAGGGAGGGAAACTGGCTGCCAGCTGGGGGCCTTGCTAACCTTTCGTCTTACCCCCAGCACACACACTGGATGCATTCTGAGTACTGATAATGCTGTTTTCCCCCCTCTCCTGGCCTGGGCTTTTCCCCAGGTGGCTCCCACATGACCATCCCCAGGTACCATCTTTCTCGTATGTTCCAGATCTGTACTTTCCTCTTCCCACCCAGCCCTGTGCTGAACATAGGAGGATTCTCTTCAGGGATGATTACAGAGCCAGACCTCTCCAACTCAGTGAGCTCAACACTGGGCAAAGAGAGGTTTGTGGGGTGGAGCTGGGGCCAGAGAGCATGGGATGGCTCTGTCTGAGTGATCAGGGAAAGCAGCAGCCTGGAAGGGCTGGTGGAAGCTCCTCAGAGGACCCAGGGCAGGGATGATGTTACTGAGGCTGTACAGAGTGATGGGGTCCTGGGCTTCATATTCTTCATCAGTAAAGTAGGTGTGATGACATTCCCCTGTAGTGTTATAGTCCAACAGCGTTGTGTTGCCTGCTGCACAGAGAAGAGCCGTTACACTGAGACAGCCAGAGTTGCAAGCAGAGAACGAGGTTAATATCACAGAGCACCAAGTGAGGAGATGGGAAGAATTTCTCAAATCTGTCTCCCTGAGAATTTGGGAGGGAGGGTTTTTGAAGATAGTTTGCTTGGCAAAGGGTTAGGCCATTGGGTCTGCTGATTGGCTGAGTTTGGGGTGGAACCATAGGTGTGTAGAAATTCTCTTTGCTGAGTTGGTTCTTGAGCAGGGGGCGGGGGTTGCAATACCAGTTGAGTCAGTTCCTTGTTATGGGCCACTGGTCTGGGTGGGTCAGCTGTAATGCAGGGCCTGGAGGATATCTCAAAAGCTAGCCTTAGGTTTCACAAGGGTGATGATGATCTATGGAGAGAGTTAAGAATCTTTATGACTATCAGCTATGTGTCTCCTGAGGAGCAATTATAGGCTAGCAAACTAAGGGACAGTGGTTGGTTGTTTTTTTTTGTTTGTTTGTTTGTTTTATTTATTTTTTTCTTTTTTATTTCTTTTACTCCCTAAATATGCTTGGAAGTGGTTGTTATTATTATTTTTAACTATGCCTGTGCCTTTGTAGAATTTAGGCCCCTACCACAGTTCTCACCTTGCACCCCATTATTAATGGGCAGTTTCAGTCACCCCTGGACTTGATTCCACCTCATCCCTGAGGTGTGGGCTAATGGGATGGAAAAGAGCAGAGACCAGTCTGGCTTCTTTCTGCTAAGAGAACAAGGGGCATAGTTGGGGTTGAGGCCAGGGTGAGAGGAATGAAGCCATTTTGCAGTTGTCTGCAAGTATTCATGGGTGCTGGGTTTCAGATCTAAAATTTGCATGACAAAAACATTAGTACTTTCATTTACAGCGTTAGTGCAGTACTTAAGTGAACAGCAGACTATAAGATAGATAATGAGCCTTAGGATAAGGAGTGAGAGTCCTAGCTTCAGGGGTCCCTGCAGAACTGATCTGAAGTTCTGAGGAATCCAAGTGAATAATCCCAAAAACCAGTCAGGTGTGGTGTCACTAGTAGAGACCTGTTATAGCCACACAGCTTGTTGGGAAGTTTTTCTATTCGGGTTTCAACTTCTGAGGTATTTGTATAGATACAGCAGGTAGTGTTTAACACTGTACAGACTCTCCCTTGTTTCGCCAACAGGAAGTCTAGTGCTGCCTGATTATCTAGGACTGCCTGAGCTAGCAAGTTGAGGGAGCTTTGTTGAGCCCGAAGGCTTTTTGTAGTTTCTTCTGTGATCAGTCGTAGAGTCGCAGACAGACAGACTTCTAATCATGTCTCTGTTGGCATATACTCTGTAAATAGGGACTAGTATTCCCAGCAGGCTTTGCCACCAGGGGTCCTGGTATCCTCCTGACAGCCCTCTCTTAAGTCTATGGGGCAGGGGGAAAAGACTCTGATTGTTAGGAAGGGTAGTAAAAGGGCTTGTGAAGTGACCTAGCAGGCAAGAGCCTCTGTGCAGGCTGTCTGTATAACAGTGGGCCCACCCCAGTGACGGAGGGTCAGACCCCATGCCACAGACAAAGATATATCCCAGGCCCACGCATGTAATGTCTCCGAGGGAGTATTCATTTATGGGTTTATTTATAGAGAGTTTAGCCAGCACAGAATCAAACCAAGGGTCATGATATTCATAAGCTTTCTAAAATCTATCTACATGTTATTTCAGGTGTATTACCTGTTGGCATAAAGCTGACAATTCCCCATCCAATCTCGGTTACATTTATTAGTCTAATAAGCTAAGGATCGAGGTGGTCCCGTGGACTACTGTTCTCTACCCATCTTGAGGAGTTGGGACAACTCAAAACTTGGAGATAGGGGTATCCTGATGGGTGACCAACTGAACTTGAAAAGTAGTTAAGGACAGAGGAAGATCTAAGTGGGTGGTCCCGTCAGGGACGTCTACAGAGTCAATCATAGGGGTCACTGATGGCAGATGTTTGTCCTGGTTGGATTTGGGAAGATGCCAACAAATCCAACAATCAGACAGATTTCCCCCTGTGCGATATTTTGGGATAGTTTAATTACTGTGTTGTCATGCCATTCTAGGCCATGTGACAAAAGAAGGAGGGATAAAAGAGTGGCTAAGGTCACAGCCCCAAAAGGTGGCATCCTTGATAAGCCTAAGTGTTCAGGATGTCTAAGCAAAGGTAAGCAGGGAACCATTATGGCGTGGCATAGACTAACCCAGATACAGATAATCCTTGTAATAATTAGGGTGACGGTAAAATAACCGTATGAATTTATCATCTTTTTCTCGGGATTCAGGCAGCACGGGCTTTTTTCCATCATTACCTACTGAATCATAACCTTACACCTTTTCTGCATTGACTTATTTTGCCAGAGTAACATAAAACACTGTACATAGGGGATCTCATCCTATTTTTCTTCCCTTCTGCAGTATAAATCTAACTGTTCTCCTGATCCCAGCAAGTAGCGTGGCCAGTGTTGTAAAGAAAAACTGTTTGCGGGGCAATGGGGAAAAGCTGAAGCACTTCCAACTTTTGAGAAGGCGTCCTCGCGGGCTACCTTCTGGCGTGGCGGGTGCCTGGTTCCCCATACTGTTATTGTTCTGGTACAAATTCGTCTCCAGCTCTCAAAAGGGAGTCTCCAGTAGTTTGTAGGGACACCCAATCTGCTGGATTGGACCCAAATCAGACTTTCAATTTTCTTGGCCTCATAGGAAGCCCAAAGTGGCAGAGAGAAAACAGTACAATAGGCACAAGTGCAGCCCCGAAAGATGAATCAAGGCGCCCCCCCCTCCTGCTGAGTAGTGCCACGAGATAATGCTTCCCAAAGCAGAGCTCAGTGGCATTCTAGAACCCATGCTCCCACTGTGATACAGAGTCCTGTGATCCCTTCATAGACCCCTTCACTGTCCAGCAGTTGTGAAAAGGCTGAGGTGACCTGGGAACGAAAGCACACTTCACTCAACCCTTTAAGTTTGAGCTGAGCAAGCCCAGACAGCCCCCGCTATAGTGGGAACGGGGCCTATGGGGGTTCCACTGGTCTCCCAGTGGTATAGAACGAACACTGCCACAGTTTCCCAAGCCCTTCCCCTCAGCTCTGGAGGGGTGAGTGGAAAGATACCCAAGATGAAGTGCAGGGGAGGTGCAAGGACATGGAAGGGAGCCACAATCAAAGTAAAGTGGATACCACACACACACACACACACACACGCACGCACGCACGCACACACGCACACACACACACGTCAAAAGTTCAAGACTGTTCTTCCAGACAGAACTCCTATGAAATGAGACTCTTCCAATAATATAGGGACAGCCAGCCAAGACCTGCAAAGGAGCCACAATGCCTCCAGCGAAGCCAGTAATCAGGAGAATGAAGGGGGTGCAGGATGTGTTTCCAACACTCACCAGAGACATCTAGTTCCAGAAACTATTTCTCCTCTGCAAACAGTTCCAAGCACTGTGGGTCAACAATGTCCCACTGGTAGGGACGGTGCCAGAGATGGCCCTCAGTCCAAGAGAACTAAGCAGCCACTAAGGCGCATCTCTAAATCTGTGCCACTGATGAGAGGCTGCTAAACCACGGGAAAGTGCCCGCAAGGGCTATCCCAGAAGAGGCCCCAATGTTTTACAGCCCAACCGGGTTGTATTGCCCACTGCACAGAGAAGAGCCAGTACGCTGAGACAGCTGGGGTTGCAGTAGATAAAGAGTTTTATGTAGCAGAGTGCCAAGCGAGGCGACAGGAGGAATTTCTCAAATCTGTCTCCATGAGAATTTGGCTGGGTTCGGGGTGGAACCATAGGTGTATAGAAATTGAGTCAGTTCTTGGGTGAAGGGTGCAAGACCAGTTGAGTCAGTTCCTCGGTGTGGGGCCACTGGTCTGGGTGGGTCAGCAGTTCCACTGGAATTCAGGGCCTGGAAGCTATCTCAAAATCTAGCCTTAGGTTTCACAAGGGTCATGTTATGTGTGGGAACAATGAAGAAAGCTAAGAATCTTTATGACTCCTAAGTCCTAAGCAATTATAGGAAAGCAAGCTAGGGAACAATGGCTGGTTATAGATGTATTTCCCCTACCAGAGTTCTCACCTTGTGTCCCTTTATTAATTTTATAAAGGGCTGTTTCACCAGGACATTATTAAGAGGTAATTTGACCAGTTTATGCAGGGGGGTTAGGGCACCAAACCCCACACCTCAATCCTTTGCAGATAGGTCCTCTCCTCTCTGCCCCTGAAGAACAGGGAGCCCTTTAAGGGTTGCTAAGGATTTCAAGGTCAAAGGTCAGGGAAAAGAGTAACAGAATTTCTGGGCCCTGTTGCTCATGCCTGTAATCCCAGCACTTTGGGAGGCTAAGGCAGGAGGATTGCTTGAGGCCAGGAGTTCAAGAGCAGCCTGGGCAACATAGCAAAACTATCTCTACAGAAAATAAACATTAAAAAAATTTCTCAGTGGGGTGCTCAGGGTGTTAGTGGGAGGGGTGCCCTGGCCAGGTCTGAAGGGCAGGAGCTTCTGGGCTGGGTGCTACAGGATGAACTCTACTCCCACCACCTGGACCAGGCTTCCACTCAAGTGTGCTAACGGGGAGTGGCCGCCCTGTCACTGAGGCACAGTCCTACTGAAACCGCCCTTTATAAATTAATAACGAGGTGCAAGGTTAGAGAACTGTGGTAGGGGCCTAAACTCTACAAAGGCACAGGCATAGTTAAAAATAATAACCAGCCACTGTCCCCTAGTTTGCTGGCCTATAATTGCTCCTCAGGAGTCACATAGCTGAGGATCATAAAGATTCTTAACTCTCTCCATAGATACCATCACTTTGTGAAACCTAAGGCCAGTTTTTGAGATATGCTCCAGGCCCTGCATTCCGGTGGAACAGCTGACCCACCCAGACCAGTGGCCCCACACCGAGGAACTGACTCAACTGGTCTTGTGACCCCTCCGCAAGAACAGACTCAGCAAAAAGACAATTTCTACACACCTGTGGTTCCACCCCAAACCCAGCCAGTTAGCAGACCCAGTTGCCTAGTCCTTTGCCCGCCAAACTATCTTTAAAAACTCTTCCTCTCAAATTCTCAGGGAGATGGATTTGATAACTTCCTTTTGTCCCCTCCAGTGGCAGCTGCAATATTAACCTCTTTCTCTGCCGTAACACCTGCTGTCTCAGTGTACTGGCTTCCTCTTGAGCAGCAGGCCTGGGCGGTGAACCTGGCTGGGTGGGTGGTCACGCTGGTATTACTGAATTACCTCTTAAGCAGTAAAGGAAAGGAACAAAGAGCTAATGTTTACTGAACTCCTGCTCTATGCAAATCCTGTTCTAAAGGCTTTATGGGAGTTAGTTGAATTTTCACTAGTGTGTGAGATGGGTTCTGTGTTTTTAGCCGTTTCCCACATGAGGGAATTGAAGAAGAGTGGAGGGCCTGGGACTGGAGATCCGAGGGCTGGCCAGGCATCCAGTCCTGCTCCCCCAGGGCGGTGTGCAGTGCAGTGTGTGGTGAGTGTCTGCGTGGACACCAGTGGAATGCTCTCCACGTCCTGTGCTGCCTCCTGCCAAGAGAAGTGTGGACTAGAGTGCCCTGTTTTCCACATGGCCAAACTTACTCTGGGATTTTTATGTTTTTATTATTATTATTATTATTTTTTTTTTTTTGAGACAGAGTCTTACTCTGTTGCCCAGTCTAGAGTGAGTGCCGTGGCATCAGCCTAGCTCACAGCAACCTCAAACTCCTGGGCTCAAGCTATCCTACTGCCTCAGCCTCCCGAGTAGCTGGGACTACAGGCATGCGCCACCATGCCCGGCTAATTTTTTCTATATATATTTTAGTTGGCCAGATAATTTCTTTCTATTTTTAGTAGAGACAGGGTCTCGCTGTTGATCAGGCTGGTCTCGAACTCCTGACCTTGAGCGATCCACCCGCCTCGGCCTCCCAGAGTGCTAGGATTACAGGCGTGAGCCACCGCGCCTGGCCTACGTTTTTATTATTTTTAATTTTTAAATTTTGTTAGAGATGGGGTGTCACCACATTGCCCAGGCTGGAGTGCAGTGGCTGTTCACGGGTGCAGTCCTTGAGCACTGCAGCCTCAAACTTCTGGGCTCAAGCAATGCTCCCACCTCCATTTCCCAAGTACACACTGGGATTTTGCCAGATCCCTGTACCACTGTCCTAGTGCTCCCTGTGCCTTTTTCCACCCTCCTCCACACTTTTCATGTGATATGTGATTCTAGAATGGATAAAGGACAGTATTAAGACAAATGAGAAAGTTGATCATGGACTGTATATTAGGACTGTTTATTGTCTCAGTGTTAAATTTCATTTATGTTATTGTTGTGTAAAAGACTGTCCTTTTCATGGGAGATTCATGCTGACGTCTTTAGGAAAGAAGGGGTCCAGTGCCTGGAACACACTCAAAGGGCACACATGCATACACACACACTGATAGATAAATGCGGCCAAATGTTAACAGTTGATGATGCTAGGTGACGGGCATACTGGTGTTCTTGAAACTTTACTGTGCGTTTACAAAGTGATGTATTTTCAGCCGGGTGCAGTGGCTTACCCCCGTACTCCCAGCTACTCAGGAGGCAGAGGTGGGAGGATCACTTGAGGCCAGGAGTTCTAGTCTAGCCTGGGCAATATAGTTAGGGCCCATCTCAAAGCAAAACAAAAAAAAAAGTGACATATTTTAAATGGAAACTTGATATCAATTCCAGAATGGAAGTTTGGTATTACTGTAATAAACATTGTAGATATAATGAAACAATTAAAATGAAAAAAGTTGTTAACCTTTGTTAGGCTCTGGGCCTAAGGCCTGTTTCTCCCTTTGTTACAAAGGAAGGTTGGCAAACTTTAGGTGTTAGTAACCCGCTTGCACCCTGTAGAGACCTTCATGTTGAGATCCTATACACTGTGGAAAGGGAATTGCTGTTTTTACTGAGGGCTTTGTGTTGTTTAACATGACCTGTCCCCAACCCTCCAGAAGGGAAGGCTCTGCCCAAAGTTAATGGGCCATCTAATTACTGCCACCCTTCACCTGGTTTCCAGAGTTTGCCTTTACTGCATACTGGGTTTTATTTGCTGCTTTTTTATGAGATTTTTTTTTTATGTATGTGTATACACACATACACATACACACACACATATTTTTTTTAGAGTTGGGGTCTTGCTACGGGCTAGACTCGAACTTCTGGGTTCAAGTGATCCTCCCGCCTCAGCCTTCTGAGTAGGTAGGACTATAAGTGCACACCACCGTGCCCCATTAATTTTTTTTATGTTTTGTACAGACAAGATCTCGCTATGTTTCCCAGGCTGGTCTTGAACTCTTGGCCTCAAGTGGTCCTCCTACCTCAGCCTCTAGGATTACAGTCATGAGCCACCATGCCTGGCCCCTTCTGTACTTTTAGAAGCTCTAAGGATATCAGGATGTCACACTTTCCTGTGATCTAGGTGGTGAGAATTTTCCAGAGTGGTCACAAATTTTCAGTCCCTAGTAGATGCATCCTAAGTGGCATTTTCGTCTCCGCAGGGGACGATGGCCTCCAGGTGTGTCACCCAGGAGACCTTTGACGCAGCTGTGCTTGAGAACATTGAGGAGTTTGCGATGGGGCCCGAAGAGGCAGTGAAAGAAGCCGTGGAGCAGTTTGAATCGCAAGGTAGGGTGGTGTGACTGTCACCTGCCATGCCTGGCTCTTAGATGGAGGAGTGAGGGGGCCCTCCCTCCCTGGTGGGGCCTGCCACAGCCCTGTTGTGCCTGGCATGGCAGCCGGGCACTTGCTGGTCCCCATCCCTTCCCCACACTGCCCCAAGCAGACTTGCCACCCTGCTCCCACCTCATTCCCACCCCCTCTTTGCTGTCACCTCACCCAGGTATTTATGGGGCTGGAGCCTTCCTGTGGGTCTCATTTTAATTGTGACTTCCTTGGAGAAGCTTTCCCTGACCCTGGCTTGGGAAGTAGGACCATCTGCCTCCCTGCCCCACCTGCACCCCACCTTGGGCTTACAGAGGCAAAAGGGAGTGTCAGTCACCAGCCAGTGGAAATAGGTGGCATCCCCACACTGGGCCATGGAGGAGAGTGGTCATGAGGAGGCTGTTTGCAATGGTGTGTGCAGGGTTAGGAGACCCCCGCCGGCCACAACAGGAACCCCAAGGGCAGAGAGCAGGAGCTCTGAGCAAGGGTTACCTGACAGGTGACAGGCCCTGAAGTAGAGGCAGGGAGCAGGGAACAGACACCCACATTCCCCTCCTTATGTCTCCGATCTCAAGTCCAGCTCCCCACTGCAAAAGTCCGATAGCCGGAGACCAAGGGTGTCAGGGATCAGAAGTCAGAGGTCAGCCTCCCAGGCACAGAATGGGATATGGGCCCTGGACAGGGGCTGGTGGGGTGACCAGAAGTGTCCAGCATAGCGGGAGCTTCCTGTGGGGGTCCCAGCAGGGGCAAGAATGCAGCCAGGACCAGGAGGGATACAGTTCCAAGGGAGAAGGCTATGGGGTCCCCTCCCCTCTCTCAGCCCACCAGACTGAATGTGCCACCTCACCACACAGACATGGCATGTGATAATGCAGCCTTGGTTGTCGATGGCCTCATTACCACTCTGCTCCTGTTGGCTGGCCCAGTGACTCATGCCTGTAATCCTAACACTCTGGGAGGCCAAGGCAGAAGGCTTGCTTGAGGCCAGGAGTTCGAGACCAGCCTGAACAAGAGCGCTAGCACATACCTGTGATCCTAACTATTCGGGAGGCTGAGGCAGGAGGATCGCTTGAGCCCAGGAGTTTGAGGTTTCCGGGAGCTATGATGACACCATTGCACTCTAACCTTGACAACAGAGCAAGACTCTATCTCAAAAAAAAAGAAAAAAAAAAAAAGGCTTCCAGAGTAAGGTGTTCCCAGCAGAAGGGACATGAGTCGTGACTCCAGCAAGCCCACAAGGTTGACAATTGTCACTTGTTTTCTGACCACCCCCCTACCCCTTGACCCCTGGCAGGGGTTGATCTGAGGAACATTGTAAAGATGGCACCTAAAGTCTCCGCTGACGGACTCCAGGAGCCCACGCACGACATCCTACAGGTAGGAGCGGGTAGCCCATGCAGCAAGTCCTGTGTCACCACTTAACAGTCTGTGTGGGGGCACCTCTTCCCTGTTTCCCAGATGACAGAACCCAGGCTCTGAAGGTTAGAGGACTGCCCGGCATGCACGGGCAAGCTTGAGTTTGCAGCCAGGTCTCCCTGAGTCCATGTCTGAGGGCAGCACGCTTTGCGGGGCGTGGTTGGGGGGGTGCTGAGCTCCATGTGCAGCACACATTCTGAGATGGGAGTGGACGGCATGTTCTTGGTTGTCCCCGGCACTGGGACTCTGGGGTCAAGGGCACCATAGAGAAGCCTCTTGGGCCTCCCAGAGAGAGACAGGAATCCCACGAAGAGAGAGTGGATTGTAGTAAGGCGTTACGTATTGAGGGCTAGCTGTTTACTGGCACTTGGTAGCCGGTCAGTTAACGTTAAACTCACCTGACATAGTGATGCAGAAATGGAGGCCGGGAGCTGGTCACCTCTCCAGTGACTGAAACAAGGTGGGTACAGCTCACAGAAGTTCAATGCTTTCCTTAAGGTCATCCACCAAACTTGGTCATATGGTGGTAGGCTCTAGCGCTTGTTGAGAACTGACTGTGGGCCCAGTTCTGCGTAGGCACTTTGTTCCCGCCGTCTCAGTCATTCTCCAAACATTGCCTGCAAGGTTGGGATTATGATTCTCATTTTACACATGGGGAAATTGAGATCCTAAGAGAAAAAAATGACTCCCCTGGGAGCTAGGGAGTGTAGCATAGAAGAGGAAGTTGGAGGAGACAGCCCTGAGCATGAACCCAGCTCTGCCTATGGTGAGGAGCTTACTTCTCCCTGCCTTAATTAAAGAGGTCTTAGGAAAATTGCCTCCTTAGGGTTGGGTTTTCTGAGGGTTTTTTGTTGCCGTTGTTTTTGCTTTTCTTTGCGAGTAAGGATGAATGTATTTTAAAATGAATTTGTCTTCTGGTCCTTTTGTATTGTGTTATTCATCTTTTCCCTATTGATTTGTAGATGAACTTTATATGTGAAGGATCTCAATAACAATCGTCTCTCACACTCATTGCATAAGTACTTAAGTGCTCAGCATTGTGCTAAATTCTTAAAATGTGTTCTGTCAATCTGTGATTAACTCATTTTGCTAATGAGGAATCTGAGACTTCCCAAGGATCAGTGACTCACCAAAGGTCACAGTCAGAGATGGGACCTAGATGTAGGTCCCAAGGAAGCCACATGTTGAAGGACTATGCCACATTCTACCGGCAGTACAAGAAAGTCCTTGTTTGTTTACAACCTTTGCTCTTTTTTCTTATTAATTCTACTTTTTATTTATTTTTTATTTTTTGAGATAGAGTCTCACTCTGTCGCCCAGGCTAGAGTGCCGTGGTGTCCACCTAGCTCACAGCAACCTCAAACTCCTGGGCTAATTTCTTTCTATTTTTAATAGAGATGAGGTCTCGCTCTTGCTCAGACTGGTCTCGAACTCCTGAGCTCAAACGATCTGCCCACCTCGTCCTCCCAGAGTGCTAGGATTACAGGCGTGAGCCACCACACCCAGCCTGCATTTTTAAATGTGGACTTTAGTGGCATTAAGTGCCATTGTTGTGCAGCCATCACCACCATCCATCTCTAGAACTCTTTTCATCTTGCAGAACTGAATCTAACTTACAATTCTTCTTCCCCTCAACCCCTGGCACCCACCATTCTATTTTCTGTCTCTATAAATTTGACTACTCTAGGGAACTCATATAAGTGGAATCATACAGTATTTGTCCTTTTGTGACTGGCTTATTTCACTTAGTATAATGTCCTCGAGGTTCATCCGTGTTGTACCATATGTCTGAATTTACTTCCTTTTTAAGGCTGAATAATATTCCATTGTGTGGATGGACCACATTTTGTTTATCCATTAATTTTGTTGATGGATACTTGGGTTACTTCTACCTTTTGGCTATTACGAATGATGCTGCTATGAATGTGGGTGCACAAATATCTCTTTGAGACTGTGCTTTCAATTCTTTTGGGTATATACCCACAAGTGGAACTGCTGGATCATATGGTAATTCTATGTTTAATGTTTTTTTGAGATGGGGGTCTCACTATATTACCCAGGCCGGTCTCAAACTCCTAGACTCAGGCTATCCTCCTGCCTTAGCCTCCCAAGTAGCTAGAACCACAGGCACACACCACTGCACCCAGCAATTCTATATTTAATTGTTTGAGGAACCTCCAAACTATTTTCGACAGCAGCTCCAGCTTTTTACATTCCCACCAATAGTGCACAAGGGTTTCAATTTTTTTGTATCCTTTGCCAACACACTTGTTATTTCCTAATTTTTTGACAGTGGCCATCTTAATGGTTGCAAGATAGTATCTTGCTGTAGTTTTGATTTGCATTTTCCTAATGACTAATGACCTTGAACATCTTTTGTTTAGTGGCCATTTGTATGTCTTCTTTGGAGAAATGTTTACTCAAGTCACCGTGCTCTGGTGTTAACTTATTTTTTGATATTCTGTTGCATCATAACATATGCTTGGTTAAGTCCACAAATCTGAGCTCAGCAAGGGTTGGCCAACAGGCATCTCTGTTTTTCATGGCAGTCTAGGCCAAATCAAAGCCCTTTGGGCTGATGGTTTGTGCGGAACCACCCTTACGGGGGCTGGGTGCAAGTGATTTCATAAGCTCCGGGCATGCGGATTCATCTTTGGCTCATGCCAAGGCACATCCTAAGGTCACGTGGGTGAATGGCAGCTAAACTGGTCTGCCCTGTTCAAATTGTTTTCTCTCGTTATTTTTTCCTCTAGAGCTTAGAGTTGAATTTAGGCAAATCAGCTCTGTGTATAGTATATTTTATTTGGCGGGTGCTCAGAAAATATTTGTGGAGTGAATTAGGGAGACAAAAAGAAGACATCCAGGATAAGCAGGTCTGGCAAAGGTGGCTTTTCTTTCCCTGGTTTTGCCTGTTAGTTTCGGCTGCATAACAAACAACTTAAAACATTGGCTGTTTTGTTTCCTATGATTCTGCCTGGTTGACTGGGCTCAGCTGAATGGTTCTTCTGTTGGTCTCACTTGGGGCCTCTTGATAGCAGTTAGGGCTGGAATGTTTCATATGTGTACACTTATGTATGCAGCTCCTTGGCAAGGACACTGAGATGGCTGGGTCTGTCTCTCTCTCTCTCTCTTTCTCTCTCTCTCTTTCTCTCTCTGTGGCCTCTGAAGTTCAAGGCTCCTAGAAGCACAGCTGTGGAAGCTGCCAGGGATGGAACGGGCCCCACATCACTTCCACCACAGGCCCAGATCCCAGGGGAGGGAAGCCCAAAGGGGTGCAGATGCTGTCATCAAAGCCCTGGGCTAAGCTGACACTGAGGTTTCTCTTGTGTCTCCCAGGCCTTGGATGACCTTCAGGAGTCCGTGGATTGCTCTCGCCCCCAGGAGGTATTGGCACACCTCATCCGCTTCTGCGACCTGTGCAAGCACGACAAGGCCTGCCGCTTCCTGGCGGCCCAAAAGGGCGCCTACCCCGTCATCCTCTCTGCTTGGAAGCTTGCTGCAGCGGGTGACCAGGGCCTCCTGCTCCAGGCCCTCAATGCCTTGTCAGCACTAACCGATGGCCAGCCAGACCTCCTGGACACCCAGGGCCTACAGTTGCTGGTAGCCACATTGGCCCAGAACACCAGTGCAGCTGATCTGACCTGCTCTGGGATCCGCTGCGTGCGTCACGCCTGCCTGAAACATGAACAGAATCGGCAGGGCCTGGTGAAGGCCGGTGTTCTGCCCTTGCTGACTGGTGCCATCACCCAGCACGGCCACCACGCCAATGTGGTCAGGGAGGCCTGCTGGGCTTTGCGCATCATGACCTTTGACGATGACATCCGTGTGCCCTTCGGCCATGCCCACGACCATGCCAAGATGATTGTGCAGGAGAACAGAGGCTTGAAGGTGCTCATTGAGGCCGCTAAAGGTAGGAGCTGGGGGCCAACATGAGCCCGTGAAAGTGGGCAGACAAGCTGTGGCAAGAGTGAGAATCGGGGCCTAGGACTGCTTCAGGTATGGCTGGCTCCAGGCTCCACTTGCAGTCCCACCTACGTAGCAGCCCTATTGGAAAAGTATCCTTATGCTCCCCACTGGCTCCACGAGAGTTCCAGGCCAGCACTCATTGGCCAGGAACAGGTCCCATTCCTATCTCTGGAGCTGTTTGGGGAGGGTTCTCATTGTGCCCAGCCACACAGAGTGAGAGTGTGGCAGGGGGAGCTCCTCAAAGGGAAATAAGAGGAATGGGGGAGTTCGGCTTGCACTCACCAAAGCAATCTTCCATGGAGGTTTACACTTTTGATCACATTCAGCTACAAATTCTTGTGCATATACATGCACCTGGCTCCAGGGTGACCACTGTTAGCCATCTCAAAGGGAGGTCACACCCTGACCCTTGGACCCTAAAGCCTCTGTCCCTACTCCCACCACGTCCATTGCACCCACCAGAAAAGGTCTGCCTGAGTTTCAGCACACAGAAGGTGCTAGAAGAATGAGTTCCCCTTCCCTACCTGTAGCTCTTGCTCCATGGCCAGGCCTGTGTGTGGGATGCCAGCTCTGTCTGCTAGGGAGGTGGGCCTGCCTCAGTCTCCCTTCCACACCTCCAAATAAGCTGGAAATGGGGCCCAACTATCTTCAAAGTCGGGCTGCTTTTCTGGGAGGCATTTTGCATCTTTCCTATTTATTTATAGGAGCTCCAAGAGCTAGGGTTTTGCTAGAGAGTCAGGATATGTATATATGAAAGGACTTTTTGTTTTGTTTTGTTTCGTTGCTGGTTTTTTTTTTCTTTTTTAAGAGACAGGGTCTCACTCTGTCACCCAGGCTGGAGTGCAGTGGAGTGATCATAGCTCACTATGACCTCAAACTCCCGCGCTTGAATGATCCTCCTACCTCAGCCTCCCAAGTAGCTAGGACTACAGGCCTATGCCACCATACCCAACTAATTTTATATTTTGGAGAGACAGAGTCTCGCTATGTTGCCCAGGCTGGTCTCTAACTGCTGGCCTCAAGTGATCCTCCCTCTGTGGGCTCCCAAAGTACTGGGATTACAGGTGTGAGCCACTGCACCCAGCCTCAAAGGGATTTTTTTGTAAGGAATGGGCTCATGCAGTTGTGGGCGGGTAAGACTACAATCTACAGAGCAGGCTGGAAACTCCTGGGCAGTCCCAGGTGGAGTTTCTTTCTCAGGGAAACCTCCGTTTCCTGCTAAGCCTTGAGCTGAGTGAGTGAGGTCCCTCCACATTGTTCAGGATCATCTCTTTTACTGAAGGACAACTGGCTGTGGACACACAGACAGAACACCTCCCTGGCAGCACCCAGATGAGCACTGGATGGAATTGCAGAAGGCCGCAGCCCAGCCAAGTGGACACATGAACTGACCATCACAGGGCTCTGTATAAATTACGGGTATTTGCTTAGTTGGTTTCAGCGCAGGCATCTACTTCCTGGTGCAGTGCCTCTGAGCTCCGTCTGTTATTCCTGTATTCAGTTTTGCCCACGTCAACCCGGTCCATATGTTTCAGAGTTTCCTGTTGCACTTAGAAAAGCCATTCCTACCCTAGATCATAAAAATAGTCTCGGATATTTTATTTTGGTGCTATTATGGTTCTCTTTTTTTAGGTGCAGCCATCAGTTGGTCTGGAATTTATTTGGGGCATAATGGAGGAGGGAGGGCACATTGTCCAGCTTCCTCAGCAACCAGCAGGGGGCACCGCAGGCCCAGGCAGTGCTCCCTGGTGTTCCTGGGGCTTCCTGGTGCAGGTGCAGAGGGCTGGACTCCCCCAGTGCAGCAGGATCCATGTGAAACCCAAGGGTGCTAGGCTGGGTCTCTCCAGTCTCCCTGCTCTCTGGGTCCCCCTCACCCCTGACTGTGCACTTCCTCCTGCCCGCAGCCTTCCCTGACAACCCCAGCATCCTCAGCGAGCTCTGCAGCACCCTGTCCCGCCTGGCTGTCCGCAACGAGTTCTGCCAGGAGATTGTCGACCTTGGGGGCCTGAGCGTCCTGGTGACCCTGCTGGCCAACTGCAATGACCACCAGGTGGGGGTCAAGAGCCGTCTTTGGGTGCAAAGCCCCCCTGGCCCTATGCACTCTGTCCCCCTGGGTCCCGGCCAGCAGGACAAGACGCAGTCTGAACAAGCTGGCCCTGTCTGCCAAGCCCAGAACCAAAGTACAGTCTTGTCACTGACCCGCGGACAGGAACCAAAGTTGGGAGGAAAACAAACCCACCCACCCTGCCGTAGTGTCTTTCTGTACTAGGAGTGGGAGGAACAGGGCTAGGGGTGTCGGCCAGCACTGGGCCCTGACCCCGGCACATAATGCATGAGTGAGGCCCCACCCTACCCTGCGTCAGTTTCCCCATCTGCAGAACAGGGTGAGGTCCTCTACTCGTCTCCTTCATTTAGCAGCCACTTATCAAACCCCTCTCCATGTGCCCTGCTCAGGGCAGGCAGCAAGCCAACACGTACCTGCGCAGGTGTGACTGCAGAAAAGGCCCCTGGGGGCACCATGGTCTTCTGCCCCCGAGCCCAGCCATGGACACCAGCCAGGGGCCTGTGCAGGTGGCAGGGAGCTGAATTTGAACTGACTTCAGCAAATGGGGGAATGATTTTGCTTGCAGTCCTGGACAGTTGGGGGTGTGGGCCTCAGTTTCCCTCCTTCCCTCTCTCTGCTCTGCCCCCGACTGGGGTGGTCAGCAGTTCCAGCAGCATCTCGTTGGGTGTCCCCAGTTCAGGCCAGTCAGTGCCCACCCTGAGCCTGCACCCATAGCCAGGGGCCCCCGTGCTCTGATGCTCACCCGAGTCACATGTCCCCTCTGTCCCTACAGGAGATGGGGGTCAGGTCCCCCAAATGGCACATCCTAGACAAAGGCGGCCTGAACCACAGGCGTCTACCTCTCCTTCCTTCTCTGCGCAATGGGTAGCAACTCTGCAGTCACACCTCACCTGTGGGTCAAACAGCACAGCAGCCCCAGGCCCTTCCTCTGACCCCTACCACAGTCCAGTAAACAAGTGGCCCGTGCCCGGCACAGCGCGGGAAAAAAACGCTGGCTGGAGTGACCATGCTTTGCCTTCATGCAGGACCTCGTGAAGCAAGTGCTGGGTGCCCTGCGTGCCATCGCAGGCAACGATGACGTGAAGGATGCCATCGTCCGTGCTGGCGGGACAGAGTCCATTGTGGCCACTATGACCCAGCACCTGGCCAGCCCCCAGGTAACCACCTCAGGGGCCACACAGGGTGGAGGATGGCTGGAGTCCAGGCTCAGTTTCCATCTCTGCGTGAAGCTGTGTTCTCAGGGCCAGGAGGTGGGTGAGGTGCCTGCACCGGCTCCCAGATGCCGACCCTGTGTGTGCATAACCCTGGTGTCCTGCAGTTATTGCCAGCACCTAGCAAAGGTCTGACCAGGGCCAGTGCCCTCAGCACCCCTAAGAGCTCGGTCAGTGTTTTTATCACCCAGCTGTCATACTGTTACTACACATGAGCTGACAGAGATCCATTGAAGGGAGGTCACAGGGCACTCACCAGGGGATGGTGGCCACAGCAGGCTGACGGGATGTGGGGGTCTGTCTACTGCAACTCAGTTGTCCCGTGACTGACCCCCGCAGGTGTGTGAGCAGAGCTGTGCGGCCCTGTGTGTCCTGGCCCTGCGCAAGCCGGAGAACAGCCGGGTGATCATGGAGGGCGGCGGGGCCCTGGCAGCCCTGCGGGCCATGAAGGCACACCCGCAGGAGGCCAGCGTGCAGGTGTGCAGTGGACGGACTGGGGGCAGGTGGGAAAAGGGTGGGGCATGTGAGCAGGTGGGGTATGCGGGGAGGGGGCAGGGCACAGGCTCTCCCTGTCCCGGTCCCTGTCCCTGCCTGCGCCTCATGGGGCCTGCTTCCTTCCCATCTTCCAAAATGTGCTGAATGCTGCCCGGCACTGTCCCCTTTTCCATTCCTCTGCTCTTTCTGTGTCTAATCTTCTCCTTAACGGTCCCTCCTCCTTGGGCTGCTATTCTGAGTTCTGGGCATGGGACATGCCATCCTCACCTCAATGGCTGTGTGTGCCTCCCTGAGCCTAGACTCCGCCCTGCCTCCCCCTTCCCAGCACAGGGTCCTTAGACACACCAGGCTGGGACCCCCAGAAGCCTTTGCTCTCGCTGCTCCCTACTCTGCAACACCATCCCCTTGACTGGCCCATCACCTTGTCTGCTCCTGAGCCCCCTGGCCAGCAGCTCCTCACTCCACACCTGCTTCTCATCTGCTCTCTGCTGGTGGTGGGAGCCATGTGGGACGCTTTAAGGCAGCATCCTGCACCCACCCCCAGCAGAGGCACAGGGAACAGATGTCCACCAAACTAGTAACCTGTTGACAATTGGACCCCGTGCACAACCACCCTCTTGCCACAGCCTGGCTACCCCCCCCCAGCTCTGTGCCAGCTTTGGGGGACCTAGGGTTACCACTTGCCAACTTGGAGGGTGAGAGTTCCACACCCATGGGATCAGTCCCAGATGCTGCCCCCCGTGCCTGTTTCTCGCCTGGGAGATGAGGGCTTTGGCTCTGCCTCCCAGGGCTGCGGAGAGGGTAAAGTAGGGAGATGGGTCTAGACTGGCACAGCATAGGCACCGAGGAATGCCAGCCACAGTCATCCTCATCCCCATCTTGTTATGATAAGGACCCCAAGGTCAGAGTGGACCCCAAGGCCCTACCTGCTAGCTCACAGCTGCTCTTTGCTCCAGAAACAGGCCTGCATGCTGATCCGCAACCTGGTGGCTCGCAGCCAGGCCTTCTCGCAGCCCATTCTGGAGCTGGGGGCTGAGGCGCTCATCACACAGGCCCGAGCAGCCCACCGCGACTGTGAGGATGTGGCCAAGGCTGCCCTGCGAGACCTGGGCTGCCACGTCGAGCTACAAGAGCTGTGGACAGGCCAGAAGGGTGACCTGGCACCATGACCCCAGGCCCAGTCTGGGCTGTGACTCTGGGTGAGTCGTGTGACTCAGCAATTGGGGGACAGATCCATATTCTGCTACTCTCCCCTGCCAGGTCTGTCCCTGCCACAGCAAGAGATCTTTTCTGACAGGCCCTAGGTAAACGCTGGGGGGAGGGGAGGGGAGGAAGGGGGTATCTATAAGGCAGAAAGCAACCCCTGGGCCCTGGCCTCCCCTGGGTCCAGGCCTTCCCTTGCCAGCCAGCAGCATTGACATGATTGTCCTGCCCTTCCTCCCTGACCTGAGTCCCTTTCCTGCCACAAGGGGTGAAGGGCACACCCCATTGCCCACTGCCCTATCTGAAATTTGGGAGCTACTGTGAGCCAGTCTTGGAGCAGGGCAGGACATCTTGGCAGAGTTGGGATCCCTGGTGCCTGCTCCTACAAGTTCAGGCCTCTGCTTCTCATTTTTCTTACCTGTAAAATGGATCTCAGATGCCTTGCTTAGCCGGCCAAGGGCCAGGGACCACGGCTCATCTGTCCCCAGGTCCCAGGCCAGCCGTGGTGCCTGGTAATAAAAGATCATTGGATGAACATTGGAGGGGTCTCTTCTGTAGCTCGGCTGGACATTAGGCTGTGGCCAGTGGCCTTAGAGGACAGGGAGGGATGGACATATGGGGAGGCCGTCGGGTCACTGAGGACAGCAAAGGGGTTATATGATTATATAGCTAGGATATGTGATCTGCTGTCACCCTCAGAGAAGCATACTGCTGAGGCCACACTTAGGGTCGCTGTTTCCAAGGGTGCATCTGTCTTTGGGGGGCCAGAGAGCTCAGCATCCAATTCCCAATCAGCTCTGTGGCCTTGAGCAAGTGACTTAACCTCTCTGAGCCTCAGTCTGATCCTCCTAAAATGAGGAGTAGGGCAGTGACGGATCCCTCTCTGAGAGGTGATGGAGCCGGGCTGGGCACAGGAGGGATACCTGATTGTCTGGCACCCTGTCTGAGCCTTATTTTCCCATCTGTAGGATACACGTCACCATTGCTACCCTCATGCCCACCATACCCCCCAAGTGTTCTGGGGGTTCCCAAGCAGCTGTGGCACTACAGACCCCAGCTCTCCTGCTCTGAAGTCACACTCAGAGGTCACATCATGGTCACCAGCCGGCTTGTGCACCTTGTGTGGCCCAACTGGGTGGGGTGAGGGCAGCCTCAGAACCCCTGGTGGTGCCCGAACATCAAGGGCCTCTCCTCTCTCTGACCCGTGGCCCCCCCCCCCCCCCCGCTTGTCACGTGCCTCCTTGAAGCCCAGGACAGCCTGAGCTCAGTCCTTGACCTTGGCGAAAGCTCTTCCCCAGAAGGCTTCTTGTTTCTGTGGTAATTGGCTGATACAAATAGCTGGGCTGTGGCGGGGGGCATCGCCCTGGTTTCACCTCCCTGTAGCGTCCCCATCTCCCCCACCCCCTGTGGGGAGAGGTCTGCCGGCTCAGCAAGGCCAATGTGAACCTGTGACCCAGTCACTAGGGACTCCCCAGGATGTGGGAGAAGGATCTGGAGCCTGCCCCAGACTGCCCTGGCTTGACTTCTGGGTCAACCACATGTGTGTGACCTTGGGCAGTCCCATGACCTCAGGCATGTGTTCCTCTGTCACGTGGCAGAGTGGATACTATTGGCAGCACTGTTGTTCCTGCCCCAGCCTTGCTCTCAATCTGCCCATGGCTCCTCATTGCTCACCACGTAAAACCAAACCACACTTCATGCCCACGGGCCCAGCGTGGCCAGGGCCCTGCCCACCTCCCACCCTCATCTTCCTGACTGCTTCTCACTCAGCATTCTAGCCACGCTGGCCTCCTCACCCAGGGCCTTTGGACACGTGCGCCCTCCGCCTCCAGCACCCGTTCCTTGGCCCTCCCCATGGCGGGCTCCTCCCAGCACCAGGTTTCAGCTCCACATGGCCTCCTCAGGGAGACACCCAGCACGTCACCCGATGGCTGTCTCTGACCTCTGGCTCCATCTGGGGTCACCTTGTTTGTGTCCTCTGCTGTTTGTCTTGCCCTCACCGTCTGCAGGCTCTCTGCGGGCAGC
This sequence comes from Varecia variegata, assembly GCA_028533085.1. Classification (NCBI taxonomy): domain Eukaryota; kingdom Metazoa; phylum Chordata; class Mammalia; order Primates; family Lemuridae; genus Varecia; species Varecia variegata. Next base: position 85,666,008 of record CM052442.1, on the reverse strand, counting down.
TTTCTTTCTCTGGCTTCCTGGAAATGTGTTTGTGCACCTGAATAAACTGAGCAGTACACGGGGTGTTTGGAGGGAAGGCCTTTGCCAGGCAGCCCCAGCGTCTTCCCCTGGGCTTCCACCCAGCCACAGGCTTCTTCGGGAAAGAGTGGCTTGACTTTATCTGTCCTTCCCACCTTAGCCTAAGGAAATGGGTGTACTCGGAGGGTGCAGCTCAGCGTGTTTGGACAGCCCCAGGTTGGGTGGGGCCCCACACCCGGCTGAAGACCCCACATTTCCCTGGGGTTGGTGGCCTGGGTTTCCATTCCTGCTCAACCACCTCGGCATGTCACCTCCACTTTGTGAGCCTGGCTTCCTCATCTGAACCCAGGTTGGGTCTGTCACTCTGCAGGGCCGCAGCCCCCAACAAAGCCTGGCTCAAGAGATGCCCAGCACATGGCACCTGCTCCTCTGACAAGCAGCCGTTCCTCTAAGGAGCACTTGGACAGATAAAGTCAAGCCACTCCTTCCCGAAGAAGCCTGTGGCTGGGTGGAAGCCCGGGGGAGGACGCTGGGGCTGCCTGGCAGAGGCCTTCCCTCCAAACACCCCGCGTACTGCTCAGTCCTTGTTAATGATATCAGGATATGGGCCGAGGGGGAAACTGCTGCAAGGTGGCATGAGCACATTCAGGCTGTGCCTCTGCTGCTGTGCACTCTTGGGTAAGTGGCCCGACTTCTCTGAGCCTTGGGAGGTGAATGAGACCACTTTTACCCCAGTTAGGCTTGTTGGTTGTCACTGTTGTATTCAGGACATCCCCCTCCAGCCAGATATGGTCTCAGGCTCCTGAGGAACACAGTTGCCTTTTCATTGTAAACACACATGTCTGAGAGGCTGGGTTATGATTCCCATTTTCCAGATGAGAAATAGACTTGCCTGCATTTGAGTGGCTGCAGTGGGGTGAGATGCCAGCTCAGCCTGCCTCCACACCCCTGCTCTTTTGCCAACGTTGTTAACCTGACCTTGGGCAAATGGCTTTCTGGCCTTGGGTGATTAGGCCCTAACACTGTCAGGGTCTGGCTTACAGCCTTCTTGTCAAATGATTCCTGGAATCCCTGAGAGGTAGAGGAAACCAGAGGGCAGAGAGGCAGTGTCCTGCCCAGGACCAGCCAGGCCAAAACAGAAGAGCTGGGATCCTGGGCATCCTAGCTGGGCTCAGAGGAGGCACACATGGTGGGGGTGTCATTTGCTGTTGCCAAGGGGTAGCCTGCTGTTGTTGGAAGGTGGTAGGGAGGTTGGCTGGCGCCAGCCTGCTAAAAAATGTGCAAAAGCCAGAACCCAGCCAGCACCTCTGGCACCACAGGGAGAGGCAGCCTAGTGCTGGGCCACTGCCCGACCCTTCCCTCAGTTGGCACTGTCCCCAGGGGCACAGCAGGGCTTTCCAAGAGCGTTATTACCTCTATCCCATGGCCTGCAGGTGGGCACTGGGAGTGAGGGCTCCTCCAGCATAGATACCTCTCTCTTGGTGTGGCAACCCATGCCCATAGTTAGTCTATGTCCGTGAAGTGTTACTTACAAGAGGAAACAGGCCCAGAGAACAACAATATGTCACCAACATCCAGCAAGTGCTTACTGTGGACTAAGCTGTTTTAAGTATTTTGCTTCCATTTCTTAAATGCTCCCATCAACCCTGGGAGACAGCTGGGAAACTGAGGCAGGGAGTCTGAGTCCCTTGCTAAAGGTCCTGTGGCCAGTAAGTAAAAAGGAGCAGGGATTCGAACCCAGCCCTGGGTCATTTCACCAAAAAACACTCTCCACAAGAGGCTCAGTTTTCTCATCTGCTAAGTGGGCACTGTCACCTCCACCCAGAAGTGAGGTCGTGAGATGGGGTGGGGGAAAGTCCCAGCCCAGCAGGGACTGGGGGCTCAGTGTTTAATGGACCTCAGCTTCCTGCTCTTCTCTTGAGGGCAAAATGGCCCCAGGTCCTGGGAATTGCAGGAAAGCAAACCACAGGTGGGAGATATGCGAAAGGAGGTCTAGATGGGACTATCAGGAGTCAGACGGTGGCCTCGGACTAGTGACTCCAAGGTGAGTCAAGTCTTCCCCGTTTGAAATGTTGTGGATCAAGCACTTAGCAGGGGGCTTCCTCAGCCCTGAAATGTGAGCCCTTATTAAGACCTGTCTCAGCCTTACTGCCTCCCAGAATTCCCTGTTTCTGAACTTGATCTCCACCAACCCAAACCTGCACCTAGAGGAAACAAGAGCCGATACATGGGAACGTCTGTAACCCTCTCCGCCCTGAAAATTAAGGGTGAGTCAGAGAACAGGGTGGGCTCAGGGGAGGGGCCAATGACACAACCACCCACAGGACAGCAGGTGTCTCCCTAAACTGCTGGCATGTCTGCAAAGCAACCTCATGATCTGCACTTCACAAAGAAGCTGAGGCTTAAAGGCCAAATGTGACCTGCTGAGGGTCAAATGTTTTCCAAGAAGATTAAAGCATAGCTGGGATGTAAATTCTTCCAGGGGAGCAGCCTTAGAGAGGAAAGATCAAGGTTAAGGTATAGGAATCATTTTTTCCACTTTGTAAGTGAGGAAGGAGGCTGAGGCCTCACAAGCACTTTGTCCAAGGTTGTGTGGTGGGCCAATGACTGGACAAGGATTCAAACTCAGGTCACTCAGGCCTCCAATGGCTGTTCTCTGACACTCCCTTTCCAAAAAGCAGGCTGCTCTAGATTCATGTGCTGATTTAGCAAGTGAAGTGCTGTGTAACCTTGGGCAAGGAGCTTGACCTCTCTGTGCTCTGGTTTCTGTAAAAGAGGGCCAATGGCCCCTTTGACCTCATAGGATTGAAGTTAGAGTTCAGTTAATTCCCAAAAGGTTTAGCAGGAAAGAGGCCCAACAGGGATGTCACTGGATTTCGCGGTGGAGAAGGCTGGGACTCAAGAGAAGTCAGACATTCAGAAAATCACAGCGCGTTTGAGGAGGATTCTACCTCTTATTTCCACATCTTCACACCACCCCGAGATGAAGAGGACAGCCTTGAGAGTGACCTCCAGCGAGTCTCTACCCTCGCCGTATCGTTTGCAGTGGATTACTTAGGGAGTAAGGGGATGGAAAATTATGCTCGAGTCCTTGAGCCTCTGTGGTCCAAGTTCACAGCCGCTTCTGCCCTGGGTGGTCAGAGAGCAGACTTCGCCAGAGGCCTCAAGAAACCCTGCGCACCAGACGTCCGAGGCCAGCTCCAGCCGCAGGGCTCCCAGGCCAAACTGCGCCTTGCACGTTCCAGCCCTCCTGTGGGCGCACCGCCCACACCCCTTGCGACTGGTCTCGGGGCCTTTCCGTCTTCAGCGGCGCAGCCAATCTCCGTCGCCCGCCAGGATACGCCCTCCGATCCTCTCGCCTCCAGCCCGCCAGTCGCGCCAGCTTCCTCGTAGCCCCGCCCTTTCCCCCTAGCGATTGGCCAGCAGATCTGCCTGTTTTCTGCTGGGGCTCCATTCCTCGCCTGCCTCCAGGCTCTCGCCTCCCAGCACCTAGCACCCGCTGGACCACTGGGGGACGGAGGGCCTCTCCCAGTAGCCCCGCCTCTGCCCATTAGCGATTGGCTTTAGAGGATGCCTGTCTGATTAATGCGCTCCAATCACTGAAGCCTTCACTACTGATTGGTCAGAGAGCAGCCAATCGGGGCGTGGCGTGGACCTCTCCCGTGGCGCGCGTTGGGGGTGCGCGAGGCGGGGCCGTGGAGTCTGGAGGTGGCGGCGGCGGTAGCGGCGACGCGTCCGGGCCGGTGAGGGGGCGCAGGGGGCACGCGGGGCGCGGGGCGGCGCAGGCGTCGAGGGCCCGCGCTCGTCGGGTTGAAGTGAGGGGGTCCTGTCAGGAGCCCCGGGGGTGGGGGCGGACGAGGCGGGGCGTGACAGCAGCGTCGCGAGGGCAAGGAGAGGTTAAAGACCCCCATACTCCAGGTCTGGTGCCCTTGGGGGCTCTCACAGCCAAGTCTGAGCCTCCTCACCCACAGTCCACGCACATTTGACACCACGTCCCTTCTCGTTGACATCCCAGCTATACACTGGAGACTTCTTGCTGACATCCCCCACACCCCCAGAGCCGTGTCCCCCCGCGCCCCACACAGTTGGGTCTGATATCCTCCTCACACACCTGACACGGCGCCCCCACTCATGGACACCCCCCACATCACCTGAGTTTGTCCCTGTCGATGACATCCCCCAACTGTGGGACCTACCGCCTCCCACACCCGAGCCCATGACTTCTCACTCAAGGGCCCCCCAGTCTCACCTGGAATGTTATGTCCCCTCACGACCTTCCACACATCCAGATTTGTGCCCCCCCGTACTTCAGCAACGGTGGGTCAGATCCATCAGGTACTTCCCCTCTGTCACCTGCCCTGTGCTTCTGGCGGCTCCACACCTTTCTATCTCCCACCTGTGCTTTCTTACACGTGCAGCTGTGTCGTGGTCCCTATGTAATAGTCCTTCTGAATCCCCCCGGGTCCTTCAACATTCACCCAAGCAGGGTACCTCAGGATCACTGCAGCTTCCCTTCCCCAAACAAAAGGCCACCCAGGTGTTCTCTTTTAATTTCTAACAGTGCTTAGAGTATAAATTGATTTCTGGACCTTAGAATAATCTCATCAGCCAGACAAAACCAGAATTATCTCCATTTTACCAGCAACAAACCTAAAGCCACTTGAATGCTAGAGGCAGAGCCCACCCCTTCCTGGGCATTGCTGACCCTCTTCTGTATACCCCGCCCCATTTTTGCCCATCTGTTGTGTTTACCTCTGAGGGATTGGCCAGGGAGGGAAACCACACTCCACCCCCTCAGGCTGTTCTCTGGAGTCGTGACTTTAGGTCCGGAAAGGCTTAGCTGGAAGGGACGGCCCCTCTGCTGAGCCTGTGTCTCTGGAGCCCTTGGCCAGGGTGGGGGTGGAGACGCTGCTGGAAGAGGGCAAACAACATCTGGGGTGCCTCCGGCCAGGGCCCCACCTCAGGGCTCCTGCAGACCGGGGTCCCCCTCTGAGAGTCTGAGAGTTCGTTGGGCCTTTGAAGCCGCCAAACAGAGAGCAAGGAAACACTCTTCAGAGTGAGATGAGCTAATGCTTCAACTGCTTAAAGCTAATATGCAAAACCGGAGCCTGGTGTGGTGCTGGGAATAATGATTCTTCTGGAACTTTTCAAGTTCCCTGGGGTCTGATTTGCAAGTGTGCAGCATTGGAGCCTGGTGGCTTTGTTGTTGAAAAGTAATAAAGTGTCGTTTCCTGTAAGGCTTGTAGAGAGCCTCCTACCTCCCCACCCTACAATCTCTCCCTTCAAAGATGGTGCCAGAATGTTCCAGAGGATCATGTCACCTTCAGCTTATCTTATGGAAACTGAAGCCACTGGGGTTTTCTGCCCAACTTTGAAAGGGGTTATTTAACGTATATATGGGCATGTATATCTGTAATTTATATGTGTACGCATGTAGGTGTGTGTTGTACACATATGCACTTATACCTATGTGCATATGTACATATACATATTTTTATGTATACATATATTGTGTGTGTATGTGTGTGTGTATATATAAACTTTGATAAGGTAATTGATGTATATAGTAAAAAAAAAATCAAACAGTACAAAAGAGCATACAGTAAAAACCAGGCATGTACCCCATCCTCTCCGGATACACATGCTATTAATAATTTCTAGAGGTAGCCTATGACTGGGGCAGCAGAGAGGGTGGATGGGGGTGGGCAAGTGTATACCCCAATCCCTTTTAAACCACTGCTGAATTCTCACTGGACTTTACTGAACAGACATAGAGATTCTATGGCCAGTCCCTTACTGATGGCTATTTAAGCTGTTGCCTATATTTTGCTTTGCCAAACAGAGCTGCAGTAAATGGATATAGATTCATGCATCAGCAAATACCAAATACATAGTGAACGTGTGTGGGCTCTTCATGGAGTTTACATCTGACTACAGGGACTTGTTAGCAGTGGCCAGGTCAAAGAACATGTCCATTTAAATGGTTAACATCCCTCCTCCTCCTCCTCTCACCTCTGAAATTGGAAAGCCCATTTCCTCCTCTGATGCCAACTCAGTTATTACCAAGTGTTCTGGTCTGTCCAATCTGATATGTTAAAAATGGCACAAGAGATCCTTTTGAACATCACTTCTGTGTGTCCTACCCCTCCCTGCCTTAGGAGTTCTGGCTCGTGGGGTAGGGATTAAACATTAGACTTGTTTCTCTTCCACAGTCAGACTGAAGTTCAAGAAATATTTGAATCCCTCCTCTGCGAAGCTCGTCCTGGTGGCAGGGGGCAGTGGTGGTGCTGAGATTTTGGCACAAGGTACGTTGGCAAGAACAATTGGCTAAAAGAACTATTTAGCTGTTGCTGATTTTTTTTTTTTTTACTTGGATCTAGGCAAAGAAAAATGAGGGTATCATAAGAGATTGAGAGAAATCAGATGTTAAATCTGTTTGGGAAACTGTTTTGAAGGTCTCTCCAGTTGTCCACAGTTTCTCACTAATGGTGCCAGATGGAGGGTGTCGTCATACTGAGGTCAGGCCGCTTCCCACCTGTCATCTAGTGTTTTTTGTCCATTTCTTCTATTTTGACAGTTAGACATTTGGAGAGGTTTTTTTGTTTTTGTTTTCACAAAAAATAGGAAAAATTAGTTGGGCATAGTAGCATTGCTTTTTTTTTTTTTTTTTTTTTTTAAGACAGGGTCTTACTCTGTCCCTTAGGCTGGAGTACAATGGCATGATTGTAGCTCACTATAACCTTGAACTCCTGAACTCAAGTGACCCTCTCACCTCGGCCTCCCAAGTAGCTAGTAGCTAGGACTACAGGCATATGCCACCATGCCTGGCTAATTTTTTTTTTTTTTTTTTGTAGAGACAGGGTCTTGTTATGTTGTCCAGACTGGTCTCAAACTCCTGGCCTCAATTGATCCTCTCACCTCACCCTCCCAAAGTGCTGGGATTACAGGTGTGAGCCACCTCACCCAGCCTACATTTTTTATTTTAAGTATGAAATACTTCTTCATAAAAAGTATAGCATGTACACATGAAAAGAAAGAAGATATAAAGAATAATAAAACTAACACTCAGCTCAAGTAGAACATTGTCCCCCAGAGGCCCCACCCTGGTCACTGTACTATTTTTATTTTTATTTATTTATTTATTTATCTTGAGACAGAGTCTCACTCTGTCACCCTGGATAGAGTTCAGTGGCATCATGGTAGCTCACTGCAACCTCAAAGTCCTGGACTCAAGCGATCCTCCCACCTCAGCCTCCCGAGTAGCTGGGACTACACGTGCACACCACTACACCCACTAATTTTTCTGTTTTTAGCAGAGATGGGGTCTTGCTCTTGCTTAGGCTGGTCTTGAACTCCTGAGCTCAAACAATCCTCCTGCCTCAGCCTCCCATAGTGGTAGGATTACAGGCATGAGCCACCACACCCAGTCAACTGTGCCATTTTTAAAATAGACTCATCAACATTTGTTTTCTTCACTGGGTACCTTTTGCTCCAACTGTCTTGGGCTGAGTGCTCACATTCCAGGGGCTCGACAAAGTTCTACAGAAGCCAGATTTTCTACTGAGGACTCTTCCAGCAAGACAGCCTGTGCAGTCCCGGGAGGGGGATGATGGCCTCAAAGCCATGAGCAAGTCACTAGCCAAGGGACAGGCCAGCACACGGAGGCTTTGTCTCAGATTCCTTCTGTATTTGTTTCCTATGGCTGCCATAACAAATTATCACAAGCCGGGTAGTTTAAAAAACAAAAAAATTATTACTGGTGTGGAGGCCTGAAGTCTCAAATCAAGGTGTCAGTAGGTTGGTTCCTTCTGAGGCTCTGGGAGAGGATCCATCCCATGCCTTTCTCCTGGCTTCTGATGGTTGCTGGAGATCTTTGGTGTTCCTTGGCTTGTGGCCGCCACAATCACTCCAATCTCTGCCTTCATATTTGCATGGCCTCCTTTCTGTTGCATGTCTCTATGTCTCTGTGTCCTCTCCTTTAGAGATAGGGCCTTGCAGTGTTGCCCAGGCTGGAGTGCAGTGGCACAGATGCAATCATAGTACACTATGGCCTTGAACACCTGCGCTCAAGTGATCCTGCCACCCAGCCTCTCCTCTGTAGCTGGCACTACAGGTGTGCACCACCACACTTAGCTCTCCTCTTATAAGGATACTAGTCACTGGATTTAGGGCCCACCCTAAATCTCAGGATGAGTTCACCCCAAGATCCTCAACTAATTACATCTGCAAAGACCCATTTCCAAATAAGGCCACATTCTGAGGTTCCAGGTAGACATGAATTCAGGATAACACCATTCAGGTCCTACACTTGCTGGTCCAGCATTTCCATCATAACTTTATTCAAGGATGCACTTGTCTTCCAGGTGCCTCTGCTGTTTCAGGAAGAAGAGGCCAGTGGGGTGAGAGCACATTTCTCAGCCCCTCCAGATGGCCCATGTGGGCATCCTGTGCCCTGGCTCACCCCCCTGACTCCCTTTTGGAAGGTGGAGGCATCTGCTCAGAGCTAGCACTGACCTGGATTAGTGAGTGTGCACATCTTAATTTTGCTTTCCGCTACCCCTTGGCAGGTGCTTTCTGGGCTGTGAGCTTGGTCCTGTGATTATCTTTCTGTTTACACCAAGGTACAGAAGGGTGGGGGACATGGACATACATCAGACCATCACCAAGTGCACTTGGTCAGTCCTGAGAAAAGGGTGGGGGTGGTGTGATCTGATTCTGGGGGCCGAGGCAGGCTCCAGGAGATCCGAGGCTAACATGGAGTTAACTATTGATAGACAGCAGAGGGTTTTGAGCAAAGGACACACTGTGGGACCCAAGAGAAGGCTATGGGGCTGGGCAACACAAGAGGGATTCCAGGGACCTGGTCTACAGTGCTGGTGCAAAGCCCATAGAGAGGGGCTCACACCAAGGTGGCTGTGGGCAAGGCACAGTCAGCAGACCTGAGCTCAGAGCCTCTGATGGGGACCCACCTGACAAGCACTTGTGAGGCTTCCAAGATAAAATGTCCCAACACAGAGCAAAACTCCCAACAGATGTCAAAGCTGTTGCTCCATCTCCAGGCCATATGCCTTTGCCTTAAGTTGAGTCCAAAAAGTGAATATGTACATTTCAATCAAGTCGGAATTACACAACTGGCCCAAGACCCACCTGCTCCACAGTATTTGTTAGTGCAGCAAGCCTCATCCTCATACTGCCTAAAGGCCAGGTTCCCAAACTCCACCCTCTGGCAGTCCTGACTTATTGAGTCTACAGTGGGGTTCAGGAGTCCTGCACAAATGTCCCTGCAGATTCCTGGGGCAGGTGGTCCTAGAAACACCTGGAAGAATGGCTCAGCTCTAGGGGAACAAGCAAGACCCTGCCTTTCTCCTGCTGTGGGCAAGTCCCTTCCTTTGTAGGGTTGTCTCCTCACATGGCCACTGGTGCCAGGGTAAGGGGATGGAGTGGCAAGCCCCACTTCTAGCATGTTCAGTGGGCATGAACTTTTGCCAACCAGGCCTTAACAAGGTGGCTGGTTTTGCTCAAAGGTGGGGCCTGCCTCAGGCTAGGGAAAGGGCACCTTTGAACCAGGCCTTGAAGAACGGGTTTGGGGTCAAAAGGTGTCCCCAGGCAACAGAATGAAGGCTACAAGGCAAGACAGGCGTGTGTTTGGGGGCTTCAAGCAGCACCATTTGCCTGGAGCTCGTGGGTCAGAGCTAGACGATAGTGAACCTTGAATGTCAGACTCAAAGTTGGCAGTTTCCCTTGCACTAAATGTCAGCGATGGCATTGGTGGTGTGCTTGGTGGGCAGGAGGTGCTTTTACACAATGCCTCTTTGATGAGCAGTGGGACAATACCATCCAAGTTTTGTTTCACACTTTGGGGAGATTAACCTGGAGAGGGGAGGAGTGAGGGATGGATGTTCAAGGACGCAGGCTGAATGAGGGTCTCCAGGTAGTGAAATCGGGCAACTGGAGAAGGGGTGTGGAAACATCTCAAAGGCACTCTCAGGGCTGAGTAGTGTTAAATGGGATTCATCCCAGCCCCGTCTGATTCCTTGTTAGGGAGGAGGATGCTTACCAACACCTGTCACCCACTTGAGTGGCACCAGCCTGAGAAGATAGGGACAGATGAGGAAACTGAGGCACAGGGAGATTTAGTGACACATCCAAGGTCATGTGCTGGACCCCGTCTTCCCACAGCACTGGTGTGTCGTGGCAGGGAGAAGAGAGTGATTGAAGAGATACATTTGTGCTTCTGTGGAGAGGATGCCTGGAGGGCAGGAAGATGGGACAGCAAAAGGCAAAAGCACTTGTCTGCAGGTGTCATACCTCTGGCTTCTTGCTAGACATGGACACTGAGTGTGACCCAGGCCCTTGCCTTCCAGGGACCCTCAGGCTAGTGGGACAGGCAAATGGAAGTGGTACCTCACAGTGCAGCAGGGAACCGTGGAGTGCTCAGTGCAGGGCAGAGCACCTAACTTTGGGCGAGGTAAGGCCAAGATATTTCGGAGGACTTTGAAGGATGCAGAGGAGTTTGCCAGCATGGCAGAGTACAGCCAAAAGCAGAACTTGGCATGTCCAGGGAATTAATTCACTCATCCAACAAATAACTGTTGAAGGCCAACCATGTGCAAAGTGCTGTGCTGGGCTCCGTGTGGCAGGAACTAGGGCTTTCAGAGTGAGGCCCAGTCACTGAAGTGCACCCTCTTAGTGGAGGGGTGTGAGTGCCACTCAGTGCCGTGGTTTGTTTTAGATCACATCTAAGGGCCTTTGGTGACAGGCGTGGGCAGCACTGTCTGCAAGGATAGAGGACAGTGATCGACCATAGAATTTTCTGGATCTTTCAGGATGTGACTGTCTGTGTGTTTAACCCATAGAGACTGCTGCAAGAGGTGTAGTGACCAAAGTTTGTCTGAAAGACACACAGAAGCAAAGGCAGCTCCCCACGTGCAGAGCAGCCAGTCCTGTCAGGGTTAACAAGAGCAGCCATTATGTAAGCTGCACCCAGATCCCGCAGGCAGTAGTTAATGCCTATTAACTAGAAAAGAAAACAGCCTTTATCGATGGGCAGATAGGATGTTAATTGGCTTTCGTTTACCAAGCGATTACAGGATCCATTTCACGGCTGCTTATAAACTCCATCCACTGAGAAACGGCCCTTCTGTCTGTGGAAACATTGCGCATTCCACGGGGTGGAGCTGGCGGCTGTATAGGGCCCCACCACACGCCAGCATATGCGGGGTCCTGCCTCATGGCTGGTCAGGGAGCGCCCGCGGGAGTGGGGCGAGTATGCGGGTGTGTGCGTGTGGATGGATGAGGACAGCCTGCGCACGAGGGGTTTATAGCACGCTTGGCGCACACCCTGGACTGGAAATTGCCCTATTCAGAGCAGAAGCAGCCTTTCTTGCCCCTTCCCAATGCTCCTATTGCTCTGGAGGTTTTTATGCCAGAGGTGGTGGAACCAAGGGTTACCTAAGATCCCACGTCCTGGTTCACATTTCCTGGATGATGCTGTTCAGTAAGTCATATTCACCATCGCCACCGGCCACCTCACGTTGCTTTCTGTTTGACGAGTAGAAAGATTGCCTGAACAGAAGTAGCCTGTGAAAAGGTAAACATTTGTCATTTGGGGCTGGTCTATGGAATGCCACCCCGCACCTGGCCTCTGGCTCTCCCCCTAACTCAAGCAAGGTGGTTCCCTCCTTGGCATTCCAGTTCAGAAAGCACCAATGCCCTAGGTACTTGTGAAAGGTACCCAGAGAGAACACAGTAAGCCTGGGCCTCCTGGGGCCACAGGACGCTGTCACCCGTGGTTGGAAATACGATACAGGGCTGGAGCGGTATAAGGGAAACAGGAACCCCAGCGCGGCGGATGAGCCAGGACTCTGGGAGGTGCAAGTGGCAGAAACCCAACCCACACTGGCTGAACTGGAGCAGTGCTTCTCCGGCTCCAGGACAGCAAATTCTGTGTGCTTCCAGCACCATTGTTGGGTTCCAGACTCCCTCCTCCCCCCTCAAGTATCCCCCTGCCGGCCTTTCTCTGCCCCCAGTTCTGTGTCGCCTCTGCCCTGGAACCTCACACCTTACCCACTTCCCTCCCCTGAAGAAAGAGGACTTCTCTGGCACAGTGGTTTCCTCAAAAGTCCCTGGTCTCAGTCTTTGGGTCCAGCACCCTGAACCCAGGGGAGTGTGAGTTCTCATTACCTGACCAGGGTCACCTTAGTGTTGAGGGGAGGGTCAGCCTCACTTTCTTCATGGTAACAGAGAGTGAGTGGTGGTTGCTGTCCTCAGAAGGGGACCACTGTGTGTGGGGACTGCCTTCTGGGCTTAAATGTCTCCTAGGGACTTTTACTCAATTGCTAAAATTACCAGCAGGTGTTCTTCACAGGTGGGGAGCTGAGCCTGTCCCCTTCCTGAAGCCCATTCATTCCAGCCCCCTGTGCCTGGGCCACCCCCAGGCTTGGGTCAGTTGGCGTGGGAGGAGCTGGGCAAGGTTTGGTTTTATTTTCACTGTTTAAACTTTTTTTTTTTGTAGAGATAGAGTCTCACTGTGTTGCCCAGGCTGGTCTCAAACTCCTGGGCTCAAGTGATCCTCCCACCTCAGCCTCCCAATAGTGCTGGGATAAAAGGCATGAGCCACGGCGCCCAGCCTGTTTACACATTTTTTGTTGAGGCATAACTTATGTTCATTAAAGTGAATGAACCCTAAGTGTGCAGCTGGGTGGGTTATTGCATCCGTATTTGTCCGTGTAACCAGCTCAAGGCACAGAGGCTTCAGGCCCCCTGTTGGCTCCTTCTTGCCCCTTCCTGATGTACCCCTCCAAAGATACCCACCATTCTGATCACCACAGATGTGTTTTGTGCTTGAATTTTTTAAATTGTGGTAAAATACACATAACAAAATTTACCATTTTAGCCATTTTTAAGTGTTCAGTTCAGTGGCATTAAGTACATTGACACTATTGTGCAACCATCACCACCATCCATCTCTAGAACTCTTTGATCTTGCAAAAGTGAAACTCTGTCCTCATTAAACACTAACTCCCTGCTCCCCCTCCCCCAGCCCCTGACAATACCACTCTACTTTGTCTCTATGAACTTGACTACTCTAGGGACCTCATATCTGTAGGATCATATGTCCTTTTGTGACTAGCTTATTTCCCTTAGCATAATGTCCTCAAGGTTCATCCATGTGGTAGCAGGTGACAGAATTTGAATGCATATACCACACTTTGTTTACTGTGCTTAAATTTTATGTAGGCAGAATCATTCGGTACATGGTGTTTTGTGTCCAGCTCTGTCTCCTCACTGTTAGGTCTGTGAGATCCATCCGTGGTGTTGCGCGTAGCAGCAGTGTTTTGGCGTTGTCATGTAGTGTCCCATTGTGAGATACACCACATGCATGTTCCTGTGGGTGGTCATTGGGACTATGTCGGTGGGTGGAGTGTGCTTATCATCACCATGATGCTGGACTACTCTAGGGACCTCATATCTGTAGGATCATATGTCCTTTTGTGACTAGCTTATTTCCCTTAGCATAATGTCCTCAAGGTTCATCCATGTGGTAGCAGGTGACAGAATTTGAATGCATATGCCACATTTTGTTTGCTGTGCTTGAATTTTATGTAGGCAGAATCATTCGGTACATGCTGGGCAGGTCTTCAGAGCTCCCAGGGGACTTGAACATGGCTCTAGGACTGTATATGGGGAGGCAAGAGGGAGAGGCCTCTACAGGAGACTTTAGTTGTTTAAAGTGAACAATTCAGTGGCATTTAGTATAACATACTGATGTACGACCACCACCTCTATCTAGTTCCAGAACATTTTCATCACCCAAAAGGAGACCCCATCCCCATCAGCAGTCACTCCCCTCTCGCCTCCCCCAGCCCCTGGCAGCCACTAATCTGCTTCCTGTCTCTATAGATTTGCCTGTTCTGGACATTTCATATAGATGGAGTCACACACTATTGTTACAACTGGCCTTTTGTGACTGGCTTCAAGTTTCACTATGCATCATGTTTTTGAAGTTCATTCACGTTGTAGCGGGTGTCAGTGCTTCATTTCTTTCTGTCTGTCTTTTTTCTTTTCTTTTCTTTTTTTTTTTTTTTTTTTGAGACAAGGTCTCACTCTGTTGCCTAGGCTGGAGTGCAGTGGCATCATCCTGGCTCACTGCAACCTCCAACTCCTGGGCTCAAAACATCCTCCTGCCTCAGACTCCCAGAGCGCTAGGATTACAGGCGTGAGCCACCTTGCCAGGCCCCTTTCTTTTTAATGGTTTTATTTGAGAGTAAATAGGTGGTCCTTAAGGCTCCCCTTTCCAGGACGATCACCCCAAGTGTCAGGACTAGAGGCTTTCAGGACCTTCTGCCCTGCCCTCTCCAGTGGCATCATTCCTCCTCTTTCGGGGCTTCTCATACCTCGTGAGCTGAGCATGTGAGCGAAGGTGTGAACTGGCAAAACCCTCAGTGCCCGCAGCTCAGGGAGTGAGTGTCGTGGGAGCAGTGAGGATGTGGAGCAGAGGTGCAGTCCCTGCAGCCAGAGCAGGGGGCAGAGAGCCCTGGGAATAGGGAAGGGGAGCCCCTCCCCTGCACAGCCCCCACCCTGCTGCTGTTGCATGTACTTCCCCACCCCGCTGCATACACCATCCTGCATCCCACCGCCCCCCACCCCCCATACACCCTGCCTTCCCTCTGTGTCTGCACAGTCTGGTCTCGGGCCCACAGATGCATTGACACCTGTCCTTAAGGTGCATCTGTTCAGCGTCTCCAGCTGCCTGGGTCTTTTGGGCAAGAGTCATCATCCACACAGTCTCCATCCACCTTCCCTCCCCAAACCCACTCCTCCACCTTGGGCGGTGGATGTGGAGCATCATGGAGCATTTGGGCTTAACCCAGGGCATGAAGCGAATGTGCACGAGGCCATCCAGATAGAATCAATGCCTGAAAAACAGAGACATGGGGGAGGAGAGACAGGTGTTCCTGGGGAAGAGTCCTGTACATTGGTCCTCCTCCCCCTGGGAAGTGGAGTGTAACCCACCCCTCACTGGGCTGGTTCCAAAGGGTAGAATAAGGAATGGGAAGTCCCTTGACAGGGGCGGCCTGGACCCAAGAGGTCCAGGTGGGTCCTGGGAGAAGTGGCATGCTGTCGGGAACCCCCATGTGATGTAAAGAGGAGGGCACCTCCGCTCTGTAGTCCCCCTAAAATCCCATACCCCCAGGCTAATCATGAAAAAACACATCAAACAAACTGAGCAGGGGCAGGACACGGGCCTGTCCTCCCCAAAGCCACCAAGGTCATGGGCAACCAGGCAAGACCGAGGAGCTGTCACAGACCAGCAAGGACTGGGGAATAACTGGTAAAAGCCAAAGGAAGCCCGGAGCTCTGTTGACAGTCATGATGGAATCACAGAAATGACAGTCACACTGACCAGGTCAGCCCAGGCCACCTGCCGGAGCCCCCTTCACTGCTGACACCTCGAGGGTCCACCTCCCTCTGTGGGGTCACTGTTCTGAGATCTGCAGGCAATGACAGACACTTGATGGGGGGCTCAAGAGGCCCCTGCTTTTTAATTCATCAGGTACCGCCCGCCATACATCACCATCCACCATACCTAATTCACTAATTCGCCACTGCTGGGGAACATTCCAGCAGAGGCCCCATGTCCAGAATGTGGGGTAAAGGTGGTGGCTGGGGTGCGAGCCAGCTGTGGGCTCTTCCCAATCGGATGTCCGGTTGGCATTTTCAGACCAGGCTTCTGCCAGCCCAGCCTGTGTCTGGCGACGCTGAGCCCAGCAGCCCGGGGCAGTGTCTCCTGGTCTGCTGTTGTTTTCCTTGCATGTGACGTCTGGTCTCCTCCTGAGGCTCATTATCTTAGGCTAAGTCCAGGATATTAGATTTTTTTTTAATCACACAAGGCCCTGGGTATCATCTTCTCCCAGACATGATTTCCACTGGCCTCTTCCAGGCTCTCAGGAACCAGCAGGCTGGGGCTGACTTCTTCCAAGTTCAGAGCTGGAGGTTCCCCAGCCCCCAGACACCATGGGTTGCAGTCCCTCAGGGCTGGCTTTCTCTGCCACCTTCCTTCTACCAGGCGGCCCTTTGGCACAAGCCCACGGCAAGGACTGGTTAACCAGAGTCCTCACCTCTGTGGTCTGGACTCTGACTTCTGTCCCCTCCCTTGATTCTGCCAAATGCTCAGGTCACCTTTTCCAGGCTCATGTCCTGGGACAGAGTCTCCCTGGGCACTGGACTCAGCCCCCAGGGTTCCTGGCCCCCCGGATCTCAGCCCAGGAGTCTGAGTCATCCACTTGGCTCTGAAGTTTGTGTTCCGGCAGCTTTTGGAGTTGCCGTCTTGAGTTCGGCCAGACTCTTGCCCTCTGCATCCCCCTAACTGGCTGTTCCTTTGGGTTAAGCAAAGTCTTGATTAAGGGGCACATTGCTCTCTAGGAGAGACATCCAGGATGATACGATGTTGAAACTGGCCTTGGTGGCCATGGTCTGCTTGAGGGGGGCCAGGGCTCCATGGAGAAGGACCTGGCCATGGCTTTGGAGTTTGCACCGGGTCCTGAGTGCCCTCTGCCCCTGGACTGAGCCAGGCTTCGCCATGTCTAATCTGCAAAGTGAGAGGCAGCACCTGCCCATGAGGGATAAAGGAGCAACTATGGTACCCCATCATTAGTGCTGATTAGTGCGGTGATTGTCACCGTTGTCCTCAGCCCAGCCTGGCCAGCACTAGCCAAGTGACCTTGGCCTCAGGCAAGCACCCAAGCTGCCTCAGCTTCCCCAGCTGTAAAGCAGAACAGAGACTCTTCAGTTAATGCTGGGCAGATTGGAGCACTCAGGCAAAGGGATGTCATGATCACTAACTAATAGCTGCTGTGCGTTGAGCGATGCATATGTATTCACCCCGTTCTCCCCTCCACAGGCAGAGGCAGGGACAGACCCACCCCAGTGAAGGCCCCAGGGAGCTGCAGAGGTCGTGGGTCAGAGTTCCATGGTCACAGAGTCTGGCCGCCATCCCTGTGTCCATTCTGCCTCATACCCGAAGACATTTTTAAGGAACCGTTCCAGACTACACCCTAGCACTGCACACAGATCCGATCCCCCAATTGATGACGCGGCACCTGTTCTTTCTGCATCACCTGAAACAAAGCAGGTGCTTCCTTTAGAGGGAGCTCAACTTATGCTCTGAATTTGAGGAATGTGCAGTTGAACTTTCCAATAGCTTCTGTCCTGGAGTGAGAACCACTGGGCGGTGTGCTCAGCCTAGCGGCTGCCCAGGTGTCCTTCACGGTAAATACTGACAGAAATAACTTCGCAGACATAAAGCTGTTGCCGGTCCCAGGATGTTCATGAGCTGCAAGTGGAGGCTGCGGCACTGAGAGTGACCGCTGGTTTCCCCAGGGAGACTGGACCCTGGAATGTGGGGATGGACAGATGGGCTCCCAGGCTGAACTCCAGAGATCCTCAGGTGGACAATGTCACCAGCACATGGGGCAGGGTGTGTGTCACTTGGGCAGAGTTTGCATGGTGCACACAGTGTCATAGGCGGTCTAGGATTCTAACAAATGAGTGGAGGAGAAAAAGGCGTTGCAGCGGGAATGTCTGCCCCACTGGGGTCGCTGGGGTGAGACCAAGGGTCAGTGCTCCAAACTCTCCTTTGGCTCTTTCCAAATATTGTTCTTTTTTTAGGAGCACACATTTACAAATGGCCTAATCTAGTGTTCTATCCCACACCTGCACCCAGATCCTGTTTTATATAAATACATCTTTGAGCTGGTGAGTTACATTTTCAGAAGGCAAAGTGTGGCCAACAGTCCACGTCTCCCCCGCAGTCAACACCTCGGAAGTACCGTCGAGTTTCGCCTCTTCCTAAAAGTCACAGGCAGTTATGCGCTTGCTTGTTTGCTAAGCAGCAAAGGTGCCACCACCCAACACGTGGCTGCCCCATGCAGGGGAGGAAAAATATCTTTCCCTCGCCCATCATAGGTCCACAGCTGAGGCCCCTATAACAAAAGACAGATTAACAAGAGCAAAGCATACACATTTATTTAATACAAGTTTTACATGACACGAGCGCCTTCATAAGGAAAGGAAGACCCCAGAAACAGGTAAACCTGAGTGTAATGGTCATAAACTGGGGGACTTGCCCCGGCCTTTTTGTTCTTCCTTTCCTCCAGGTATAGGCCAAGCACCTCCCACCTGAGGCTCTGATCACCGGCTCCAGGGGAGAAGGGTGAGGGAAAGGTGGAAGTGACCTTCCTAATCCTGCTGTTTTCCCAAAGGCCAACGTGCCATATTTGGGGGTAGCATGTCCTGAACCCCATCCTGCATTCTGGCCGTGGTCCCCAGGGCCAAGGCTGTGACTTGGTGGCCAGGTTGCTTTTCCCTCTTGCTTTCCTGAGCCTCAGCAAACATGAGTTACTCTTGACCACAGACAGCATCTTTCTGCCGTGACAAGAAACCTGAGGTGTGACTCCTGGGCTGGTTTCCACTGAATTCCTGAGGGACCTCCTCCCCCCTCCCAGTTCTGCAGTCTGCCCCACCCCATTCTAGAATTCACTTCGTGGTTGTCTTTTCTAACTTAAATTCATCTAAAGGACATTTTGTACCACTGCCTTAAAAGTAACTTCAGTACTGCCAGCAGCAAAGGGAGGCTGGGAAGAAACAAGGTCCGGTAGAAACAAAAGGATTTTAGGAAACCCCGGGCTCTCTGCTCTGGAGAGAGGGAGGGCAGCAGGTGGGCGTGGGGCCAACTCTCTCCTTAGTGTCTCCTGTGACCAGAGGCTCTGGAGGAGTCAGAACCAGAGCAGGCGGCTCTTGCACGATGAGACTGCAAGTACCAGCTGCGGTCACCCATCACAGCTCTGGCCTTGTCCTCAGCCTTCCCCTCTGCGCTGTGTCTCTTCTGTCTCCTAAGAGGACAGCAGTCATTATACTCAGGGCCCACCCTAACCTAGGACGTTCTCATCTAGAGATTTTACCTTAATGACATCCGCAAAGACCCTTTTTCCAAAAAGCGTCACATTCACAGGTTCCAGGTGGACAGGTCTTTTGGCTGCCACCATTCAGCCCCCTCTAGGCACCTGCCCCTGCCTTGCCCCAGCACCCTGTCACCCACAGGGCCCAGCACACTCATGGAGTTCTGGGCAGTGTGTAGTGATTTTGTCCATGTCCACGGGCACCACACCAAGGCCCGTCCAAGCTATCTGTGCAGAGATCCCATGGCAGATTCTCACCCTGGCCGGTGACTGAGCAAAGGATTGTCCTTGGGCACCATCACGAGCAGCCCTGGCTGTTCACAGGGGAGGGAGGGTCTGAAGCCGCACTGCCAGTCTGGGGAAACTATTCATCACAAAACCTGCGGCACTCTGAGCAGGAGTCTGTGGGTTGGGGGAGCCGCACTCAGCCACGGCACCTCACTACCCAGGCCATGGCGCCTCACCCACACAGCAAATGTCTGGATCCTCAGGAAGGCGGCTTCACAGCAGGCATCCACACTCAACATGCCCAGGCCACCTGACCCGGCCCCTCACTTCTCAGAATCTGCTGTAGAGAGGCCGTGCTGTACTCGCTGAGCGCCCAGGTGCCGAGGTGTGGGGGAGACCGCTAGGGTCCTTGGGGTCGGGGGTGGCGCTGGGCAACAGTCTGACACCACCGATGTCCGTCGGGAATGGGGTGGCTGAAACACACGGTGAATCCCACGGACTGACGATCAAAGGAAAGAGGCTTGGAAAGGTGTCTAGGGCCTGGTTTCTGTTTGTTCACTTAGAGTGGTTTTAGATTTACAGAAAAATCGCAAAGGTCATGCGTACAGAGTTCCCCTGCAGCCCACACTTCCAGTGTCTCCTTTCCATAATGTCTCGCAGTGGTGTGGCACACCTGTCACAACTAATGAACAAATACTGAGACATCGTTATCAGCGAAATCCACACTTCAGATTTTCTCCGTTTTTCCTGAATGTTCTTTTTGTGTCCCAGGATCCCACGTGACATTTAGGCATCATGTCTCCTTAGGCTCCTCTAGGCTGAGACACTATCACAGACTCAGACATTCCGCGTGTTTGATGACCTTGACAGTGTTTTCAGGAGCAGCGGTCAGGCGTTCTGTGGAATGTACCCCCATCGGGATGTGTCCGATGTTTCTCTCTGTTAGACGGGGTGATGGATCTGGGGAAGGAAGACCACAGGCCTCTGAGGTGCCCCTCTGGTCACATCATATCAAAGGAACACACTGTCCACGTGACTTCTCACAGCTAATATTGACCTAGATCTCCCGGGCGAGGTGTCAAGTTCCGCCACCGTAAAGTCACTCTTACCTTGCCCCTTCCCATGTTGTACTATTTGGGAGGAAGTCACTGTGTGCAGCTCACGCCTAAGAGGTGGGCAGTCACATCTGCCTCCTGTCGGGAGGAGTAACTGCGTAAATTATTTGGGATTCCTCTCTGTGTGGGAGATCTCTCTCTTTGCTCCTGTTTACTCATTTCCTCAGTTGTTTATTTATATCGGTGTGGACTCATGGATGTTTATTTTATTCTTAGGGTTACAATCATGACTGCTTTATTTTGTTGCTCAAAATGTTCTGGCTTTGGCCATTGGGAGCTCTTTCCGACGGCTCCTGTGACCCTCGTCATAGCCACTTGGTTTTGGTTTCTATTTTTGAGCACGTCCTAACCGCCTGGCACCTCAAGGTGCTCCAAGTTCATCCTTCCTTTCCTGCCCCATCTTAGAACCAGCTGCTGCTCCCAGTGCCAGGGCCATGGGCCCATTTTCAGTAGGAAAGAGTTGACTGCAGATGGCTCGTATAGCAGAATCTCGTTTGTGCTTTTTGCAAGGTTACTCACCAGCACTGAGGCCTGTTCTGGGGGCCTCTGTGTCATTCGCACTGTTTTGCAGTAACACATTAATTTATTGGGTAATTTTAAAGCATGAGAATCGAGGCCTCACAGAACACCTAGTGCACACTGGCATCTCAGTAGAGCTAGGTCCTTCATCCTTTCTTCCTTCTGGGACCCTCTGGCCTGGACAGTGGGACTGTCCCCACAGTTTGCTGAGTTTGGGGTATGCTCCTACAGGAAGGTTCAATGCAGGTTTCCACGGAGGACTCTGATTAGGGCCCCTGACTGTAAGCTTTCCTGCAACGAGCAGGCGGCCGTGCTGTAGGAAGATTAATTTTCTGAAAGTATTTCAGTGGACAGAGACTCTCAGGTCCAAGGTGACACAGGCCCACTGCACATTTGGTCTGGTGGTGGTGCTGGCCCTGAGCAGCTCCGGCCTCCACACCCCAGCCATGCCAGCCCTGCAGCACATCTCTACCTCCCGCTGTGTGACCTTGGCTGGCTGCTTAACCTCTCTGAGCCCATCTGCTCTGCTGGTAGGTACCAGATTTAAAAAAAAAACAGACTGTTTTTGATGAGCTGACAAGAAAGCCTTTTGTAAATGATTAAGCAATCCACACGGGACAGTGGCCTCAGAACACAGCTGAGGGCATCCTTCCCCCTGCAGGAGGCAGGACAGGAGAAGGCCGCTGCCCTGGCCTTGGGCATTCTGGTCCTGGTTTCAGGGGACTCGTGGAGGAGTCACAGACCCGAGCCTGCTGGCAGGAGGGGGAAGCCACCGTCTGTGAGGGTCTCCCAGTATCTCATCTGCCCCTCTTACTCCCCCAGGACCGAGTCTCCCGCTGACCTGAGCAGGCCTGGTATGGGTAATGGTGTGAAGGAAGGCTCGGTGCATTTGCGTGAGGATGCTGAGGCCGTGCTGTCCTCGCCCGTCTCATCGAAGGCAAGTACCCCCTGGCCTCCGGGGATGGGTGTTCTCCCAGGGTCCCTGCTGTCCTAGTCGGCCCCCCACCCCTAGCCTCTGGGCCCAATTGCTCCCTCTCCTGTACTCCCCGGGCCATGTGACGCAACCATCTCCATCTCTGCTGCCCGACTGAGGGTGGAGCAGCAGCAGGAGCCTCTGTCCGCTCCACAAGGTTGTGGGGTGGAAGATGCCACATCTCTCCCGCTGAGAGCACCACTTATGACACGAATCCAGCCAGCCCAGCCACCTGGCAAGAAGCCAAAACCGCGCCTGACGCAGTTTGGAGGCTGGGATGTCAGAAGGCATCCTGGATCCCCCTTTCCTCCCTCAGGTCATTGAATACTAAAGAATGAGCCAACCTCAGGGATGGTCCTGGAGGGTGGGTGCACTCAGGGTTTGCTCCACGTTCCAAAGTTCATCTCTGGTGTCCACACTTCAATTGAAGAAAAGATATTGCCTCTTAAATCAGGTCAGCCCTGTCATTGTTCATGGTAGAAGCTGGAGCCTTCACTGCCCTCTAAGTCCTCCCAGCTGAGCCTGAAACACCCAGACCAACCCAACCCTGCGTAGGAACCAAACCTCATTCCCAGGGCCTGACTCAGGTACCAGCACAAGCAGCTCTCAAAGTCCACTGGGTCAAAAGCTGAGGTGATGTCATCTTTCAGGCCTCCTGACCTTTCCCCAAATTCTAGATGACACTAAGGAGCACCAGCTGGGAGGACTCGTTTGCCAGGGTCACCATCAGGTGGCTGAGGCACAGGACAGGCATGAAGTTCAGTGAACTTCCCAAAAGAACAGGAAGAACACCTGGGCCAGGTGTGGTGGCTCACACCTGTAATCCCAGCCTGGGAGGCTGAGGCAGGAGAATGGCTTGAGCCCAGGAGTTCAAGGCTGCAGGCAGCTATGATCGCACCCATGCACTCCAGCCTGGGCGACAGAGCAAGACCCTGTCTCGGTGTGGGGGGATGGGGGGGTGGGAAGAACAGCTGGACATGGCTGTCCCTGGGCACACCAATGAGAGGGTGTGCGGGGCGGATCCCACCAAGTGGACAAGCTCGAGGCTGTGGCTACTGCGGAACCACCCTGGAAGTGCCCAGGTACCAGTCATTCACCAGACACCATACACAAGTGCCCATCTTCCTCTGTGCTGATCAACCCTGATGACATCGATCTTGGTCTGCTTGGCCAGCCCCATGGTGGGGAGGGTCACACTCTGTAAAGTCTCTTCTTTGGTTAAGAGGCTGAGCATCTTCTTATGGTGTTTACAGCCAACGTAGATCCCACCTGTAGTTTGCCCACTTTTTATGTGTCAGTGCCTTTGCCTGGTTCTTCATGTACGGGACCTCTCCATTTGACCAATATTTTGAAACTTCGACCCTTCGGTGTTGCCTGTGCCGAGCTCTTTGGACAACACACTTTAGTATTCATTAACAAGGAGCTGGAAGTGCCGGGCAAAGGCAATGACCTCTGCTGAGCAAGCAGGTCCTCCAAGTGAGGCTGGCGGCTATCTCCAGAGCTGCAGTTTGTGGATATGTGTTCCTGATGCGAAGAGTTGGTGTAATTTTGAGAACCACAAACTTTTGTTACCAGCCTGAGCAACATAGGGAGACCCCAACCCTACAAAATGTAAAAAGTTAGCCAGGCGTGGTGGCGCATGCCTGTAGTCCCAGCTACTCGGGAGGTTAAGGCAGGAGGATCACTTGAGCCCAGGAGTTGGAGGTTGTGGCAAACTGTGATTGTGCCTCTGCACTCCAGCCTGGGCAACAGAGCACGACCCTGTCTCAAAAAAAAAAAACAAAAACAAAAAACCAACCTACAAACTGCCTAGGAGATACCGTGATGGAGGAGATGGAAGGAAAGGCACGTCCACAGCACCAGCAGGGCATGTGGAGGGACATTCCATGGACTAGTCCATCTGCTCACAGTGGCCCACAAGGGGAGTGGTTGATCCGACTGATTCACAGAGAGGAAACTGAGGCCAGCAGCTGGTCAGCCTCAGAGCTGCTGCTGGGACCACCACCAAGCATCCACCATTTCTCAGAGCCCACAGAACCACACATCCATAACCTTGCTGTGTAACCCACAAAAGACAGGGGACCCCAAAGGCAGGCCTCCAAGAAGTGAGATCAAACCCCACAGCCAAGTTCAGACTTGGAATCTGAGATCAAACCCCACAGCCAAGTTCAGACTTTACAATCTGTTCCTCTGGGGAGGAGTGGCTGTGCAGTGAGGACAAGAAGCTTGAGCCCTGTGGGATGAGGCCGGAGTCAGGCCTCGGGGTAATCCAGGACATGTGGGAGTCAGACCCGGGCCAAGAGTTGGCCCTTTGCTGTTTCAAAGATGAGGACAGGGAGGCCTAAATGGTCATCCCAGTCCCTGTGGTCAGTCTGGGCAGAGCCAGGGCTCAGGCCAGATGTGTGGACAGCACCAGGCCCAGCCCTTCACCCCTG
>CM052442.1:85553111-85636360 GCA_028533085.1 Varecia variegata | reverse complement strand
TTTTTTCTATATATATTTTAGTTGGCCAAATAATTTCTTTCTATTTTTAGTAGAGACTGGGTCTCGCTCATTGCTCAGGCTGGTCTCGAACTCCTGACCTTGAGCGATCCACCCGCCTCGGCCTCCCAGAGTGCTAGGATTACAGGCGTGAGCCACCGCGCCCGGCCGAATTCCTAGTTCTAAATTCACTGCTACAAAGGTTTAAAGAACCCAGGTCAATCTGTTGCGGCTCCTTCCTCCGTCACGTCTACACGTCCTGTGTAGACCCACGCAACAGTGCTCTGTGTGATTCACGGTCACATGTGTCCATTCTTGGAACCACTAGCAAGGCCCTCCAGAGGGGGCCGGTGGGCGACAGGGCAAGGCAAGGATTCTGGACGCGTTATTTTGCTAGACGCTGGGCTGACCTGATTGGATGTGAGCAGTGGCTCTCGGGGTTGGTTGTACGGTTCCTTGTGCTTTTCTGTCTTTTAAGAAATTTCACTCCCGATTTTGATTAAAAAGGAGTGACTGGGAGGTGAGGATGTGGGGCGCGGGGTGGGGGGGTACAAGTGCACGTGCGCGTGCGCTGGTGGGCTGCTCACGTGGGCGCGGGGTGCTCCCCCCTCCCAGCGCGCTCACGCCCCTCCCGGCCCCGCCCGCAGAGTACAGCGGCCGCCGGCAGCCCTACCCCTTCGAGCGCATGATCTTCGGCGCCTGCGCCGGCCTCATCGGGCAGTCGGCCTCGTACCCACTGGACGTGGTGCGGCGGCGCATGCAGACGGCCGGCGTCACCGGCCACCCGCGCTCCTCCATCGCGTGCACGCTGCGCACCATTGTGCAGGAGGAGGGCGCGGTGCGCGGCCTCTACAAGGGCCTGAGCATGAACTGGGTCAAGGGGCCCATAGCCGTGGGCATCAGCTTCACCACCTTCGACCTCATGCAGATCCTGCTGCGGCACCTGCAGAGTTAGGGGCCTTGCTGTCGGCTGCTCTCGGGATGGTGGACTGGCGACCCCTTTGGTTTTCTGAACCCGTGGAATACGGTGTGCTTGGTTCCACCACGGGAAGCACGTCAGGGGCTTTCTGGAACAAGCAGGCGGGCCTGGGGGCCGGGGCTGGCAGCCTTTAAGGTGCAGTGTTGGGGCAATGGGCTCAGGGTCACTGCCACTCTCCTCTTCCCTCCATCGCAGGGGCTGCACTGCCTCGGGAGGTGTCGCCCAAAGACCCTGAGTCAGGAGTGGTCAGCTCCACCTCCTGGCCCTGTGTGTCCTCCAACATGCTGCTGATTCGAGTGTCCCTGTCCCCACTAGGCTCAGGGCCACACTCGCCTGTCCCTTCTTCTGACTCTGCCTGCGTGCCTGGCCTCCAGCCTGGGCAGGCACCTTTCCTGGCAGCCGGCCCCTGTCCAGGATGGGACAAGCCTCATGCTCAGTTTGGCCACAAATGCAGATCCCCTTGCCCACCCAACCCATCCTGCCTTCTTTGTCATTTTCCAGAGGGCAATGACTCCTCCATCCCCAGAGCCTTCTGCTCAGGAACAGCCTTCTCCTGAGAGCCCCATCCTAGTCTCTGCTGTCAGTGTGGGACCCCTAGCTGCCTACCCGGTTGTAACCTTCCCAGGAAGGTCATGCATCCTCCACAGGGCAGGGTTTGAAGCACAGACCATGACAGGGAACCACTTCAGGTTTGGGTCTGCCCCCCCCCAACCTGGGTATATCTGCTGAAATCTGAGCACCCAGCCACCGCCTCTAGGCCATGAAGCTCCTGCTGGGTCCCTGGCTCCCCAACCCCAGTGGGTACTTGGCCGAGACACGGAGCAAGTTAAGGCCCACAAGGGATGTCTGATTTCCATGAATGGAGCACACAGAGGTGACTGGTGGCGTTGACCCTCCCAGAGTGGGAGCCCCATGACAGTGGGTGGCCCAGGTTGGGAACTGTGGAAGAGCAGAGGCTCCCCAGGGAACCCCCAGCTAGCTGGTCTCTCAGAGAAGTCCCCAGGACCGCCAGGTATTGGGGCTCAGAAATACCCAATAATGATGTTTTGGGTTTCTTGGGTTTTTGTTTTGTTTTGTTTTGTTTTGTTTTATTCTTCAAATTGGCCAACCCTGGGTTTATTCACATCACAGCCCTGACAGGTCCGATCTGGTTCCAGGGCAAGGGGGACCTTGAGGGCTGTTTTCCATAGCTGGCTCAGCTGCCACACTGTGAAGGGCTCTGAGCTGGTGCCCCTGCCCTGTGTGCATTTCCCACCCCCCCCACCCCCGCTCTTCTTGCCTTGGACCTGCGGGTGTAAGGACCCCTCTCTGGCCTTAGCCACCAGCCATCCCTGACCTCATCCCCAGGGGCCCAGGCAGCCTGTGATGGCTGTGAGGGGGTGTCCTATTGGGCGTGCATCCCTTGGCCCGCACTAAGACTCGGTGGGAGAGGCCGGGGCAGCCTTCACAGGGAGATGGGGGCACCTGAGCCTCCCAACCCCCGGCAAGTGAGGGCAGCAGGCGGGGGCTCCACCAGGCGGGTGAGACCAAACAGGTGGTTGGGGAGTGCCCTCCTCTGGGCCCCAGGCCAGGTAGGAGAGACGAGGGGTGGGAGGGGCCCCAGGTCCTGCTGGCACGCAGCGTGCTTCCCCTGAGGTGGCTCCTGGCTGAGTGGGCTGTGGCAGTGCCGTCCCCCACCCCTGCACACGGCCGGGCTCTCCAGCCGCTGCAGTCACTCGCCTCCCTGCTGATCGCTGGTCCCGGTCTGGAGTTATATTTTGATGCCATGAAGACACTTTGTTTATATATAATGTTTATATATTTTAAAGATTTGTGCCAAGAGAGTATATTTAATAAAAATTGAAATGACTTATGCTCATGTCTTGTCTTCTTTGGCTCTGAGCCCCTCCTACCCTCCCCCAGGAACCCCAGAAGAGAGTTGATGTTGTTTTGATATATTTGTGAGTAAAGTTTGAATAAAAGTCTTGAATAAAG
This sequence comes from Varecia variegata, assembly GCA_028533085.1. Lineage (NCBI taxonomy): Eukaryota > Metazoa > Chordata > Mammalia > Primates > Lemuridae > Varecia > Varecia variegata. Next base: position 85,633,410 of record CM052442.1, on the reverse strand, counting down.
TTTTTTAATTCAATTGTTGCTGTTTGAGTTGTTAATACATACCATGATTTTCCAGAAGACACCAACTGTGCAAAAGGGTTTATGATAAAAAGTAGGTCAGCCTCCCAGTTCCCTCTGTAGGTGTATCTCCTCCTGGAGAGATTCTGCGCGTACACACTTGTCCCTTTGGGGACCTATGTGGCTACCCACAGTGTCAGTCAGGATGGGCCACCTCCGGCTGCAGCTGGCACAGCCCCAAAATCCACTGGGATTGAACAAAGCTTTCTCTCCCCAGAGCCCTGCACTCTGGGACTAGCTAAGGCATCAGGCCAGAGCAGTCACCTCCTGCAGGCCACCAGAAAGGGTCTTGCAGCAGCAATCAAGGCTCACCTTGCCGGCAGCCCATTGGCCAGGGCAACCTGCAGGGCCCGCCCTCCACGAGGCTGGACGTGGCAGCTGTGTGCACATGCGTATGCACACCTGGTTAGGGCGAGCAGGTTCCACTGACCCCCATCGCTTTGCTCCACGCTTGTGAGTCAGGACCCCGGTGGCTGTCTCATTGTTAGCAGTTGCAGTGTTCCCCCAGGACAATGCCCACTGATGAAATTTACCCATCCATCATGAATAGGCAACTAGATTGTCAGTGAGCTGTTGCCAGGACGTGGTGGTGACTCAGTGGGGACCGCTGAGCTCGTCCCCAACCCCCACCACATCCACACCTGATTTCTGGTTCACGTTCCAGGTCTCATTCCAGCTTCTACGCCGTGGTCAACCCCTCCCCACTCCCACCCTGCACTGTGGTGTCCCCTAATAGTATAGAGATGGGCTCATGGCCCTGTCTGGGCTAGCGACAGTGGGGAAGATGTTTGCTGGTTGCTTCGGAGAAAACTTCAGGAGGCACTCTCCCTCTCTCCGATGGCCTTGGGGGAAGAAACCCCAGCCCGAGCGGGTGTTGGAACCACCTTGTGAACACAAGGAAGGGACTAACCCCAGGGTGAGGCTGACACTGCAGACAGTAGAGCAGAGCTGAAGAGAGAAGCTGAATTCTTGGTGATGTCTGGGCTGGATCTAGCTTTACCTGAAGCTCAACTGATGCTCCACTTCCAGCAACATGAGTCACTTTCTCTGCTTTATTTAAGACAGAGTTGAGTCTTCTGTAACTTTTTGAAGCAAATATTGTTTTATATATCTCTTTGTGTTCACGTTCTAGTGTATCTATGATATAAGTTACTAGGAACAAAATTGCTGGGCCAAAGATCAAGGAATAGCAGCTCACACCTGTAATCCTAACACTTTGGGAGGCCAATGCAGGAGGATCCCTTGAGGCCAGGAGTTTGAGAACGGTCTGGGCAATATTGAGAGACCTCCCTATCTAAAAAAAATACCCATCTACAAAAAATTTTTAAATTAGCCAGGCATGGTGGCCCGTGCCTATAGTCCCAGCTACTCAGGAGGCAGAGGCAGGAGGATCACTTGAGCCCAGGGGTTCAAGGCTGCAGTGAGCTATGATTGCACCATGCCTGGCTAATTTTTAAAAAAATTTTTTGTAGAAAGGGGTCTCACTATGTTGCCCAGGCTAGTCTTGAACTCCTAGACCCAAGCAATCCTCCTGCCTCGGCCTCCCAAAGGGCTGGGACTATAGGTGTGAGCCACGGTGCTGGTTGGGTTTTGGTTTTGAAGATGAAGCCGACAGGCTTCCCAATGAGCTAGATATGAGGAGTCAGACAGGGAGGGGTCAAGGTGCCCCCAAGTTATGGTGTGACAGGACAGATGGGGCTGAGGTGACCAGGGGGAGCTGAGGAAAGATTAGGTGCTGTGGACACACTGGGTTGAGCCATCTGAGATGCCCAGGGCTGCAGAAATCAAACTGGGCTTTGTTGGCAAACATGTGGTGCCTAATTAATGAAGACAGCAAGAAAGAGAGGGGACCAGCAGGAATAGCCAGGGAGGTGACAGCTGGAGGGAAAAGAGGCCTGAAGACTGGCTTGGATTGGAGAAGGATGAAGTCCCAGGGACCTTGATGAGACTCACTCTGGAGATGCAGTGAGAGGACCTTAGATTGAGTTTTCAATTTGCGCCAATTTTTCCTTGTAATGTTGTTCACTTCTCTTGAGCTGAAGGTTGTATTTGCTTTGGTTTTTCTTTCTTCCCTTTTTTTTTTTTAATTCTTTTGTTTGTTTCTTTCAGCTAGTTTGGAAACAGTACATTGTTTTTTTCTACCACAGGGTTCTCAGTCTCACACTGCTGACATCTGGGGCTGGATCACGTTCTAGGGCTGGGGTGTCCTGGGCACTGTAGGATGCTGAACAGCATCCCTGGCCTCTGCCCACCAGGTGCCAGGAGCATTGCTCCCCTACCCCCAGTGATGACAATTAAAAAATAATCTCTAGATATGGCCAGTATCCCTTTAGAGCAGAATTACCCACTCCTTTGAGAAGCACTGATGTGGTTATTTTTATTTAGTTTTTTGAGACAGGGTCTCACTATGTTGCCCAGGCTGGCCTCAAGTGATCCTCCTGGCCTCAAGTGATCCTCCCACTTTAGCCTCCCAAAGTGCTAAGATTACAGGCATGAGCCACCATACCTGGCCTATTTTTCATTTTTATCTACATAATGGAAGTGCAGTTTCAAAAGTCAAACACTGTTCAAAGGAAGGCGAGGACGATGGCATTTCCAACTCCTCCTGACAACTGTTCTAGGTGTCACCGAGTGTCAGTGCTTCTGCGGCTCTCTGGTTGTGATCTCACTTTCCTAAGTGTAATGATGCTCCCTTTTGGTGGCGGTTGTTAGTTTTAGACACATGCCAAGTCAGCAGGACAGAAGGGGAGCGGCTTTACCCTGAGGTGGTGCAGACTTGGTACAGGTCAGGGAGTTCAGAGGCTGTGAATGAACAAGTGGTCCCAGCAGGGAGGGGGGTCATGCTTGTCACATTACAGGGCAGCAACAGCCCCACATGGGGGGCGGTCACTAGGCCTCATGCTCTCACCCTGGCAAGGGAAATGGCTGTGACTCATTTGTTTTATTCTCAGTACAGATGCTCCCTGGCTTACCATGGGGTTAAGTCCTGATAAACCCATCTAAAGTCAAAAATATCTGCCTGACGTGGTGGCTCACGCCTGTAATCCCAGCACTCTGGGAGGCCGAGGACAGAGGATCGCTTGAGGTCAGGAGTTCGAGACCAGCCTGAGCAAAAGCGAGACCCCGTCTCTACTAAAAATAGAAAAAGTTAGCTGAGTGTGGTGGTGCGTGCCTGTAGTTCCAGCTACTCAGGAGGCTGAGGCAGGAGGATTGCTTGAGCCCAGGAGTCTGAGGTTGCTGTGAGCTAGGCTGATGCCACGGCACTCACTCTAGCCTGGGCAACAGAGTAAGACTCTGTCTCAAAAAAAAAAAAAAAAAGTCAAAATTATCATAAACCAAAAATGCACTTAGCCAGGGTTGGTGGCTTGTGCCTGTAGTCCCAGCTACTTGGGAAGCTGAGATGGGGGGATCACTTAAGCCCAGGAGTTCGAGGCTGCAGTGAGCTATGATCACGCCACTGCACTCCAGCCTGGGTGATAGAGCAAGACCCTGTCTCTAAGAAAAAATAAAATACAAATGCATTTAATGCTGGCAACACAGCAGACAGTCCCTGACTTATAATGGTTCGATTTTTTATTTTTATTTTTTTTTTCCCCAAGACAGAGTCTCACTCTGGTGCCTGGGCTAGAGTGCCGTGGCATCAGCCTCGCTCACAGCAACCTCAAACTCCTGGGCTTAAGCGATCCTCCTGCCTCAGCCTCCCGAGTAGCTGGGACTACAGGCATGCGCCACCATGCCCCGCTAATTTTTTCTCTATATTTTTTAGCTGTCCAGATCATTTCTTTCTATTTTTAGTAGAGACGGGTCTCGCTCTTGCTCAGGCTGGTCCACCTGTACATTGTAATACAGACATGCACACAAACCAAGGTCACAGGGACAGGACGGACAATTTGAGTCCTTGACAGCCCTACTTCCCTTTTGCTGGGTCACCACAGCCTTAATGTGCCTGTTTGCCTGCGGTGACCTCTGTGTGAGAGCAGTCACCCGTGTACCTGGGGCAGAGAGTGGCAGCAGCGTGGGTGCACCCCACTCCCATTTCCTCAGCCTCTTTCTCCCATGTCCTCTCCTGTCCCTTGTAATCTGCCCACTGTGCTCCCTCATGGTGCTCATTTCTCCCATCCTCCCGCCCCTCCCCAGGCCGATGTTCTCCAACAGCCACCTTGGGGCTTTTCCTCAGAGACTTGTGTTTCTTCTCACTCCCTTTCCTCCTCTCTTTGCCCCCAGGCCTTTTGCCCCTGTCTCCCTTCTGCTCTGTTCTCCCTCCCGCCCAGGCCCCCCACTGTTCGACCCAGGCAGGTGCCACATGAACATGCCAGAAGCTACTTGCACAGGCCAGTGTCCGCCACCACCACCACTCGGCTCTTGTTCATGAAAATTGGCCTGCTCCTTTATTTGTCCAGAAGAGCAGTCCCACCCCCAACTCAAACTCCGCACACGCGCTTCAGCCACAATGGCTTCAGACCCTTCTGCCGCAGAGCCCAAGAGAGACAGTTTCCAGGCGGAAACACAACGTCCAAGTGGGGCCACGGCTCAGGCACTGCGGTGTGGAGGACGGTGGGGAGTCCCAGCCCTATCTTGCAGCTGGGGACACTGGGGCACACACAGAGGGGGCTGGCTTGTGTCCCACCGGTCCAGGACCAGACCTCAGGGCCCCAGGAGGGTCTGCAGGCAGCTAGGAGCCGGCCAAGTGTTGGTGAAAGTAGAGGCCGAAGAGACTGGAGAGAAGCTGGCAGGCAGCCGTCCACCAGATGAGGTAGGCCAGGACACCGCGGAGAAAGAGAGGTGCGAGCAAGCCGCCCAGGGCTCCGGCGATTCGGGCTGCCGTCTGCTGGGCTTCATCCTCCCCAGGGCCAACTGGGACAGCGCTGGCTGAGGACGGGGCGGGGGACAGTGGGGGTGCAGGGCCCAGGCCCCAGGAGTAGCCACCTGGGATAACAGGAGGATGGAGGGCAGTATGGGTGGAGGCACAGGAGGGGTCGGCCTCCCTGCCCCTACCCCAGGCCCCTCCTCCTGCCCTGGCCCCGCTGCCTCCACTCTTTGTGCTGGACCCTCCCCTCCCCTCCCTTCCCCTTCTTCCCCCTGCGGTTCTCACCCAGTGTCTTGAGCAGTAGTGTGCAGTTGAGGGTGAGGATGAGTGGCGTGAGGTACTGCAAGCTTACCACCGTCACGTAACAGTAGACCCGGACCACCTGGTGGGCAAGCAGCAGTGGTGGCTGCAGAGAGGCCTTCTGGGTTCAGGGTTCACTCATGCCTGAGTGACCGACCCAGAGACCTACCCTGAGCTCCAGGTTCCCTCCCAGCTCAGCATCCATACCCGCCGCTGGATCTCCCGGGCCTCGATTCGGCCAGCCTCCTTCCGCAGCTGCTCCACGCGAGCCTTGGCCAGGCACAGGTAGGCCTGCAGGTGGGGCCGGGTCACCGCCAGCCGCAGCAAGCACAGGGCCACCAGCACCCAGAGACGCATCGAGTCGAAGGCCGAGTCTGACAGCCTGCACAGAGGGGCACAAGAGGGGGCAAGAGGGCTAACAAGGCTGTCCCTTCACCCCTAGGATCTGTCCCTCAACCTCCAAGATCTTCCCCTGGCTCCTCCCTGATCCTCAGAGACTGGAGTACAGAGAGGCGCCCCCAGCCCCACCCAATACGCACAGGGAGAAAGGTGTTCCCCCAAAGGGCGCCTGTTGCAGGAAGTCCCGTGCAATGGGCTTTGTCCAGAGCCACAGGATGAAAAGGGGAGACAGGAAGCTGGTGTGCAGGAGGAACCTGGGAGGTGAGGGCAGGAAGGAGTGAGGCACCCCACCACTCCCCTAGCCTCCCCCCAGTCCCCCAATCTCCCCACCCACCAGGCGACCCACGTAACTGCAGCATGGGCCGGTCCTCTGACATGGTCAACGCATCGCGGTGGGTCTGGGCCAGCCGCAGGCCTGGGAAGGTGAGGAAGGCACCCAGCATGGAGCCCACCACTGCCAGCCCCACGCGGATGGCCAGCTTGGCCAGTGGGAGCCTGGGGAGAATAGCAGGTCAAGGGGCCCCACGGCCAGTCAGAAGCCTGCCTGTGGGACTGTAGGAGACTCCCAGCCTGCCCCTGTCCCCATTCCCCAATACCAGAACTCACGCCCAGTCCCAGCCCTGCTTCTTCAGAAATGGCTCCAAGTTCTGGGTCATGCTGGCCAAGCCTGGGGAAGATAAGGAGAGGATGGAGTACAGTGGATTCCCAGGGTCTCCAAGCCCATTCTGCCCCCCTCCCAGGCATCCTTTTGCTCCCCAAGTAGGAACGCACTAGTGGTGGCCAGGCCCTGTATCAAGCACTAGAACAACTTTGTGCTCTAGTTATGTAGGGCTGTCTTCAAAAAACAGAAGAATGCACCAAGCAGACACCTCTGATTGGGCTGGAGACATGGGGTGGGGCTGCTGAGCATGAGTTTCCTAGATTATTCCAGGAATCTGGAGGGGGATGAAGGACTCCTGCAAAGTCCTCCTGGAAGAAGGAATTCTCAACACAGGCCCCAAGATTTTCCAAAGATTAAAAGCAAATTAATATGAGCTCACAACCAAAATTACCAAACACACAAGGAAACAAATCACCATAAAGGAGAGCTGACAGAAAAATAATAGATAAAGTTTAGGCCTCAAGGACTTAAGAAATTGGCACTATCGATTATGTGTTAAATGATTAAGGAAATAAAAGCTGGAATCACAGAATGGGTGACATTGAGACTACCTTCAGATGACTGGATAGACTTGCAAAGGAACTAAATTAAGCTTTTCTAAAGAGAAAATATAATTATTGAAATAATAAGTTGTTAAATAGCACATTAGAAACAGCCAAAGGAGGAACTGATGAAATGGAAGACCGATCTGAGGAAATCACTCAGATTCCAACTCAGAAAGACAAGAAGGTAGGAAATATGAAGGGAGGCTAAGAGATAAGGAGAGCAGAGTAGAAAGCCCAGCATAAGTTAAATCAGAGCCCCAGAGTGAGAAAAGAGAGGGAACAAAGGGTCATGCTGGCCAAGCCTAGGGAAGATAAGGAGAGGATGGAGTACAGTGGATTCCCAGGGTCTCCAAGCCCATTCTGCCCCGCTCCCAGGCATCCTTTTGGATGTTATTGGAAAAGAGAGGAGTTATTGGAAAAGAATGGCTAAGTCTGCAGAATGAATGAAGCAAACAAACTATCAATCAGATAAATAAAAGGAAATCCATACCTAGACACACTGTAGCGAAACTGCAGAACACCACAAACAAAGAGATCACAAAGCAGCCAGGGAGTTAAGACAGATCACCTATAAAGGAATGACAATTAGGCTAACAGCCAATGTCAACTGCAACAACAGAAAAGGAACAAACAGAAAGCAAAAAAGGGCTGGGCGATGTGGCTCACACCTGTAATCCTAGCACTCTGGGAGGCTGAGGCAGGCAGATCGTTTGAGCTCAGGAGTTCGAGACCAGCCTGAGCAAGAGCAAGACCCCCGTCTCTACTAAAAATAGAAAGAAATTATATGGACAGCTAAAAATATATACAGAAAAATTAGGCATGGTGGCACATGCCTGTAGTCCCAGCTACCCGGGAGGCAGTAGGATCGCTTGAGCCCAGGAGTTTGAGGTTGCTGTGAGCTAGGCTGACGCCATGGCACTCTAGCCTGGGCAACAGAGTGAGACTCTGTCTCAAAAAAAAAAAAAAAAAGAAGTATTATTAGAGATAGAAGGAGTCAATACATCATGATAAAATAGCTGACTCACCAGGACAATCTGGCAATTCCAAATTTATGAACATCTTGTAAATTAGCCTCAAAATATATAAAGAAAACACTGATGGAACTACATAGAGGAATTGAGAGCTCTACTCTTTCATAGGGAGACTAACCTCTACTAACTGATGTGTCAAGGAGAAAAGATTAGGAAAGACAGAGATTTGAATTTATTAGAATCATAGATCCACAGAATATCTCTTTCAAGAACACATGGAATAGTCACAAAAATGGATCACATTCCAGACCATAAGGCAATCTTACCAAATTTTAAAGAATCTATTTCAAATAGACCATCTTTTGTAACTATAGTGCAATTAAGCTAGAAATAAATAAATTTTTTTAAGGTCCATGTTTGACTTTTTTTGTTGTTGTTGTTTTTTGAGATAGAGTCTTTTTTTTTTTTTTTTAACTATTTTTTTTTTTTTTTTTTGAGACAGAGTCTTGCTTTGTTGCCCGGGCTAGAGTGACTGCCGTGGCGTCAGCCTAGCTCACAGCAACCTCAAACTCCTGGGCTTAAGCGATCCTACTGCCTCAGCCTCCCGAGTAGCTGGGACTACAGGCATGCGCCACCATGCCCGGCTAATTTTTTCTATATATATTTTTTAGTTGGCCAGATAATTTCTTTCTATTTTTAGTAGAGACGGGGGTCTCACTCTTGCTCAGGCTGGTCTCGAACTCCTGACCTTGAGCGATCCACCCGCCTCGGCCTCCCAGAGTGCTAGGATTACAGGCGTGAGCCACCGTGCCCGGCCTGAGATAGAGTCTTGCTCTGTTGCCCCAGTTAGAATGCTGTGGTAGTAGCTCATCATAGCTCACTGTAGCCTCAAACTCCTGGGCTCAGGCGATCCTCCTGCCTCAGCTTCCTGAGTAGCTGGGACTACAGGCCTGGGCCACCACGCCCTGCTAATTTTTTCCATTTTTAGTAGAGACAGGGTCTTGCTCTTGCTCAGGCTGGTCTCCAAATCCAAATCCTGAGCTTAAGTGATCCTCCTGCCTCAGCCTCCCAAAGTGCTAGGATTACAGGTCTGAGCCACAGTGCCTGACCTGACATTTTTTTTTCTTAAGAGATGCAGCCAGGCGTGGTGGCTCACGCCTATAATTTTAGCACTTTGGGAGGCTGAGGCAGGAGGATCAGTTAGGCACAGAAGTTTGAAGTTGCAGTGAGCTACGATGCCATTGCACTCCAGCCAAGGCAACAGAAGGAAAAAAAAAAAAAAGAGACAGTCTCATTCTGTCACCCAGGCTGGAGTGCAGTGGCATGATCATAGCTCACTGCAGCCTTGAACTCCTGGGCTCAAGTGATCCTCCTACCTCAGCCTCACAAGTAGCTGGGACTACAGGCATATGACACCATGCCTGGCTGTGTCTAAAGTTTTAAAAATATTTATGTAATAATCCACAGGTCAAAGAAGAAATAATAGAAAAGTTAAAACACCTAGACCTGAATGATAAAAAAATATCAGTGAAAACCTGTATGAACAAAAATGAGCCTTGGTAATATATATATACCATTAAATGCTATATATACTATAAAAATAGAAGAAACTGAAAATTTATGAGGCAAGTATCCAAGTGAGAAATTGAGAACAAGAGAAGGAAGTGTATCAGTCCTACTCTGAAATGCCACACCAAAGGGGAAGGAGCAGAAAGGACAAAAGAAAACCAAAAAGAATCCTCAATTCAGTAAAAATACAATTCCTTAGCAAGTTCATTCCATGGGAAACACTCAAATTTGACCACTACATCCTAACACAAAAATTAACTGCCAGGAGTTTCAGGGCTTATGTGAAATGCAGAACTTGAAATATTTTAGAAGAAAATATAGAGTAAGTTTCTGATCTTAGGGAAGAGAAGGATATTTTCAAGACAAATACCAACTAAAATAATGAACTTCTGTTCCTGAAGCTACCAGACAGGATACCTGCGATTACAGTGGCTCAGTAGAGAAAATGTGGTCTGTGTATACAGAAGGAAAATAATGCCAATTTGGGCAAAAGAAAAAAAAAATAAAAAACGAGAAACTGGAACACTTGTGCACTGTTGGTGGGAATGTAAAGTGGTGCCACCGCTGTGGAAAACCATACGGTGTCTCCTCAAAACATTAAAAATAGGCCGGGTGCGGTGGCTTTCGCCTGTAATCCCAGCACTTCGCAAGACCGAGGCGGGAGGATCGCTTGAGGCCAGGAATTCAAGACCAGCTTGAGCAAGAGCAAGACCCCCTTCTCTACTAAAAACTAGGAAAATTAGCCGGGCGTGGTGACACAGGCCTGTAGTCCCAGCTACTCGGGAGGCTGAGGCAGGAGGATCGCTTGAGCCCAGGAGTCTGAGGTTGCAGTGAGCTGTGATGATGCTACTGCACTCCATCCCGGGCAACAGAGGGAGACTTTGTCTCAAAAATAAATAAATAAAAATGTAAAAATATAAAAATAAAAATAGGATTGCTATGTGATCTAGCAATGCCACTTCTTGGCATACATCCCCAACATTGAAAGTAGGTTCCTGAAGAGATACTTGTGCCCCCACGTTCATAGCAGCATCATTCACAATAGCCAAAAGGTGGAAGCACCCCAAGTGTCCATTCACAGATCAATGGATAAACAAAATGTGGTCCGTCCATACAACAAAATATTCATTCAGCCTTAAAAATGGGATTCGGTGGGGCTCGGGGCCCTTTGCCCATGGCTTCCTAGGGGGCTGAGAGCAGCCTGCAAGCAGGGGCGCAGTGACTTCCTGCCCCTGGCCTAGCTGGTGGCCCAGGGCCCCTGCGCCTGGGGGCTGCTCAGGGCGGGCTCCAGCTGGTATGTTTGGCTAGGTCAGCATCTTCCTAGCCCCACGGGTCCAGCGCCACCCCAGGGCCCCGCGTCCCACTTGCGTTTTCCTGACCACGGGACTCGGGCTACCCTGTCTGCCTGGCAGCGCCTCCCTGGTCTCAGCTCCAAGGGGTTGGGTGCAAAGCTCTGGACATCCAGGGAGACCGACACACAGTCAAGCGCGTCAAGTAGGTTGAAGACAAAACAGGTCATTGACATTTTTGCACCAGCTTTTCCACCTTTCAGCTTCTTTCCCGCTTTGTCAAGTTACTGGTTTTCAGCAAAAAAGTATCTCCAGGTTTTAATAGCCTTAGCTTGAGAAGAAGATTGAATGGAACTCAAGGGTAGTATCTACATGCCGTTCTTTGGTGGTTGAGATTTTTGGCCTATACGTGTTCTTATTTGATGAGGCCACGATAGCTGATCCACTTTGGGGTGATCCATCCCTTGGGAATGTGACTATTGCTATGCTCGGGCTACCTCATTTCTTTTCCTTTTTTTTTTTTTTTTTGAGACAGAGTCTCACTCTGTCACCCAGGCTAGAGTGCCGTGGTGTCAGCCTACCTCACAGCAACCTCCAACTCCTGGGCTCAAGCAATCCTCCTCCCTCAGCCTCCCGAGTCACTGGGACTACAGGCATGCACCAGCACATCCGGCTAATTTCTGTTAAATTATATTTTGATACCCTATCATAAGTTGAAATTAAATTTTTATTCCAACTGTTTCATTTTGTTATGTCATGGGCTAGCCCTATGTTAAGAATAATAATAGTTATGTTGTTACCCAGCCTAACAGTGACTCTGATACAGTTTGGATAACCCGGGACTGTCTTAAAGGTCACTGCCTAGTTTATAGATATTTGAATCAAATTCTTTTCTAAATTTGATAATTTGACTCAAATCAAATTTTTGCTAAAGTGTCAGTTTTTAAATGGCATTCTTTCTCGGAAGCACACCGGGCATTTAGAAAATAGTTCTTCCCTGGTGTGAACAGACCACTTTATTGCCAGTGGCACCATTTGTTATGCATTCAAAAACATTCTTATTGAGATACAAGAGGGGAAAGTATTGTTGTAATGTGATTGTTTCTTCTGTGTCATTTTTAAGCAAACTAAACATGTTCTGAAAGATGCTATTAAAATGTTTAAAAAATGGAATTCTAACACCTGCCACAACCTGGATGAAACTTGAGGACATTATGCTAAGTGAAATAAGCCCGTCATAAAAGAACAAATACTGTACACTTCCACCTTTATGAGGTCCCTAAGGTAGTCACATTTGTAGAAATGGAAAACAGAAGGGTGGTTACCAAGGGCTGGGGGAGAGAGACAGGGAGAAGGTGTTTAATGGGGACAAAATTTCAGTTTGGGAAGATGAAACAGTTGTGGGGACAGATGGTGGTGATGGTTACACAACATTGTGAATGTACTTAATGCCACTGAACTGAACACTTATAAATGGTTAAGATGGTGAATTTTGTTTTGTCTATTTTACCACAATAAAAAAAATGGAAAGGGAAAAAAAGACATACGAAAATGGGCAGCAATGTGAACAGGCATTTCACTGAAAAGGAGATATGAATCATGAATAAACAGGTAGAAGTGCTCAACTTTCCTGGTAATCAGCAAGTTCACATGGGCTATTCTCACATGGGTGAGAATTTTGGTCTTTCTCCTAAGACCCTTAGAGTCTGGTGCCAAGCAGAAAAGTTACATGATCCAAATTATGTTTTGAAAAGAACATTCAAGAAATAAAGATAAATGGTAAACTGAGAAAAATATTTGCAACTGCTATCACAAAGGCTAAATTCCTTAATATGTAAAGAGTGTCTACAAATCAATAAAAGGTCCAACAAACCAATAACAAAAACTGGGCAAAAGAAATAAACAGGCCTTTTCAAGAAAGGAAACACAATGGCTCTTCAACATATGAAAAGATGCTCAACCTCACTTATATTTCCACACATCAGATCACCCAAGACTTGAAAGTCTGAGGAAATACAGTCGGAAAGGATGTCGGGAAATAGACACATTCATACCTCTTTTCCTAAAGGGCAATTTGCAACATTGCCAAAGCTGCAAATGCACTTTCTTGCACAGGGACACATGCACAAGGCTATTCCTACATAACACTGTTATATAACAACCAATGTGGTTTCATGCAATGATGTCACATAGCAAAAGACCTAGATGTCCATAAATAGGGACCTGGTTAAATAATCATAGAACATTCATATAATGAATACTATGTAGCTGTTATAAAAAAATAACACTGTAGTGTCAAAGAACCCAGTACTTCCAACATTTATTGTTTCCAAGAGAAAAAGATAAAGTATAAAACCATATTTTGTGTGAATAAAAGAAAGTGGAGCTACAGGTTTCCTCTGGGGAGGAGAAGAGTGAAGGAGGGTGATTTTCACTCTATCCTTCTTGTACTTTATGAATTTCATATAATTTACCTATTCCCCCACAATTAAATTAGAATAGATAAATATTAAACATCATGGCTGCTGGGTAGGGCACAGACTGGGGTGGAACAGAAGTACCTGTGTGAAGAGCTATAGCCGCCAAGTGTGTCCATCAAAGAGGGGACTTCCTCTCTTCCCCAAAGCCCAAGAGGGCACCCAGGTAGCAGGCACTTGAGGCTCAGGAGCCATTATGGTCACTAATGGAGACTGCTCGGGCCCCGGGAGTCCCCTCCTACATCTATTTAATACTATGTGCCCAATGGGCAAGCCAGTTAAGCTGCCCTGGTCAAATTACACAAGGGAGTGACAGTAGCAGTGGCTCCACGCTGGGGAACACACTTACCTGGCTCCAAGCCCAGCTCAAGGGTCTCCTCCCGCACCACCTGCACCAGCATGGCCAGCAGCAGGAAGAGGAAGGCGAAGGTCAGGCAGACAGAGCGCTCGCCCCCCTCCTCCGTGCCGAAGTACAGCCGGGTCACAGTCAGGAACACCTTGCTGGGGGTGGAGCTAAGGAGGCCTTGGGTGCTGGTGCCAACTGTCCCCAGCCCACTCCACTACACCTATTCCAGGACGCCCCAGCTTCAGGGCACAAATGCCCTTCCACAAATTGGCCATGGGAGTGGCCTGGAGGAGTTCCAGTTTTGGGTCTCAGGGCCCAGATCAGGGTGTGAGCTGGTGGTGTTTATTCAGTGGGAAGTAGTCTCATCACACCACTTGTGGCCAATTATGAATGGCCACCAAGTCTGTGTGGCTCCCCACACCCCTGGCCAGGTGACCCTGCCTCCTTGAGTCCCCTTGCCTCCTGGCCACATTCGTATATCTTGGGAAAGCTATCAGAGATACAAGGGCTGCAGCTCCAAACCACCCTCAAAAGTCACACAGGGCTTTTGAGAACCAGTGTGGGTCTCAAGACAGTTTTTCTTTCCCAGAAGCCCACTCCACAGGAGTGGTATTTTTGCTGTACTTTCTTAGACTTGGGTCCCCAAAGTCACATATTTGCCTCTGCTCTCTATGCTGCTTAATAAAAAATTTGCAGAGGGGGCATCTCTTTCTCGGCCCCTGAGTTTGGGTGGCCTGGTGATTTGTTTTGACACAGAGAATATGACAGATGGGCCGGGTGCAGTGGCTCATGCCTGTAATCCTAGCACTCTGGGAGGCCGAGGCAGGTGGATCGTTTGAGCTCAGGAGTTTGAGACCAGCCTGAGCAAGAGTGAGACCCTGTCTCTACTAAAAATAGAAAGAAATTATCTGGCCAACTAAAATATACATAGAAAAAAAAAAATTAGCCGGGCATGGTGGCACATGCCTGTAGTCCCAGCTACCCGGGAGGCTGAGGCAGTAGGATCCCTTAAGCCCAGGAGTTTGAGGTTGCTGTGAGCTAGGCTGACGCCACAGCACTCACTCTAGCCTGCGCAACAAAGCGAGACTCTGTCTCAAAAAAAAAAAAAAAAAGAGAATATGACAGATGGGGCAGGGGTGGGGGTGGGCCGACTTCAGGCAAGCCACTGCCTTTGCTTCCTGTGGTTTCTACTGCCACCAAAGAGCAAGACCATGTGGAGTGGTGATGAGCCGACCCAGCTGAGCCCAGCCAAGACTACCCACCCACAAAGCTAGAGCACAAAAAACAGCTGCTTTATGCCACTGAGCTTGGGGGAAGTTTGTGGCACAGCAGGGGAAAACTGCCACACCAGTGTAGAGCAAACCATGAAGGCTGGGTCCCCACATGCCCTACCCAGGGAGCCAGAAGGAAGGATACATGGAGAAGGCCACAGTAAGCAGGCACCAGAACACGGCGATGTTGGTCTCCTTGGCCGGGCCCAGCACATAGTAGTAGGTCTCCGTGAAGAGGTACACACCACCCGAGTATACGGCAAAGTCCACGAACCACTGGTACTCCAGGAAGAAGTGTAGGACTGCAGGAAGCACTCCACTGAGCTCCTGCCCAGCCAGCCCAGGACTCTCCCCAGCCCAATCCCAGTGAGGATGTGGCAACCTTCAAGGGCCCAGGGAGGAGAGTTTGGGGACCAGTGCTGGGCTGTTACCTAGGGCATCCACGGTTGTGAGGGGACAAGTTTCCAGCTGGAATGGGGTGTCTCGGGGCACAGACAGTGGCTTCTCATCACTAAGGCCATTGGCCCACCTGGGGGGATGGGGAAAAAGAAGGCGGCAGGTGAGAACGGCATCCTACAAGCACCTGGGAGGCTCTGCACACCAGGGTGTGGGTACCCCCACCCACAGAGCAGCCCAGAGCACACTGCCTGTAAACGTGAGATGCTAACTTGACAGTGACCATCTCTTTGGACTGGGGCCTCTCTGATTCACCTGTGCCCGGAGCAGTGCACAGAAATGAGGGAGGGCAGAACCTGGAGCCCCTGGGCAGGAACAAAGCTGTCCCCACGGGAGGAGCTGCCCACCCAGGGCTGAGGCTGGGCCCTGCTCACTCACCGCTCCTTCCTGCCTCTGGGCCTCTGCTTGCCTGCCAGGGCCCGAAGCTCCTCCTCCGACGGGTGTTTGTACCGAAACAGACTGAAGGCAAAGCAAGGACAGGCAGTCAGGAAAGCTTGGGCATGGGGCATTGAGGCAGTGAGTCCCGAACCCAGGGACTTGGCTGGGCCAGGGGAAGCCCTGGGAGCAGTAGGGGGTGGGCTGGGGAGGTCTGGGATACCCCTGAATCTGCTGGCTGACTCTCCTGGGGAGGCAGGCGTGTGCATTTTTCTAGGGAGAGAATTCAGTTTCCTCCAGCTTCTCAGAAAGGGTCAGAGACCCCCACAGGGACAGAAACCAGAGCAGGGTTGGAGGGATAATCTCTAGCCGGAGTAAGGGTGGAAGGAAGGCAGGAGTAGGGGACGTCAGGGGCGTGGCTGTGGTACACGGGATCCAACGTGCGCTTCAAATACATGCAGACTGTCGCACTTCAGTGACTCCTCAATAAAGTAGTTCCCCCAGCCCCAGCTGAAATAAAGGCTGCACAAGGCAGCGTGGGCGTGGCTACGCCTGGCCCCTCCCACTCAGGGCAGGGCTCACCTGCCGTTGCAGAGCAGCCAGCGCGCGAAGGAGCAGTGTGGCGCCAGCCTGTGCATGAGGGTGGCAGTGAGCAGGGTCACCACCAGCTGCACTCCGAGGACCGCCTGGGGGGAGGGGACATGACGGGCAGTGCCTGCCAGAGAGTCACAAGCTCCTTCCCCCAACCCAAGCTATTTATAGAGAAGCCGGGCCAGATGGGGGAGGGTGAGACTCTCTGGCTTCAGTGGCTTCTCAGGGAAGAGGTCCCCGGGGGAGCAGAGACTCAACTCTGGGAGCCTCTGCTGAGAGCGGAGCCCCTTCACCTGGCCTGGCTCTGCGCACCACCCCACCCCTGCGCCACCCACGTCACAGGCCAGCCCACCCCCCACCTGGCTGGGGTGTGGGAAGTGGAGCCCATAGGGTTCGCCCCCAGCCTCTGCTATGGATTTCCCGTATTCATCTCCCCCAGCCTCGGCTTTCTCATCTGGAAATGGGGGACTCCCTATTCTGCTTCTTGTCTTCGTCACCGCCACCTTCTAGCCCCGCGAGCCCCGCACACCCAGGGAAAGTGGCTCATCTGCCACCGCCTTGCACACCAACCGGCCTTGCACACCAACCGCGTCTCGGTTGAGCTTCTTGGCGTCACCCTGGTGGCTCCTGCCCCTAAGTCTGTGCCACCTTAAATGGTCCCTCCACCCCCACCCCCACCCCTGGAATCAACCTCCTTGCAAAAACATCTCCGCTCCGGGCCCTCCCCACTTCAGCATAAAGGCTGACACGTTGGAGTGGGATGACTTACTTTAAATTGAAAATTTTCTTACCAAGTTCTACATAACCCTTTAAACACTAATTCAGAACACGTTTTCATACGCTCATTTTTAAACGTTTTAGAAGGATCATTCTGAAGCTGAAATTGGGTTTTCCTGCTTGAGTGCAGTAAATACCCATTTGCTATCAGTAATTATGTAAAATTATGTGCTCAGGAGAGCTGTCTACTAGTCTTCTGGTATTATAACCAACAATTAAAATGAAATAAAGGTTACTTAAATGGTAAAATTAATTATTAACATAATCCCTTAATCAGGCATAAATAAGCTAACTTTAATAGGAAAAACTCTAGTGTGATGGATACCGGGCCTCGCGCTGCAATTCACAAGAAGTGCTGGGAAGTCCATCACTAAAATTACCGACTATAGGACATTTTCTCTATGCCTGTGACTTGGAAACCGAAAAAAGAAATCTTTTTTTCCGTAATAAAATGCGGTGGGAGGCACCGTCATCCTAATCTCCAAATCCTTGTCGCTCACTGCTCGCCCTCCCCCGCACCCAAGTGCAGACTGGTTGGCGGTCCACCCGGGTTCCTCCAAACCCAGTGGGCCAGGCCTCTCCAAAGTCCTCCCTTCCTTCTAGGACCCCCTCCCCTCCACGCCCCCCTAGCGTCTCTCACCAGCTGCTGTCCGAACATCGGGGCCTCGGGACAAGCTCCAGCCTGGAGACCACCTGGCCTCAGGTGGTCTCCTCCGCTGTCTCCCCCGCCCTCCCTACGTCAACCACTGGGGTCTCAGAGGCCCTACTGGACCCTCGGGCTCTCCATCGCTGACTTTGTCACCTCCAAAACCTCCCAGGGAGAAGACCTTGCTGGAGGGTGGCGACCCTCCAGCTCAGGCTCCTGAGGTCGGTCCAGGGATGTGTCTCATGGCCCCGCCCCCCAACAGCCTCCCGTTTCAGGGTCAACGCTCTGCAGATATCTCCAAGGAACTTCTGGAGCCTTCTATCAGCCCATGTCTCTTCCTTGCTCTTCTCTGGATTTACGATCATCGAACCCAAGAATCCTACTAAAATCAATGCAACCTTCCTCCATCCGGTTCCCGAGAGCCCTGGTCCTCACCTGCTGCAAGCGTCCGGCACCCGGCCTGGAACGACCCCCCACTTTCAACAATCCCATTCATTAATGCACTTCCTTCAGGCCCACCTCCAACGTCCCGCCTTGGGGATCCCCCCCAGGCAGGGCCAGACCCCCCTCCCACTTCCTGTCCGTCCCTCTGCCCAGGCCGGACCCCTCAGGGAGACCCCCACGCTCCTACAGGACCCTGTCCCCAGAGTGGGCCCCAAGAGGACCCCAGACAACCCTCGCGGGGCTCCAACGTGCTCGGGTCCCCAGTTCCCTTTGCGGGACCATGACCCCTAGGCAGGACCCCAGGCCCCAAGGGATCTCCAAAAACCAGAACCCCCAGAACCCTCAGGGGCTTCCAGTCCTCTCGGCACGACCCCCGCCGGCTCCCTCGGAGGCCTGCAGCGAGACCAGGCCCCCAGAGAGGGACACACAGCCCTCAGTGTGACCCCACGTCCCTCACAGCCTCCAATCCCCACAAACGGACCCCATCCCATCGGCGTCTCCCTGGACCTCCTCGGCTGGACCCCGGCCTCTCAGGGCACCCCACGCCACAGAACGCTCGCTCACCATGTCGCATACTGGAGCCCAGTGCACAGACCCACGGGCCTATGGCTCGGGTCACTCCTCGGGAACTCGACCAATCAGAGCCCCACACTGGTGTGACGAGCAGCTCACGCAACCAATCATCGGGTTCTGGACGGCAAATCGCGAGGGACGAGGGGGTCGCTCGCGTTGCATGCCAGAAGTTGTAGTTCGGACCTGCTGGTTCTGAGCTCTGAGTCCGGGCTGTATCTGAGAGCCTGTTAGACGGCCTCTGTAAGGCTGTCTTCTCACCTACACCCATCTTGCAGGTCTGCTGAGAAAACATTCATCCACACACTGTCCCCGGAGGGACAGGTTTTTTTTGTTTGTTTGTTTGTTTTATGGCTAGTCATGTGGGGACAATTCTAAGTGTTGAACGTCCCCCATCACGGACATCCAATGGCTCCCACTGTCTAAACTCCTAAGCGTTCAAAGACTGAATTCAGACCCCTCTGCTTGACTTAAATCTGCCTCCCACTCTATTGTACACACTATAGTACAGCTTTCCACCTGCCATGCTATCTAATAGCTCCAGGCCTCTGTAAGTATCCTCTGTCTTGGAATGCCTCCAAGGATGCCTCAATCTTTCTCACCTGAAAAGTGCCTTATTCATCTTTATCAGCCAGGACTCTGTTGTCCTCCACAAAACAAACAAACAAACAAACAAACAAACAAAAAAACCGACTCAAATGGATTTTTGGCTCATGTAACAGAAAACGCTAGAGGTGGGGTCAGCTTCAGGCATGGCTGGATCAAAGACTGGCTGTCATTCTCGGGAATCTCATGTTCTTGAAGTGTTTCATGGCTTGGAGGAAAGGGCTTCTGATGCACCTAAGTGCCTGAGTTTTGCCATCTGTGTTTCTCTGGATGAGTGTGTCTCCCTGAGCATGGACATAGATTGTGTAGGACTGGGTGTCTGAGGGCCCTTATGAGGGTGTAGTTCATTGCCTTGTCTCCGTGGGTGTTTTTGCCTTTATGAGCACGTGTGGATGTCTGTTTGCAGGGTATTCATCATTTGTGACTTTGGTCTTCTGGATTCAGAGAGTGTCTCCTTGAGAGAATGTGGGTGACAGTGACAGTTGGGGTCACTGAGATTTCCCGGGACCTTCACGGGGGCGACAAGATGCCCCTCAGGGTCAGAGTATGCAGATAGGATCCAGAGAAGCTGGGATTAGGGAGAGCATCAGAGAAGTCAAAGGTGCCAGGCGAGGGGGACCAAGAAAGAAAGGAAGGGGGTATTTGGCTTGGGGCGGGGGACTGATTCATGTCCTCCCTCCAGCATGACTGGGTGGCAGAACAATTGTCTCCATTTCACTGATGAAGATACTGAGGTTCTGAGAGGCCCAAATCTCTGCCTCACACCCTGATCTCTTCCCTGGGCCCCCAAGCTCATGAGTTAAAGTGTCACTCAGCGCTCCCTTGTGGTATCCACTGGCAGCTAACAGGAATCTGGCCGCAGGGGTGCACCGTCTTCCCTTGGACCTGCCCTTCCGCCACTTCTCCATTGCAGAAAAGGCAGCTCCAACTTCCAGGGGCTCAGCCACAAACTCTGGAGTTGGTCTTGGCTTTTCTCTCACCCCACATATGAACGGGGCTGATGGCTCCATTTTCCAAGTGTAACCACAGTCCAACCCGGCTTCCGCCCCTTTCCAGCCTCCACCTCGTCTAGCCTCTGTCATTGCTTGCCTGTAGTCACCTGTTCCCTGGTCTCTGGCTTCCGCCCCCCACCCCATCCTCCAAAGCTGTTTTCCCCTGAGCAGCTTGTTCCCCTGTGAGCACCTGAGCCAGACCACACACCCCCTCTGCTCACAACCCTCCATGGCTCCCACCTCGCTGACATCAAAAGCCAAGGTCTTCTCTTCTACATTGGACTTTCTGCATACTCTGCCCTCATTGTTTGCTCAATGCTGCTGTCCTACATTGGAATCTTCGTGTACTCTAGTGCTCATCCTTACTCAACATCTCTGCTCTACGTTGTGCATCCCTCATTCCCTCTTCCACAGTGCATATGCCATGTTGTCACTTTTACATTGGAAGTTCCACGTACTCTGTTCTTCATTGCTAGTTCAGCATCTTCTCTACACTGGATGCGCCTGTTCTACACTGGCCCTGCCTTGATTCTTGCTGTCCATTGGGCAAGTCCACGTTGTCTATGCTACACTGGGTATTGCAAGCTCCCTGATTGTCCTTGGATGTCCCTGTGTCTATCTACACCAAACATCCTGCATTCTCTAACCCACATTAAGGTCCACACTCTCATTCAACATTTCCTGGTCTCTATT
Source organism: Varecia variegata (assembly GCA_028533085.1). Lineage (NCBI taxonomy): Eukaryota > Metazoa > Chordata > Mammalia > Primates > Lemuridae > Varecia > Varecia variegata. The sequence continues at coordinate 85,612,568 of CM052442.1, read as the reverse complement.
TATGGGGGTCTTGAAAACACCTCTCTCAACATCTCCCATGGATGCCCCAGTGCTTTGCCTTCCAACACTGCATTTGTACCTGGGCCACTTTTCCCGCAGGTGTTTCCAACCAGTGACTGAGCCCCTGAGGCCCTTCTAACAGTGACATTGGCCCTGGCTGACGTTACTGTGGTGTCCTTGTCTGTGGATGTCTTTCGAATGGCTCAGCGCTGTAAGACAGTTCCACATGACCCTCCTTCCTTCTCCTTCACGAGGGGACAGAGCTGGGGGCTGACCACAAAGGCCTTGCTGGAAACTGGTTCTCTGTCCACTGCCCTCTTGTGGTCCAGGACACCTCAAGTTCTACATGTATGATTATAGCACAAACACACACATGACATGTGACACAGCCCTTGCTGGGTTCTCAGGCGCAGAGCCTGAAAACATAGGGTGGGCCCCTGAAAGATTTAATTAATTACTTTTTTGAGACAGGGTCCCACTCCATCGCCCAGACCGGAACCCCTGGGCTCAGGCTCTCCTCCTGCCTGGGGATACCACCAAGCCCGGCTAATTCTTTTATTTTTTGTAGAGACGGGGTCTCACTACATTGCCCAGGCTGGTCTCAAACACCTGGTCTCAACAGATCCTCCCGCCTCGGCCTCCCAAAGTGTTAATAAATTAAGTCACCCTTAATTTATTTATTACAATTTCTATTTTATTACTTTTTTTTACTTTTGGCTGAGAAGCACTGAATCCAAAGCTCACCATTGATCGCCACCTTATGGCACATAGCAAAAGTGCAGTCTCCTGGGGACGGGAACCCCAGCCAGGGCTCATCAACCGTATGGGGATCTCCAGCCTTAGAAAGCAGCTCACATTTTAATGAACTCCACACTGGGTGCTTAGCCTGTGGGCATTGACCTCAGGGACTTGCTCAGTTTCTTGTTTACCATGGAGGTGAGATCCAGAGGCTGGGAAGGAGTTCTCTCCCGCTGTGCCTCAGTTTCCCCAGGGCACTTCCGGAGTCCATTGATCACTGGAGTGGGGACAGTGACTCACCTTTCCTGCATGAGGGAGGCACCAGGTGGAGGGGATTTAAGAGCCGAATTTGGACATTCCATGGAGGCGCTGATCACCCCAATACCAGCCTCCATCCCAGCAGGTTTCCCCAGAGCAAGACATGACTCCTCCATGGCCCCCACCAGGCCAGGGCTTCCTGTCACCCATGGCACCCTCTTCCCTTCACCCCACCTTCAAGCCATCCTCCAAACACACCCACAGAGTAACCGCACCTGCAAACGCTGGCTCCCCTGCCCCCAGCCCCCTGCTACAGGAGGTCAGGGAGGGGGCTGGTGCACACTTTGATCATGTGGTGTCCCTCCCTTGGAAACCGAGGACCCAAGGCGCCAGCCTCACTGGGAATAAGAGTGTCAAAGACTGGGAAGATCCTGCAGGACAAACCTCAGCTTGGGGCTGGCATGGGTCTGTGAGTGACATCCTATACTCTGCCTCACCTTCCAAAACAGGTTCTGTCACTTACATATTTTACCCTGTCCCCTATCCCTCAAAGGAGTTGGACCCATAGTCTTGCCATAGTCTTGGCCCTTTTTGTCCACTGTCTAGGTCTGTGTGTGCTAATGGTGGAATTTTACTGAAGAAGCGCTGCGGTGACCCAAGGGATAAAGGCCTTGACATCGTCAGGCAAGCTGCCCCGCCCTCCCTGGCTGAGCTGGGCTGGCCAATCAGCTTTGGATCTTGGCTGGCAGAGTGATGGGAGGAGGTGGATTTTTTTTTTTTTTTTTTTTTTTGAAGACAGGCCTCTCTGTCACCCAGGCTGGAGTACAGTGGTGCGATCACATCTCACTGCAGCCTTGAACTCCTGGGCTCAAACGATCCTCCCGTCTCAGCCTCCTGAGTAGCTAGGACTACAGGTGTGTGCCACCATGTCCAGCCAATTTTTTAAGTTTTTGTAGAGTTGGGGGTCTCATTATGTTGTCCAGGCTGGTCTCAAGCAATCCTCCTGCCTTTGCCTCCAAAGTGCTGGTATTACAGGCGTGAGCCACCGCTCCTGGCCCGGAGGCAGATCTTATAAACCTTGATGCCAACCCACATGTTTCCCACCTTCCTGTTCAAATATATGATCCCCAGCTTTTTACCTGCTGGGGACACTACAGAAGGCTTCCTGGGGGAGGGTACATGGAGATGGGCCTTGGAAGGTGGGAAGGAGTTTGAAAAGGAGGCGAGTTGAGGGAAGTGCTCCGGGAGGAAGGACCAACATGGTGGCATGTTGGAACTGCAAGTGTTTCTAGGGGACTGGGGGTTGGGGGTGGAGAGAGGTCAGGACACGACAGAGTGGGGGCAGGGGAGCTGAGGAGCTCAGCTTCCTCCTAAGGATGAGTGAGGGCCAGGGCAGGGCAGAAATCAGATCTTGAGTGTTATAAAAATCCCACTGAAAGCCGGGATGCACTGTAGTCCCAGCTACTCGGGAGGCTGAGGCAACAGGATCACTTGAGCCCAGGAGTTCAAGACCAGGCCGGGCAACATAGCGAGACTCTGTCTCAAAAAAAACACATCCCACTGAGACCACCTTGGTGGGGTGGATGGACACTGCTGCACCTTGACTATTTGCTGGGAGCTCCCCTGGCTCCTGGACACCAAAGTGTGCCCTGACACAGGACAGGCCCAAGTTGGGGCAGCTTGTGACTCCAAAGTGGGTCGTTTCTCCTTTGTCCCATGGGTGGAATGAAATTGCTGGGTCAAGGGATTGAGAGATATGACCATTTAAAAGATTACCCAGCAGTGCCCTGAGTGTGTGCAGGTAGCCTGCCATTCAAGATTTCCAGCTGTTTCTGGCATTGCCACGCAGCCTGGGGGCTTACCCCTGAGCCCACGATGGGAGGACCCCAGGAGCAGCCCTGGCTAGTGACTGTGGGGAGGTGGAGGGTAAATAGCCCAGCCCCTCACTGGAGCGGAAGCACCCTCCGTCTATGCTGTCCCCAGAGACCCCAGCTGCATCACCTGCTCCTTGGCGACCCCTGCAGGGCTCCTCCCCTGTTCCCTCCCCACCCCTCCCCAGCCTTTCTCCCGGATACACCGCGGGCTGGAGTGGGCACCCCAAACCAAGACAAGGCAAGAATGAGGCTGCTGGGGAGGGGTTGGGGAAACGGGGGTCTCCGAGCAGCGACAGTCTAGTCCATGGACGTCACGCGTGTTTTATTGGTGGATACACACTCAGGGAGGAGGAAAGGAGACCCCCCACCCAGAGTGGATCCGAATCCAGCCGCCCCCTCCAAGCCCCCAGTGCAGAGGGGCGGTAAGCGTTGGGTCTTTTATGCAGAGGCCCGGAGGGAGGCTGGGTCCCCACCTGCCTTCGCCTTGCTCGGCGACAGGATGTGCCGGTGCCACCCGAGGTCCGCTACCGGGGCCAGCCGTCGGCCAAGGGCAGCCGGCGCAGTGCGGGCCCGGGCCTCAGGGGCTCTGCCAGAGACCGGGCGAGGAGCAGGGGGTAGGGGAAGGTCTTGGGAAAGTCGCCGGGGCCCCCGGGGGCTGGTGAGAGGCGCTCGGACTTGACGCTGACTGCCGGGGTCGGCGGGGAGGCGCCGCGGGTAGGGGGGCCCTCCTCGCCCAGGCTACGGCCCCCGCTGCAGGGGGAGAGAGAGACAGAACGGGGGTCGTGAGTTCAGCGAGGAAGGGACGGAAGCCAGGGAGGGGGGACAGCGTGGGCAGAGGCTCGGCAGGAGGACCTTGGGAAAGGAGGGGGTGGCGGTCCCTCTTGGGGCCTCCAAAATAGGCACCCTCCCCCGCGCCAGGGTCCGTCGCGGGGGGCGGGGGTGGTGGTGGAGGGGTGTGCGCAGTACCAGGCATGGCCACCAGGGGTCAGCCGCGGCCGGGGCTTCAGGAGCACCTGAGGTCCTAAGCAGGTGGGACAGTCCAGGCGCTTACCTGGGCGGGACGGAGATGGCAGGGGGCCCGTCTCCCCTGGAGGACTGCCACGGAGCCAGCGTGGGGGACTGCAGCAAGCCAGGGGGCGGCGGAGGGTCTCCCAAGCCGTATTCTGGTGGGTGGGAACGGTGGGCTCAGGCCCTGACCCACCCCACGCGCCAGTTTCCAGTTCTGGTTGGGGGGACAGTATGGAGCACCTGGCGGGGAGGGCGGCTGGGGGTATACCTGGGGGGCCTGCAGGGAGGAAGGGGAAGCTCCCCAGCGGGGTTCCCGGGGCCGCAGCGGAGCACGGGCTCTGCAGGCTACCGTAGAGGCTTCTCTGTGGGGACAGAGGGTGAAGAGTCATTTGAGGCCTGCACCCAGGTGGCCCTGCCTGCCCCCATCAGCCCGCCACACCGTCCCCTCACTCACCGAGGAGTTCAGTCCCCCTCGGGCCCCAGCCAGGCCACCAGGCAGGTCTGGCCTCCGCCCATCTGCCGCCAGGTACAGGGGGGGCGGTGTCTTGCTGGTGAGGTGGTTTGGTGAGAAGAGAGGGTGTGCCAGGCCTGGGGAGGGGGGGACCCCCAGAGAAAGGGTACCCGGGCCATGTCAGCCAATGAAGTCTGAGGTTTAGAGGTGACGCGTGCAGCAGGCAGTGCCAGAGCCCAGATCCACCCAGATGACCCCCTGGGACCCCCACCACTGCCCCCCGCCAGGGCCTGTGCCCCATCTCACCTGGGGGTCCAGCTTTCGGGGCTGCTGGTCGGAAGGGAGATGGGCGGCTCTGGGCAGGCATGGCCTCCCCAAGCCCACTGGGGTCACAGCCTGGGGGGGGCAAGGCCCCATACACCGTGTCGGGGCTGGGCATAGCAGGGGTTGCTGGCTGTGGACCGAGAGGTGGGTGGGTGGGAGGATGGTGCCAATGGGGTGCCAAGTCCAAGGGAGAAAATCCCAATGAGTTCAAGGGCCAGCCTCTACCTTTCCTTCAGGAAGCCTTTGCCGCTCTTCCCTTGGAATTCCCTATCTCCTCCTCCCTCTGGCCTAACCCCACAAGCTGGGGAAGCCTGTGTCTGGCTCTGTCTGTCCAAGACAGCTAGGTCCAGAGCTGAGGCCATTTGCTCAGCATAGAGTTGGCACTGAGGGGGTTGCCTGGGGTGTTTGACCAAAGAAATAAAGAAGGAAGGAACTGTTTGCCTGTTGAACTCTTATTTATCCTTCAAAGCCCCAGCTACAATGCCCATTCTTCAAGGAAGCCTTGCCTGCCCACCCAGGCAGAGACCTGCCTCCAAATTCCAGGTTCCCTGCCTCTAGGTCCCTCTCTCAGTACCAGCCTCAACCACTTGGGCCTAGGAGGTGGGGGAGGGCCCCATTCACACTGGGGTAGGGGGTCACTTACATAGAGCCGGGGCCGGGGTAAGGCTGGGTCACCCCCTTCGCCTGCCAGCCTCTGTAGCTTCTCTCCCGGCCCCTCAGGCCCCTCGTCTGGCTCCAGCTCTGGCCCATCGAGGCCCACACCCCTCCGCTTCAGCGTCTGTCAGGACAAGAGACAACAGAGTGGACACTTCCCCCCTACCCCAGGTATGGGACATGCAGAGGCCTTCCCAACCCACCAGAGCAGAGGCTCTGTGGCTGGGGTAGAATGCAAGCACAGCCTGCTCTGGCCAAACCTCATCAGCCAAAACCCTAGTGAGTTACCATCTAGCAATTTCCACCTGTACGCAAGGAAGGGCATGTCCTGCCCTAGGACCAGAGAGGCCAAGCACCCACCCAGGTCACACAGGAGGAGCTGAGATCCACCCAGGCCTGTTGTCACTGTCCTAATGCTGCCCCTGGACATGACTCAGGGACCGCCATTCTGCCCCCATGTGCAGCCTCAGAGCCTGGTATGCAGTGGCTGCTTAATAAATGTCAGCAGATTTCCTGAGCTGCCTTCCCCTGGGACAACAGAACCACACACGCCTGGGCCCCCGCCTTTCCTTTCCAACTTCTCCCCCAACTTCCAAACATCGGGAGCTCCCAGGCCCAGTCCTAGCCCACTGGGTCCTTCCCATCCTGGGCGAAGACTCCCTCGTCTGCAGGGACAGTGATCCTGCCCTCTCCAATGGCAGGTGTGGGGACTGAGCCCGCTATTGCAAGGGCCACTCCAGTCTCTCCCAAGGATGCAGCCGCGCAGACAGAAACATGCCAGGGCCTCGGCAAGGTCCACTTGCTTCGTGGGGCCTTTTACTGTCTGTCTCTGTTTCTCTCCGTGCTTATCTCTCTCTGTCTCAGCGTGTGTGTGTCTCTCAGTCTCTGTCTCTCTCTCTCTCTCCATTTATCATGGCAGAAATTTAAGAGCACACTCCCTGGGGACAGACACACATAGGTTCAAATTCTGCCCCCTCCACATATGTACTTTGTGACCTTCAGAGGTACTGAGAACTCCTCCGAGAACGGGTGAACAGAATTAAATGAGAGGACGCGCAAGGGGCACGCAGTCAGCCCTCAATACACAGTGGTCAATGTGCTGTATTTCTGCTGCCCCCAGAGTGGACTCTCCATGACCCTAGACTTGTTTTCACCAGCACCAAAGCCAGACTACAATGCTTGTCTTTTGTGCAAACCAAGAGTCCCTGAGAGAGCAGAGTGTGCTGGGCTCCATGGGGCTGGGGAGGAGGGCCCAGGGGTACCTCGAGGATGTCGGTGTTGGTGCGGCTCTCGTGGGGCTCGCTGTATTCTGTGTACTTTAGGAGCACCCGGTCCATATCCGTGCTAGCATACTGGAACAGGCGGTTGGCGCTGTTGAAGATGATGAGGGCGATCTCACAGTCACAGAGCACACTCAGCTCATAGGCCTTCTTCATCAGCCCAAACTTGCGCTTGGTGAATGTCACCTGGACCCAGGACCCACAGGGGCAGGAGAGAGGAGAATAAAAGGATTTAGGGTGGTGTGGGGGAGGTGGTGAGGCCTAATTGTTCCTCAAACGTGCCTCATGATCCCATGCCTTCACGTGTGCTGTTCTTTCTGGCTGCACTCTCCTTCTCACTGCACAACCTGGAAAACTCCTATTGATGCTTCAAAACCCAACCCAAATGTCCCCTCCCCTTTGGGAAGTTTTCCTTGGCCTCCCAAGCAGAACCCACACACTCTCTCTGGGTTTCCGCAGTTCTGTGGCTCCCTCTGGGCCAGCCCTCTGTGTTGGGTGTGTCTGTGTTAAGTTTCATCTCCCCTGTGACTGGGCTTCCAGTCATCAGGAAAAATAAATGAATAAATGATCATAAAAATGAGCAAACCCTCCATCTCAGACACCTGACACCACATCAAGGCTCCTCACAGGTCCTCATGCCCCTGCAGTTTCCCAAAATGGCGAGGCTGTCGCCTCAGCCGTGCCCCCACCGGAAATGCCGTCTGTCCAGCCACCATTCCACCCAGTGCACTCACCTGCCGGTTCCTTTGGTCCAGAATGCGTGAGATCTGGATTTTTTTCCTCCCCATCTTTCGAAGCTTGGGCAGAGTGACCTTGGTCTGGGGGAGAAGGAGGAGAGGACTCATAGGTGAGTGGAGAGTGGGGAGGGGGAGGTACCCCAGCCTCCCTCCTGTCTTCCGCCTGCCCCTGCCAGGAGCAATTGCACACAAGGGTGGAAAAGCATGACACAGACACCCCACCCCAGAGTCTAAAACAACACGAGCTGGTAACCGTGGGACCTCAGATGAACCTGACCTCCCTGGGCCTCAGTTTCCCCATCTGTGCAGCAGGGATAATAGTGGTGTGCACTGCCCAGTGTTGTTGGGAGATAAAATGGCTAAGCCACATGAGGCACTCAGATCTGCCTGGCACACAGCAGGCACCACACACATGCTGCTATTATGAATATTGGCAACAGCCTAAACATCCTCCACCGGCCGGATCAGAGGCATATGCGATGCCAGCACCCGGCGGCACTCAGCGAACATCAGTCATTGAATCGGTATCCTGAGCGCTGGCTGTGAACGTGACCTGACCATGACTGTGTAGGGCACAGGGCCCACGCACGCTGAGCTGACGAGCGGCGGGGGCTGGGCCACGGGCAGGTGCAGTTGCATCTCATTCAATACCATGGCAGGCCCCGCAAGCAAGATGGAGGGCCGTGTCTACAAGGAGACATAGATTAAAACATCGCGTTGAGATTGGAAAAAAAGACTAGAAGGAAATGCTCGTGGCAGTAGTCATGGCCAGGCTGGAGATCATGAGTGGGTTTCCATGTTTTTTTAAATGGAGGTGAAATTCACATAACATAAAATTCACTTTTTTTTAATTTTGGTATTTTAGAGACAGGTTCTCATTCTGTTGCCCAGGCTGGAGTGCATTGGCCCAATCGTAGCTCACAGCAGCCTCAAATTCCTAGGCTCAAGTGATCCTCCTGCCTCAGCCTCCTGAGTAGCTGGACTGCAGGTGCCACCACCACACCTAGATTCTTTAATTTTTTGTAGAGTTGGGGTCTCGCTATGTTACCCAGGCTGGTCTCAAGCGATCCTCTTGCCTCGGCCTCCAAAAGCACTGGGATTACAGGCGTGAGCCACCGCGCCTGGCCTCAAAATTCACCACGTTAAAGTGTACAATTCAGTGGCATTTAGTGCATTCACGATGCTATGCAACCACTACCACTATCTAGTTCCAGAACATTCTCATCCTCCCAAAAGGAAACCCCATCCTCATCAGCAGTCACTCCCCACTCCTCCTCCCCCAGCCCCTGGCAGTCACCAATCTGCTCCTGTCTCTGTGGACTTGCCTCTTCTGGACATTTCGTATCAGTGGAGTCACACACTGTGTGACGTTTTCAGTCTTTTTCTTTTTCCTTTTTGATTATCTGAATTTTCTAACTTTCCCCTTCAATGATTATAAATTATTTCTGTTAAAAAATTTTTTTTTGCTAGTCAGACATCTTGCAAGAATGTTAAAAAAAATTTAACAGAGCTGCAGCAGCCACCCCACTGTGCAGACAGCCACCCCCAGTTCCCTGCGACCCAAAGGGGACATCCCCCCTCTGTCAACTGTGCAACCACACTCCACCTCCCAGCCTCTGCCATGTCACAGGTGATGGAGGCTTCAGGAGAGTGGCCTCCCATGGTCACATGGGCCTGTGCTCGTGTTGCAGCCTGGCCTCTGACCCTCACTTGGGGTGGCCCTCACCATGGGCGGCCTCTCCCTACACCTCGGTTTGCTGTTCTGTGAACCAGATGTGTAACAGACCCCCAGGGTGAGTATGACATGCCAAGCACCTGCCACAAGCCCTGGCAATGAGCTCCCAAGAAATTCAGGTCCTTCTCCAGGAGCAGTCACAGCTGCTGTGTCCCAGACCCCTAGCCCAAGCAGTCTGGGTGGGACTCTCCATCATCCCAGGGGCCCAGGGTGCAGAAGTGTGAGACACCTTGGCTGGCATATATGGCCTGCTGTGTGACTCCAGGCATACCCTCTGCCCTCTCTGTGTTGGGTCTCTGAGCCATCACAGCCACCCAGATCTCAGGCCGGCAGCCCTAGCCCCGCAGCTCCGGCTCGACGTGCTAAATTTAACCTCCCGGGCTAATTTTAATCCCTGGCCGGAATCGGGCATGTTCCCACGGCCCACGGCCCCCACCCTGATGGATCCCTAGGGGCTGGAGGGGCACACTGGCCCGGAGGTCCCTCCGGAAATGGCCCCCATGCCCGGGGTCCCACGAGAGCAGGGCCTGGGCCAAGGCTTGGATCTGAGTCTCTTGGGCCTAGAAGACCCAACTCTAGCCCCTCTCAGTCTGTCCCCATTTTAGAGACAGACACTATGGCTAGGGCAAGGGTCACATGACAGGGGGACTGCCCGAGAGCCAGGAAGTTAGGGGGTCTCTCTGAACTGAGACCAGAGAGCTGAGACAGGACACGAGTTCCAGGCAGGAGGAATAGCAGGTGCGAGGGCCCTGAGGAAGGGTGAGAAACAGCAACAAGGATGGAGTGAGGGGGGAGGGCAAGAGGCCACAGGGTCTGGGCCACTCTGGGCCTTCTGAGCTTGGGGACAGCTGTGGGTTTTGGTCTAAGAGTGATGAAAGGCTGTGACAGGGTTTTGACACAAGAAGCCATGGGGCTGCATTTATCATTTTAAGACTCAGCTGTGGTTTCCACACGGTGCAGGACTGTCGGGGACCAGGGTGGAGGTGGCAGGAGGCTGGACAGGAGGCCAGGGCTGCATCTGTCTGGGCAGAGACTGAGGGTAGGGCCCTCTGTGCTAGGCCTGTGCCTTGCATTTTAAGTCACTGCTCTCCAGGGCCTTTTGGGGCCTCTAGAACACCAGAAGGTCCTCCATCAACTCTGGTGCCAGGCCTGAAAGGTGCTGATGAGCTCATGCAGGGATTTGACACTCCTGATCCCTGCTTACACACTCTCCATGGCTCCCCACTGCCCTTGTGAGAAAGTCACAACACCCAGCTTGGCATTCAAGGCCACTGCCCAAATCAGCTCCTGCCTACCTCTCTCTCCCTTTGATAAATATCTCTCCCTAGAAGGCACTTATTCTCCTTCTTTGCCTGGCCAACTCCTATTCACACATCAAAACCCAACTTGAAAAATCCATTCCTCCAGGAAGCCCTCTATGCCATTGCCCTGGACTCCCACAGTCTCCGTTCTCCTTCTCCAGTTCTGACCACATGGGGTTAGGGGTATATATCCCCAGCTTTGTCTCCCCCAGACTAGAAGCCCCCCTGAACCAGGCCTAGGAGTGGTCAGGAAGATTTGGTGAGTGGAGCAGGTCAAGAGAGATGCGACTGACCCCCTACCCCCAGCTTCCCTCAACAACTTCCTCTCAGACTCCCCAGCTGATACCCTGCCCAGAAATACACGGGCATGCAAATCCAGCCACTCAGCAGAGACCTGTCTGGGCCCAGGTGTGAAGGGCCAGCCAAGGTATGCGGAGGCGGAGGGCCTGAGGCGTGCATGTATATTTGTCCTCACATGCAAATCCCCACCCTAAAGCCGCAGACAGACCCTGGCGGCCCATTCTCCAGATGTTGGTGTGATCGGAACTGCTGGGGGAGGTGGTGGCACATGCTGAATGTGCCGGGCACAAGGTGGGAGGCTGAGGTTTGGAGAAACCTCTTCTGCACACATAGAGCCTCCCTGCCTTGTCTAGCCAGAAATCAGAGAGATGTGGCATCTGCCCAGCACAGAGGCAGAGAGAGGTAGACCCACTGGCCAGGGGATGGAACAGGGAAGAAAGGACAGGAGAAACCCAGGAGGACTTCCTAGGGGAGGACGCACGTAGTTGGGCCCAGACGCAGAGACTGGATGGGGCTTGAGCAGAGGGGGTAGGGGGCAGGCATTTGAAGCTGAGAGTCCAGCACCTCCCCAATCCTTTCTTTGTACCCTCATCCTTAGCATTTATTAGTATCAACCTGTGCCAACCACTGAACTATGCTGACCTCAAAAGAAGTAGAAAGCTTTAAGTAGACCAACAATGACTACAGAAGATTAGAGAAGTGACTCAGAATTTTTTTTTTTTTAAGGACAGGGTCTTGCTCTGTCACCCATCTGGGCCTGTTGCCTTTTTAATGGGAGGTCCTGGACTGGATGTGGTGGCTCGTGCCTGTAATCCCAGCATTTTGGAAGGCTGAGGCCAGGAGTTCAAGACCAGCCTGGGCAACATAGCAAGACTCCCACCTCTACAAAAAATAAAAAAGTTAGCCAGGCATGGTGGTGCACGCCTGTAGTCCTAGCTACTCAGGAGGCTAAAGCAGGAGGATCACTTGAACACAGGAATGGAGATTACAGTGAGCTATGATTGCGCCACTGCACTCCAGCCTAGATGACAGAGTGAGACCCTGTCTTAAAAAAAAAAAAAGCTCCCCACTATCATGGCTGCTGTGGTGATTGGGGTCTGTCCAGGTAGAAGTGAGATGACAGGAAAAGGCTGGGGCAGGTGTCCAGGTGGGAGACCTGGAGTTTGAACCAGGATGGAGGTGGCAACTGGACCAGTGGCACATGGGCTGATCAGTTGGTGACCAAAGAGGCAGTATGAGCTGGTGGCACATGCCTGGGGTAGGGGACGAGTGGGCCTGAGCACTGTGGGGGGTGAGAGTGACTGGGAGGACAAAGGAAGATCTCAGGAGTGCAGATGCATCATAAACTTTCTATGGCAGTATCTGTGGTCACTAAGTCAATCAACAAACACCACTCCGAGGTCCTTTAAGCCATAGACGATCACCTCCCCAGCCTGGTGAGGTCTCTTGGCCCCCAGGTAATAGGAGGGGGGAATCCCACCCTCCCACCAACCCTTCACCTATGGGAAGACTCAGTTTCCTCACCTGTAAATTAGGGTGAGAATCTGTCTCCCACCAGCTGAAGAGGAGGTAGGGAAGAGGGTCTGTCGATGGTCTTGCTTCCCAGAAGCCAAAAGGAAGAGGGACCTGGCCTTGGAAGTGGGGAGGCTGAGTCAGTGTGCCATCTTGCCAGACAACGGCGACACCCTCGGCCCCCACTTCCTCCCTCATCAAATGGGTCACAGGGCCCTAACCTCAAAGGCTTTGCAGCAGGGGCCTGAGAGGAAAGATCAGGAAGGATTCACGGTCCCTTTCTCGGCTTCTAGCGGGGCTTTAACAGAGGGGGCACGAGTTGCAGAGTCATTTTGCCAGACCCCTGAGCCCGCAGGGAGGCCGCAGCCTGGCGGGGGAGCCAGGCCGGGAAAGGAGAAGTGAGAGGCAGGTGGGTGGGGGGAGGGGAGGGCCCGCGGGAGGCGGCTGAGCGGGGAGGGGGCGCTGCTCCGCCAATCAGGCCGGCGGCCCCGCCTCACGCAACCCAGGCTGCGGTTTCATCACCTGCTCCCCAAGTACCTCATTACGGGCGACAGGAAGAGCCCCTTGGAAAGCCAGGACCCTCCCTCCTCTCTCTTGGGGGCTCGCATGGCTCAGACCCCAGCTGCCCACGACCCTCCCTCCGCAGCTGGAGCCCGGGGCCGCCTCCTGCCCTGGGGACCTGGCTCAGCCCCCAGCAGACCCCGGAGCCCTACACCGTGGGGAGAGGGTGGGCTCGAGCAATGGCTGCCCTGCAGCCAAGCTTCTCTCAGCCTCAGAAAATGGGGAGAGGCTGGGGCCACCCCGCTGAGCTGGGAGTCAGTCGGGTGCTTTGCAGTCAGTGTTTTGTGGATTCAGGGAGCTGCCATGGTCAGGGGGCCCCGACCCCTCCCAGAAGGCCTTGGGGTCACCTCTTCCTCCACCCTGGGATGGGGAGCCCAGTTCAGGGGTGCTGAGGGGCAGGGACATGTTGGTTTGGGGGTCATTCTGTCCTTGTATGGACCTAATGGGAGGTAGGGACATTCCCCCCCACGGAGACCCCCAAACTCATACAAATCCCCTCAAAATCCACAGATGCCTTAAACACAATGGATCCCCCAGACACACAAGGATGCCTCATACAAAAGTCCCCAAAGCACACGCAGTCCACAGTACACCAAACCCACACCACTCTCCAAAGGCAAACACCCCCAAACATACAGATCTGTCTGCACACTAGACCCCCAATACACCCAGCTCCCCCGGCACACACAGACCTCCCAACATGTGCAGATCCTCCAACAGCACATAGATCCCCCAAATGTAATGCAGACTCCCCCAACAATATGCAGACCCCCAGACACATAGACATGTGCAGATACCCCAAATGCATGCAAACCCCTGATTACATATAGACCCCCCAACAACATGGAGACCTCCCAGAGACTTGCAGACCCCCCAAATTCATACTGGTTCCCCATTATACACAGGGTCCCCAGACACAGGGAGGGCCTCCGTCCCTGCAATGGAATGCCCCCACCTTCCTTCCTGAGGCAGGGTGGTTGGCACCCCACAGGGGACAGATGCCAGCTAGGAGTTGGGGGGGGTGTCTGAGAGTGTGAGGAGTGTTTGAATCTGGGAATCCCAGAATGTTCCAGCTGGAGAAGGCCCCACGGGGAACCCTTTGTCCACAGGTCCCTCTGGCACCCATGGGGACACTAAGGCCCAGGAGGAAACTGAGGCCTCAGTCACTGCCCCCCGACATCCCCCCTGGCCTGCTCCAGGGAGGGAAGGTGGCCGGTATAGAGGCAGGGCCTGCCTGGGGCAGGGACTCCCATGCTGTCCCGGGAGTCCACGGTGGCCACGCACTGAGAGGCCAGGGCTGGGGCTGTGGGGCCAGCTAGTCCAGGCTTTGAATCCTGACTCCGTCACTGCATGACGCTTTCTGGGCTCAGTTTCCCCATTTGTACAACGGGCTCTAGCAAACTCTCCAGGCACCCACCAACCTGTCCCCAACTCAGAAAGGTCTCCTCTACCGGCAAATACTCACCACCCGCCTTCTGCCCCTTTTTGGGCACCTGACTGATGCCCTAGACTAGCCCCAAACAGACCTGCCACTTTCCATCCCTTTCTCTGTGCCTGGGCCGTGTGCTCCCCTAGAACACCCTTCTTGGCTGGCCCAGGTCTGCTGAGCTGCGACACCAGACGTCCGTCCGTCCTTCTGCACTTAGCCCTACTGGAGATTTTTTGCATTTCTTTGTTGCTTTTTTTTTTTTTTTTTAGACAGGGTCTTGCTCTGTCCCCGGGCTAGAGTGCAGTGATGTCGTCATAGCTCACTGCAGCCTCCAACTCCTGGGCTCAAGCGATCCTCCTGCCTCAGCCTCCCGAGTAGCTGGGACTACAGGCATGCACCACCATGCCCAGCTAATTTTTCTATTTATTTATTTAGTTATTTTTGTAGAGATGGGGTCTCGCTATGTTGCTCTCTTTGATGAGCAACTTGCCCCACTAGGATGTCCTGCTCTTTGACCGCAGGGACGGAGTCTCCCCAGCACCTGGCACACAGTTGGCCTCCAATCACCCTTCCTTGAATGAACGCGCAAACAACTGCTTAACAAGCAGAAGACATATCAGCAACTTGTTCAGTTTTCTTTTAGATATCTCATGGCTCACACAACAAATTCAAGGCTCCATGTGGCCCACGAGCCATCAGTTTGAGATGCCTGCTCTAAACAACCTTCACAGAAAAACAGCCAAAGGAGCAGTGCTGGTGACCCTGGTCCTTTCGGGCCAAGGAACTGACCCTCTGAAGGTCCTACTGCCCAGCTTGGAAGGAAACCATATCCACAGGACCACCCATGGCAAACCTGGCCTGGCATGGGATGGGTGTCCTCACCTGCCCTGATGGTGTCACCGCCACTGCAGGCTGAGGCCCGCCACCCCATCCCACCTGCCCTTGGGAGAGACCCCGACCCCTGGAGCCAGGGGAAACCCCACACTGTGAAGCTGACCCTGCTGTCCCATGCAGGTTGGAGACCAGGGCCACCTAAGGCCCCAGCAATGTCCCTGGAGCCACAGTGGCGGCTGCAGGGACGGCCCAAGGTTTCAGTCTCTTTGTTCCAGAGAAAGATCTCCCTGTGGGGTCCCAGAAATTCTTCCCCAGAGGCTCAAGCCTCTCCACTTGGGAAATTAACACATATGTCAGCGCTGGGTGGAAGGGACTCTGCACACAGCCCAGCAGCCCCGAGATGCAGCCAGCAGGGACCCCGAGATGGGGCTTTAGGCTATTGCTAGCTCGCGATATCTTCCCCCAGTAATGTCTGGGAGCCCACCAGGTGCCAGGGACACAGGAACAGGGAGTGGACAGAGCCTGGCCTCCCCCATTGCCCAGTCTGGTAGGGGAGGCACCAACAGACACGTAACCATGTCTGGGATGGAGGTCTGCATGCAAGAAATCAAACAGGGAGAGGCTGTGGAGCAAGGCAGGAGAGTGAGCTTCTTGTGACAGAGGGGCCAGGAGGGACTTTCTGAAGAGGGGTGGTCTCAAGGATGAGAGGACACCAGTCATGTAGGGATGTGAGGGACAGAATGACAGGTGCAAAGGCCCTGAGGTTGGAATTTGCTGGGCGGGTTCCGGGAACAAGGGAGGCCAGTGTGGCTGGGGCAGGTGGAGACAGGAGGGCAGGGAGGCTGCAAGGGGACTCAGGGGGCAGAATGAGGGGTGTGGACTATAGAGTAATGGGGAGCTATGGAAGGTATGTGAGCAGGGGAGGGCTATTGTCTGATTCAGGATTTTCAGAAGGCTCTGTGGCTGCCATAGGGAAAAAGCCTGTTGTGATGGGGGGTCAGGAAAATGCCCAGCAGAGATGGCGCCTGGAGCAGGCCAGGCTGCAGGCTGGGACAGTGGACACGGCAGGTCCATGCCCACAGCAGCAGGTGAGACACTTTATTCCAACCTACCACAATTGCTCCCCTGCCTGGGCCCCACCTTGACCTTGGGTGAATTTGGATCTGGAGAACAGCCGCTGGTGGATGGTGGGATAGAAACGGCCTGGATGGGATCCACCGGCATCTCCACTTGTTCACAGTGCTGCTGGCACCTCCTCTTATTGAGTGCCTACTGTCTACCTGGCCGCATGCCCCACCTCATTTACGCACAAGACCTGCCTGACCCACAGACAGCCCGGGGAAGTGGAGATGGTCGCCTCCTGTTTTACACAGGAAGAGGCAGGCTTCTTCTCGGGGCCACATGGGGAGACCCCCACATCCCTACTCAAGTCTGGGCCAGCCCACTGCACCCCAAGATCACCACACCCCAAATCACTGCCCAGACCTAGTCTGGGAAGTAGGCACCATCAGAGCCCAAGACACTCGTTCCTGGGCCCCAGGGGTGTCAGGGCAGCCACACAAGTCCCTGAGATGCTGGGCCAGGGAGGCCGAGAAATGGGACTCAACCTCCTTGTGCACCCCATGGGAATTCACCAGTGGGGGCTGGGGTGAGTTCCCTGACCCCTAAGGGATCCCAGACACATTCTAAGCCTCTCAGAAAAAATGACATCTGTCCCCAGGTGCATATGTGCTTCAAACCTTCCAGAAGGTCAGACCCCCAACATGTCTACACTCATTGCCTCCAAGTTGGGGTGATGAATGATTTTAATTCTCTTTCTCCTCCTCATTTGCATTTTCCAGACATCCACCTGGTTGGGTCGTGATTTAACCAAATCCTTAGTTGGAAATGGGAAGCCAAGACTGGGCTCCACTTGTTCGGGTCACAGAAGTGGCCACGGAGTTCAGAGAGGGGAGGCAACCTGCCGGAGGTCACACAGAGGGGAGGGAGAGGAAGCCGGGCCCCTCACCCCTGGCTTCTGTTCTCTCAGGGGACTGAGCAGTGGCCTTGAGCCACTTTCTCTGCGGGGCCTGGGTGTCCCCACCTGGCCTCCATCTTCTCTCCCACAGATCTGCTTCCAGCTCTCGCCAGTGAGACCCCACACCCCTAAATGTCCTGAAATTCTGTTTGCTGGAGGCCAAGATTCCGTCCTCAATTCAGACAGGCAGTGGGCAACAGGTAGGGGATGGGAGGGAGAGAGGCTGCCTTTTCAGGAAACCCCTTTGAGCTCTGGAAGTCAAACCTAAAACTCTGGTTCTTTGAAGTCCAAATACTTTTCTGAACCTAGTTTCCTTCAATCCAAGAGTCTGAGAGTTCCTCTTCCAGATGCAAGTGCCCAGAGGTCCTGACCTTTCCCAGTGACAATTTTTGGCCAGGCCAGGCACAAGCCCTCAGCTATTTCTGATTTCTTGGGTCTGCAGCTTGGGGCTGGGGGTGCCCAGGGACCAGTGTTGCTCACATCTGCAGCCCTGGACCCTGAGAGAGGCAGGGAGGGAGGGCCATGTCTGTGAAAGTAACACTGCCACTAGCTTGTTGTGTGCTGACAGCTACAGAAGGCTGTGACTCTAGTTCCTATACCCAAGTCCCAGATGGGGATGCTGAGGCACAGGGAGGGGAGTTGGCCCTGGCAGCTGTGGCCCCCTCATATCCTGGGGCTCTGTGCCCACTGTCCTGCCATGACACAGTAGGGCACATCCACAGAAGAAAGGCATGGGTTGTGCACAGTTGCCAAAGGAGTGCACACCAGGAGAGGGGACACCACAGCTCTCAGACTCAAAGCTCACAGACACATAACAGGGCTCATGGCACCACAACTTTGGAGACACAACTCTCCAACTCAGAACTCCTCAACAGGCCGGGCGTGGTGGCTCACGCCTGTAATCCTAGCACTCTGGGAGGCCGAGGCGGGTGGATCACTCGAGGTCAGGAGTTCGAGACCAGCCTGAGCAAGAGCGAGACCCCGTCTCTACTAAAAATAGAAAAAAATAATCTGGCCAACTAAAAATATATATAGAAAAAATTAGCCGGGCATGGTGGCGCATGCCTGTAGTCCCAGCTACTCGGGAGGCTGAGGCAGGAGGATCGCTTAAGCCCAGGAGTTTGAGGTTGCTGTGAGCTAGGCTGACGCCACGGCACTCACTCTAGCCCGGGTAACAGAGCGAGACTCTGTCTCAAAAATAAAAAAAAAAAAGAACTCCTCAACAAGGTGCAGTGGCTTATGCCCATAATCCCAGCACTTTGGGAGACCGAGGCAGGAGGATCGCTTGAGGCCAGGAGTTCAAGACCAGTTTGGGCAACATAGTGAGGTAGTTAGACCTCGACCTCATCTCTACAAAAATGAAAAAAAAAAAAATTAGCTGGGCATGGTGGTGCATGGCTGTCCCAGCTACTCGGGAGGCTGAGGCAGGAGGATCGCTTGAGCCCAGGAGTTTGAGGCTGCTGTGAGCTATGACCACACCACTGCACTCCAGCCTGGGTGACAGAGTAAGACTGTGTCTCTAAAAAAACAGAAAACGAAAAAGAAAAACCTTTCCAACTCACATCAAAACCTCAGACACAAGCCCCTTGGACACGCAACTCTCTGACACACACCCCCTAGATATATACCTCTTCAGACACACAACACCATCAGACTCTCAACTCCTTGGACACACAACCGTCAGGCACACACCCCTTGGACACAACACTTGTGCACACAGACCCAGAAACACAATCCCTTGGACGCACTCTTCAGACTTACACTCTTGCAGACACACAACCCCTGAGACACACAACTCTCGGAAACACAACTTGCATGCTCGCACCCCTCGGGCATATACTCCTGGGAGACACAGCCCCTTCATACCCCGGGACGACAGCAGCACACGGACCTCCCAACCAATGCAGCCCACAGAAGCCGTTCGGAGGACACTGCACGAGTCTCGACCCGAAGTGACACGCACCTGCAGGGCCGGGCCCTCGGACGCGGAGCGCAGGGACCTGCGGCAGCAGCACAGAGCTCTCTGTGTCCCGGGCCACGGGGGCCTTCCGAGCGGGCGGCCCCGCCCCCGGGAGCTGACTGGGTGAGGCATGCTTATTTGCATAGAGGGCGTTGCCCGTGGCCCCGCCCCGGGAGTTCTGGGGCCGGGACTTAGACAGAAGAGGCTGGCGGGGCGCATGTATAATAAGGGGAAAAGGACTGGGCGCGGGAGCAGTGGTGAGGGGGAGGCTGGATAAGACCGGCCAGGCTTCCCCCGCCCTCGCTAGGAGCCCTTGACCTTACTGCTGAGCCCTGACCCTTCTGTTACCCGGACCCTAACCTGGACTCCGTTGTTCCTAACTCTCCCACTGCACACAGGCAACGCTGACCCTAGCTCACACCCAAACGAAGGGACTACAGAAAGGGACTCCGGAGTTGCCTGTGTGGCCTTGCTGTGCCTCCACAGGAAGGTGACAGACGCTCTGCTGCTGGTCCAACGACACTGCCCTGTCCCCCCTCCACAGCCATGCCCCTGTCCTTTCCTCTCCCTCCTGGCCACTGTTTCCTTCACTGCAAAGGTCAGCTGTGGGGGAGTCTTCCAGGACCGGACCCCAGAACAGACTCTAAATTCCCCCCCTCCCCTAGCATCCCAGTACCACCCTGCCCAAGGCAGACCCAGAGGAGGATCAGAGGGGGCTTGATGCGTTTATCAATGTGAAAAGAATTACGAGATGAAGATGGCTCGGGATTGGGCAACTCTGGAGAAGCCTACATACTCCCCCAGCCCTGCGAGGTCAGGCCGGGGCCAGAGGGAGGAATGGGAGGCTGGGACAGGCCAGAACTGGAGACAAGGGCTGTGCCACAGGGGTCAAGGTGGCCTTTCAAGAAGAGGGGGGCATTTGTACTGGGCCTTCAAGTATGAGTAGGAGTTTGTCATTGGGAGAAGGGCTTTTCAAGAGGGAACAGCACTTGCAGAGATGCAGAGGAAGAGCACAGAGCATTCTTAGTAGGGGCCAGGGGCAAAATGAGAGAGATGAAGCCCAACAGTGGTTGGGAGCAGATCAGGCTGGGAGCGCAGGCAGGGGCTCAGAGGGGGGAGGAGGTGATCGGGGAGGGGCCGATGCAGGGAGGAGAGCAGGCAGGTTGCAGTGGCTGCCTGGTGTGCATCTTCTCGGGAGACAAGAAGTGACTAGACCCCTGGACTCAGGGGGACACATGTGGGGAGATGCTAGTGTAAGGGGGACCCTGAGGCAGGGAACAAGGGATCTGGGAGGCTCCTGCCTCTCCCTGCACCTCAGTTTACCTGTCTGTGACATGGGCAGCTTGGGCCTCTCGTCTCGGCACAGCTTTCTTTTTGGACATAAAAACCGGGGCTCACACTGTGTCATCAGCGAGTCTCCCCTGCCTCCACCCGGTGCTCAATGCCACACACTCAGGTGTCCCAAGGACACACCAGGGCCCGGGCCAGGCTAGGGGCTTCCACCTTGGCCCTAAGGTACAGAATAGGGCTCAGGGAGCTTGAAGGTGGCTGGGGAGCCCTGGCCCTCCAAGGGCTGCTCTGTTTACCTGCAGCTGTCCTCTGCCTCTGATGCAACAGGCAGGCTCTGGTTACGTGAAGGTGGCAGCTGGGCCAGCTCTGGGAGCAGCCGGGGTGTGGTGGGAAGGGCCGGCCTAGCAGAGCCAAGCTGGCTGGGCTGCACCTCCATGCACCCTGACCCTCTATGCACGCCCACCAACCAATGGGGCTCCCTCTCCTGTTCCTGCCTCCCCACCAGCTCTCGGCTCCCCCCACCCCTTCCTATTCTGATCACACCTCCCATGTCATTAGTTGTGCCCCCCAGCAGGGCCATCAAGACTCTCGACCTTGGTCTTCTTGGATGAGAAGATCCTAGTTGCTGGAATAAGAGGTTGGATGTGGAGCGGAGAGGTGGGGGGGAGGGACTGGGAAGGGGGCCTGGGAGATGGGCATGGGTGGAGGAGGAAGAAGTGGGAGGAGGGAGGTGGAGGAGCTGCTGCCCCCACTCCTCCAGTTCCTCTCCCAGAATGTGAGCGGGGAAGCCTTTGAAGGACCTTCCATGGCAAGGACGGTGTGGCACAGTGGGTAGGAAGCCCAAGATTAGAGAACCCTGAGTCTCCAACCCATTGTTGCCACCCTCTCACTGTATGACCTCAGGTCAGTTGTGTCACCTCCTCTGAGCCTTTCTGAGCCTTTTTGTCCATATGAGACATGGGGACAATGGCAGCTTCTTCTCCTGGGGGACTGGAGCATTTCAAGGCCCATCTATGGTGCCCCCTCCTCCAAAAGACTTCCCCATCCTGCTCCCGTTTGTGGTCCCTCCACCCCATCCCTTCTTCTGGCCCAGCACTGACCCTGGGGGTCGGGGGTGTACATGTCCAGCTTCGTCTTCCCCAGCTTGGGGGCTCCTCAGAGCCGAGCCCAGTGCATGATGGCACCAAAGGGGTGTCTCCATGGGTTTCTTGAACAACTGGAGAGTCCCAGAGAGGGTGTGAGTGGCAGAGGAGCAGGGAGGCCAAGCTTAGGGCAACCAGGAGCCTTGTTGGGGGACAAAACAGGGCTAGGCAGGGGCTTCCCAGGGGCCTGACTGCGCAAGACTCTCCAGGAGGGCAGAGCAGGCCTGAAACAAAAACCAGGACTTGGAACCAAGGGCTAAGGACAAAAACCCATTGGTCCTGACCACTGCAGACAGACCAGGATCAGGTTGCTGCCCCCAGGGGCCTCCTTTTACCACATCCACAGATTTGAAAGGGCTCATACTTCACTCAGGGTTGGGATCCCTCCCAGGTCATCTCTGGCCTCGTGGCTGCCAGGCTCCTACTTGAATGCCCCATGGCACAGGGAGCTCACTGTCTATTTTGTGGCTTGGAGCAAGTCCTACTGAGCAGGGTCTGGGAGTGCCCTTGCCCTCCACCTTGACAACGGAGGCTGCCAGCCTCTCGGAGCCTCAGTTCACTCTCTGAAAAGCTGGGGTGAGGGCACATAGGGTGAAAAATGGCGGAGAGTCACAACTTGCTCTGCAGGACCACCCAGGACTGCGGACGATGACCACTTGGAGGCCCAGCCCCCGGC
Organism: Varecia variegata; assembly: GCA_028533085.1. Taxonomy (NCBI): domain Eukaryota; kingdom Metazoa; phylum Chordata; class Mammalia; order Primates; family Lemuridae; genus Varecia; species Varecia variegata. Next base: position 85,590,487 of record CM052442.1, on the reverse strand, counting down.
CACGGCTTTGCCTCTTGCGCCCTCTGGCGGCAGGATGGGGCGGGGCGTCCTCCAGGCGGGAAGGGCGAATCGGACATGCAGATGAGATGCAAATTAACCAGCACCGGCGAGCCCTCGGAATCGTGGTGGCGAGGTGTCTGACAGTCCAGAGTCCTGCTCAGACTCCTTTAAAAGGAGAGGGCTATTAGCCTCTGGCTGAAGTCGCATCCAAGGCGACATGAAGCCCCGGAAAGGTCTGGGGCACCCCACAACTGCGCCCCATTAGCTCCCAGTTCCCCAGTTGCCCAAGGCAGCTGCTGGGATATATGTGATGATCTCACGTAGCTGCCTGTTTGTCCCACGGGTCATTAGAGCATCCCCCTGGCCCACAAAGGGGACCCTCTCTGTTTCCCCTAGGGGCCCCCCTTGACACCCCTCCTCCCACAGCAACCCTGTAGCACCAAGCTGGGGGATCCTCCCAGAGTGGTGGGCCTGGGATCCACCCTAGCTATACCCTGAACAACTCCATTCTGCTCTTTCTAATACATTTTGCTGGAACAAAGGACTCTGGGGCCAACACTGCATTGGCACTTGGAGGTGTATGAACTGTGGACACGTGACCACCCAGGCTTGGCATTCACAGGCATGAGTGCAGGCTCTTCTGCACATGGCTGCAGAAACACACTCAAAACAAATTTTGGCAAAAATGGTAATTCAGGGGCTCATGAAACCGAAGAATTGAGATTGACTGCCCCACGCAATGCTCTCAGGTGTCAGGTGACGTCCCTTCCAGCCACTCAGCTCAACCACCTGGGCAAGAAGACACTTCCTTTTTCATGCTTTCAGCAAAATTCCCAGGGAAGCCCTCTCATTGGGTCACATGCCCATCTCCAACCAATCACTGTGATCTGGGAGATGGGGGGCTCTGACTGGCCAGGTCATGGTCCCATGTCTACCCCTGGAACTTGGGGTGGCTTCTCCATATGGTCAGGGCCTGGGGCAGAAGTTGCTGCCTGAAGCAGAACACAGGTGGGGCAGGCAGGTCTGAGAGTGTCCACCTCATCCTCTAGAGAGGTCCAGTCCAGACAGAGAACAGGAGAACCAGAGAGGGCTAGTGCCAGGCCTCACATCACACAGCATGTCAGAGGCAGGGCTGGGGCCAAACTAGGCCAGGGTCTCCTCTTCTCTTGCTGTGAGACCTGGTGCAAGTTACATCCCCTCTGGGAGCCTCTCTTCTCCCATCTGTGTTTGGGTGTGAGACCTGCCTTACAGGGCTGTCTGAGGATGAAATAAGATTATCCTCGTGCAGCCTCCAGCACAGCGCTGGGCACACAGTGGGTGCACGATCAGGATTATGGAGGTGGCAGTTATTGGTCCAAGGGGCCGTGTCCATGGCTGATGGGGGTTAGGTAAGAGTCCAGGAGCAGCAAAGCCACACCTGGGGACATTCACAGCTAGGCATGGAAGCTTCAGGCAGGAGCAGGAGGCAGGTGCTAGTCACTCTTGCTCAGTCTTCCATCCTTGTCAGGCGTCACGAGGCTGTGTCCAAGGGCCCACTTTGGTCAGGCTAGGGGGCCAGGGCCAGAGTCAGGGTGTGGTCTGAGAGGTAGACCCAGGGGGTAAAGCGGTAACCAAGGAAGAAGCCCGACTGGGCTAGGGACAAAGTGAAGCTTGGGGGTTGGAGGGTCTGGGAGGGGATCTTGGCGCTTCTGAGCATAAGTGGTGACCCTGGGCTGGCTGCCTCACCTCTTTGAGCCTCGGTTTCCTCTTTTGTAAAACAGGGTAGTGTTTAGGGTCCTGGGACTGGAGAGGCAGGTGACAACTTGACCTGTGAAGGTCAGCGGTGACCCTGAGGGGAGCAGCTTTGTGGTAAGGTGGTGGTGGGAGGCCCTGAGTGGGGTGGCAAGGCAGTGGTTCTGGGGAGAAGAGAGGGGTCTATGGGGACACAGGTGGAGTCAGGAGCATTTGACAGGCACAGCAGAGGAGGGGACAGCAGATGACACAGGGGAGTAGGGAGGGCAGAGAGGCAGTGTCCTTGAGGGAAAAGTAGGAGGGACTGGGGTGTGGAGGGTGGGATGGCAGGTGGGCCCAAGACTGGTGCAGGGCACAGGGCTGGGCAACCAAGCCCCTGGGGCAGCCCTTCCTGCTTCAGGCCCCCTAGATGGCTCCCCCTAGATGGCTCAACCCCTCAGCCTATGGGACTCCTCACCATAGAGCTGAGGAGAGCTAAGCCTGGGAGCTAAGCCTGGGATGAGCAGGTGCTCAGAAAGTGCTCACTGACTGACTGTGGTGCCCAGTAAGTGCTGACTGGACACACATGAATTCTGCTGCCTCTTGGCTCTGGGGGTTACAGCTCTGAGGGGCTGTGGGGCCCCAACCATACCCACCTCCCCATGACCTCAGAGAGGGCCTCCATGGCACAGGGGACAAGCACAGTGCCTGGGCTCCGTAAGTCCCCGGGCACCTTGTACCATCCTGCACCTGCCCTTCATGGGCATAGAATAACCATGCATCAGAGCTTCCTGGTACCATGCCCTCCACATGTGCTCAGCCACATGGCCCAGGCTTCATGCTGCCCTTGTGTAGTCCTCTCTCATATGGTCCTGGGCCTGGCCACGTGATTGATCTCGTCAATGGGACACCCACAAATGTGAAGCAAGCAGAGGCTGGGTGAGCAGTTTGCACGGGTGCTGCCCTGCTGGAGAGGCTGTGAGGAGAACCTGGCCACCCCTCACCCCCCAACTCTGCTGCTGATAGCACCAGTCAAGGACCAGACCTGTGAGCTGAGCTCCAATAAGGGCCACATGAGTGACCCCCAGATGAGAGCAGAAGAACTGCCCAGCTGAGCCTCGCCCAAATTGCAAAATCCTGAGTAGGTAAATTATTGGGGCTGTAAACCACTAAGTTTTGGGGTAGTTTGTCATGCAGCAATAGCTGACAGCTACAATGTATATCCATCACTGTACCCTGTACCCTCTCTGTCACCTGATGAGCCATCTTTACAGAAGGGCAACAAAGGGACCAGACTGGGGAAGGAACTTGCCAGGGTCACACAGTAGGTGGGCAGTGGAGGGGGCATTACAGAGGTGGGTGGGTAACTGTCATGCTGGGCTTTGCATGAGAATGTGTTTGGGTAAAGCGGGCTGTTGGCATGTGGTGGGACAGGGAAATGTTGACCCCCCTTCTCTTAGTCTTGGGGGTGGGGAATCCTGGGACTGGGACAGGGCTTGTGGCCTGGATAAGAGGCAGGAAGAAGGTGGAGAGAGTGAGGGAGATGGCTGACAAGGTCCCTGAGCAGCAGAAAACACAGAGTGGGCCACACTGGACCTGCAGACACCCCTCCTGTCCTCCCACCCTCAAAACCATCCTACAGTGCAGTTAGAAAGTCCCAAGTGGTTAGACAAGCAGGTCCCTGCTTGGATGCCAAGTGGGCAGGTTAGTTCAGAGCAGAGAGAGTCTCACAGCTACCCTTGGCACTGACCTGGGTTGGGGGAGGTGGAGGGGCCTCCAAGTCTCTTCTGGGATCAGGCTGAGGAGGGCGGGGGTGGTTCCTCGGGGCTGGAACAAAACATGTGCAGCTTCCATGAGGCCCGGGTCAGAGGTCATGTGGCCTTCTCAGCTGGCTAGAGTGAAGTTTTGGGTCACACTCTGGTCCCCCTGTGGCCTTAGACTTCAGGGCATCCTCTTTAAAAATGGGACCAGCCACCCACTTCAGAGGCCATGGCTGGGACTCACTGACGCAGGACTGGGTGCCTCAAACCCACAGGGCTTGCAAAGAGACGTGTCAGCAGCACTGCAAGCTGCTACTATTGTCTTTCAGAAGTAAGCTGCATTTTCGCAACAGCAGGCACAAGTACGGCATTTGAAAGCATTTTGGAAACCATGAATTGACAGTAAGAGGTGGGGCTTTTGAGTGAATTTTAGTCCCAATTGCTAACCACCAACCCCTGGCAGAGCACCCAGATGCCACTCCTCCTCAGATGAAAAGAGCCCAGACAAACCCCTGTCATGCCACCCTTAGAGGGAAGACTGCTACACGCCCATTCTTACACATGCTCGAGGCCTTTTTGTTTTTGACAATTCTCCTGTCTTAGTTATCAGAAACAGCAACACAGATGTTTTCTTCTTTCTAAATGCCTGGTGGGGGACAGGCATGCCAACCTGCAGGAGCCAGATGCATCCCACGGTGAACTTACGGCTTATGGCATGTGCGTGTATGTTCATATGCATGTTTATTAAGTTATAATGAAAACAAGAAACAAAAAGAAGAGCTACTTCTCCAAAAACTCTCTCCCCAGTGTGCAAGGACTGTAAGTGCTTTTCATTCCCAAATCATCTGGTCCTTGGCTCAAAGCCTTCCTCTGCTCTCGAGGCCCTGGGACAGGGTGGAGAGAGGCCCCTGCCCACCTCCCTGGCCCCATCTCTTCTTGTTTGCCCATGCGCCCATTCCAGCTACACTGGCATTCTTCTAATGTGCCTCTGCCCTTGCCACTCTGCCACCTGGAACTCTGTCCCCTGATCTGTCTGCATGTCGTTGAGGCCACCCCCTCAGAGAGGCCCCACACCCCTCTGCTTCCTTTGCAGTGCCTCTGAAATGCTCTCGTCTGTTGTGTGTTTACCTGGTTGCTGTGTCTCCCTGAGCCCACCTGTCTCAGTCACCACTGTGTCCCCAGCGCCCAGCCCAGGGCCAGGCACACAGCAGAGTTCAGGATCTGAGTACTGTGTGACTGAACTCTCCCGCTACAGATGCCAAAGGACAGGAGGAAGTCACCAGACACCATGAGACGAGGAAAGGGAGTTTTCTAACAAGCGAGAAGCAGCGGTTCCCGGCAGAGCTGGTGGACAGTCCTGGCAGCGAGGGTGGGCCGTCTCAGGAGCTACCTGTGGCCCTGAGTGGTGGCATTCATGTGGTCTCGGATGCTGATGGCCTGTTTGAGCAAACCCTCGACGCTGCGGAAGTAGACACTGCTGTCGACCAGGTTCTTCACGGCGCTGAAATGGGAGGAGGGGCCAGGTTACCTCCCCGGTCCCCGGGCCCCGGTGCATCCCCACAGCCCGCCACCGGAGGGGACCTCTGCCAGAGTTTGGCGGGCACCTTGGTGATTCCATCGGCTTAAATTTTAGATTTCCCTGCTACACCTAGATGACAGCTATGCAACAGAGCACACAATGGCAAGATGCAACTTTCATTTCACCGCTACTGAAACATCTAAAGTTTCAGTAGGTTAAGCACGTAAACCTGGCCTCAAAAATATTTTGGGAATGATGGTGAAAGGAGTGAAAAAAGAAAAAATTAAAAAAATTATCTTGGTCGGGCATGGTGGCGCACACCTGTAATCTCAGTTACTCAGGCTGAGGTGGGAGGATTGCTTGAGGCCAAGAGTTAGAGACCAGCCTGGGCAACATAGTGACACCCCGTCTGTACAATAAACAGAAAAATTAGCTGCACCTGTAGTCCCAGCTACTTGGGAAGCTGAGGCAGCAGGATCACTTGAGCCCGGGAGTTTGAGGTTGCTGTGAGCAACCATGATGCCACTGCACTCTAGCTTGGCCAACAGAGTGAGATGCTGTCTCAATAAATAAATAAATAAATAAATAAAATAAAAATAAATTTAAAAAGAGAAAACAGCCGGAGAAGCCATCTCCTCTTTGTAACCTGAAGATTTAGAGAAAGTCAAACAAAATAAAAAGTAAACACCCATATTTGTGCTTTGGCCCTCCCCTCTAGCTGCCACCCACCCCACCAGCCCCTCTGTGGTCCCAGCTATGGCAAAGAAATGCTGGCCCCTAGAGGCTCTGGCTCCCTACCCAGGTGGCACCTCCCAGAATCCTTTCACTCTCTCCCTATGACAGATGCGGAAGGGCTCAACCCAGGGAAGGGGCTCGTCTGAGGCACTAGCCAGGTGGGTCAAGATTTGGCCCACATGCCTCTACTCAGGTAGGTTCAGGATGGGGCTCACCGGACAGCTGGAGAGGATGCCCGTGAACGCCTAGGAGGCCAGAGATGTGTAGGGAGGCCCCGGGAGCGGGGAGGCTGTGGCTCTTACCTGCAGGCATACTCCACAGTATAGATGGCTCCCTGGCTCTGTTCCTCCCACCGCTGCATGTCAGCCTATGGGAGTCAGGGGGGACATTTAGCAGGGGAGGCTGCTATCTGAACGGCCCTCCTCCCAGTTCTCTTAGTGGGGCTCTCCTGAGTCCTCATGGTGGCTACCAAGACTTTTCCTTCTGAATTCCCTTCCCTCTAAGGCCTGGGCTTTCTGTGATCACCTGGCCAACATGTCCCAGGGCATCTGCACTGGCTGTTCCCTCCACCCGGCATGCCCTTCCCTCACAGGGTCACACAGCTACCTCCTCAACATGCAAGTCGTAACTACTGCAGATCTTACTGTCTCCTTCAAAATCTACCCCAGATCTGTCCACTACGGCCCCCAACCTGGCTCAGCCACCACATGCCCCCTTCCTGGTGTCCCTGCCTTCACTCCTGCCAGGCAGCCCTTGCTCCACACAGCAGGCACCGGCTCACCTTGTGTTGGGCCAGCTCGGGCAGGGAGCGGCGAACGTGCTCCTGCAGCCGGTACAGGGCCACGGATGGCTCATTGGCCAGAACATAGATGCTCTCAGTGAACTTGTCCGTGACTGAGTCCAGGGTCAACAGTCGGCGGAGCAGGGGAAGGGGTGGGGGGACAAAGAGACAAAGCATCAGCCTCCTGATTGCTCCACTGTGAGCTTAGCCAGAGCAGAGAGGAGCGTCCAGTGTCCTCCCCAGCAGCTGGGTCACCCACAGCATGTGATGGGCTAGAGGACACGGTCACAGCAGGGCCTCACTCGAGAGGACATTAACCCTTCCAGTGAATTCTTGCTCTTTCCCCTCCCAGATCCACTCCTGCTGCCCACTCAGCCCCCCTCGCATTCCTTTCACCCCAGTGACCACACCTGAGACTCCTGTTTAGAGAGTGCCACAGGACCTCAAAGTGCCTGGAAGTTTATATCCCTGGATGGGATGACCGATGGGTGACATGAAAGCCTGTGCCCCTTGCTGCATATTGGAACCACTTGGAGGTGTAACTCATCCCTGTGAGCTCCCCTGTGGCACCAGGGTGAGGCCAGATATGTTCCTCCCTTGCTCTAAGCCCTCCTACATGCCAGAGGATAAAATCTGTCTTATCACGGCCCACAAGGCCCTGCATGTTCTGGCTGCTGTTGACCTCCTGCCCTCCTTGCTTTCCACCCCTGGCTATTCCTTGGACACGCCCAGCACTGTCCAAAAGAACTTTCTGAGATGATGGAAATATTCTATAACCTGTTTTTGTTTTTGTTTTCTTTTTAAGAGTTGCGGTCTCACTATGTTGCCCAGCCTGGACTCAACTCCTGGGCTCAAGTGATCCTCCTGCCTCAGCCTCCCAAGTAGCTGGGACTATGAGCACACACATGAAATATGGCTAGTGTGACTGAGGAACTCAATTTTTAATTTTACCCAATTTTAATCAATTTCACTTTTAATACCCAGCTCCGAATACCTTGTCACCTCAGGGCCTTGGCACCTGCTGTTCCTTCCCCTGATATATCCTTCTCCCACAGGCTCCTCCTCACTCCTCATGTCTCAGCTCAAATGTCACCCCTGGGCAAGACCTTTCTTGACTACCCAGCTTAATCAGATGTCCACCTCATTCAGGACCTCAGCATTTTTTTTCAATTCTCTTATACCTATTATAATTTATTAGGTTACATGTTTCCAGAAAAAAACTTAAAAGCTTGGATACATGAAGGCAGGGACTTCTGAGCTTCAGCTTCCTCATTTGAAGACAGGAGGGCTGGGTGCAGTGGCTCATGTCTGTGATAGTAGCACTTCGGGAGACTAAGGTGGGAGGATCCTTTGAGGCCAGGAGTTCAAGACCAGCCTGGGACAATGGCAAGACCTCATCTCTTTTTTTCTTTTGAGACAGAGTCTTGCTCTGTTGCCCAGGCTATGGCGTCAGCCTAGCTCACAGCAACCTCAAACTCCTGGGCTCAAGGGATCCTTCTGCCTCAGCCTCCCCAGTAGCTGGGACTACAGACATGCACCACCATGCCTGGCTAATTTTTTCTATGTATTTTTAGTTGTCCAGCTAATTTATTTCTATTTTTATTAGAGATGGGGTCTCGCTCTTGGCCTCCCAGAGTGCCAGCATTACAGGCATGAGCCACTGCGCCCGGCCTAAGACCTCATCTCTTAAAAAAAAAAAAAAGACCTGGGCATGGTGGCGCATGCCTGTGGTCCCAGCTACTTGGGAGGCTAAGGCAAGGGGATCACTTGAGCCCAGGAGTTCGAGGCTGCAGTGAACTATGATGAGGTTGTTGCACTATAGCCCAGGCAACAAAGCGAGACTTTGTCTCAAAAAAAGAAAAAGAAAGACAAAGAGAAAGAAAAAGAAAAAAGGAATGGTAATAGCACCCACCTTGGGGTTTGCTACAGAGATGGATCCAATGCTATGGCCCAGGGTGACTGCTGAGGAGAGAGAACCCAGGTGTGTCTGAGAGCCAAGGGAGGCTGCACACAAGTCTGTCATCGCCCCACTATCCTCTAAGTGGGCAGAGCCCAGCCTGCCATCCCAAAACTGTGTGATCTCTTACTCTCGAAGCCTCCTTGTTTTGAAAATGAGCATACTAATAGAATAGTTTATACCTCACAGTGTGGTTATGAAGAAGGAGGAATTAATTGTACTTGTGCTTTCTAAATAATTACCTAGAAGTAACTTGTGTAATAAAATAACAAAAAACAATTATAACTCAAAAATAGTTTGTGGCACTTAGTAATTTGTATTAATAGTTATTTGATTTATAAATACAATCATCCCTACTATCTGTGAGAAACTGGCTCCAGGACACCCCCCCCTGCAATACCCGAATCCGAAGAAGCTTATATAAAATGGCATAGCATTTGCATACTTCAAACCATCTCTAGATTTACTTATGTCTGTAATACCTAATACAAGGCCTACAGGTCACTTCATTCTCCGGGATTCAAAGTAGTACTTGGTGGAGGAAAAATTTAAGTTTTGCTTTTTGGTATTTTGTTCCTGAATTTTTCCACCCTCGCTGGGTTGAATCCACCAATGCGGAACCCGCGGATAGGGAGGGCTAATTACATTTGATACGTCAATGGAAACACACAAATGCGTAAATACCTAAAGAAATAAGGAGACACCACGAACAGCAATTACAACACCCCACGCATTCTTCCAATGTGTTATAAAAATCAGGTTATGGTTTTTGCTTTTTTAAGAGACTGGGAGGGTCTCGCTCTGTCGCCCTGGCTCAAGTGCAGTGGCGCGATCATAGCTCACTGCAGCTTGGAACTCTTGGGCCCAAAAGATCGTCCCCTTTCAGCCTCCCAAAGTGCTGGGATGACAGGTGAGCCACCGCGCCTGGCCAGATTATTGAGTTCTTAAAACAATCCAGGGGGGTATTAAACTCTTCATTTTACAGATGACAGAACCAGGCATGGAGACGTTGTAAGGTTTCAAAACTAACCACTGGTCCCCCCACGCTCCCTCCGCGCCTTTGCCACTCCCGCCCTTTATCAAGGCGCCCCTTCGCGAGTTCCCGGTCCCCTCTGTCCCGCCCCGGGACCTGCACCACCTTTCTTTCCCTTGAGCTGCATCTCTGGTTCCTCCATAATGACTGCGGCCCACCGAACCAGAGGACCGAACCCGGAAGTCCGGAGGTTGGGACCGCTGCCTAAGCCTTCCCTGCGGAAACCGCACGCCGGACGGCTCCAGTTCCGATGGCAGTTGGCCTGCCCACCCCGCTCCTCCGTCTCTCGGGACAGAAGAGGGGCTGTAAGTGGGAGAGGGAGAGGAAAGAGGCACACCCGGGGGCGGGTGAGGACGGGGCGGAGAGCCCCCTGAGGCTCCAGGGGTGGACACCCAAGAGGACACCCAAGGACTCCCTGGCTTCCCGAACCCCCTTTTCCCGGGGCAGACGAGTTGGGGGAACATTCTACACACTGCCCACTTCGGGCCGTATAAACGTCCTCCTTTAGCTCCCTTGCCACCACCAAATCCCTCCACACGCTTATAAACCTCTGGGACCGCAGAAGGGACATTGTTATAGAACTCGGCGGCAACGGCACTTCGCTCCTTTAAACCATGGAAGCCCCGCCCACTTCCTCCCCCTCCACTTTTGGAAAGCCCCGCCCATCCGTCCGGGGCTGGAACCCATTGGCTCTCGCTGGAAACACCTATAGGCGGAGCCGGGTGGGGGTGAAGGGACACAGGAGCAGTGATATTCTCAGAGCCCTTTGAGGCCCCGCCCATTCCCTCCGGGGCTGAGAGGCAAAGAACGCGCAGGCACAATCGCGCAGCTACGGCCCCAGCGGAGGCCACGCCCCTCCCCGGGTCTTAAAGGGCCAGAAGCAGCTCCTAACGCTCGGGCCCTTCCGCACTTTTGGGGGGCGGGGGTGCGCAGGCGCAGTGGGAGAGCTCTGGGGTCGGGGGTAGCGGTCGCGTATCAAGTTGATCCCTGTCCCGGCAGAGGAAGCTAGGGCGCTGAGGGTCTAGTCTCCAGCCTGCTCCCTACTATATCCGTTGGAAGATAAAAGTTTGTGAATTGGGACCCCAAGTTTTGGGGAAACTGGGCTTGCGGCGCGGGGGGACAGAGGAGACTCCTGGGGAGGTGAGTGGACCCTGGATCGGTTTGGGAGGCGCGGGTGGGACTGGGACCAATTGCATCTTTGTTGAGCCCTCACTCATCTTGGGGATTCCCCCTCCCAAATAAGTACTGCGATTGTTTATTAAGCTCTGCCCTTCCCAGGCCCCCTGCTAAGCTATTTACAGACATGATTTCTCTTAGGCCTCATTTCCCCATTTTACTGAGGAGGAAACTGACGCTCAGAGGTTGTCGCACGCCTGAGTTCTCACAGCCTATGTGTGGGGGTATTCAAACCCAGACAGCTGACCGAAGAGCAGGGCTTGTTGCATTAGCCTTGGTGGTGGGGAAGAATAGGCCTAAAAAGCAGTTGGACTCTGGTTTTAATTTCCTGGCTCTGCCAATTAACCCGAGCCTCAGTTTACCTACCCTCATAGTGCAAGGCCAGGTATGCAGTCAGTGTCTACTTAATAAGAGCTGTTGATAATTATTGTCACCTCTTCCTTTCTGGTGCGTCCAACAGCTTCCCCCATGGAGCCCACCCAACCTGCAGAGGACTTCATCCTGACTGAGCAGCCCCCTGCCTCAGAACTTGGGGACCCCGAAGATCCCGGGGATGAAGCCCCAGATGGATCAGAGACTGTGGTCCTCAGTCTCTTCCCTTGTACCCCAGAGCCTGGGAATCCTGAACCAGATGCCAGTGTCTCCTCACTGCAGGGTAGGATACCTCCTCTGGGAGTGGCCCTCTCGGATTCAATGCTGGTGGAATGTCAGATGACACCTCTGTCTTTATGATCCTCTACCTAGGACATGTCTTCCCTCTCTGCCCAACAAGGGATTGTTTTTCACAACTTTGTATGTTTTTACAATGTGGTATGGTACACATAAGGTAACATTTACCATTAAAATCAGAATTGCAGTACAATTCAGTGTCAGTAAGTACATTCACAGTGTTGTGTAACCACCACCTCTATCTAGAATATTTTCATCACCCCAAAAGGAAACTTCACACCCCTTCTCCTCTCCCTCCAGTCCCTAGCAACTAATCTGCTTTCTGTCTCTGTGGATTTATCTATTCTGGACATTTCATATAAATGGAGTCATACACTATGTGGCCTTTTGTGACTGGCTTCTTTCACTTAGTGTGATGTTTTCAAGGCTCATCCCTGTGGTAGCAGGTGGCAGTGCTCCATGCCTTTTTAAGGCTGCATAATATTCTGCACTGTAGATGGACCGTGTTTTGTTTATACATTTATCCTTTGCTAGACGTAGCCTTTTTGGCTATTGTGGGTGATACTTCTGTGAACATTCCTGTACAAGTTTTTGTCTGCACACCTGTTTTCAATTCTTTGGGGACAGATATTATACCTAGGAGTGAAATTGCTGGGTCACATGGCAGTCTTATGTTTGACTTACTGAGGAACTGAGGATTTATTTTTGACTGGAGTCTTAGAACATGTCTAATTCAGTCCTACCCCAGGGCCTTTGTTCCTGTCATTCCTTCTGTCTGGAATGTTTCTTCCATACCTCTTCCTACTGCTGATTTCTTTGACTTGCCATCTTCTACCTGCATTTTTAATTCTTTGGATCCCTTATTTCAGCTTGAGGTTTCATTCCATTTCTGTATCTGAAGCAGCCGCTTGCCCGTGGGCTCCTTTGAGGGCAAAGCCTCTGTCTCGTTTGCCGGGACATTGCGAGACGTGGAAGGGAAAGATGCACCCTGGGTATCCGGGAGAGAAGAGCGAGTGAATGGCGGGGTCTCAGGCACTGTCTGTGGTAGCTCCAAGCCCCAAGGATCAAAGCCCCGGAGACATATACTGGGGAGACTGAAGCCTTTCCTCTCTCTCTCCCAGCCGGCAGCTCCCTGAAGCACTCTACAACCCTCACTAACCGGCAGCGGGGCAATGAGGTGTCAGCCCTGCCAGCAACCCTAGACTGTGAGTGGGTCCCCAGTGGCGAGAGGGGTAGCAGGATGGGACGGGTTGAGAGGAACCATTGTGGGCAGAGGGTAAACTGAGGCACAGAGAAGAGATGGAGCAGGTGAGGACTCTGCTTCTCTCTGGCCTGCAGCCCTGTCCATCCACCAGCTCGCGGCCCAGGGGGAGCTGAGCCAGCTGAAAGAGCATCTGAGGAAAGGTGCGTGTCCACATGCATGTGCTGGCGTGCCTGTGCCTATCCAGTGTGTGCATGTGGGCGCCCTGTGCCCGCTCACAGTGTGAGTGTTTGTGTGAAAGCATGTCCACATGTGACCACCTACATGTGTGCTTCCCTGCGTGTCTGACCCCAGCCTCCCACTGAGCCCCATCCCTGCTCTGGTGGAGCTGGGTAGAGAGGACAGGGTGCATCCTGGTGGTACCGCCTCCCTCCTGCCAGGAGACAACCTCATCAACAAGCCGGACGAGCGTGGCTTCACCCCACTCATCTGGGCCTCTGCCTTTGGAGAGATCGAGACCGTCCGCTTCCTGCTTGAGTGGGTGCGTCCCGGCCCAGCTGGGGGCTTCCTGGGGGCTCGCAGGCGGGCTGGAGTCTCAGCTGTGTCTGCTGGTTACTTGTCTGTAAGATGAAGCTGCTGTAGGGACCCCAGAATTCCTGGGGATGCCCCTACCCCTCTTGTCACTGTCCCCGTCTCCCCACCAGGGTGCCGACCCCCACATCCTGGCCAAAGAGCGGGAGAGCGCCCTGTCACTGGCCAGCACAGGTGGCTACACGGACATCGTGGGGCTGTTGCTTGAGCGCGACGTGGACATCAACATCTATGACTGGGTGAGGCACCACCCACCCCAGGCACCTCATGGCCTCCTTGCCTCCATTCCTGCCCTCAAACATTTATGGTGGCTTATACCTGTAATCCCAGCACTTTGGGAGGCTGAGGTGGGAGGATCTCAAGGCCAGGAGTTCAAGACCAGCCTGGGCCATATAGTGAGACCCATCTCTACATAAAATAAAAAAAATTATCTGGGCGTGGTGGTACACGCCTATAGTCCCAGCTACTCAGGAGGCTGAGGCAGGAGGATCATTTGAGCTCAAGAGTTCAAGGCTGCAGTGAGCTGTGATCACGTCACTGCACTCCGCCTGGGCAACACAGTGAAACCCTGTCTCTAAAAAAAATTAAATTAAATTAAAAATAAAACAAACCCAAAACATTTATCAAGTGCTGGCAGGGTTCCAGGCCTGCTCTGGGTGCTGGGAACTCAAGTCAGACCCATCCCCAAGCCTCACAGAGCTCCCAGTTTGGGGGAGGCAGACAGGGAAACCGGCAGCCAAGATGCAGTGAATAGTGCTGTAATGGCAGGCGCACAGGCAGCTCCAAGCACCCAAAAGTGACCAGGGAAGATAAGGAAGGGCTTCCTGGATGAAAGGGTGTCTAAGCTTGAGACTCAAAGTACAAGATAGACTGGCCAGGTGATGAGCAGGAGGAACCACATTAAAGTGGAGGCCAGAGAGTGACGTTGTGAGAACTGGGGAAAGATAAACCACTGCGTTTCCCTTGCCCCTACCCCCGACAGAATGGAGGGACGCCCCTGCTGTATGCTGTGCGTGGGAACCACGTGAAGTGCGTTGAGGCCTTGCTGGGTGAGTTGGGGTAGAGACTAACCCCGGGAGTCCCAGAGCCCCCAGACCCCCAGCTGGCCCTGCAGGAGACCTGAAGGCAGAGAGGGGGGCGAGCTCTGCTTGTACTGTTCCTGAGCTGGGTGGTGACTACGAGCTACTCTCAGAGCAGGGATCTGGGGACAGGAAATAGTAGGACAGCATAGGGGTCTGGCCAAGGGGTTGAACACCTCCACCCTCCATGCCTCAGGGACCCTGGAGCCACAGTCTTCAGAAGAGACTGAACCTTGGAGGAGTTGGGCTCTTGTCCAAGGCCACATGGGCAAAGGGCCAGCCCAAGGCTGCATTGTTGGGGATGAGATCACTGGATCTGCCAAGTCCCCAAGTCCCATTCTGGGCTCCTGCCCCCTGCTCCACCACCTAATCTGCTTTGCAGCCCGAGGTGCCGACCTCACCACTGAAGCTGACTCAGGCTACACTCCGATGGACCTCGCCGTGGCCTTGGGATACCGGAAAGGTCAGCCTGAGCCCCATGGAGCAGCAATGGGGTGCCATAAGCAGGGGACCACAAGGGGGTACATGGGACATGTCCCTCAGTTGGCAGACGCTGGCAGCAAGAGTGTTCATGTTAGCCAGCGTTAAGTGCCACTGTGTACCTGGCCTGGGCATGTCCCAGTCCTGGCTTTCAGGGCTTCCCACGGGCTGGGGTAGGGAGGCCAGTGTGTGTCAGTGACTAGGGCCATGAGAGGCCCAAAGGAGGCCCCGGCCCAGCCTTAGGATGTTCGGGGAGGGTCAAGGAGGGCTTCTAGGGGACGAGCGGGGCATCCAGGTGGGAGGAGCAGCGCCTGCAGAGGCCTTGTGGGGTGAGGACCCTAAGAGGGAGACAGCTGGGCCACAGTGAGCTAGGCCATGGAGGCCAACCCTCTCCATTGCAGGAGGTGGCTTTGAGCCGGTGGGTTTGACTCCCTGCTTCTTCCCTCATAGTGGGACCTCAGTTTTCCCACCTATAAAATGGGGAGATCCTAACAGAACTGACTCCCTGAGGTCATGGAGGGATTAAGGGCTCAGGAAATATCCCCCTCCTTTCTTTGGAGTTTTATTCAATTTGGGACAGAAATCATTGCTCGCCACCCCTCTCATCTTTTCGTAAAAGTCACAGTTCACTAACGTTGTTTGGTAGGAAATATTTTTATAACTCTGAAAAGCCACACAAAAATGCAGTTTTACAAACTTAGAGGAAGTTGAGCTTTCTAGGATGGGAACTCGGTCCTCCCAGCTTTGCTGTGGGAGGGGCATGGATTCCTTGGTCTATAAAGTGGGTCCTCCATCCAGGTGCCAGGGTTGTGAGGCCCCTGTTCGCCCCCCAAGGGGAGAGAGTGCAAGTTGGCCCATGCCTCTGCAGCCCCCAGTTCAGGCTCACCGCCACCCTTTTCCCTTGCCCCACCTCTAGTGCAACAGGTGATGGAGAACCACATCCTCAAACTCTTCCAGAGCAACCTGGTGCCCACTGACCCGGAGTGAAGGCCACCTGCTGGGAACTCAGTCACTCAGGGAACAAAAAGGTCGACTCAGAGCTGGGGGAACCCAGAACTGGCTTCAGAGGCAGCTCTTGGACAGGCGGTGGGAGAGGACCCTTCCCAACAGGAACCAATAAACTTTCTGTGCAACAGAACTTGAAGGACTTTGCTGTGTTTCCCCAAGGGCTTCCTGGAGGAGGTCTCACACCTTCTTCTCCCCTAGCACCCGCAGGTGGTAGATGACCACGCGGCCAAAAAAGTCAGTAGTGTCCTCAAACGTCACTTTCAGCTGGTCCACCTCAGCAGCTGGCACGGGGAAAGTGTGAGCACGGGCAGTCAAGGGAAACAGGTGGCTTCTTGTTTCCCACCCATCAACCCCCACCCTTCCCAGACCCAGGCTCTAGCCCCAGCTAGATGCCACCAATGTGCTGGGTGACCTGTGCAAGCTGTGGGCCCCTCTCAGCCTCTCACACAAAACAGGTGGTCATCAGCCTCATTTTACAGATGAAGTGATGGAGGCCTAGAGGTCACTTATTCAAGGTCACACACCAGGGTTCCCACTCAGGTCTGGCTGAGCCCAGAGGCCCAGGCTACCCTACCCACGAAGGCCAGGGCAGGATATCTGAAGCGAGTTGTTGTCCTCAGGGTAGAAATCCACAATCTTGCTCAGAGTTTCACTCCCCTGTGAACCTGCAGCAGAGAAAGAGGCAGACAGTGAGTGTGCAGGGTGCTCCCTGGAGCCCCCACCTCCCTCCCAGGGCCTTCCAGTACCTTCTAGGCAGCCCCGGTGACTGGAGAAGCCCCCCTGGAACTGGATCTGAAGCTGGGAGACACGGATGCGCTGGGGGAACTCTAGTATCACCCACTGAGAGGGGCCCTGGAAGCAGACAGGGAAACTGAGGCCCACAGTCAGTCCAGGCTCAGAGCCTGCTACACCTCCCTCTCTCATTCACACAGTGCATGAGGGGAAAGGGAGACATTCAGCACACGTTCCTTTCCTGGCCACCCGGACTGTGCCCGCTAGGCACCCCCCCACCCTCCAAAGTTCTCAAGGCACCCTGGACTCTTGAATATGATTCACACCACGGATGTAGAGGTTGGGGAGGCCCCTTACCTGATCCGAGTTCCAGCACGTCTCCTCGTCCTGATCGAACAGGTTCTTCTTTCCAAACTGCCGGGTGTTGCGATTCAGCACCGAACTCACCCTAGAGGCACCGGGATCCGGGCGAGGGAGGGGCTGAGCCCAGCTCTCAGTGCCGCGGAGGGCCCTCCCCCAGCTCTGTCCACTGAGCTGGGCTGACCCCAGCCTTAGGGCCCTGTCGCTGTCGGACCCTCGCCCCCTGGACTCTTACCTGCTCATTGTCTGTGGACAAACCAAAGAGTGGGTCATCGCGGTTCCACAGATCTCTCAGGGACTGGGCTCAGCTTGGGTTCGAATCCCGACGCCACCTGAGCCACAGAGGACGCAACCTTGGCCACGTCCCTGGCCTGCACGTCCCTACCAGGTCACTCTGGCCTTGAACGAGGACCCTCCGCCGCCCCTGTCCTAAATATCGTCTCGATCACCTCCCCCTTGGCCAGGAAAATCGGGAGTGGGGATCGGGGGAACTGCCAATGACCGGAGGCCAGGTCTCTCACAAGAAACAAGTTTCCCGCGGATTTGGGGCCGGTCGCTCCCTGTCCGAGCCTCAGTTTCTCAGCCAACAGCTCTGGTAACCAAAACCCGGGACCCGGAAGCGCGTGGGCGCAGCGCATGCGCAATGTGCTCAGGCCCGCCCCATAGCCGCTCCTGGGGCGGGACTTGATTTTCCCCCGCCCCTTCATGCCCGCTTCTTAAAGGGCCCGGGTTCAATGATTGAGTTTCTCTGAGAGCTGGAAGAAGGCGGCAAGCTACGTGGGGGGCGTGGTCACCTGGTGCTGGGATGTAGAGCACTGGTTTGGGAATCTAGAGACTTCCTATAGCGATGGCTTCCTATTCAGGGAAGTCTGCGGAATCCATTTCCTAACTGCTAATGCAACCTAGGAACCCCTGAACCTCACTGCCTCCCAGAGGCCAAAGCAAGAGACATGGAAAAGGCCGTGATGCTGGGAATATCAATCTCCTTTGTCCTTGCTGGGACACAGAAGGCCCGTGCTCCAAATCTGTCTCTCCCAGGAAATGCTGCCTAGGACATCAAGGAAGGCTTCTTGGAGGAGGGGGCATGCAGGTGGGTTTTGAAGCATGAACAGGAGCTTGCCAAGCTAGGTTACACAAAGTCTCAGATACCAGGCTAAAGACTGGGTTCAGTGATCTGCTAGATAGCTCTTGCCACCCTCTACTATCACAGCTTTGTGCTCGGCCCTGTGCTGGGTGATGCTGAGGACGGCGAGAGACCTCAGCTCCAGCCCCGTCCCTGAGTGAGGAGCCCCCAGTCTGGGCAAAAGACAGACACACATTCCACGCTCCACGGGGTGAGGGCTGAGCCAGAGGAAGAGATATGGCTAGAGGAGCAGGGGTTCTACCTGGACAAGGTTGTCCTGGGAGAGGAGATTTTAGACCTGCACCTTCTTGTGTTGGCAAAAATTCACCAGCGTAAGAAAATCTGCTGTGGGAAGGGTGTTCCAGGCAGGGAGAACAGCAAAAGCAAAGGCCTAGTTGGGTGAAAGACCATGAATTTGAATAAAATATGTAGAGCCATGTCCTGCTGGGGCATGGTGGTGGGGGAAGGTGTTTGAGAAAGGGCGGGACACCATCTGATCTGCATGAATGGAGGGTTCCAGACAAAGCAGCCACTGGCAGGAGGCTGCTGTTTCTGGCTTCATCTGAATGATCTGGCATCCAGCCCCTTTCTTCAAGGGCTGGCGGAATGGTCCTCCTGGCATCCAGGAGGGGGGCTGGCGGGGAAACTGGGTCACCCGAGGAAGGGCTGCCTCATGAGCCCCTGCCTGCCAGGACTTTGTGCATTCAGATATAGTCTGGTGCCATCCAGCTTTGTGCTGGTCTCAGGGATGGGACTCGAGGTGACAGGAAACACCCCATCCCCACCCTCACCCCCAGAGAAAGTTAGGAAGAGCATGGACCCTGGAGAGCCCAGATCTGGTTCGAATCCTGGCTGGACCACTCACTGGCTGTGTGAGCTCAGACAAACATCTTAGCCTCTCTGAGCCTCAGTTTCCTCATTTGCGAAGTGGGGGAAATTCTATTTACAGGGCTGTTGGAGGATTCAGTGGGCTCTTTGGGTTGACACATAGCAATAGTGGCTGGCATTTGTTGAGAGCCCACTGTGTGTCTGACTTGAAGCCACATTTTCTTCTCCATCCATTGGCTCATTACACCTGCCGTGGCTAGTCCCTGTCACCCCTACTTTGTAGCTAAAGACACAGCAAGTTGGCAAAGGTCCCCCAGTGAGGATATGCATGGTCCCAGGGCTCTCCACACCACTCCTGGCCTTGGCATAGGGCCACCTTGTCCACTGAGATGTGGCCAGCTCCATAGTGTCTGCCCGCCTCCTCGCCCCACTGGCGCCAGGGCATGAAAGGGCCTCCTATTTCTCCAGGGAATTAGCGGCTCCGGGCTCCCAGCAGGGCGGCCAGAGTGGTCCATTCATTCTCCTGAATGAGGAGAGACTAAGAACTCCCAATCCTACCTCAGAAGATGGGGCAGGGAAAGCTCTAGAAGGTCCAAAAGCAGCTCCTCTGGTTTGCTGGTGGGAAACTGAGGCACAGAAAAGCAAAGTCATTTAGCGATGGTCACCTAGGGGGACTAGGATGCAAATCCCAGTCTGAACTCTAGAGTTCCCCGAACCCACGCTGAGTTCTGCATTTTTCAGGGAAGAAATTGGAGACTCAGAGAGGGTCAGGGACTTGCTGAAGTCACAAGCAACTTTAAGTAGTGGGGACTCTCTCTGCATTGGGGGTCTCTGGGGAGGCAGCCCCACTTGTGCAGAAAACATGCTTCTGTCATCTCGGAGCAGGACAGGAAAAGGCTCTCAGATGGCTTTGAGCCTGGGGAAGGGGTGTAATGGTTTCCCAGAGGTCTAAGCCTGAGGTGACCGCACGGGAAGGAGGGTGTGACAGGATCCCCCAAGCCTGGAATCTCCAATCTGGCAGGTCTGGGTCTGATTTATCTGCCAGGGTACACCCGGGTCCAGCAGGGCCCAGCACAGAATATAGGATGGTGCTCACTGAGCACTAGCTGGGGGTGTTGGTCCTGGTGAGGTGTAAGCCTGGGCTCCCGCTGGAGGTGACAGTGTGACTGGGAGTGGGTGGCTGGGTGCACAGGGACTGGGGTGCGTGGGAAGACCCAGGGCTGCATGTGTGTGGCTGGTTGTGACAGCATCTGGGAGGCTGTGTCTGTCAGGGTTGGTGACGTTGGTGCCAAGTGGACGTGGTCATGTGCTCACTATATGTGGGCGTGCCCACACCTGGAAACCTGGGTGTGTGAACAACCTGGGGCAAAGGTGAGCTGTCTGCGGCTGGCGGGAAGGTGAAGGTGGGTGAATGTGAACGGCAGTGGGTGTGTCTGAGTGTGGAGGGACGCTAGGTGCAGCCAAGCTCAGGGCTGCGCGTTTGGCCATGCAGCGAGCATGACTTGTGTGTGGCCTGGCCAGGTGTGGTTGTGTGTGGCCAGGTATGATTGTGCATGTAGTCAGGTGTGGTTTTGTGTGGCTGGTAAGACTGTGTGTGGCCAAGTGAGGTTGTATGTAAGCTGAGAACCTATTGGTGCTATTGGTGTGGCTGGGCTTTGGCAGCGGTGTGACCGTGTGTCAGTGGTGGTTGGTGACATTGTGTGTGATTTGTCCATGTATCACTTTGGGTTTGTTCTGAGGCACTTTGGGGAACACCGTCCACCCCTGAGACCCACCTCTCCTGGAAGGTCCAGCTTCCCCGCCTCAACTCTGGCCCACCAGCCCCGTCCCCCACTGGCATTAGCCCCTGGCCCAGGGCCCCAGTGTTAGGGGGTAGGGTAGGGACAGAGAAGGCACTCAGGGATGGGGTGGGGGGGCTTGCCTAATCCCAGCTCAGGCCTATAAATAGCTCTTTGAGCCCAGCAGATTCCCAGGCAAGGGTGCCTCATTCAGTCCCCCGGCAACAGCCCACCCCTGGGCCCCGGGCCAGCCCCTCTGAGCTCAGCCCTGGCACCGGCTAGGGGAGACCGGGAAGGCGGGGGGTGGGGGTAGGAAGGAGGGGGAGTGGAAGGGTGGGGGTAATCTGGCGTGGGGGTCAGCTCTGTGGCCACAAACCTGCACTCCCACTAGGTCCCTACACATGCTGTGCAACCTCAGGCAGGTGGTCCCATCTCCATGAGCCTCAGTTTCCCCAGAAAACTGTAAAATAAACAGCAGCCCCTGCCTATGTGTTAACTTCCCATTTCATTCTCCCAGCAATCTGTAAGATGGGGACAGTTAATTATCCCCATTTTAGATGGGGAAACCAAGGCACAGAAAGACCAGATGGCTCACGCAGAGTCACATTGTTAGGAGGGACTGGGAGGGGATTTGAACTGGATTTGTGGAGGCTGAACTGCTCCGTTCCCACGCACGCCACACAGCCACGCTCAGACCCCCTCCTCCACTACAGCCACGACCTCGTGCCAGCCTTGATGATCAGTCATCACACGCTTTCTGGGTGCTGGTGACACAGCGGTCACCCACAGTCACTCCCATCAGCCAAGATCCCTGAGCTCTGTCTCCCCTCTGTGACATGGAGTTGGACAGTAAGTACAGCTGGCTTCTGTGTCACCTTGGACCCTAGGGCTGCCGCTTCCTTCTCTGGGGTTGTCCCTCATCCCGCAAACATCCCCACCCACTCTTTGATAATGCTGCGGAAACTGTCTTGTCCTCTATCTGTCCCCCGACCACACTGAGACCCCCTCTCAGAGATTCTCAAACACACACACACAGATGCAAGCCTCGGGGGCGGGGGCACAGGGAGCCTCAGGCCAGTCTCAGCCAAGACTACAGGAGGGAAGGCAGGGGAAGGCGCCGAGCTCTCCAGGCTTTTTTCCTCTCCTCATTTCCATTTTTTTATTGCAATAAAACACACACGAGCTTTTAAAGATTGAGGTCTTCCCCAAGGACACACCTATGCTCCTCCTCAAAGCAAAAATGTTCCTGTGCCAACAACAGTCCCAGGTCTTAGCCTGTGCTCCATAAATGCTGATTGGACAAAGGTGAGTGAATAAATGATGTCATCTGGCTGGAGCTGCTGGAAACGTATCCGGAGTGTGACACACCTGGGGGCTCCCACCCTACTGCTTCTCACCAGCCCTGTGACCGAGGAATCATCCCATCTTCTCTGAGCCTGTTTCCTCTCTATAAACAGTCATTGCAGCCGAAACTGCCTCGAGGGTGAGCCCTGGAGAGCGGGCAGGACGGGGTTTGAGTCCCAGCTCTGCCCTTCCCTCCTGCGTGACCTGGGGAAGCGACTTTACCTCCCTGGGGCTCAGTTTCCCCACCTGTGAAATGGGGCAGGCCTCGTTATGGGGCGCGCTGGGGACACTTAACGCCGTTCCTGGGGTAAGGAGAACGGGGGACAGGTCAGGCACAGTCTTCCCCCGGGTTGGGATGAGTGTCGGAAAAGTGGAGGAGGATTTTAGGCAGGGGGAGGCCCCTCCCTCGAGCCGCCGGAGGCCGCTGGCTGGCAGGGGCGCATGCGCAGAGCAGCCCCGTGGCCCCTTTATAAGCGCCGAGGCGGCGCTGGGGCGAGCGGAGCGCAAGGGCTGGACCCGGCGCGGAGGGAGCTGAGCCCGACTGTCTTTTGTGCCGGGCGGTCGCCCCGGGAAGCGTCCGAACTAGGAGCCAGGTGGGGGTCCGTCGTGGGGAGGGGACCGCGTTGGGGAAGAAAACCTCGGGATTGGAGACAGAGCCTGGGATTGGGGAGGGGGCCCGGGATCAGGGAGAAGCCCCCAGAAAGAGGAGAGAGCTGATGGGGGAGGGGAGCCCCAGGCTGGGGAGGGAGTACAAAGTGGGAGGGGGCTTGGGGATGTCAGAGGGACACGTATTTGGGGGCAAGGTTGTCCAAGGAATGCGGAGACAACCCCGAGGTGGGGAGGAGGCCGGGCTGGGGGTCGGTCTCAGGATTGGGGAGGCGGTGATGGGAACCAGAGCTAGGGGAGGAGCACCCCGAGTTTGGAGAGAAGAGGAGGACACCCAGATGCTCAGTGGGGGATTCCAGAACAGGGCACGCCGGTTTCCCAGCTGAGACACCCCAGGATTTTAAGTGGGGATTCCCAATTTGCAGGTGAATGGAGGATTCTGGGCTGGACTGCAGTGGGGAGGGCCCCCCACCAAGATCAGCCTGAGCCCAGTGGAAGGGGGTCTGTGCTGAAAGTGAATGGCCATGGGGAGACAGCGCCCTGCTGTCTCCCTGTCTTTTTGGGCCAGGTCCTGTCATCACATTCTGACTCAGGGAGGAGGCTCTGGGGGGCCCCATCCCACGGTGGTCCCTGTTTGCTCCCTCAGACCTGGAGTTGAGGTGCTGTCCCTTTTCCCAGGGAGCACACTGGGTGTCCCAGGTGAATACTGGGTGGGGGCCCGTTAGGACTCCCAGTTATGGACCCCAGGATCCATGAGGGACACCTGCCCAGAGAGGGGTCTGCCCCCTTTCGCACCTCGACATCTGTCCACATCCTCACAGCATGACACTGACCGTCACCTCACCCCTTTCAGTTCCATCTGTCCCTGTAGGTGCATGTGGAAGCCCTGGCTTGGTTTGGGGACACAGGCGCTGGGATGTAGGGGGTTGGACCCCCAGGCCCAGCCTGGGAAGGGGTGTGCAGGGCTTTGTTCTTCTAAAGCAGCATCGGTGGGAAACAGCCAGGACTGCCGAGGAGAGGGTTGGCGCTGGGCCCCAGCAGGGGGGTATGTGGGCAGGGCAGGGAGGGAGAGGTGGACACACTGTGCGACCCCAGAAACCAGCAGTCTCAATGGCTTGTGGACATTACCAAATGGAAGTTCCCCCCTCAAAGAGGCAGAGGGCTTTGTGTGTGTGTCTGCTCCAGGCAGGCAGGGGAGGGAGAGTGTGCCCAGGGGGTCTGGGGTCTCCTATGAGTCTGATATGACTGCGGTTGTGTCTTTGTCAGAAAACTTGTGCTGGGGGCCACATCATCACTATGTGGCAAAATGATGTGTGTGCACCCATCACTGAGGCCACATTTATCCATCCCGGTTTGTGCCGGGGCTGGCACTGCTGTGTAAGTATGAATCCAAGTGAGGAGCTGCGTCTGATGGTGATCGGTTCACCGAGGGGTTTATGTGGGGGCACCCAGAGACTGTGGGTGTGTGTCTTTGTGCAGAAGACGTGCTGCCTGTCTTGTGAGTGCTCATACTGCCTCTCTTTGTTAATGTCACTGTGAATCTGTGTGAGTGTGGGTCTCCTGGGGTCTGTGGCTGTGTGTGTGTCCTCTGTGTGTGGCAAGGGTCCTTTCCATGTGATTGGCGATGTGGTCCCTGGGCAAGGGGGTGTAGGATGTGGTCTGTGCATGCAGAGTTGGGGAGCTTATGGGGACAGGTTGGGCAGGGGTCAAAGTCCCCAAGGGGCAGCCTGGGATGATTTACTGAGCCGGACTTCATTTCTCCTCCAAGGAGTTCCACATTCACACCCATGCACACTAATACACTGTCAAAGGCTAGAGACACACACGTGTGCGCACAGCCTCTGCTGAGGGGCACTCAGACCCACACATCCAAAAATCACACTGGGTCCCCTGCACTCCACCCAGTGCAAGAGCTCCTTCAGGCCACACACACCATGGGGCACAACTGCATGCATGCCCTTGCCTAGACACAGCACCGCTGACACATACCCAGTCACAAACACACAAAAACCGTCTGCTGGCTAACTCACCCACACTCAGTGCCCACCCAGACAGGAGGTGGGAGTGAAGGAGGAAAGAGAGAGAGAGAGACACACAGTCTCACATCCATCTGGGCCGCCCCTCCCCCAGCAACCCAAAGGCCTTCATTTGCATATGCATGAGGCTCTTGCATTATTCATAAGGGGACGGGGCCTAGACAGCTGTGTAAATGCTCACCTCTGGTAGTCCTGGGGAGGAGGTATTTTAAGACAAGGGTGTGGGTGTGTGAGGGTGCAAGTGGAAGGCAGTGGGAGGGTGTGAGCGGGGGTGGGGGATGCACCTGAAACTGTGTCTGCCACCATGTTGGACCATCTCACTCCATCAGTATATTTTTAGTGTGTACACGAGGCTTTGTGTATAAAGAGCTGTTTTTAAATGTAACATTTCTAGGACTTTACAAGTCTTAGGTCATTTTGTTCTCACAGTAGCCCTATAAGGTACTTGCAGGATCATCCCCATTTTACAGGTGGGGAAACTGAGGCACAGAGAGATTAAAGCAGCTTGTCCAGGAGTAGAGGCAGGGCTGTCTGGATGTAGTCTGAGCTCTTAACCATATGGGATGTGTGTGTGTAAGAATTCTCTGGCCTCGTCCCATCCTAAGGGTGCAACCCAAAGTCCTGTCCCACGGTCTAATACCTGGCCAGGCCTGGAGCAGCCATCAGGAGGCCCCACAGTAGTGCAGGGTTCCAAGGGGAAGGATTGAGGACAGCCTGGGATATAGGCAGATGTTGCCGAGTTTTACAGGTTAGTAGCTGGGGACACTGGCTCAAGGCCTGGCCTGGACCTCAGCCCTGCTGTGCAGCCTAAGGCAAACCACTAGCCCTCTCTGGACCCCGAGGCGCGGTGTTAGCAGGCAGGAGGCAGGGACAGACCTGGTGGGCAGTGCTGCGGCATTGAAATCTCACAGTTCAGCACCACGGACAGGTCTCTGGCCGGCCTCCCAGGAGGCGACTCAAAGAGCTGGGAAGGAGAGCTGCAGAGGGAGACAGCTGTCCCCCACAGCATCCCATTCCAGACACTATCCAAACCCCCCTCCTCAGGGCTGTTTCTTTATGGGAGCGGGGTGCAAGGGCTGGATTTGCAGATGATGTTCTAATTTCCCATCTGCACCCACCTCCTGAGCCCGGGTAAGAACCACCCAGAGGGGTGGGAGGCTTTGGGGAGAGGCCCCCTCTACAGGATTTCTGGTCTCTGGAAGAATGTGAAGTCTGGAAAGGCAATGCTGTATCTCAGCGCCTGGAATGGGCTTTGCTCACAGTAAGCACTCAGTTTACTTTATGCCCATGGGTCACAGCCCCTGTGGAGAACTGGACCCACAATTGAAATTTCTCTGTGGACCTAGGGAAAATCTTCATCAGTCCATGCGAAGTTAGAGGAAGGATGGGGTGGGCAAGGGCGAGGCCCCTTCCTCCAGCTGGGAGTTGGCAGCTCCTCAAACATCCCAGAAACCAAGAATAGAATCTTGGTGACAACCAAATCCTGGAATTGAAGCTGAGAATCGTGTCAGTCAGCAAATCCAGATTAAAGGCTGGCTTGGAGGCCAGCCTGCTGCCTGGACGGGGAACCCTGGGAGAACGATGACTGGCTGCTGCCCTGTAGGAGGCCCCAGTCTGATGGTGGAGGCTGACTTGAAAAAATGGGATATCAATCTTGGCTGCATTAAGGTCAATAATAATAATAGCAACAGCTGAAAGGTACTCCTTCATGCCAGGCAGTTCTAAGCATTTTATATGTATTGACTCCTCCATTTCCTCCAACTACCTGATGTTATCCCCATCTGACCCAGGAAGAAAGTGAGGCACAGAGAAGTTAAGCTGCTTGCCCAAGGTCACACACCAAGGAACAGGCAATGAGCCAACCCAGCTCTGATTCACTCCAGCACCCAGGCTTCTGACCATGAAGCTTTGCTGCTTAGATCCTGAAGTCGGGTGGCCCTGGATTCAAATGCTTGCATACTTACTCCGTGACCTTGAATTATACACTAGCCTCTCTGAGCCCTGGTTTCCTGATCTGTAGAGTGGGGGGATTGACTATCTGGGAGGGCTGTGCCACGGCTCACTCCTCCCTCCCTCTCCATTTTGTTCCAGGTCCAGGATGGGGACCATGTTTGTCTGGGCCTTGGGCCTTTTGATTCTTCAGAGACTGTTCTTTGTGGCCGGGGAAGAGGGTGAGTTAGCTTGTGGGGAGGGACAGATTGGGGTCTGGGAGGTGGCCACATGATGGGGCAGCTTTTTAATTCCAGAGAATTCTGCTGGTCCCCTGGCTTGGTTTAGAGAACAAAATGAGAATAGATGAAAAAGGTCTTTGAACAGTCAAAAGAGAACAAGATACCTGAGAGGTTATTTTTAGTCACTGTCAGCAGAAGCTGGAGGTTCCCGCCTCTCACTGATTTGCTGAGATGAGCTGAAGAGAGAGAAAGAGAGAGAGGGAGAGAGAGAAAAGTGGAGGGGTGGGGGAGAGGGAGGAAGAGAAAAGCGGGGGGAGAGGGAGAGAGAGAGAAATGATACAGCAACAGGCTTAGTGTAAAAAATAAATAAAAGAGAGAGAGAGAAATGAGAAGAGTGCGAAGATTGATTAATGATGTCTGCCAAGGAAGGGGTAATGGAAATAAAGGTATGTGTGTCTCTCCTGGCATCTCTCCAATAGCGTCAAGAGCCCAGGCTTTAGAAATCCCTCACTGATTTGCTCAGTGGCCTTAGGCAAATACAATTATCTCTCTGAGCCTCTGTTTCCTCAACTCCCCCAAAAGAGAATGAGACATTGCTATTGTGCAAATGGTTATGAAAATTAAATGAGGCCAGGCATGGTGGCTTATACCTGTAATCCTAGCATTTCAGGAGGCTGAGGTGGGAGGATCACTTGACACCAGGAGTTCGAGTCCAGCCTGGCAATATAGCGAGACCCCCATCTCTACAAAATATTTACAGAATAGCCAGGAATAATCACACACGCCTATAGTCCCAGCTACTTGGGAGGCTGAGGTGAGAGGATTGCCTGAGCCCAGGAGTTTGAGGCTGCAATGAGCTATGATGGTGCCATGGCACTTCAGCCTGGGTGACAGAGCAAGACCCTGTCTCTTTTTTTTTTTTTTTCTCAAAAAAGAAAAAAAGAAAATAAAAGAAAAGGAAAATCCAATGAGCTGATTGCTGTAAAATGCCTGTTATTAATATAAAGAAGGTACTCCACGCACACCATTTCCTTTCCATGGGCCACCTCTTGCTTAACCTTTGGAGAAACAGGCTCAGAGAAGGACAGTGACTTTCCCGTGGCCATACAGTGAGCTGTCCCTGCTGGCTGGCCCTTACTTCTGAGTCAGCCCTCTCTCTGCCTTCTCCATCCCAGGCACACGGGACATCACCGGCGCTGCTGACAAGGGGCTCCACATGCAGAAGGTGGGGTCTGGGTCGGTGCGGGCCGCACTGGCGGAGCTGGTGGCCCTGCCCTGTCTCTTCACCCTGCAGTCCCGGCCAGGTGCAGCCCGAGATGCCCCTCGGATCAAGTGGACCAAGGTGCGGACCGCATCAGGCCAGCGACAGGACTTGCCCATCCTGGTGGCCAAAGACAATGTGGTGCGGGTGGCCAAGGGCTGGCAGGGACGAGTGTCATTGCCCACCTACCCCCGGCACCGAGCCAACGCCACACTACTGCTGGGGCCACTGAGGGCCAGCGACTCCGGGCTCTACCGCTGCCAGGTGGTGAGGGGCATTGAAGATGAGCAGGACCTGGTGCCCCTGGAGGTGACGGGTAAGTTGGGACAAGGGAGGGGCTGAGGCTGGGAGAGGGAGGTGCTGATCCTGGAGCCCACTCACTGAGTGTCACCTTAGAAACTACTCCCTGAACGGGGATTCATTTTCAATTCTTCTGATAAAGTCATGCAGAAAGTCGTCACTGGTATATCCTATCTTTTAACACCTCTCTTTTTTAACCAAGAAAGAGCACCCTCCAGCGCAGTCTCCTGTGGGCCACAATATCTAGGCAGGATTTTATAACTTTGCTTTAAAAGTCAATTTTACAGTTACTTAATTTTACATAAGACAACAAATATTGGCTTTCTATTTAAAATAGGAATACTCAGCTGGGCACGGTGGCTCACACCTGAAGTCCTAGCACTTTGGGAGGCTGAGGCGGGAGGATCACTTGAGGTCAGAAGTTCGAGACCAGCCTGAGCAAGAGTGAGACCCCATTTCTACAAAAAAAAAAAAAAAATAGAAAAATTAGCCAGGTGTGGTGGTGCGCATCTGTAGTTCCTGCTACTTGGAAAGCTGAGGTAGGAGGATCGCTTGAGCCCAGGAGCTTGAGGTTGCAGCGAGCTATGATGATGCCACTGCACTCTAGCTGAGGTGACAGAGTGAAACCCTGTCTCAAAAAAAAAAAAAAAAAAAATTAGGAATACTCCAGTGGTAAGGGGAGAAATAGCAAAAAAATAATTGTAATAAATAGGAATACAATTTTTTAATTTTTATTTATTTTTCCCTAATTCCTGGTTAAGTTCACACAAATTTCCATTTAAAATAAATTTATTTAAGCTTTTTATAAGTGAGCAATTTTTAAAAAGCAGTTTGATAGAAAATATATATTAAGGGCCACAAGCAGTGGCTCATGCCTGTGATCCCAGTACTTTGGGAGGCTGAGGCATGAGGCCAGGAGTTTGAGACCAGTCTGGGCAACATATCAGGGAAAAATTAGCCGGGCATGGTGGCACATACCTGTAGTCCCAGCTACTCAGGAGGCTGAGGTGGGAGGGTTGCTCCCAGGAGTTCAAGGCTCTGCTGAACTCCAGCCTGGGTGACAGAGTGAGACTCCATCTCTTAAAAAAAAAAAAAATATATATATATATATGTGTGTGTGTGTGTGTGTGTGTATAGAGAGCGAGCGAGAGAGAGAGAGAGTAAATAACAGTTTTCTAATACCTCTTTATCCAATTCCTTTATTAAATTCTTCCTGTTGAAATACCTAGTGCAGTTTCTGTTTTCCTAACTGAGCAAGGTGGACAAGGCAAAAAAAAAAAAAAATAATGATTAAAATAGTCTAGGACAGGGGGTGGCACACAGGAGATGCTCAATACATTTTTAATGTGTGACTCAATGAATGGATTGTGGTATGAAAAACATCCTGTGGACTGGGAAATCTATTCCCATAATTTATGTTGACCTTGGACAAGTCCCTGCACCCCCTGTCCTGGGGCTTAATCCACTCTCCCCCAAACTGTGAACTGGGGACACAAATAGTATCACATCCCATATTTTATGGGGTCAACCAATCATCCCCTTTCAAAGGCCTCACTTCTCAAACCTGATAAAACTCAAAAAAACCTGATTAGTGGTGAAAGAAGTGAATTCCACCTCCAGATTTGTTCAGTTTCCTTCAGTAAGCCAAACATATATTGAACGCCTACCACAAGTGGTGGTGACAGGGTCTTGCTATGTTGCCCAGGCTGGTCTCGAACTCCTGGCCTCAAGCAAACCTTTCACCTTGGCCTCCCAAAGCTCTGGGATTACAGGCATGAGCCATTGTGCCCAGCCTTCTCGGTCTTGATTAGATGGAGCAAAATGTTTAATTCTTTTATCTTGCTTAGCCATTTCTTTCATACCTAAATCAGAATTTGAGTCACAGTGAGCCTGTTACCGGTGCTTCACATCCTGGCTTACATGTCAACTCCTCCAGGAAGCCTTCTAGCCCTTTGTGGCCACTGTTATCAATTTCCTCATCTGTAAAATGGGGGCGTGTGGATCTCACTCCCCACTATCACTCTAGCAGTGTGCCTGGTGCTGAGTAAATGGGTGTGGTATAAGGCAACGTAGGGCAGCGGGTTTATTATTAGCAGACTGGAGGGGTGTCATCCTGTAAAAGGGAGATCTGCTGTTCTTGAATACTCTGGCATAAGTCGACTCTTCCATCCTGGATGTTCCCCCACAGGCGTTGTGTTCCACTACCGGGCAGCCCGGGACCGCTATGTGCTGACCTTTGCTGAGGCCCAGGAGGCGTGCCGTCTCAGCTCGGCCACCATTGCAGCCCCTCGGCACCTGCAGGCTGCCTTCGAGGACGGCTTTGACAACTGTGATGCTGGCTGGCTCTCTGACCGCACCGTTCGGTGAGGGGGTACCCAGGGTGAGGAGATGGAGGAAAGAAGTTCCTTGGGGGCTCCAGGAGCACACCTCTGAGACGGACCCTCACCTTGTGTTAACAGGTATCCTATCACCCAGTCCCGCCCTGGTTGCTATGGCGACCGTAGCAGCCTTCCAGGGGTTCGGAGCTATGGGAGGCGCGACCCAGAGGAACTCTACGATGTGTATTGCTTTGCCCGGGAGCTGGGGGGTAAGTTTGAAGTTGGCAGGACCCCGACGTCTGCCCCTCTCCCTGAGCCCCTGTTACTCTCCCCAGCTCGCATCCCTCCCTAAGTCCTTATGCAGCTCTCCTCCTCTCTAAACCTGCAGCCAGCCCCCTCTGAGCTTTCCATCACTCCCTGAGCGCCAGTCCCCTCCCAGCCCCTCTCCCTATGCCTGTTCCTGTCCCTTTTCTCCTCTCTGATCCCTCACCAAGCCCCTCCCTTTCTCTGAAGCCTGACTTACCTCATTTGTAAAAAGAGGCCAAAGCCCCCTCTTGTTAGCTCTGCGTGATGCTCAGCTGCTGTTGTCACCACCTCGTTTAACTATCACCCAAACCAGCCAGGTTGGGGCTATTTGGACTGAGACCTCCCTTCCCGGGCTCCGAGGGAGGGTCCCCCAGGCCTCACTAACCTCAGCCCGCCCCCTCCCGCAGGCGAGGTCTTCTACGTGGGCCCCGCCCGCCGCCTGACACTGGCCGGCGCGCGTGCCCAGTGCCGCCGCCAGGGTGCCATCCTGGCCTCGGTGGGACAGCTGCACCTGGCCTGGCACGAGGGCCTGGACCAGTGCGACCCGGGCTGGCTGGACGATGGCAGCGTGCGCTACCCGATCCAGACGCCGCGCCGGCGCTGCGGGGGACCAGCGCCAGGGGTACGCACCGTCTACCGCTTCGCCAACCGGACCGGCTTCCCAGCGCCCGCTGCGCGCTTCGACGCCTACTGCTTCCGAGGTGCGTGAGACGCCGCCGTCAGGCTACGACCCGGGAGGGCGTGTCAGCCGTTGGCCACGCCCTCAGACCGTTCGCTTTGGTGAAAGCCACGCCCCCGAGAAACAGGCTTTCTGAGAGGCCACGCCCCTGTGAAGGCCACGCCCCAAGAGACCGGCGTTTGGTGGGCCAAGCCCTTGGTGAAGATCACGCCCCCTGAGATGAGTCTTTCCCTAGGAGTTCTGCCCCGGGGGAGGGACGGGGCTCCCGCAGGAGGCCAAACTCTGGCGTGGGAGTCATTTACCGAGTGGGCTTTGTCTCCTGAGGTCCTGAGGGACCCTAACCCTGAAAGACACGCCCCTGGTGGGGCATATTCTACCTGGAGCCACGCCCATAAGCACACACCCTGTGGAAGAGGGAATGCCTCCATTGGCCACGTCCCCTGGACAGGTGGCCACACCAGAAATGACACTCACTGTTGTACAGGGGAGGTGGGGGCACAGCTTTGGAAGCTGAAAACCTCAACTCCAAGGAGCCAAGTCCTCTGTGTAAGCTGCCTGCTGCCCTGGGTGGAAGAGAAAAAAGAAACCCTTGGTAGGAGTGCCACGCCCCCTGGGCACCTCCTAAAGCAGGGAGAATCCACGGCCAAGGTGTAGTGGAACCGGCCCACAGGCTAACCTGAGTCATGAGAGTTCGACACTGCCTGAGCTTTGCCTGTGAGCCAAACTGTCTCTTGACTCCTCAATGCAACCAGTTGACTCCGACCCTGAGAGTGGGCTCAGTCCAGTCCCAGCCTGAACAGTGGAGGTGATAACTTTGCACCTCCTTTCTCAGGCTTGGGGAATCTCGGAAACCACCGACAGAGACAGAGGGGTACAGAGAGACAGAGGTGCATGGAAGGTCTGTGCTGCAGCATGCTGGCATGTGGATAGATTTCAAGCAGAACTTCCCGGGCAGTCCCCGGGCCTAACGGAACCTCTTCTGCTTTCTCCCACAGCTCATCACCCCACATCACAACACGGAGACCCAGAGACCCCATCATCTGGGGATGAAGGGGAGATTCTGTCAGCAGAGGGCCCCCCTGTCCGAGAATTAGAGACGAACCTGGGGGAAGAAGAGTTGGTCACTCCTGACTTCCAGGAGCCTCTGGTGTCCAGTGGAGAAGAAGAGCCCCTGATCTTGGCAGAGAAGCAGGAGACTCAAGAGACCCCCCATCCTACCCCTGGGGACTCCACGCTGCCCTCATGGCCTACTGAGGAAGTGTGGCTGAGCACGGTGGCCCCCAGCCCCAGCAGCACAGGGGCCAGCACTGCAGCGGGTTTGCAAACGGAGGCGGCCCCAACCGGGCCCATGCTTAGGAGGAGGGGGCACTTCAAAGGGTTGAATGGGCGCTACTTCCAGCAGCAGGAACCGGAGGGAGGGCTGCAAGGGGGGCTGGAGGCCAGCATCCAGCCCCCCACCCCAGAGGCTGCTGGGAATTACGTGGAACCTCCCTCAGCCCGGGGAGCCACAGAGGCCTTGGGGAATGGCCCGAACGGGAGCCCGTGGCCTGATCTGACCAATGAAGTGGATGTGCCTGCAGCTGGTGAGTTGGACCCATGGGGGAGGGGTACCTGCCTGAGGATCTGGAGTTGGGAGGGGGAGATATGCCACAGTCAGGACAGGGGAGGAAGCTCTGAGTGCCAGCTGGGTCCCCTGGCCTTGGAAGCCCCTCTTCCTCAGGCCTAGAGTGGAGGAGATAGTGAACAAAGGAGGCTGCCTAGAGATAATCACAATTACTGTGGTCGATGTTGTTGCAGGTTTCCCTGGTGGCAGGAGCTCCCCAGAGCCCTGGCTGTGGCCCCCGACCCTCGTCCCACCCAGCATCCCTGGCCTGGAGCTACAGAAAGCCAAGGGCCCCAGCATGAGGCCAGCTAACCCTGACTTGCCCTGGTCTCCCTCAGAGGCCACTGTCCCCGCTCCCAGCTCCTCAGAGGGACCCAGCCCTGCCCCTTGGGAAGTGTCCCCCATAGGCACGTCCCCAGACCTTCCTATCATGGCGATGCTTCGTGCCCCCAAGGAGTGGCTCCTGCCATACCCTACAGCCATCTCCACCGAGGCCAATGGGGTCAAGGGGCGTGGTGAGGCTATGGCCACTGCCCTGCTCTCCCCTGCCACAGACACCAAGGTGTATTCCCCGCCCCCCTCCTTGGGCCTGACAGGACAGGCTGGAAAGGTCAGGAGCATGACACTCAACAGCTATGAAGCAGGAAGTCCCACGACCCCCTGGCAGGAAGCCACTGACGCAAGAGCTGGAGCCAGTTCTGATGGCCCCAGCGAAGACTTTGGAGAAATTAGGGAGACTAGCCCTACTCAGCCCCCTAAAGCTGAGCACCCCAGATCCAGCCCCTGGGCTTCTGTAGACAGCACCATCATGGCAGATTCTGCCTCCACTGAGACTGCCACTGAGCCCATGGGCGTCAGAGGCATCTTGGGGTCTGAGTCTGGGGTCTTCAACACAGCAGAGAGTCCCGCTCCTCGCTCTCGGGCCACTGTTGACGAAGTGCAGAGGCCCTGGCCCTCACCTTACAGCAAAGGGCTGGATGCAAGTCCTCAGTCTGCACCCTCGGGGAGCCCTGAAGTCCTCTCGGTGCCTGGAGTCACCTTGAGTTTGGAGCCTGGGGCTGCTACAGATGAAAGAGCCATGGTGGGTCCCAAAGAGTCCACAGCCACAGTGGACCCCAGCGATGCTGGTGGAATTTGGGAACCTGGATCCCATGTGTCTGAAGGAGATGAAAGTCCCACCTTGGCCCCTCAGGTGGCCTTGGATACAAGCATAGCGATGTCCCTCACGTCCCTGGATCAGGGGGACAAGGTTGGGGTCCTGGCCACGTCCACACTGGCCTCCTCCAGCTCCCAACCCCTCCTGGAGCTTTGGCCAGAGGGCCAGGCGGAGGCCCGGGGGACGCTGGGAGCTTCAGCCCTTCCACATCAGGGCAGCGCCCCGGGGAAGCCAGGTCTTCCTCCTTGGACACCAACTGCAGCCAGTGTGGACGAGGCTGCCTCAGTTTCCTCAGGGGAGCCCACAGCGCCGTGGGACTCTACCAGCACTCTGCTGCCCCTCTCCCTGGGCACAGAGGAGTTTGCGCTGGAGGTTCTGACCAGGAGCCCCTTCTGGGAGGAGGCGGCGAGTGGAGAGGAGCTGGCACTGCCGGGGACCCCTGCAGATGGGAGCGCTGGGGACGGTAAGTTCAAAGTTCCACAGCCCCATCCAGCTTGCTGTGGTCAAGGCTTGGGGACAGGGCCTGGGGCAGCCGAGAGCAGGGAGGAAGGATTGTCCCGGGTTCTGGAAGGTATCTAGCAGGGGGTGATGCTGGAGGCACGAACTCTTCAGGTGGATTAGAATTTCTGAAGGGATGTTCCTGACAAAGGGATCAGCACATGCAAAGGCCAGGAGGTGATGCTGCCCTTGCTCCGGCTCTTGCACAGCGAGTGTATCCCACGACCAAAACGTGGGAACGATGAAGCACTGGGCAGAGTCTGACTCAGGGAATGAGTTCATGTGACAAACCGCTGGCCGTGTCCACTGTGAGTTGGATGGCAGGGACCCCCACAGTCTGAGAGAGACAGAGCTGGACACAGACACTTCCCAGGCGAGGTCAGAGGGAGGAGGCGTGGCAGGAAGGACTTCCTGGACAAATGGGAATTGGGGACCTCGAGCCACAGGGAATGTGGGTGCCAGGAAGGGGCAGAAGTGGTCAGCATCACCCCCATTCTACAGACAGCAAGCTGAGGCTCAGGGAGGTCTGCGCTACCCTGCTAGTGGCCGCACCTCAGTTCTGTGCCCAACAGAGTCTAGAGAGACAGCCACTGCGTTGTTCTCCCTGGCACCGGGTCTGCCCCCACCTCAGCCTCAAATTCTTGCCTTTCTTAGGTCCTGCCATATTGAGCTGGGTTTTTTGGCCAAATGAGCTTTAAAAAAAATTTTAAAAGACAAACCTAATTAAAAAGCCCTTTCTCTGAGTTGCAAAGCACTCTTACTAACACAGTCAGTTTTGAACTTGCTCCTTTTTTTTGAAGGCAAAGTGTTGCGACGGTGGAAACAGCAGATGGAGGGTTTCAGCATCCACCCTGTCCCCTCTGCGCTGTGTGCAGTGTGGGACCTTCTTTCCTTAGATGCCTGGGAGGCAGCGGCCCCGGGGCAGGGCGCTTGTATAGTCGGGAGCTGATACTGGTTCCTGCCTGTGTGCTGGGCTGGGTCTGAGCACGTTACTGGAATTATCTTGGTTAACCCTGGTAACAGCCTGTGGGACAAGTTCTAATACAAACCTTGCTTTACAGATGGGGAGACTGAGGCACAGGGAGGTCAAGTGACTTGGGCATCCAGGCAGCTAAGGAGCGTCAAGGCTGGGGCTGGAATCCAGGCTGTTTGGAAACAGGGTTTCTGTCTCAACCACTGGGGTGTACATTGCCTCGTTCACTGCTGTAGAAAAACATATATGAAGTCCTGGGAGGTGGTGGGCTTGGCCAGGGAAGGGCTGTGGGAGGTCTGTCCTTGAAGGATGAACAGAGGGAAGGAAAGTCAATGTCAAAAGAAACAGAGAAGGGGCGGCAGAGAGGTGGGAGGGAAACCGCTTAGGGATGCTAGGGAAATAGGGGTTGCTGTGGCACCTGGGGCCAGGGCTGGGTCTGTCTTGGACTTTGCTTGATTCCTGGCTCCAGACTGAAGCCTGTGGCAGCGCTGGGGAGACCCAGGCCCTACCCACTCGCCGCTTGCAGCAGAAATGCTAATGAAGCCAAAAATAAATGCAGCACCAGCGAGTGACTGAATCACCGCCAGTCCGTGGGCAGGTGTTGGCAGCACAGGGCACCTGGTGGGGCTCACGCGTCCCGTCAGGCGGCAGCCCCACGCGTGTGCACGTACATGTGAGGCCATGGTACAGACACACGCCCCACCATCCACAAGCCCCTTTGCTATCTATGGGGCACATGCCATCACCCCTGGGACAGGCCTCGGCTGCCACCCTCATTCAGGTAGCAAGCAATTATCGAGCACCTGCTGTGTTCCTGGCCCTATGTTGAAAACAAATCCCCTGTCCTTTGAAAGCTGACATTCTAGAACAACACTCTAGAACTTTCCCAGTGATGGAAATATTCTCTATCTACACTGTCTAGCTTGAAATGTGGCCAGTATGACTGAAGAACCACATTTTTACCTTAGTTTCATTTTAATTAATTTAAGCATGAATACCTATATGTGGCCGCCACATGGACCCTCACTGCTCTAGGAAGAGATATGAACAAGAAATGATGATTATAATAAAAAATTAAATTATATTGGTGGTTAGAAAGTGCTAAGAGGCCAGACGCGGTGGCTCACGCCTGTAATCCCAGCACTTTAGGAGGCTGAGGTGGGAAGATCACTTTTGGCCAGAAGTTCGAGACCAGCCTGGGCAACATAGTGAGACCCCTGTCTCTAAAACATTTTTTTTTTTTTTTTGAGACAGAGTCTTGCTCTGTTGCCCGGGCTAGAGTGAGTGCCGTGGCATCAGCCTAGCTCACAGCAACCTCAAACTCCTGGGCTTAAACGATCCTCCTGCCTCAGCCTCCTGAGTAGCTGGGACTACAGGCATGCGCCACCATGACCGGCTAATTTTTTCTGTATATTGTTAGTTGTCCAGCTAATTTCTTTCTATTTTTAGTAGAGACGGGGTCTCGCTCTTACTCAGGCTGGTCTCGAACTCCTGAGCTCAAATGATCCACCTGCCTCGGCCTCCCAGAGTGCTAGGATTACAGGCGTGAGCCACTGCACCCGGCCTCTAAAACATTTTTTTTAATTAGTCGTGCATGGTGGTGTT
>CM052442.1:85510493-85553011 GCA_028533085.1 Varecia variegata | reverse complement strand
GGGGGGGAACGTGTCAGGAAAGGCCTGTTTAACCAGATGAAATTTGAGAAAGCCTGAAGGAAGTCTGGGAGGGGCCAGGTGACGATGTGGTGGAAGAACATTCCAGGCAGAGAGAACAGCCAGTGCAAAGGTTCTGTGCCTGGCGTGCTGCGGGAGCAGGGGACCAGTGTGGCTGGAGCAGAGTAAATGAGGTGGAGAGAGGGGGAGGGAGGGCAGGGAGAGGTAGAAGATCGCGCTGGGCGGTGTGGACTGCAGTTGACTTTTCTCCCGAGGGCAGTGCGGAGCTATGGAGGGGTCCAGGCAGGGGAGGGACATGACTTGACTCAGGGTTACATAGGCTAGCTGTGGCTGGTGTGAGAACAGCTTATGGAGGGCGGAGGCCAGGAGACCAGGGAGGAGATGACTGCTTGATATCACCTCAATTTCTTGTGAGGCCCCAGACCAGGACAAAACAGAAACAAATTCCTAGCTTATAGGGACTAAAGAGAGCGAAGCCTTAAACCTGGCTCCTGCTGGCTTTTGCACCATCCTGCTGTGTGACCTAGAGCCAGGCCCTGTGCTTCTCTGGGCCTAGGTCTTTGTGTCTGTGCAGTAGAATGGTCAGATGCTGCCCTGACAAGGGAGCTGACAAGGGTGTCAGCTGGGGTAGGATGAGAATTCTTTCCCTGCCCTTCCTGGGGTCCAGGGAGGGGTTTCTTCAAGCGGGTGGAGACCACCTACCATGGCATATGGGCCCCCAAGTTGGGGAGGAGACCCTCCTACCTCCAGGGAAACCCAGCTGGGGAATGATGGGGTAGGAGAACAAGGATGCCTTGATGTTCCTTGGGTGTCCAGTCCCATAGTGAGCAATACCGGGATTCTCCCCATACCCACCCCCTGCCCACCATGAGTACCCAGGCTGACACAGACAGAGCCGGACATGGCATTGGTGGGCAGAACTGGGAGAGAGGGATGATGTATTTTTATTTCCATTTTATAGATGAGGCAACTGAAATCCAGAGAAGTGACTTGCCCAGGGTCCCCTGGTGAGTGGCAGAGCCAGGAATTGAACTAGACCTCACTGACTCCATAGTCCATAGTTATAATCACTATAATTCACCACCTCTCCACACTATAACCACTAAGGTTGCATCAAAAGAGGTTAAGCCATCAGAATGAAGGAGGTGATGGTTCACATTCTCCCCAGTGCTGTTCATACCCCACCTGGAACCTTATGTCCACGCCTGTGCCCCAAATTATGAGAAGTACAACAATGAATCGGGGATGTCCACAAGAGGGGGGACGAGTCAGGGAGGGCTCTTAAGCCCATGTTCTGGGAGAAGACTTCCCAAGAGAAGCTTCAGGAAGCCCTGGTCTTTCGGACTTTGCCACAGGCAAGGCAGCCCACAGATGCTCTGGGACAGTTCCTGAAAGGAGTAAGCTTCCCGTGACAGTGGACGTGTGGGAGGCAGTTGGTGACCACCAGTTGGGGAAGTTACAGAGGGGACTCAACAGAGACAGGATGGATGAGAGGAGTTTGGGGGCCTAAGGTCTGGATTCTGGGAAGGCAAATGACCCGGTGGCCTGACGCCTCCACACATTACCCGTCTATCCTTCAGTCCCTCCGGATCCCTGTGAGAACAACCCCTGTCTGCATGGGGGGACTTGTAACACCAATGGCACCATGTACGGCTGTAGCTGTGACCAGGGCTTCGCTGGAGAGAACTGTGAGATTGGTGAGTGCCCCACTTGGGATCCGAGCCTAGATTTGTCTGACTCCAGAGCCCTGGGTTCTACACCAGCAGCCACGCCCACAGGACACAGATCACAAAAAGCTGGCTTCAGACGCCTGCTTCCCATCCCCCAGTCCTCGCATCCAGCTAAATCAGCCCCAGTTAGTTGAACCAGAACCAAACGGCTGAGCTCGCATTGTGGGGGCCAAGGCTCTGGTGTGTGCCTCCCATTACTACCAGGCATGGGGATGGGGAGGGGACCATAAAGGGATGAAATGGCTGAGACTCCTCCCAGAAAAGGGCTCCAGGTGATCCTACCTTCCCCTGGATGGGCAGGGGTATAAGCACAGCCACCAGAATTATTGGGCTCTAGCCTCAAAGCCCAACACAGGAAATACTACAAATTACAAAATTATAACAACAAATATAAGCAAGATAATTTCTTGAGCTGTTCCATTGATTCGCCACTCACAACCATCCCTGAGCAGGTGCCATTAATATCATCACTTTCAAAAATATAAACTGAGTCTCAAGGACGGGAAGTGACTTGCCCAATATCATACATGCCTCAGTCACTATCTCCACGTGGATTGGTAGAAGAGGCGCTCAACTGAATATCTAGCTTAACCTGCAGACAGCTTTGTGACTCTGGCATGTCCTTGCAAATGCTTAAAAGAGGCTTCGGCTTCAGCATTCTATGAGCCTGTTTTCGAGAGTATAACCTTCACTTTTCTGGAGTCAGGTGGAACATTCCGTACATCACATCCTGGTCCTCAGCTGGCCTGGTGGCATCTGCTCTCATTAATCCTAATTTATGTTAATTGTGTGAGGCTCCACCCCCTTGGCTGCAGAGTCATTGCGCCATCTGTGCAGATCGCCACTGCCACACTCGGGTCCAGCGTGGATGGTAGGATCACGATGACTCCATCTTCTGCCTAGTTTGCCGGTCGGGGCTCAGAGCCAAGGGAGGCTGTTCTCTGACTCAGTCCCTCCCCCTCTCTGACAGACATGGACGACTGCGTGTGCAGTCCCTGTGAGAACGGAGGCACCTGTATCGATGAGGTCAACGGCTTTGTGTGCCTTTGCCTTCCCAGTTATGGGGGCACCCTCTGTGAGAAAGGTCAGTATCTACCACAACCCCAGCAACAGTAGCAGGAGTGGGGTTGAAGCTACAAGCTTCCCCCACACACTCTGGGTCTGTCTCTGGTTCCATGGCTGTGAGTCCTACATGAGGTAAATTATTTTTTTGAGATAAAATGCACATAACATAGAATTAACCATTTTAAGAAGTGTACAATTCATTCGCATTTTGTACATTCACAGTGTTGTACAACCATCACTTCTATCTAGTTCCAGAACTTTCTCAGCAGTCTACAAGGAAACCCTGAACCCATCAGCAGTCACTCCTCATTCTCCTCCCCCAAGCCCCTGGCAGCCACTAATCTGCTTTCTGTCACTATGGAGTTGCCTGTTCAGGACATTTCATAGAAATGGAATCATAAAATAAGAGTCCTAGGCCGGGCGCGGTGGCTCACGCCTGTAATCCTAGCACTCTGGGAGGCCGAGGCGGGCGGATCCCCTGAGCTCAGGAGTTCGAGACCAGCCTGAGCAATGAGCGAGACCCCGTCTCTACTAAAAATAGAAAGAAATTATCTGGCCAACTAAAAATATATATATAGAAAAAATTAGCCGGGCATGGTGGCGCATGCCTGTAGTCCCAGCTACTCGGGAGGCTGAGGCAGAAGGATCGCTTGAGCCCAGGAGTTTGAGGTTGCTGTGAGCTAGGCTGACGCCATGGCACTCTAGCCCGGGCGACAGAGCAAGAGTGTCTCAAAAAAAAAAAATATATATATATACATATATATATATGCGTCCTTTGGTGTCTAGCTTTTTTCACTTAGCATTGTGTTTTTGAGGTTCATCCACATTGTAACATGAATCAGCATTTCATTCCTTTTTATGATTGAATAATATTCCATGGTGTGGCTCTATCACATTTTGTTTATCCATTCATAACCTGATGGATATTTGGGTTGTTTCCTCCTTGTGGCTAATGTGAGCAGTGCTGCTATGAACATTTCTGTCCAAGTTTTCATTTGAATAACTGTTTTCCATTCTTCCCCACCCCACCCCACCCCCTATTCCTTTTGGTAGAATTGCTGGGTCATATGGTAACTCTATGTTTAACTTTTGAGGAGCCACCAAACTGTTTCCCACAGTGGCTGCACCATTCATTCCCACCAGCATCGAACGCACAAGAGTTCCAGTTTCTCCACATCCTCACCAGCACTTGTTATCTTTTTCCTTTTTTGTTGTTTTTGTTTTTGATCATAGCTATCCTAGTGGGTGTGGAGTGATATCACATGGTGGTTTTGATTTGCATTTCCCAATGACTAAGGACGTTGAGCACTTTTTCATGTGCTTCTTGGCCATTTGTATGTCTTCTTTGGAGAAATGTGCATTCAAGCCTTCTGCCAGAGGGGAATTTCAGGCCTTCCTGAGCTCCCATTCCACACACAGGGTATGGCCCCAAAAATTAGAGAAGGAAACTTCCACTTTGGAATGCGAAGGGGTGGAGTGTAATGATCTTCCAGTTAAATCTCTTCCAGCAACAAAGAAGAAAAATTAACAAGAGAGCTGAAAGGATTGTGGGGGGCGGGCCACAGACCTCAGGAGGAGGGACTTGGCTTGGGGAGATCTTGGATTGGGTCCTCTCTCTGGTGGGCTGGCTGAGCCCACCTTGGTAGACCTTGGGCCAAGTCCAGCCCCCCTTCAGGCTCCTATCCCTCCTCGCAGACACGGAGGGCTGTGACCGTGGCTGGCACAAGTTCCAGGGCCACTGCTACCGCTATTTTGCACACCGGCGGGCATGGGAGGACGCCGAGAGGGACTGCCGCCGCCGAGCCGGCCATCTGACCAGCGTCCACTCACCCGAGGAGCACAGCTTCATTAACAGTAGGCACTCTGGGACATGGGACACCAGCTAGCATGGCGGGAGGGGTGGCACTAAGAGTCCCTTCACCAGGGCATCCCCCACCCCAGGTCCTGAAGATGCCACCTTTCCGAATCTGTGTTTATTCATGCAAGCTCTGCTTCTTAATTCATCTGTGGATTCATT
The DNA here is from genome assembly GCA_028533085.1 of Varecia variegata. NCBI lineage: Eukaryota > Metazoa > Chordata > Mammalia > Primates > Lemuridae > Varecia > Varecia variegata. The sequence goes on along the minus strand of CM052442.1, from coordinate 85,548,181 downwards.
TGTTAATTCATACATTCACTTAGTACATTCATTCACCAAGTATTTACTGAGCACCGGGCATGTGCCGGGCACTCTGCAGGGAGTGACCAGTTCTTCAGGGGAATATAGGCAAACAAGTAAATATCTAAGTAAATAAGTCTATGCTATAATTGAACGGGTCGTGGGTGTGCAAATAACAAAACAGGGCCAGGGGACGCAGGGTGACGGGGAAGTATCTGTGATGTGTGGGATGACATGAGGAGCGAGCTTTGCAGAGACCTAGGGAGAAAGATGAGTGCCGCATTAATTACACCCGGCATTTATTGATTTAGTCGTTAGCCCTCCTGCCGCTGGTTCATCCGTCTGTTCATTCACGTTGCCCCCGGCCCGTCCCCGTGGATTCTGTCGTTTGTTCATTCCCTGGTTCCCTCGTTTCTTTTTCTTCAATGTGCTCCGCCGTGTCACCGCTCCTGAGTGACCGGCTGGCTGGCTCATTCTCTCCTGCCTGCCTGTCTGTCCCTTGCCCATTCCTGCAAAGATGTGACCGCGCTTGTGTTTATTCCTTCCCCTGCCGGCCACGCGTGGCGGCAAGGCCGGGGCCTAGTTGCAGCCCTTTCCCTGCCCGTCCTCCTGTAAGAGGGCAGCCAGGGTCCCGCTTGCTGGGGATGTGGGGAGAGGACGCCGCCTCCAGCCCACGTGGAGGCTGGGGAAGGGGCTCATGGCCTTCCCCCTCCATTGGTCCCCTCCCCTCCCTCCACCCCTCTCCGGCGCCTGCCCAGGGCTGGGGTAGCTCTGGGTACTCCGCCCACCTCTATTCCCTTCCCTCCCGCTAACTCCTGCCCGCGCCCAGGCTAGGGAAGGGGCTGGTGCTCCCCTCCCCCACGCGGAGGCGGAGGGAGGGGCTTTGTATCCTCCCCTGCCCCACCCCCGTCCCGCCCTTCCCCTTTCATTCTCACCCCCATGCCCTTTCCCCCCACCTTCAGGCTGGGGAAGGGGATGAGTCCTCCGCTCCCACCCCCCACCCCCGCCTCCACCACCCCCTACCTCCAGCTGGGACAGGGACAGACAGATGGACCACCAGTGCTCCGATCCCCCACCCCGCAGGCTTTGGGCATGAAAACACGTGGATAGGCCTGAACGACAGGATCGTGGAGAGGGATTTCCAGTGGACAGACAACACGGGGCTGGTGAGTGGCGGCGGCGGGCTGGGGCTGCCTAGCTGCGTAGGCCCTGCCCTCTGGGCTCAGTTTACCCTTTTGTGCAAAAGGCCTGTAGGTGGGCATCAAAGGTCCCCAGTGCCTCTGAGATGCTGAAGTTGGCAAAGGAGCTTCAGTGAAGCCTAAATCTTCACCCCTGATTTCCGCAGCCGGGTCAATGAACCACCGCCAGTTGCTGAGGCCGCTGGGGGTCTGACACCTCCTCTTGCTCACTCTGCCGGGCCCCCCAGCCGTGGTCTCTCAAATATTCCCATTCTCTATATCCCCTGCCTGCGCAGCCTCCATCGCCTCTCACTTGGACCCCTGCAGTCGTCCCCACAGGGCCACTTGCTACCTACACTCTTCCCCCTCCCCCCAGCCATGGAGACTTTTTAAAAAAATTGAGGTGAAATAACATCATATAACAATATGAAATAACATCATATAACAACATTAATAACATCATATAACATAAAATTAATGATTATAAAGTGAACAATTCAGTGGCATTTAGGACATACATAATGTGCAACTATCAGAACATTGCCATCACCCCAAAAGGGGACCCCGTACATGGGGACCTTTTAAAAGTCATAAATCATGGCCAAGCACAGTGGCTCACACCTGTAATCCCAGCAACTCAAGAAGCTGGGGTGGGAGGATTGATTGAGTCCAGGAGTTCGAGAACAGCCTGGGCAACATAGTGAGACCCCCTTTCTACCACAAATAAAAGCAAAAAAATTAGCTGGGCATGGTGATCACTCCTGAAGTCCCAGCTAATATGGAGGCCGAGGCGGGAGGATCACTTGAGCCCAGGAGTTGGAGGCTGCAGTGAGCTATGATTGTACCACTACACTCCAGCCTAGGTCACAAAGAGAGACCCAATGCAAAACAAAACAAAACAAGTCTCTCGGTATCACAAATTCCAGGAACATGGAAAAAAAATCCCTCAGCCTTTATCCCAACTACAAAAAGGTCCCTTCCTCCCTCTGTAGAAAAATCTGGCAGTTCCTCAAAAAGTTATCATATGACCCAGCAATTCCACTCCTAGGTAGCTACCCAAAGAATTGAAAACAGAGGTTCAAAGAGATACTCAGACATGAATGTTCATAGCGGCTCTATTCACAGTAACCAAAGGAGGAAACAACACAAATGTCCATCAATGGATGAAGGGTAAACGCAAGGTGGCCCATTCATACAATGGAATATTATTCAACCATAAAGAAGAATGAAGTCCCTGTATATGCTACAACATTGATGAACCTTAAAAACATCTATGAAATAAGCCAGACATAAACAACCCCATGTTGTATGATTTTATTTATGCAAAACATCCAGAGTAGGCAAATTTATAGAGACAGAAAATAGATCAGACTGAGCGCTGTGGCTCAGACCTGTAATCCCAGCACTCTGGGAGGCTGAGGAGGGAGGATCGCTTGAGACCGTTCGAGACCAGCCTGAGCAAGTGTGAGACCCCGTCTCTACTAAAATTAGAAAAATTAGCTGAGTATGGTGGCACCTACCTGTAGTCCCACCTACTTGGGAGGCTGAGGCAGGAGGATCGCTTTAGCCAGAAGTCTGAGGTTGCAGTAAGCTATGATGATGCCATGGCACTCTACCCAGGGCGACAGAGCCAGACTCTGTCTAAAAATAAATAAATAAATAAATAAATAATAGATCAATGTGTGCCAGGGGCTGGGAGCAGGGGAGAATGGGGATTTGGTAGTACTTAATGGGTACAGAGTTTCTGTTTGTCATGATGAGAAAGTTCTGGAAATAGTAGTGATGGTTACACAACATTGTGAATGTAATTAATGCCAATGAACTGTACACTTAAAAATGGTTAGAATGGTGAATTTTGTGCTATATATGTTTTGCCACAATTTTTAAAACTCCACCTCCTCTCCTCTGCCATGAGATCTGGCCCCTGCCCCACTCTCTGAACACACCCCAACTCCGTCAAGCAGCCTTAGCCCCACTGGTCTCCATTCAGTTCCTCAAACACGACAAGCTTAGTCCTGCCTCTGAGACTTCGCACTTGCCGTTCCCTATGCTTGGAACTCTGTTCCCTGTCTGGATCCTTCCTATTCTTCAGTCCTCAGCTCTCCTGTTGCCTCCTCAGGGAGGCCCTCCTAGACTTCCAGGCTGAAGTCACCTTTTGTTCAACTATGAATCTAACAGTGATCCATTGTAGAAAATGGATGAGTTTGTGGGGTTTGGCCAAGCGAGTCCCAGGGCAGACAGTTCCAGAACCTGGGCTGGGACAGGGGTCCCCTGAACATCTCCCCAGCTCCCTATTCCTGCAGCAATACGAGAATTGGCGGGAGAACCAGCCGGACAATTTCTTCGCGGGTGGGGAGGACTGTGTCGTGATGGTGGCACATGAGAGTGGGCGCTGGAATGACGTCCCCTGCAACTACAACCTCCCCTATGTCTGCAAGAAGGGCACAGGTACATCGCAGCCTCCTCTCCCCTTCCTGCCCCTTATGTTCACTGGTTCATGTTTTAATTTGTCAGTAAATGTTAGCCCAGCCAGTTCGCACTTCCCATCACTGTGTGAGAGTGCCTGTTTCCTCCTCCCTTGCCAACATTGCACATTCTAAGCTTTTTGTTCTTTGTTCATCTAAGTGGTGAAAAAAAGTATCTAATTGTTATCTTAAATTGCACATCTTTAAGGATGAGATTAACCAACTGTTCATATGTTGACAGGCTATTTGTATGTATTTGTTTTCCTGTGACCTGCCAGTTCATCTCTTTTGCCTAATTTTCTATGTTTGTTGATCTTATTGATTTCTAAGAGCTCTTTACACATGAAAAAATCATTCGTGTACATTGTCATGTCCATCTTTCTCTTTAGTTCATTCCTGCTTCTATTCCTTTGTCAATTTTCATGTCCTTTTTTCTTTCCATTTGTTCAGATAATTATTCTTGTCTTATATTTCCTTCAATCCCTTTGTGCCCCATGCTTGGCATAAAATTAGGGAGAGAGGTATATCCAGAGGGCTCCTGCCCATAAAGAGATCCTGATTTGGGTGGAAGAGACAGAGACAGACACAGTGACTTCTAGCCCTGTGAGATCAGAGCTGGGCAGAGGCAGGGACCTGCTGACCTGCTAAAGGGGGTATCACTCCCACTCCCAACAAGACATAAAACTTGGCCGGGCACGGTGGCTCAAGCCCGTAATCCTAGCACTCTGGGAGGCCGAGGCGGGCAGATCGTTTGAGCTCAGGAGTTCGAGACCAGCCTGAGCAAGAACGAGACCCCGTCTCTACTAAAAATAGAAAGAAATTATCTGGCCAACTAAAATATATATAGAAAAAATTAGCCGGGCATGGTGGCGCATGCCTGTAGTCCCAGCTACTCGGGAGGCTGAGGCAGGAGGATCGCTTAAGCCCAGGAGTTTGAGGTTGCTGTGAGCTAGGCTGATGCCACGGTACTCACTCTAGCCCGGGCAACAGAGTGAGACTCTGTCTCAAAAAAAAAAAAAAAAAAAAAAAAAGACATAAAACTAGTTTAGCCCCAGACTTGGCCACTCCCCTAACTGGAGATTCCTCTGTCCCCAGTGCTGTGTGGTCCCCCTCCAGCAGTGGAGAACGCCTCACTCATCGGTGTCCGCAAGGCCAAATACAATGTCCATGCCATGGTACGCTACCAGTGCGAGGAAGGATTTGCCCAGCACCATGTGGCCACCATCTGGTGCCGGAGCAATGGCAAATGGGACAGGCCCCAAATTGTCTGCACCAAACGTAAGTGGCTGCCCCCAGAGACCCCCACGTAGGTTTCCAGCTATTTGTAGTTTCCGATTAAAACATCCTATTATTACATGTGTTGATTGGCTTAATGCATGCCTGCTAATACAGTCTTGCAGACAAGAGAGAGTTTGCCGGCCTGCCCTAAGGAACCCCACTGCATCAGGCCATGCCCCTCTCACTACCTTTTACCCCTTCCCTGTCCTCCTCCACTTTTTTGCAGCCAGACGGTCACATCGGATGCGGCGACACCATCACCACCACCAACGCCACCACCAGCGTCACCGCCACAAATCGCGCAAAGAGCGCAGAAAACACAAGAGACACCCAGGAGAGGACTGGGAGAAGGACGAAGGGAATTTCTGCTGAGGAACCAGGCAAATGAAAGCACAACCCCCTTCCCACACCTGCTCTGGAGGCTTTGCCTGGGGAGACAGAGCCCAGAGAGAAACAAGAGGGTCTAGAAGTCCCTGAGCCCTGAACCACATCCCCCCACATAATCCTTTGTAAAAAGCTCCTTTCTCCCCTCTCTTATGTACACAAGGTCCTCTTGGCAGGCAGAGCCATGTGTCTGAAAAGTCCATTCTCGTGAGGCTGAGTGCTGGGTGTATCTCCCAGCTTAGGGAAGCACAGTCAGCAAAGATTCTTCATATAGGTCTAGTCTCTTGCCAGCTGATCTGCACTTGTCGAAATAAGGCTTTGATTGGTGCATGAGTGTCTGTTTGGATTCACACTAGGCATTTGCTTTTCCCGACAGAGATTCAGGCTTAGTAAATGCTTGGCTGTCCGAAATCCAGGATGAAGGCTTTACGCAAGGTCATTCGCTTTGGGAGGAGAAGGCTAAACAAAAGCACACTGCTTGAACTTGACTGCTCTTCCTTCACCCTGGACTTCTCCAGCCCAATTGCAGTCTTTGGTCTTGGCGGCTAAACATAGGGTGGAGCTCCCATGGACTGAATTTTAGGAATGTTTTTAGAACAGCCTCCCTTCATGCCCGCAGAGCTAGGGGTGAAAATAATCAAGCCATATGTAGGTGGCGGAGGGAGAGTGTACTGCTTACCAAGTCTAGTCGAGCACTGAGATTTGGTGGTTTCGCATGTGTGATGAATCTCTCACACACATGGATGAGAGGATGTTTAGGGCCAGGTGAGCCTAGATTTCTTCCCCCTCATCTCTCAGGGAGACAAACACCTCCTTCCTGGACCAGGGAGATGCCAAGTTTTCTATTCCAGTGCCCATCCCCATCCCTCAAGCAGACATTGGTAGTGCCCCTGCCCTGGGTCCAAGCCTGTCCCAACCCACCCCTGTCTCCAGCCATTGCCTGGTGGACTAGAAATGCATAAAACTTGAAGTAGTGACACTGACCTGCGGTCATATTGTAGAGAAATGAGTAATGTTAAAACTGAAACACCCCCCCACACACATATGCACACACACAGAGTTTTCTCTTATAGCTTTTAATTTTTTTAAGTGGCAAAGCACTCACCTTGTCTTCCTTTCCCAAATCTGCAAGCTGTAAAAGACCTCCTCAAACCAGAGGTCAGGATCTAGCTCCCTGATCTCTGGCAGGAAAGATCCAGAGTTTTCCCTCCATGTCTGTTATCCATGCTAAACCCCTCCAGTCTGGGTGAAATCTGTGGGTTAGCACTAAGAAAACTCACAGTGGAGAATGGGCCCCTGCAGGAAAGAAAGATAAGCAAATACATCGTCCACCTAGGGCTTCAGCAAAGAAAGAAATGTGTTAACTGAGCCTACATCCCTCCTGGGAAGTAATCCCCACAGTTGCTAGCTATAGAATAGGTACCACACTAAGGACTTGCACACAATCTCCGTGAATCTTCTCAACAACACAGTGACTTCGGGTCCATTATTTTCCCATTTCACACAGAAGGAAACTGAGGCTCAGATATAAGGGAAAGGCAGTGGTTTAACGTCACAGCCAAGACAGGAGTAAGGATTTGCTCCTGCTTTTGTCTGTCTGACCCAAAACACTGCTCTGGACTTTGAGGGAAGAGATTGAAGCATAATTGTGCTCGCTTGTGCACCCCCTGCCCCTCACATACACACACAGATTTAGGAAATGGTTGCGGAGTGCAAAGTGAACCCTTAAATCCTTGTCTTCAATCTCCCCTGCTATAGACATTATGCACCCTATGGTTATTGTTGAGAAAACCCAGGGACATAGGTTTGACTTCTTATGTTGATAACTCGTCTTAGTTTAAAATAATAATAATAACATATCTTCATTCATCCATGTCACAAAAAATTTGTTTGGGGGATACTGAGGACACAACTTCTTTGTGGGTGGGGGGGTGTCTTGGTTTATGTTTCCTGTCCTTGGACCCCCTCAGCCCCTTGCCCTGCTGCCAGCCCAGCTCCATGATAGGAGGGGGCTCTGGTCATTTCTAAAGTGGGCAGTTTGTCTTTTGATCTTTCCCTTTGGGATACGTGTGTGTGTGTGTTTGCGTGTGCCACATGCATGGCATGCGTGTGAGTGTGTGTGTGTGTGTGTGTATGTGACCAGCTTTGGGTTCTGGTTTTGCTGTGAGCTGCAGTGTTCTGTGGGTCTGTGGTATCTGACACTGTGGACATTAATGTACTTCTTGGACATTTTAATAAAATTTTTTAACAGTTCAACCTGCCTGTCACCTCCTGACACCTTCCTTCATTCATTCATTCACTCAGCAAGTATTTACTGAGTGGCTATTATAAGCCATGTACTGTGCTGGGTGCTGGGAAGACAGTGGTGAACAAGACAGATTTGGTTCCTGGGGGCTGGTCAGGGAAGGCTTACCAGAGGAGGGGGATAGAATCTAAAGGACAAGTAGCATTAACTAGATGAGGAGGGGAAGAAAGGGAGAGTTTCAGGCAGAGGGAGAAGCAAAGTCCTCTTATGGCAGGGAACGTGATTCATTTGAGTCCGTAGTGGCTGAAGCAGAGTGATGGAGACAGAGTGGAGGGAGATGAGGTCAGAGAGGCAGGAAATGGACCACTCCAGGCCATGTGAGCTATAGTGAAGAGTTTCAGCTTTATTATAAAAGCAATAGTGTGGGGGAAAAACCTATCATAAGCAAGGTCAAAAGGCAAATGCCAAACTTAGAAACAATTTTTCAAATCAGAAATAAAGGACTTATTGCCATAATATATAAAGAGCTCCTACAAATCAATAGCAAAAGGACTAATCTATTAGCCAAACAGGCAAAAGATACAAACAAAAATTTCATGGGAAAGGAAATACCAGCTCTTAAACAACAACAGATGCTCAGGAAATTAATACATATTTTGCAAGAACACCTAGATACACAAGGAAGGGCATATAATAAAGAGAAATAAACAAATCTAACAAGAGAGAGCCTTGCATAGATCAATGACGACAATGCACCTGAACTGAGAATGATTTATGATTTATTTTGCTCACGCGTCTGTACCTAAGGTCAAAATCGGTGGCAGTGGTGGTGTGGTGCGCAGCTTCACAAATAGAATCACAAGGGACAACTATATTGAGATATCGTTTTACACCTATCAGATTGGCAAAGGTAAACAGTGACAACACACAATGCTGGTAAGGATGTGTGGAACAGGTGAGTGCATCTCTTACTGGTGAAGGATAAATTGGCCCTACCTGTAAGAAGAGGTGGAGATTACTATGGAAATGGCAAGTTTTGACCCATTGACCAAACAAGTTCTTATATCATCCTCCAATTACACTTGCGCTTGTGTGTGATGATGTAGGTACTTATTATTAGCAAAAAATATGGGAAACAATCTAAATGTTTGCCAAAAGTAAATTGGCTACAAAAATTATGGTGCATCCAAACAACAAATACTCTTTAGAGCTTCAAAAGAATGGGGAGGGGGAGATCTTTACCTACTGATGGGAAACAACTCAAGACAATATTAGGTAAAAGAATCTAGGTGTGGTGGTGCAAGCACCTGTAGTCCCAGCTACTCGGGAGGCTGAGGCAAGAGGATCGCTTGAGCCCAGGGGTTGGAGGCTGCAGTGAGCTATGATGACACCACTGCACTCCAGCCTGGGCGACAGAGTGAGAGTCCATCTCAAAAAAAAAAAAAAAATAAGTAAAAGAAGAGTTACTTAAAGGTATATATGGTGCATTGATTTTCATAGCAGCATTATTCACAATAGGCAAAAGGTAGAAATAATCCAAACATTCATCGACAGACTAATGGATTAAAAAAATGTGGCATAATGCATCATGACCATGGAATATTATTCATAAGGAATGAAGTCATGGTACTTGCTACAACATAGATGCACCTTGAAAACATGATGCTAAGTGAGAGAAGTCAGACGCAAAAGGCCACATATTATATGATTCTATTTATACGAAATATCAAGAATAGGCAAATCCATAGAGACAGGAAGTAGATTAGCAGTTGCCAGGGGCTGAGGGAGGGAGAAATAGGGAGTGATTGCTTAATGGTTACAGGATTTTCTTTTGGGGTGATGAAAATATCTTGGAACTAGATAGAGGTGGTGGTTGCACAACATTGTGAAATGTACTAACTGCCTCCAAATTGTTCACTTTAAAATGATTAACTTTATATCATGCTTTTTATATTAGCATAATTTCATGTTATGTTATGTGCTTGTGTTAAAATGCTGAATTTTATTATTAGTTTTAGAGACAGTGTCTTGCTCTGTCACTCAGGCCCATGTGCAGTTGTGCAATCATAGCTCAATGCAGCCTTGAACTCCTGGGCTCAAGTGATCCTCCTGCCTCAGCCTCCCGAAGTACTGGGATTACAGGCATGAGCCACTGTGCCCAGTCAAAATAGCGAATTTTATGTCATGTGAGTTTTACCACAATATAAGAAAGTATAGGTTGCACACTATCATTTGTGTAAAAAATGGGGAGGAGAAGTATGTATGCACGTTTGTTTGTATATAAAACATCTCTGGAAGGACATGTAAGAAACAGGATATTTCTGGGATGTGAACTGGGTGGTGGAGGACAGGAGAGAGAGGAATGTTTTTCTGAATATCTGGCTTCAGGAAGAGTTCTGTTCAGGTTGCCATTCCTTAGCTGTCCCCAGATGGGCCTTGGAGATCTCCACTCTAACAGAATAAAGACCTCAGCAGAAAGAAGGTTCCCTTGGCCAAACCAGTCCACCAAAATCCCAGGGACTGAATCTCATTAGTCTACTTGGGCCCATGCCCACTCCTGGGCCAATCAGGGTTGCCCAAGAAGATGGGTCACAGCACTTCATTGGCTGAGCCAGAAGTGGCTGGAGTCAGCTCCCCCTGCCCCTCATGGAAAGAGAAGAGGGAAATTTACACACTCAAGGGAAAACCAGGGAGCTGGAATCCATGGAATGGAGAAATAATATCAGCAAAAAAGCAGATGGAAGAAATCCCATGCACTCATCTCCAGAAACATGCCCCTTGCCATTTGCCCTATTTAATGAAACTGAGGCCCAGCTGGAGACCTTGGTAGCCTCACCAAGGGGCTGGACCACTGCTTCAGATGAGGGGTTTGAGTTTCTAGAAGCTGCTGGGAGCGATGGCTCATGTAATCTCAGCACTTTGGGAGGCTGAGGCAGGAGGCTTGCTTGAGGCCAGGAGTTTGAGAAACTCTCTTGCAAGTGGTATTGAAGGATGAGTGGTTACATTAACTACCCCACTCCTACAACCACACCAGGACTTCACACTTTTTTCTTGTCTTTCTTTCTTTGTATTCTAGAAACTTCGATTCCTCCTCAGTTTCCAACACCCCCACACACCCATACGAGAGAAAGTGTGCAATCTCATTGCCTTCCTGGTGCAGGAACTCCCCATGCAGTTTCCCACATTTCATGCCCTGGGTATTGTCGATGACCTAGTCAGGACAGGCTTGACAAGCCACCCCATGGGGGGTGGCTCAAGGGAGAAATCGGGAAAAGGATAGGGGAAGGAAGAGGAGAGAGAGATTGGGGGACAGGGGAGGGGCCTGAGGATTGAGGGGCACTGCTTCCCAACCAAATCAAAACCAAGCACCCCCTCCTGGTAAACTGGAGTAAAATGCCACTGAAGTGCATTTATAAAGTAATCACCCACTGGCTGCCTCATTTTCTCATTCATCAAAAGAAACAAGGATTTATTAAGCCCCTGCTGTATGCTTTGCACTCACAGGGACCTCAGAACAGCCCTGGTGTAGAGGAAACAGGCTCAGAGGGGTTTTGTCCCTTGGTCACACAGTGAGCAAGAAGAGACAGGATTCAAACCCAAGCCCACTTGGTTCCAAAACTCAGAGATGGGTTACCAAGAGATGGATGCAACAGTAAGGAGGGGTCCAGGAGGGACTCCATGCTCCCCCAGGCAGGACCTCAGAGCTGGGGTCTCCTGTGGTTGGGGTGGCCTTGTCCACGGACCATCTCCCGTGAGCTGGCTGTCAACCCTGGGGAATCTGGCTGAGTCCTGACCTCTTAGCACAAATCGCCCCTTAGAACCTGGTGGATTGTGAAGTTGAAGAAACATTCCACCCCTCCTAGGTCTCTAAGGAGGAAAATGTGGGTGGGAGTCAGGGAAGGAGGGAGGAACTCAGTGAGTACAAGGATGAGGTCTCAGAGAGCAAGGGGGAACTCAGTGTTTGCACAACACAAAGGGCTAGGGCACACCATAGCCTCAGTTTCCTCATCCACAGGGCGACAATGAAAATGCCCAGGTGTTGCAAGGGTGTCTCATGCACAGCTGCTATCTGGCATGTAGTTAGCGTGCAAATGGAGGGTGGCTAGTAGCTCTGAAGTCCAGCACTGTCTGGAAATACTATCTGGGGCTGAGTCCATCTGCGGAAGGGGCAGCCATCAGGCCCCAGATGGGGCACAGGAGGCAGCCCAGTGGGAGACACCAGGGACATTGGGCCCATGGTGAGACATTCCTGAGAGCTGGGAGGTCGGTTGTCATGGGGACAACACTGACAGTCTCTATGGTGACAGCTTGGTGGGGCTGGGCCCTGTCGACAAGAAAAAGCCTAGGGGGACAGGTGTTCTGTTACCTCAGACACCAGAGTTTGGTCTCTATGGCAACGGCTGTGGGGTCCAAGCTGTCCTCCAAAGGGGTGGAGTTTGGGGGATGGCCTGGAACTCCAGTGGACCTGGGGAAAGGGGCAGCCTGTTTCCATGGTGACAGCGGGAGAACTGAAAGTTGGGTCACCCTGGGGACAGCTAGGGGGAGGGTGATCTCCCTGGTGGTCAGTCAGGGTGGGGACACCCAGAAGTAGAGTTGTAGGTCTCTGGGCTGGAGGGCTGGTGAGATGGGAATTGTGTGGTATTCATGGTCACAGCTGGAGGAAGGAGGCACCATCTCCATGGATGTGACTGATTTGGGAAGGGGTGTGTGATTCTAGGTGACAGGTAGAAGCTGGACTGGTCACCATGGTGACAGTGGTAAACCAGGGCAGCTGGTCTCCATAACAAGTGACAAGGATCTTATGGTCCCTAGGCCTCCGGAGATGGTCTCTTTGGTGACAGCCGGGGAAGGGGCCGTCGGGGGCAGGGCGGGTTTGCCCTCCCTCCAGATAAATACTTGAGGGACAGGGCATGGCCGCTACATGCCAGCCAGCCTGGAGCATGACGATCCGTCTTTGAGGTGACAGATGACAGTGTTCTCCCATGAAACTGGAGGAGTGGGACTGTCCTCCACAGCCACTTAGGGATGGATTTCTGTTACCCGAGAACTTCAGGGGACTCTCAGGAAGAGGGGGAGAATGGGAATGCCCAGCCCCCAAGTCTCTGCGAGGGGGTGGAAGTGCCGGAACCCAGAGTCTCCATGTGACCACGGGGGTGTGAACCCTGAGGTTTCTACATTCTCTCCAGGTGACAGGGAGGGGATTCGGTGTCCAGGTGACCGCAAGGGACCAGTTTTCAGTCTCTAGGGAGATGCAGAGGGGGCGTGGCCAGTCTCCAGACAATCCCGGGGGTCCAGCCTCCAGGAGATGGGGGCGGGGAGGCAGTTCATCTGATGCCACTTGGTCTTGGGAGGCGCGGCCAGCCTGCAGGAGACTGGGGAGTCTGCTGGCCTCCTTAGGTCCTCAGGGTTTGTGGCCCTTCTCCTGGAGACAGTTGGGGCAGAGGGAAAATCCGCTGTCCAGAAGAGATGCGGCTTGGCCAGTCTCCAAGGAATTCCAGGGTACTAGTCTGCCAGGACTGACTAGTCTCAAGAAACCCCAGGGCCATGGTGAGTTTCTAAGGGACCACAGGGGATGTGGCCAGCCTCCAGGGACCGCAGGGCAGTAGACCAGCGGCCAAGCGCCCCAGCCGTCTGCCTGCTCCGGGCCTAGACGCGCAGCGGGGTCCAGGCAGCAGGGTCGCGCGCGCCTCCTGCCCACCCGCCACCACCGGCCCAGCCCCAGCCCCAGCCCCCAGGTGCAGGGTCCGGGGCACCCGGCGTGCGGTAGCAGTAGACGCCAAAGAGGCGTCGGGTGGCGTCCGGGAAGCCGAGGCTGCGCACGCCGGGCCGGCGGCCTCCGCAGCGCGCGCGCGGGTTCACGATGGGGTAGCGCGCGCTGCCGTCGGCCAGCCAGCCCGCGGTGCAGCGGTCCAGCAGCTGCAGCTTCCAAGCGGCGAACAGCTGCCCCACTTTGGCCACCACCGCGCCGCGAGCGGCGCACGCGCGCGCTGCTCCTGCGAAGGGCACCGGCCGCAGCGGCTTCAGGAAGAACACGCGCCCTGAGGGGTGGGTTGTGGGTTGTTACGACCGCTGCCCGGACTGGCCCCGGGATTCAGGACGCTCCCCAACCCCAGCCCAGGACTCCAGCCGCGGGATCGCAGCTCCCATGCAGCCGGGGACCCCACCCTCGGGCCAGGGCGGTGTTGGTGCCTGGCGATTTTTGACTGCTGCACTGTGGCAGTCTGGGGAGAGGGGTCTCCTGTTTCCAGTAGCCCAGGGCTGGGTGGTGAAGAAGGGCCCCGGGTCTGGGGTTGGAGGGAGGGCGGAATGGGGGTGGGGTAGCGACCCGTCTGCGGGCGGGGCCTACGCACCCGGGAGGTTGGACGTGAAGCAGAAGGCGTCATAGCGTTCATCCGCGTTGTGGCGATACCCATAGTTGCGCACGCCCCCGTTAGCGCCTCCACTGGTCCCCGCGCTCCCGGCACCGCCCAGTCCGCCGCAGGGCTCCCGGGGCTGGCTCACCGGGTACTGCACGGAGCCGTCGCGCAGCCAGCCCGCGTTGCACCAGTCCAGGCCGTCGCGCCAGGCCGCGTGCAGCTGCTCAGCAGAGGCCAGGATACCGTCCTGCTCGGCGCAAGCGCGCTGTGCCTCCGCGAAGGTCAGCTTGTAGCGGCCTCCACGGGGGTGGTAGGGAAAGACCACGCCTGGGGGTTGGGGCACGCACGGGGATCAGCCCGGGGTATCTCAGCCCGCCCCCATCCACCTGATATCTGGGGTGCCACGTGACTTTTCAAGCTGGACATTCTAATCCATCCCTCCTTTTGGCCTCAGACCTGACCATGCATCTTCCCAGCTCATACCCCTATAGCTGGCTCCCTTTGCCTTAAGCTTGGGATTCACTTGGCCTGTCTCCTTAACATACTTAATCTTGTCCACCCCTCTTCCACCGCTGGAGACCTTTGCTCATGTTTTTTCTAATCTATTCCACCTGTTGAACTCCTATTCATCCTTCCAAACCCAGCTCCCAAACTCTCCTCCATTCAGTCTGCCCTGCCTCTGACATTCCCCAGTACTGGGTCTTTCCCTCTAGTCCAACCCTGAGCCCACAGAGCTGCGAATATCTGTATCCAGTGCTGACTCCCCCAGACTGGGAGCCCCTGGAACAAGACCCCTTTAATCCCCCAGCATTGCCCAAGGCAGTACCCATTGGTGTCCCTTCCACCTTCAGTTTTTATGACTCTGGATATCGTCCCTCATTGTCACAGTCAGCTCAGCTCAAGAGCATTCTGTGTGTCTGTGTTTGAGGGCCGGGGTCTGGGGGTGAGCTGGGACACTCAGCAGACCCAGGACGGAGGCAGACAGGGGTCAGGCCTGGAGCTGACAGACCGGGGACTGAATCCCGGCTCTGCCACTCACTAGCACGTGCCCCAGGCAGGGCTCTAGCCTCTCTAAGCCAGTCGCCCACCTGCTGGTAATGGCTGTCTCCCTCAGGGTCTGGGGGAAATTAAATGAAGACTCCGGAGAGCTCTTCAGCTAAGCACCTGTCGCCTAGAAAACGCTCTTTATTGGGAGAGCTGCTGCTATTATTGTCATTTGTAAAAGTTGGGGAGTCCAGCAAGGGAAGGCCGTGAAATCACTCCTAGAACCTTCTAGAGTGGACTAAAGAAGGCAAACCAAGTGGGAGGGAATTTCTCAGAAACCCCACCTCCCAGCTCCAGGGCAGCCAATCAGCACATCCCATCTCTGAGCTGCAGCCATTGGCTTCCACTTGGGCACATGACTCAAGCTGGGCCAATGAGGGACAACTCTGGGACTCTAGCTGATGCTCTTAGGAAATCAGTTGCTAAGCTGGGCGGTTGAAAGTCTGGAACTATGTTTTTGGCTCCGTAAGGGGAAACCTGCCTCAGGGAAGCAGAGATGAGGGATGGGTTTCCAACATGGTGTGCATGTCCTTGTGCATCTCGTGCCTGAATCATACCCCAGGATTTCTCAAGATCCCCACTAGTGACATTTCGGACTGGATCATTCTTTGCTGTGAGGTACTGGCCCTGGCTTCTACACACTAGATGCCACTAGCAGCCCCCTTCTCCAAATGGGACAACCTAAAATGTCTCCAGACACTACCAATGTCCCTAGGGAGCAAAATCACCCTGAACCACATCTGGGTGAGCCCATAAGTTCCTTCAGGCCAAATTGATTTGGTTTCTGTCCCTTGCAATTTCCCCCACCCTGTTCTCCCTTAGAAGCAGTCTTCCTCCTGCCCATGGGCTGGTCACCTTCCAGGTCCAGCTTGACCATGCCAGCGTCATCTTCCAGCTCGTTGGTGACCTCGCACTCGTAGCGCCCATAGTCCTGCAGTGTGACGTTGCGGAGGACCAGGGAGGCATCCCCAGGCCCATCGCCCTGAAGCTCGGCCCGCCCGCGGTAGCTGCCGAATGCCCGGTGTTGGGGGCCCAAGGCCACAAAGACGTCGGTGAAGGCCAGGGGGTCCACCACCTTTGTCCACTTGAGGCGGACGCCGTCGTGGCCGTGGGCGGCTGCCTCATAGTGGTAGCGGCAGGGCAGGACGATGGTGCCACCCCGGTGGCTTACCACCTGCCCAGGCGCTGTCTGCACCACCACCGAGCCTGACTCACCCTCTGCAGGCGACCAAGCAGGGTTCAGAGAGGGGGTTAGGGGTGGAAAGGGGACCCTGGTGAAGAGATCCCTGAGGAAGGGATGTGGGAAGACTCGGGTGGGGTCAGGGGCTCAGATGCAGAGGAGCTGGGGGGACCGTGGCGGTCAGGAACGCCCCCCCCCGTCCGCCCCCTCCCCGCACCCCGTGATCAATTTTGGCCACAGCTCCCGCAGGGCAAGACCTGCTTCGGTGGCTCTGACTCACCGAGCACGTGCACGACCTTCTTCCGGCCGCGCTGCGCCCCTGCTGGGGCGGCGAACAGCAGGACTCCCCAGGCCAACGCCAAGAGTGCGCGGGGACCGAGAGCCGCCCTAGCGCACACCTGAGGGCACACGGCGCTCAGTGTAGCCTCCCAGCCTCTGCCTTCCGGAGGACCGGCTCCCTGGCCCGCCTTCCCCGCGGCCACGACCTCTCACACACCCAGGCCCCCAACCTGGCCGGGGTCCCAAAGACCCCCTCTTCCAAAGGAGAAGACTGGAAGTCACCCCTGTAGCCGGCACCCTCCAGGGACCTCACCCTCACTCCTGCGCGAAGCCCAAGCCCCTGGGCTGCCCTCCCCGAGTCCTGCCCCGGCTTCCCGCCTGACCCCGGGCTCCCAGCACCCACGGCCTGGAGCCCCCCTCCTTCCCCCTCCGGCCCGGCCCGGCTGGGATGGGGGAGGAGCTGGAGCGGCGGCAGCAAGGTTATCCGTGCGCCAGGAGACTGCAGCAAACCGGGCCGGCGGGCGCTCGCAGGGTGCGGGGAGCTGGAGAGACGCACGGAGAGAGGACAGGGACGGAGAGAAAGCAGGAGGGACGGAGAAGAGAGTGCGCACGCAGAGAAGGGGAAGGGGCGACAGAGAGGAGAAGGGAGAGGGGCTCAGAGAAGAGGGGAGAGAGACAGGGGTAGGGAAAGAGAGACACAGAGAAGGAGAGAAAAAGGGGAGAAAGGGAGAGAGGAAGAGAAAGAAGGAGAGACAGAAGGAGAGAACTCGGAGAGAGTACCAGAAAGAAACACAAGACGACGAGAGACAGCAGAGAAGGGAGAGACAGAGACGGCGAGACACATGGGGGGACACCGATTCCCAGACACGGAGACAGAATCCCTGATCGGGGACACCGGGCCCCACTACCTGCCTGGGCCCCACGCCCGTGCCGCACTCACCATCCTGCCTTCGCGTCCCCGGCGAGCGGCCCCTACACGCCCGGACTGCGCTCCGCACACCGGGGAAGGACTGGGCAGGTCCCTGCAGGCGGCGCAATCCCGGCGTCTGCCTGCAAGGGGAGGAGGGAGGCGAGCGGGGGGGGGGGCGTTAAAGGGGACGCGGAGGCCCACTGCTCCGCGGAGAGGTGGCCCGGTGCATGGAGGGGGAAGGCCTGCTCTGGACTTTGAGTGCAGAGCCAGTTCCTTGTCCCTGCTGGCTGACCTTAGGCAAAGGAAGAACCTCTCTGAACCTTAACTGATTTAATCATCTTTAAAATGGAGGGGGAGGGGGCTGCTGATGGAGTCCCCAGTCTTTCATATTGGTTATCCGGCTTTAGCAGGAGGGCTAAGTGACCTGGTTAAAGGGATTGGCCTGCAGGCCTCAGTTTACCCATCTGTCCACTGGGTCACCATGGTGTAGTCCTGGACTACAGCACCCAAAAGCTGCTCACTCTGTAGGGTGGGGGCCCCACAATGATCACACTCAGCCTACAGGACCTGGAGCCACAGGTCCAAACCCAACACGGCCCCTCACTGGCTGTGGGACCTTGGAGGAGGCGGTTGGCCTCCCTGAGCCTGTTTCCACCCCCGGGGAAGCGGACTTTGGGTTCTTTGGTACAGGTCCAATGGCCAGACATATAGTAGGACCTGGTAAGAGTTGGTAGGGCAAGGAGCAGGGATGTCTGGTCAAGCCCCTGATCCAGTCACCCCCTAAACCTGGCCTTTCACCCACTTTCAAAAATCAAAAACCAGGAAGGGGTGAGGCCCTTCCCCCAACCCCTTGGCTGCCTCCCCAGCCTCAGTTTCCCCCAAAATGAGCCCAAGCCAACCAGATAGCAGGAGCAGGGTTATGGTTTCTGTGGCTTGGCAGGCTGGGGCTCTGTCCCTCCCTCAGCCATGCCACAGTGGGTGTGGGGGGATGACCTCAGAGCAGGACCTTCACCTCCTGCAGCCTCAGTTTCCCCATCTGGAATATGGGGTAAGATTCGGTATGCAGCACTTGAGGTGCGCCCTTGGCGTGGTGTTTGGTAACTATGCCATGCTGTTGGTTATGATTTATTGGCAGAGCGGGGACTTTTCTCTCCTGTGACCTCAGGCAGGTCTCCTGTCCATCCCGAGCCTTGGTTTTCCCTATGTGGAAGGTGCACCTGTGTACCTCAACCAGAGGCTCACTTCCGCTGTCCTGACACCTCTGTGTCCTGACAGCCACGATGGCAGTGATGGGTTGGTCCTCGTGAGGTCCAGGAAGAAGGTCCCTCGCCCCTGTGCCCTGAAACACTCAGGCAGCAACATTTTGGACATCAAAAGAATTTTTACTAAAAGGACCCTTGGGGGGATGATGGATAAATTCTGGGGCAGGGTGGAAGAGTCCGTGAGGGGGTTGGGGCATGGTGACAGCTGTGCAAAGCTCTCTTTGCAGGAACACCTGGCCATTGGTCTCCCATCCCACCCACTGGCCTCAAACCACCAAAACCAGGACTGAAGATACCTGGAGATGTCCCTCCTGCCTCCCAAAAGCCCACCCTACTCTTTGCAGGGCAGGGCCAGCTGGGTGTGTAAACAGAGTTTGGGGGAGCCCCACGGCCTCCTCAGTGCTGCTTCTTATGGTGCGCTGGGGGGCCGGGGGGTGGCGGCTGCAGGAAGAAAGCGGGCCACCACAGGCAGCGGTAGGCCAGCAGGTGGGGGCCCAACGCATACAGCAGGTTGCACAGGAAGAAGCAGGTCCAGGTGTCCTCAGGCACACGGTAGGTGAAGGGCGTGCGCAGGTGCATGGAAGCACCCATGTGCGAGAACTGTGCCTGGTCGCCAGACAGGAAAGATGATGTCAGGGCCAGGAGGGGACTGAAGTCCCAGTATCACCGACATCCCCTGCTGGGGTCTTCCAGACATCAGTCAGGCAGAGCCCAGAAGATCACCATCCTTATCTCGCTGGCTTTGCTAACCTACCTGTCTCCCCTCTCCAGTCTCCAAATATTCCTGTCTGTCCCTCTCTGTCCTTGTCCACCTGTCTGTGAGCCTCTCTCCAGCTACCTAACCAGAAGGCCCATCTTCACCTGTCTGCCAAGTCCTGCACCCCATCTCTCTGACCTGGGACCTGCTTCTCTTTCCAGTCATCCCTACCCGAGAGCTCTTGACACAAATCCTGTTGATTCTACCCCATAGATGGCTTCCTGGTTTCTACTGCCCTGGCCTGGGCCTAGGCTTTAGCCCTTTCCATCAGGCACCCATAAACAGGCCCCCAACTCTGACCAGGCCCTCCACTGCCCAAACACCCACCATGGCTCCCTATTACCCTCAGTACAAACCTCCAATCCCAGAGTTCAAAGCCTTCACTATCTAGCTGCCAATTTCTCTTATCTCTGCCTTTACCCACATTATAGCCCTGCCAAATCACTGTCCCCCTCTGTGCCTTTCCTTATGCGGTTCTTTTTCCTGGAATGCCCTTCCCTGCCTGGAGAACTCATCTTCATACATCAAAGCCCAGCTGCTATGCCCCTGCTTCTAGGAAACTTTTCCCCTCTGGAATCCCTCTCAGCCCCTGTCCTTTCTTCTCTCCCATTTCTGACCCCAATTCTGTATGTGGCTTTGTGTCCCCCACACTAGAGAATCTTGGAGTATTGGGCCTGGGGCTGGGGTCTCTTGGGGGACTGTCACTGCACTGCCCAGGGAAAACAGAAAAGCAGTTGATGGGTAGGCAGAAACTACCTCCCCTACATGCCTGCTCACCCACTCACCCCCCACCTCCCACCTCACCTGGCCGATGGCTCCAGCAAAGACCAAGGCCCAGTCGGGCAGCCAAGAGCAACCAGGGAAGGTGAGGGCATAGGTGGCCAAGCCATAGAAAGGAAGAACGTAGAACATACACATCAGCATCTGTCAGGGGAGTGTGGGGAGGACACGGTCTAGCAGGTGAACGGCTACCCCAGCTGGTGGGGCCCAAGGGAGGATCTGGGCAGCCTCAGGCCCCACCCAGGCCCTCTGCAAAGTGCTCCTCTGTTTTCCTTGGGGATCCCTGCCCCACACTCCCCCACGTACACACAAACTGAGCCCACCCACCTTTTTCCAAAAGTGGCACATGACCCTGGCCTGGCCATTCAGAACATTCTAGCCCCTTGGCCATAATGATCAGTAAGAGATGGGCATGTGGTTCAGGCTGGGTCAGTCCGAGCCTGCCTCAGACTTGTGCTTAAGGTCTGGGGTAGTAAGGGCTCATGTTCCTCTGGGGTGGCTGGTGGTTCCTCCAGGTGAGTGGCAACCTGGAGCTACCCTAGGCTGTCCCTTCCACCCCACAAAGGGACTGCCTGAGAGTGGAGCCAGACAAAGCAGAGCCCAGAGACAGAGCTCTCCTAGAGCTCCTGGATCCAGCCATACCTGAAGACCATATCTGTGTGTGTGTGTGTGTGTGTGTGTGTGTGTGTGTGTGTGTATATATATATATATATATATATATATATATATATTGGTAGGGGAATACATTCCATTTGTGCTCTTGGCACTTCACCCCTATAAGCAGGAGTGGGCCCCTCTCCTTCCATCTGCCTTCTCACCTGCACCTTTGGATAGGCCACAGGGTCCCGCAGGTATGGCTCATACTGGTAGATGTAGACAAAGCAGGCATCCATGGGGCAGTCAAGTACCACCTGGGGCAGAAAGACAAAACCACCACCCACCTCAGACATCTCTCTTACAGGAAGCCTCCCTGACCCTCCTGGGCAGGGCCAACACCCTTTGCTCTGGCCTCTCTCAGCCCAGGCTCTGTCCCTCTGGCTGGGGAGAAGGTCATAGGGAATGGGGCTTTGTCATTGAACACTCAGGTCAGACTTGATGAAGAACTTCCTTGGGTGATTAGAAGGGCAGTGGCTTTTCTGCATGTGCAGCAGAGGTGGGTCAGGGAAGGGAAGCTGCAGGTGGGGAGGAGGAGGCTGGGCAGTGCAGACTCACCAGGCCCCGGAACAGGGTGAAGAAACCAGCAAGGATGAGGTATATGACAAGGGCCAGGTCCACCGGGCGCTGCAGGAGGCCCTTTCTTTGCTCCTCTTGCACCTGGCCCATGGGAGAGAGAGACAGAGACAGCACAAGAGACAGAGACAGCGTGAGAGGTCTGGCATCCAATAGGCACTCCATAAAGGCTCCTCCCTTCTTGCCTTATGACCAAGGAGACAAATTCTTTGACCAAATGGGGGACATGCAGCCATGCCAGGACAAGGCCTGCCTGGGGACACTCACCATGTTGGGGGTGTAGCAGGGTGGCTCCTGGGACTGGTTGAAGACCTTCATGCCAGCCCAGCACGGGGCCAGCACATAAGGGATGGTGAGGAAGAAGGAGGGCCTGATCTCGGAGCTGTACTTGCCTGCCATGGTTGGGGAGAGAAGGCATCACTAGGCAAGCGGCTCCCTGGCCTGGCTGGACCCATTAGCTGAGCCATGCCACAGCCCTGGCTGGATATCTTGATTCACAAATACCATCCTTGCTCAAGCTCTAACACCTTCCATGGCTCTCCAGTGCCCACAAGGTGATATCCATGCTCCTCAGACTGGCCTGCCTTGATTTACCTTTTGAACACAGATCCTACTCTAGCCGTTCCTTGTGCTCCCTGTGGATACACCTCGGGTGTTTCCTCTGCAGGGCTCTGCCATGCCGGGCCAACATCCAGGATTGCCTTCTCTGCTCTGCCCCCCAAGACGTACCATAACGTTCTCACTTTCTCCCCAGGAGCCACTGTAAAATTCCCTTCCTGAGTCAAGAACATTCTGGGCCAAACCTCTCGGCTCAGAGACTGGTAGCCAGGGCAGGAAGCAGAATTTGGAGAGAGGAGATGGGGAATAGAGGTTAGGCTGCTGACTGAGGCTGTGGACAGGCCTATGGAGAGGAGGGGTCTCTGCAGACTCCAAGGAGGGGGTGGAGGATCCACTGTAGGGGGCAGCAGGGAAATGACGCAGCCCAAGGGTGACAGGATTCCCCAAAGCTGAGTCCTTACCCAGAATGTTTCCTGGGAGGAACACCAGGATGCTCATGGCAAAGGATCCCAGCCAGTAGAGTCCAAGGTTCCGGTATCTCTTCCTGGGCAGGGGATCAAGGGGTGACCAGCAGGCAACCTCGCCCAGACTCAGAGCCCCAGCCAGGGCCCAGGAACCAGCCTGAGTTCCCCAGCTCCCTCTCAGTTTTGCCCATGGTGGGACAACAGGGAGTTGAACCAGGGAAGCCACCCAGGCACAGGGTGGGTACAAGCAATGACTGGCCACCAGCACACACTTGCTGACATTCCCTGGAACCTTCTCCCGCCCACCCCTGGCTGGAGCCCTAGCGGAAGCCCTCCGGATTTCCCCTATAGACACCTCTGGCTCCACCCTGGCCCAGGACCCTGAGGACTTGACTTCTCTCCCAGGGTCAGGAGCCACCCCGCTCATCCCCGCACCTCCTGCGGATGGCGCCGGCCATGGCCAGGTAGAGGAGGTAGTGAACGGTGCCGTCCCAGTAGCAGATGAGGACTCCGTGAGCCGTGCGCAGGTATGGCTCTCCCTGAGCGGGCAGGTACGATGCTCAGACGGGCAGTAGGGCAGGAGACATCGCCGGCCGCCCCCCCCCACCCCCACGTACCTCCTTGGTGTAGAACTCCATGAAGCCCAACACGTAGCCGTCTTCCTGAAGAGCGATCATGAGGTCCACCACAGAGGTGAAGGCGAAGACCGCGAAGACTGCGGGGAGGTGGGGCGGGGCCGGGGTGGGTGGGGATTCGGCGTGGGCGGGGCCGGGGTCATGTGTGGGCGGGGTTTAGGCATAGGCGGGCTCAGGCCAGCTATAAGGCAGGGCTTGAAGTTAATTTAAGTTTCCAGGCAAGGACTCCAGGTCCAGTCCCTGGCCTCACCCAACAGGTTACGTGACCACAGCCCTGCTTCATTCTACATGTCTGATGGAGGAGGCACAGCTTGGCCCTCAGAAGTCCCTGGTCTGGTGAGGGGGCACAGTCCCTGCCTTTGGGGGCCCCCTGTCTCATGGGAGAGGCACCGTCCCTGCCCTTGGGAGATCTCAGAGTGATGGAAAGGCACAGTCTTTCAGGGATTGCCAGTCTGATGGGGGAGATGCAGTCCTTGTTCTCAGAAGCCCCAGGTCTGAAGGGGGAGGCTCTTCCAGGTTCCCCAACCTAATGGGGGTGTTCTAGTCTCTTTGAGGTCTCTAGTCTGATGGGAGCTCTTTAAGAGCCTGCAGTCTGATGGAGGAGGCTCTGCAAAGGCCCCAAGTCTGACGGTGGAGGCCCAGACAGTCTCCTTCCCCATGGCCTCCCACTGACTCACCAGCGTAGAGTGGGTCGTAGGAGATCTCGCCATGGGACAAGCTGTAGACAGCCACAAAGAGTGCACCTAGGATCAGGGCACTCATCAATGCCACCGCCAGCGGGCTGTGGGGAGGGAAACCAAGTCAAGGAGGCCAGGCCCCGTGCTGAGGCCTCACCCCAACCTCCCTGGTGGGGGAAAGGGCAGGCTCCAGGAAGCTCCAGGAGATGAAGCTCAACTGTCCGTTTGCCCATCAATGCATCCCTGAAACTGCTCTTGCTCACAGTTTCTCCCTTCTGAAAACCACTTCCAAAAGTCTTTTCCAGTTGGCAAACTCCTACTCATCCTTCATGGCCCATCTACATTGTTCCTTCTCCAGGAAGCCCTCCGTGACACCCCAGAAGGGATCATTGCCCAGCTTGGGCCAGGTACAGAGGAGACATTCATCAATCCCTTCCAACTGCACCGTTTATCCCATCATTTGCTGATTCATGTTTGACTCAGTTTGCTCAGTCAGTCATTCAACAACACCAAGCCCCTCTGTGGCCAGGCCCAGCTGTAGACCTTACAGAGGCTCCTGACTCCTCCCAGCTAAAGTCCAAATGCCTCCATCAACTCCACCCCCCCCCCCCAGCTGCCCTGATCCTTCCCCACTAACCTGATAAGACAGGTGGACTCATTGTACAGATAACAGGTCTCTGGGCATCCCTCAACACAAGTGGGCAAACCAAGGCCCAGAGAGGGCAGGAATGTCACACAGCAAGTCTATCCATCACTTCCCCACACTGTCCAGGCCCCTATCTTCTCACGAACCCCTCTGCCCCTAAGATCTCCATCCTGGTCCCATCTGACCAACAATGACAATTATAGTACTCAGATAAGATCAGGACACAATTGGCAATCCTTAGCCATAACTATGGGATGAGATCTAGGATTGTGCCCATTCCACAGATGAAGCAACTGAGGCTCCAGAGGCAACTTGGGTTACTCAGGGTCCCAGGAGATGGAGACAGGAATTCCTACCCAGGGAGCCAGGCCCATGGTCAGGACACTACCCCGTGGCTTGGGTTGAGCTGAGTTTGGAAGAAAGTCCCAGGCCTGAGGTAGAGGCGATGAAGCACGGCATGTGTGGCACTGGGACCTTATCTGGGACAATACTTTGACCCTTGGCGACTTTGGAACCTGTGCTGGGCACTTCTCTGGGAAACACCCAGAAACCCTTCAAAGCCCTGCCCTCGGGGGCTCTGCTCCTCGACATCCCTTCTCCCCAAATCTCAAACGTCCCAAGAAAGCCTGCACCCCTAGCCTCCATCCCGGCAGGAAGGGGACTTCCGGTTAGAGGGGGGACTACTTCTGACCCAGCCCCCATCCTCCCGGGTGGGTCGGAGGAGCTGGGCTGGGGCGCAGGGACCGCGGGGGCCCGCCACCCGCGCGCCCTCCCTGCAGCCCCCTCCGGTCCTCCCCGCCGCCCCTCCCCGCACGCACTGCGAGAGCGCCGAGACGTGGTTGAGCGCGTAGGACACCGGGAGGGCGCCAAGCGACAGCGCCGCGATCTTGCCGGCCAGCGGCGGGATGTCCATGGCTGCGCCGCCAGGACCCCGGCTCGGCCCTGGCGCGGCCTCCAGGGCGCTCGGCTGCTCGGCGGCGGCGGAGTTGCCAGGGTCCCGCCCCGCGCAAAGGTCGCCTCCAGCTGCGCCCTGGGCCCGCGGCCGCTTAGACCGCCCTGCGTCCGGGGAGCCTCCAAGGACCCGCCCCTTCGCCGCTCTCCATGTGCACCCTCCGGAGGCCTCGCGTGGTCTCCGGTGGCCGTCTCGGCTGCTCAGCCACAGTTGCCCTCTCTATCAAAGGCTGGGAAACACCACTTCGGGGCGCTTCCGCTCCGCTCTCAGACCAAGGGCTGCGTCCCGGAGGTCCCGGGGCTCCCCTAGCAACTCCGTTCTAAAGGAACCGGCTATTCAGGTCTCCTTTTGCACTTCTGCCTTCTTTGTCTCAAGTCAAAGAAGGCGTCCTGACCTTTTTTAACTTCCCACATTGCCGAGCCTCCCTCCTCTCCCCCAACCCCAGGCATTGCTTGTGCGGGCTGCTGCAGGAACCTCGTCTGCTTGGGTGCAAAATGCCCTTCAGTGCGCTGAGATGGGAGTTTTCATGCAATGGCCACAGATGAAGCTTTGACTGGTAGGCTGCCTCCACGCAGGCGGCCCAAGCTGGGGGGAAGGTCATTCCCGATGAAGGGGTCCTAAGGAGGAGGGGGGTTGAAATTAGCATGTCAGGATGGAGCCAGTTTGGTGAAGAGTTTGGGAACAGTCTTCCTGGCAGGGGGAGGCAGGCTCAGAGCTGAGCAGCAGAAAGGAGGCCGGTGGAGCTGGGGAGTGGTGCCAGGTGAGGCAGCTGCAGCTCCCAGGAAGGTTCTGAACAGCTGGGATGAGGCTGAGCAGGCTTCAGGGAGAGAGGTGCAGAGAGGAGGTGGACCAGGCAGGGGGCTGCAGCCTGAGGAGAGAAATCAGGAGGCTATCTCTCTCACCTGCTCCTACCAGCCTTGGACTCTGGCTCATGCTCACTCATGCTCACCTCCGCTCCCCTCCCATCCCTGGGACAGCCCACAGCCTGCGGTTGGGCACAGGTTCTAACTCCCTTCCCCTCAGGGCCCCTCCTCCATGCAGCACCTTGGCCTTATGCCAAACAGGTCTGTCCCAGCCAGGCCACAAATGGACCTGACTCAATTGCCTTCCCCACATGCCTGTTGCCCATGGAGTGAAGTTCAGTTTCCTGTGCACTGACCTTCCGCAACCCCAGCAGTGCCAGTACCTCACAGGCCTGTTTTGTGTCTGCCAGACAGACCATGTAATAAGCAGGTCATCTCATTGTCCCCTCCTCCAGGCAGCCCTCCCGGCCACCCCTGCCCCACTCGAGGCCAGGACACACCTGCACATGCACACAGCATTTGGAGGCCTCCTCTTCCCCTGCCTGGGGGTAAAGTCCATGCCCTGAGCCTGGTGAGCCTCCAGGTCACTGGGAGCAGAGTGGCGACTTAGATGGCTGGGTGCCTAGTTGCCCCAGGGTCCCGTCTCCTGAACCACTGGCTTCCCAGAGCTAACACCCCTGTGTTCAGGGCCCTGGCCTACTCCCCTTGGTAGCTCCCACGAGTGGGCACCTGGGCCAAGCCCACCAGTGTGCTCTAGCCTGGCTCAGGGCCAGCATCCACGGAGGGGTGACAGGGTGGCCTGTCATCCCAGCCTTGGCTCTGCCATCACCTCTTAAACCTCTTTGGTCCCCAGACCCGCTTAAGACACACTCCCCAGCTGTCTCCACCAGGGGCCCTGGCTCCTTTGGTAGCGTTTGTCACTGCTCAGTCAGCAGCCGCAGCTGCTCAAGATCACCTCAGCCCTCAGCCCCAGCAGACTGGCTACCTGGGGGCAGATGCTGTCCATCTGGCTCAGTCAGCACTCAGTGTTTGCTGAATGACTTTGTGAGTGCTGGCTGGCCTAGGAGCCTGTGGATAGGGAGCCCCTGGTCCCCATAGTGCAGCGCCCACTGGGTGTGTGGGGGCAGATGCACGAGACCCCAGGGCTGGATACCCCAAGTGCGGCTTGCACACCAGCAGAGCCGGAGGAAATGCAGATTCCCAGGACTGTGCCCCACCCACGGGCTCAGCAGCTGCAGCCGAATGAGATCCCCTGGTGCTTTCTGCACAAATGCTGAGGCTCTGGCCCTGGGGGAAGCGTGGGAAGTCTTGGCACATACCTTGGCCTGAGCCATCCTCCTTCCTCAAAACCTCCTGCTCCAAGGCTGCCTCCCCAGGTGGTACCTGATGTGTCAGCATGGCGCAGTTGCCCCAACAGGCGTGAGCCTCAGGGACTCATGTGCCCACCACACAGCAGCTAGGGCGGCCTCGGCTGCAACCATTGCTAGCTGTGGTTTTTGTGTGCTGGGCCCTGCCTGCACCACCTGCCAGGGAGGTAAGGACACAGGTGTGCCCTGGGGCCATGTGCCCTGCAGGTCTGAGGGCAAAAGCTGGACCCTGTATGGAGAGCCCTCCCCAACCTCCTCCTGCAGCGCAGTGCTGGGCTGGGAGGTCCTGACACCCCTCTGGCCCAGGCATGGCCAGGTCTCGAGATTTACTGTCCTGGGAGAAGCCTTCTTTCTCTCCATCAGAGGGGGCTCCGAGGGTCCTCCACTCAACTGCAACCCAGACAGAGCAGGGACAGAGACCCCCAGGCAGACAAGAGGCCAGATAGTGCTCTAGGATTCTTCAGGCGCCAGGGAGCCTTCGAGACAGCATCCTGCCCTGACCGGCCCAGCCCAGCCCCGCTGCTAAGGAACTGGAGGGGTTGCTGCCGATGGCAGGACCAGGCTGCTGCAGTGGGTGAGCACTGGGACTTTAATACACAGCATGACACTTGTGACAACAGGAGGGGTGGGCAGAAATGCAGGCCGGAACATTCCACAGTCCAGGGACGGTCGGTCGGCGTGTTTCTTCAGAACATTCAGTAGTAAGGCCGCCTGGGATTGTTCTATGGGAGGCAAAAAACATAAAAAGGGGAGGGGTTAAAGCTAAAAAGAGACAGCAGTTCCTCCTGTCCAGAACCTTCCAGGGGCAGCTGAGCTCACACTCCAGGGACAGGCTTGGGGGACTGGAGAGGGGCTTGAATGCAGGCAGAGTGGCAGGGGTCACTGGCGAGACCTGGCCTAGCCGAGCTAGGAAAGTGAGGGACCCTTCTGTTACTACCACCACCCACTACTGGCAACTGAGAAATCGGGGCAGCCCAGCTGGAAGTGGCAGTGGGAAAACAGGGCTCACGCACCAGGGGGTTGGGCCGGAAACGGTAGGCCAGCATCATCCTTTTGCGGAAGGCCTCGTACTCATCGTCTTCCTTGGAGAGTTCGGCCGGCCGGTCAATGCCGAAGCCCGCGCCGTCCACTGTGGTGGTGCCCCTGCAGGGAGGGGACAGGGCGGTGTGACCAGGGGGCTGGGCTGCTGCCAGTGGGAAGGGGGATGCAACGCCTGGACTTCAGGCAGGGAGGGCCCTCCTGGGGCTCAACTCTGGGGGCCTGGGGAACATCTGGGCAGAGACGAGCTTGCATCAAGAGAGGAGGAAAGAAGAGCCCAAGGTGGCCCAGCCCCCAGGGTCCCGCAAGGGAAGAGGCCCACAGTGTAGGTTATCACAGCTGTAGGTGTGTGCTGCTCAAGGACAGCCTCAAAGGTGGCACAGCAGCCCAGGGGGTGGGGTGGGGTGGGTACAGCACTCAGAGCCAGGGGTCACGCCTGGGAGAGTTCCTGCTAGTTTCTGGGACTGGTTTCCTGCTCATGGGGAATTCAAGGAAGACCTTCACAAGGCAGGTGAAGCCAGCAGGCCCCAGGAGGGCCTGACCCAGGGCTGGGGAGGACCAGGCCCGCAGAGCCTCCTGCACTGCTGGCTTGTGTCTGATGAGGGGTGTGTGGTGGGGTGCCATGACCACCCAGAGAGAGCCCACAAGGCAAAAGGTATAACATAACTGGGTGGGGGCAAGGAAGTGGCAGGGGAGCCTGTGACCCCCCAGAGTTTGGCCACACTCACTTGTTGACCGGGTTCTTGATGCCCTGGCCCTCCGAGCCCAGCCCCTCGCCCTCCTTCCAGCCCATCTTCATCAGCATCTGGTAGCCAATGTTCTCCACGGTCAGCTTGAATTCCTTGTACTCTGAGTAGTCGGGCTCACGGCCCTCCTGAAGGGCAAGGAGGCTGCTGTCACCCACCAGGGCTGTAGCTGTCCCTGGGCCACAGCTCCAGCCCACAAATGTGACCCCCCACCAACCCATCTGCCTCCCTCCCGCCAGGTCAGAGTCTTCGAGAACAGACCAAGCTCCTTGTTCTTCTCAGGGGTCCCCAGGGCCTCAGCACCAGACTTAGCACCGAGTTCCCTGGTGGCCAAGTCAAAAGGGGCAAGACGATGCGTTCCACAGGCCTTATAGATCATGGGATACAGTGAGGGTTCATTGGCAAAGAAAAGCCCTATGTTCATGTTTTGAGAGGACTTTGTCGTACAGATGCAATCAGTGAGGTTACCACCTTGTCAGATGAGGTTATGGGATATAAAATAGTTTTATTAAAAAAAAAAAAAAGGACAACAGGGGATGTGCCACGTCAGCCGTCTCTCCCCAGAAGCCCAGCAGCAGCAGGGGCAGCGCGTTAAGCTCTCATTCTGGAGAGGCTAGTCTGTGGGGGCTTCTGCCAGAAAAATACTTTGCCTGTAAACTGCACTTAATTGGCTCCACTAGAAGCAGAATTTCCCCCCACAGCCTCAGGAAATGTTTCTGAAGCAGCAGCTGGCCTGCTATTTGCTAATTCCCTGTACAGACGGCGTCTGTCATAAACAGATGCCTCCCGCAGCAAGAGGGCCTGGCTCCTGCTGTGCGTGGGGGGTACCCAAGGCCACTTCAGGTGCCCACAGGGCACAGCGGCTACAGGAGGAGCTGGGGCTGGGGCCCTTCCTGCTCACCTTCAGGGCCTTGAAGGTCTCCATGAACTTCTCCAGCTCATCCGGAGGCAGGAAGTCTCCGATGAAGTGCTTGCCCCGGCCCATCTTCGTCAGCTGCTCGGCCCATTCTGCCCGAGGAGCAGGGGAGGTGAGAGGGAGGAATGGGAGGCGGGGAGCAGGCCAGGTGGCTCCCAGGGCATAGCATGAGTCTTAGTGGGAGCCTGTGGCCTCCAGGGAAGGAGGTAGCTGGCCTATGACCCCGACCCAGGCCCTGCTCCCCCAGGAACCCCTGCCAAGCCTTCTGTTCAAATGTCAGTGAAAGTGCATCGAGCTCCCCACCCCCATAGGTCAGCACCACCCCCTTTTCATCCCTGAAGAAACTGAGGCACAGAGAGACACAGTCTTACAGCCAGGGCAGGCAGGCTGGGGGCTGAACCAGGACAGAAGCATCCAGACCCAGGTGCCTTCCTGGACCGGTGAGGGGGACAACCTGGGCCCACAGTGCCCCAGGGGCAGGGCCTCACCCCACCCAAGCCCCCCACCCCACAGTGCCTCCAAGCCTTGGCCTACCCCGAGTCTTGTCCATCTCCATGCGCCGCAGCTGGTGCTCCCAGGTGCCCAGCTCACTGTCTACCTCCTCGTCGCTGTCGTAGCCGTGCTGGTGCTGCTGCACCGCCTTCTCCCACAGCAGCTGCATGTCCTGCATCGCCCGCTTGTGCTGCATGATCATGTCGTACATCTGCTGCATCTGTGGGCACGGCACACACCAGTGAACAAGGGCCCTGTTGCAAGCTCCAGCAGGCACTAAGTCCTGTGTTAGGACATACCCTGGGTTCCTTATATCCCAGTGTCGATACAGCATGGAGGGTCCCTTGGCCACTGAATCAGGGTGGTCTGGGCTCCTGACCCCTGGGAGGGTCGAGGGTGATGTGACAGGGCTGCAGGCCTGGAGGAGGGGGGACGGACAGGTAGGAGCCTGAAGCTCCTCATGGGCAGCAGAGGCCACACATCTGGCCAAAGGGCCTCCTGCAGAGCCAGGCCCCTCCCATCACCACGGCCTAAGACCACCCAGGCGGCCTCAGATCCCTCAGGATGCCTGTGCTAACCAAGACCATCCTCAACTGGACACTGGCGGGAACTGTGGAAGGAAAATATACACACGGACCACACTGTGCAGATAAGCCCTTAAGTGCGGTGCCTCCCAGGCGGCCTGAGGCCCTGGGCCCCGCTACCCTTGGCAGGTGGCATGCCACTGACAGCGGGGGTGGGCGGTGCACAGCACCTGCCTGCCTAGGAGCCTGCCCGATAACTGTGGGCTCTGCCTGCATACAACAACCTGGAGAGCACATGACCGCATCCGTGACCACTGCACTGCAGTGAGGCGGAGGACACTCCCCAGTCCCCTGTCCCCCGTGGCCTTACCTCCTGCTGCTCCTTTAGCTGCTTCTTCTGGGCATCTGACAGCTCTGTGACACCCACCAGACCCACAGGCTTCCCCTTCTCGTAGCCGAGCCCCTTGAGGTCCTGAACTGGAAACCGAAGACACAGGACAGTCAGTGACCAACACGTGCACCCTGGGATCTACTCTGCAGTGTGCTGCAGATTCCATGTGTTAAGAACACCCTAGGCACCCGGTGCAGGGTCCGCTGTACAGTAGGGCCCTCCTGTCACAACTGTCGGCACCTGTGCTACATCCTATTACGTGCACTCGTGTTTCATTTCCTGGTGACATTTCCAAGAAGGCTCTAAGCACCTCCACATTGCAGACGTGGACACCAGGAATCAGAGGCTCCAGGCCTCACTCAGGGTCATATGGCTAACAGCTGACAGGACAGGGACCTTGCAAAGCCAGAGACATGAGAGCTGAGACAGGCGTGTGGGGGCGTGTGTGTGTGCACAGACTCACGAACACCAGCTCTTAGAAGGCACTCCCATTGCTGACACACGCAGCGTAAAGGCACACAGATTCGGAGTCTGGCGAAAGACTCAGCAGTGCAGCTCCCTTTGGGGGAGGCAGCCAACCACCCTCAAAGCAGCTGACATTTAATTTGGCATCAGCTTTGGAACTTGGCTGGAGCCGGCAATACTGATTCGTGGAGAGATACTGCAATGGCCCCATCTGGGTGGCAGAAACAACCACCCCTTAGGCGGTGGCTTCCTGGGGGAGAAGCTGGGCAGAGGGGGTGCAGAGGCCTCTCTGGAGCATAAGAAGAGCTGGGTCCTTCCAGGAATCTGCCATGGTTGCTCCTTGGCCCCACAACTGTACCCCTAATCCCTCCTAGGTTTGTGGGGGCACCGAGGTTGGGGAGCCTGTGGTGAAGGCACAGGAGCCGAGGTCTGAGCAGCAGGTGGGTGAGGCTACCCAGGCACCCCTGAGTACATGGACCAGTGGGACTTGAACCTGAGCCTGAGACTGTGGATCCTAGGTCTGTCCACTAGACCACAGGGTGGCTTCTTCACCCGCTGGCAGCTGGGGCAGGACCCTCAGGCTTTAGTGGGTGTCTCAGAGTTGGGGTGTGCGTGCGTCAGAGAAGCACCCAGATGTAAGCCTCCTCCTTGACAGCTGGCACTAGGGTTTAGCACTCGCATGGCAAACTGATCCTAGGCACCGCAGCCCCATCAAGTACTAGATCCTCATTCAGTAGCTTTTCTCCTCCATCGAGAATCTCTGAAGCTCCTGGGGCCAGGGAAGAACTGAGTGAGAAACTGTCCTCAGAGGTGGCCAAGAGGCCAGCTGCCTTCCCTTGGGGTCCCGTCCTCATCTTGCAAGTGCAGGTGATGGTGCCAAGCTGCAAGGCGAGTCTGACTCCTCCGGGCACCTGTGTGTCAAGCTTTGGTGAAGCTGGGGGTTGGGGTGGGGAGATGTTTCTGCCCCCAGCGCAGGGGAGAGCCACACGGCATGAGATGGCCGCTCTGCGTCACTGACTATCATCTGCAGAATGTGGTAATGAGAGACCACACCCCCCACCATGGTGGGCTTGTGGTAGGAAACAGAGACCAGGCCACACGCTGACTGTCCCTGAAACTGCTGTCAAGGAGGGAGAGGTGACAGGTGATTGTGCAAAATTGTGGCGATTATTACGCTTATCATCGTGTGCTTCCTGAGCTTTCTCTGATAAGAAGGAATCCGAGTACTTTAAGGTTTAAGGCAGGTAGCAGGATCCATCCTTGTGCTCTTTGCAGGAGACTCACTTCATTCAGATCCAAAGACACAAATACAGTCACTTAATGAAGGGGATCCTTCCAAGAAACGCATCCTTAGGCAATTTCATCATTGTGTGAACATCACAGGCCGTACTTACACAAATCTAGAGGGTATAGCCTCCTACACACCTAGGCTACACGGTACAGCTGATCCTTGGATAACACAGGTGTGAACTGCATGGGTCCACTTATACATGGGTATTTTTCAATCAATATATTGGAAAATATTTTGGAGATTTGCAACAATTCCAAAAAATGTGCATATGAACTGCATAGCCTAGAAATATTGAAAAAATTAAGAAAAAGTTATGTTGTGAATGCATAAAATATACATAGATACTAGTCTATTTTATCACTTACTACCGTAAAACAAATCTATTATAAAAAGTTAAAATTTATCAAAGCTGATGAACAGACTGTACACAGCACCGTTTGGTTGAGAGTAATGTAAACAAATGTAAAGATGCAGTATTAAACCATGACTGCATAAAATTAACTGTAGTATATACTGTACTACTCTAATAATTTTGTAGCCACCGCCTGTTGGTATTGTAGTGAGCTCAAGTTGTTTCAAGTATCGGCTTAAAACACCATGTAACACAATCATCTGTGTGTGTGAGCAGTTCACCTCTCCAGGACACTGCATATGGCAGAAAAAGTGATCTCTTGCAGTTCTTGCATATTTTTCATTGCGTTTAGTATAATACCCTAAATCTTGAATAACATCATGGGACTGACACAAGGCACCACTGATGATGCCAGAAGGGCTGCCAAGCAGCAGAGAAAATCGATGTTACAAGAAAAAATCGAACTGATTGACATGTAATGTAGACTGAGGTCTGCAGCTGCAGTCACCCACCACTTTAAGATAAATGAATATGGCATAAGGAGCATTGTTTAAAAAAAAAAAAAAACTAAATTCATGAACCCATCACTGCAGTTATGCCAGAAGGTGTAAAACCTTGCACTTTTGGCGAAATACCTTTTTATCTATCTCCTTTTGAAAACACAGCTTTTATGTGGGTGCAGGATTGCTATAAGAAAGGCATACCTATAGATTCTAATATGATTCGAGAACAGGTGAAGTTGTTATACGACAACTTAAAGCAAAAGGAAGGTGAAGGATCTAAAGCTGGAGAATTTAATGTCAGCAAAGGATAGTTTGATAATTTCACAAAGATGTTTGGCTTTAAAAATGTCAAGATAACAGGAGAAGAAGCTTCTGCCAACTGAGAGGCAGCAGATCAGTTCCCAGGTGCCATTAAGAAAATCATCAAGGAAAAAAAGGTATCTGCCTGAACAGGTTGTTAATGCACATAAAATGCTGGAAAAAAATGCTGCGAAGGACATTTGTTAGTAAGGAAGAAAAGTGAGCACGAGGACTGAGGCAGGTGGGACAGGCTGACTCCACTGCTGTGTGCAGACGCAGTTGGGTTTACGATCAGGACTGCCTCATCTATAAAGCTGCTAACCCCTGGGTCATGAAGGGAAAAGATAAACATCAGCTGCCAGTCTTTTGGTTGTATAACAAGGTGGCCTGGAGAGTGAGAACCCTTTCTCCGGATTGGTTCCATCAATGTATTGCCCTTAAGTTGGGAAGTACCTTGTCAGTAAGGGACTGCTTCTTAAAGTTCTTCTGATATTGGACAATGCCCTTGGCCACCCAGAACCCATGAGTCCAAAGTGGTCTACTCCCCTCCAAACACACTGTCTCTATTTTTTTTTTTTTTTTTTGAGACAGAGTCTCACTCTGTTGCCCAGGCTAGAGTGCCGTGGTGTCAGCCTAGCTCACAGCAGCCTCAAACTCCTGGGCTCAAGCGATCCTTCTGCCTCAGCCTCCTGAGTAGCTGGGACTACAGGCATGCGCCACCATGCCCGGCTAATTTTTCTATATATTTTTAGTTGTCCAGTTAATTTCTTTCTATTTTTCAGTAGAGACGGGGTCTCGCTCTTGCTCAGGCTGGTTTCGAATGCCTGATCTCGAGCGATCCTCCCGCCTCGGCCTTCCAGAGTGCTAGGATTACAGGCGTGAGCCACTGCGCCCGGCCCAAACACACTGTCTCTAATCAAGCCTCTAGATCAAGGCATCATAAGAACATTGAAGGCTCATCACATGAACATAGTAGTCTCTGGGAAGGATTGTCAATGCTGTGGAAGAGAACCCCACTAGAAAGAACATCATGAAAGTCTGGAATGATTATACCATTGAGGATGCCACTGTTGTTACAGAAAAAGCTATGAAAGCCATCAAGACCAAAACAATAAATGCCTGCTGGAGAAAACTGTGTCCAGATGTTGTGCGTGACTTCCCAGGATTTACAACAGAGCCAATCAAGGAAATCATGAAAGAGATTGTGGAGATGGCAAAAAAGGCAAGGAATAAAGGGCTTCAAGACATGCATCTTGGAGAAATTCAAGAGCTAACAGACACCACGCCAGGGGAATTAACAGAAGAGGACTGGCGGAGATAAGTGCTTCCGAACTGGTGCCAGATGAGGAAGACGACATAGAAGCAGCAGTGCCAGAAAACAAACTGACATTAGACAATCTGGCAGAAGGACTCTGATTATTCAAGACTGGTTTGACTTCCTTTACAACATGGATCCTTCTATGATGTAGGCACTGAAACTAAAGCAAATGGGGGAAGAAAGCTTGATGGCTTTCACAGCTTTTTCTAAAACAACCTTCTAAACACCATATAAAAATATTTTTTAGAGGAATGAAAAAGCAAGAATGTCAGACAGAAATTCCAATGTATTTCCGTAAAGTTACACCAAGTGCACCTGCTTCTCCTGCCTCCCATTCTACCTCCTTCACCTCTTCTGCCTCCGCCACCCCTGAGACAGCAACACCAACCCCTCCTCTGGTCCTGCTCAGCCTACTCAGTGTGAACAGCAGGAGGATGAAGACCTTTATGATGATCCACTTCCAAGTAATGAACAGTAAATATAATTTTTCTTCCTTATGATTTTCTTAATGACATATTCTTTAATAACATTTTTATCTTTAGCTTACTTTAAGGATACAATATATAATACATATAACTATGCAATAAACTTTTACAGCATGTTAATGTTCTGAATACTACAGGCAATTGTAACACAATAGTATTTGTGTGTCTAAATATATCTAAACAGGCCAGGCACCATGGCTCACATCTGTAATTCTAGCACTCTGGGAGGCCCAGGCAGGATTGCTTGAGCTCAGGAGTTCGAGAGCAGCCTGAGCAAAAGCAAGACCCCATCTCTACTAAAAATAGAGAAAAAATTAGCTGGATGTGGTGATGCATACGTGTAGTCCCAGCTACTCAGGAGGTTGAGGCAGGAAGATTGCTTGAGTTTAAGGGACTGCCTTTTAAAATTCTTTTGATATTGGACAATGCCCTTGGCCACCCAGAACCCACGAGTTCAAAGTGGTCTACTTGCCTCCAAATACAATGTCTCTAAGCCTCTAGATCAAGGCATCATAAGAACGTTCAAGGCTCACTGCACATAGTAGTCTATGGGAAGGATTGCCAATATACAGTAGAGTAACATGTTGTAAAGGTTTGTTGCCTCGTTATATGTATTATACACTGTATTCTTAAAGTAAGCCAAAGAGAAAAATGTTATTAAAGAAAATATCATCAAGAAAATCATAAGGAAGAAAAAGTCCCTTAGGAGTTTGAGGTTGCAGTGAGCTATAATGATGCCACTGTACTCCAGCCCAGGTGACAGAGTAAGACTCTGTCTCAAAAAAAAAAAAAAACTTCTATATATAACTGAACAGAGAAAAGGTACAGTAAAAATAAGGTATTATAATTTTATGTGACCACCATCATATATGTGTGGTCCATCATTAACCAAACTGTTGTTATATAGCACATGACTGTAGGTTGAAAGTGAAAGGATGGGAAAAGATGTTCCATGCTCTCTCCATGAGAGAGAGCTGGGATAGCTATATTAGTATCAGACAAAATAGATCTTAAGTCAAAAAAAGTTATGAGACAAATAAGAACATTATATATTGATAAAAGGTTTGATACAAAAAGATATAACAATTGTAAACATATACGTACCTAACAACAGAGCCCCCAAAATATATAAAGCAAAAATTGACAGAATTGAAGGGAGAAATAGACAGTCCTACAATAATAGTTGGAGATTTCAATACCAAACTTCTAATAAAGGACAGAACACCTAGACAAAACATCAGTAAGGATATAGAGGACTGGACAACACTATAAACCAACTAGACTTAATAGACATGTATACAGAATATACAACTCAATAGCAGAATGCATAGCCTTCTCAAGAGCACATGGAACATTCTTTAAGATAGACCATTTAGGCTACAGGACAAGTTTTAATACACTTAAAAAGTATGAAATC
>CM052442.1:85444400-85509993 GCA_028533085.1 Varecia variegata | reverse complement strand
AAAAAGTATGAAATCATACCAAATCTTTTCCAATCACAATGAACCAGAAATCAGTAACAAGGAAAATTAGAAAATTCACAAATATGTAGAAATTAAAGAACATACTCTTTAACAACCAATGGATTAAAGACAAAATCACAAGAGAAATTAGAATATATTTAAAGATGGGCCGGGCACGGTGGGTCACGCCTGTAATCCTAGCACCCTGGGAGGCCGAGGTGGGCAGATCGTTTGAGCTCAGGAATTCGAGACCACCCTGAGCAAGAGCGAGACCCCGTGTCCACTAAAAAAAAAAATAAAGAAAGAAATTAGCTGGAGCACTAAAAATATATAGAAAAAATTGGCCAGGCATGGTGGCGCATTCCTATAGTCCCAGCTACTCGAGAGGCTGAGGCAAGAGGATTGCTTGAGCCCAGGAGTTTGAGGTTGCTGTGAGCTAGGCTGATGCCACAGCACTCTAGCCTGGGCAACAGAGTGAGACTCTGTCTCAAAGAAAAAAAAAAAAAAAAAGAATATATTTAGAGATGAATGAAAATGAAATTATAACATACCAAAACTCTTTTTTTTTTTTTTGGAGAAAGGGTCTTGCTTTATCACCCAGGCTGGAGTGCAGTGGCATCATCGTAGCTCACTATAGCCTCCAACTTGGGATCAAGCGATCCTCCTATGTCAGCCTCTTGAGTAGCTGAGACTACAGGCGTGTTCCCCGACGCTGGCTAATTTTTTTTTAAATTTTTTGTAGAGATGGGGGTCTTGCTATGTTGCCCAGGCTGGTCTTGAACTCCTGGCCTCAAGTGATCCTCCCACCTCGTCTTCCAAAAGTGGTATATCACAGGTGTGAGCCACTGTGCCTGGCCTAACACACCAAAACTTATAAAATGCAGCAAAAGCAGTGCTAACAGGTTATAGCTATTAAAACTTATAATAAAACTTACAAAAGCAGTGCTAACAGGTTATAGCTATTAAAACTTATAGCTATAAATGCATATATTAAGAAAGAAAATCTAAAATCAATAATCTAATTGTACACTCTAATGAACTAGAAAAAGAGCAAACTAAAGCCACTAACAGAAGGAAGGAAATAATAAAGACTAGAGTGGAGATAAATGAAATAGGGAACAGAAATACAGTAGAGGAAAAAAAAAAAAAATCAATGAAACCAAAAGTTGGTTCTTCAGAAAAAGATCAACAAAATTGACAAGGTGTAGATAGCCTAAGAGAAAATGAGAGAATACGCAATTACTAAAACCAGAAATGAAAGAGGAGCTATTACTATTATTGATGACTAAAAATGAGATATAAATAAAAACCATAATACTCAGAACTGTGCACCAACAAATTAGATAACCTAGAAGAAGTAGACAAATTCCTAGAAACATACAAACTACCAAAACTAACTCGAGAAGAAATGAAAAATCTGAATAGACTTATACCAAGTAAGGAGATCACATCAGTAATCAAAAACCTCCCAACAAAGAAAAGCCCAGAATCAGATGGCTTCACTGGTGAAGTCTAGCAAACATTTAAAGGAAGAAATAACACCAATTCTTCTAAAATGCTTCCAAAACCCAAAGAGAGAACATTTCCAAATTTATCTATGAGGCTAGTATTGCTCTGATACCAAAGCAAGACA
This sequence comes from Varecia variegata, assembly GCA_028533085.1. Lineage (NCBI taxonomy): Eukaryota > Metazoa > Chordata > Mammalia > Primates > Lemuridae > Varecia > Varecia variegata. The sequence goes on along the minus strand of CM052442.1, from coordinate 85,508,360 downwards.
CAAAGACACTACAAGAAAAGGAAATTATAGACCGATACTCCTTATGAATATAGAAGCAAAAATCCTCAATAAAATACTAGGAAACCAAACTCGGCAGCATATTAAAAGGGTGAGCCCACCTGACAGAGGTGACGGGGAGGCGTCCACGTCCTTCTGCACCAGCTCAGCGGGTGGCAGCTCCACCTTGTCTTCTTCAGGCCCCCACCGGCTCTTCCGCTTCCTCTTCACAGTGGCTGTGGAGGCTGGCTTCCCGGGGGCGGCTGGAGACTGGGTGATGGCGGGTGCAGGGGTGGATGAGACGGGGCAGGCGGTGGCCGGGGGCAAGGACCCTGACAGGGCCTCAGGAGGGGATGTGTGCTTCAGGCCAGGGTCGGGTGCTGTGAGGGTGCCCGTGGAGCTGGCCTTGGCTTTCCGGAACTCCTCCAGCTTCTGTCGGTAGTACTTGTACCCCTGGCTGTTGGGTTCGTACAGAAAGCTGCAAAGGAGAGTTGGCGGGGGGTGGTGCGCTGTCAGCGGGACCTGAGCCCCTGTCCCTGATTCCAGGCAGGGACAGCTCAGGCCTTGTATGCCCAGGTTGGCCAGGGGCACGGTCTCCACAATGACCTCCTGGCCTTCTAGGCCTCAGTGGCTGCTGGCTCTTGCAGAGGAACAGTGTGATGTGCCCACAGGCTCTCACGATGCCTTTCCTTTGAGCTGTGGGCCACTCCAATCCCCCATCCCAGTCTTTACCAGGTGCTACCACACTGTCATCGATCCCCCTGCTTTGAAAGGAAAGGGGCAGATGCCCTCATGCCCTCCCCAGACTCCTAAGAAAAGTAGGGACTTCACATGAAAAAAATCCTGAATTGTGGGAAGACACAGAATGGGCATAGCTGACTTGTCCCAAACCTGACAGCTTCTCCAACTCATCCCCAAGAGGCTTAATAGCAGATGAACCCAAAACAGAGACACTGCGACCCGTGAGCTAGATTCCAACTATACCTAGGGGCAGGCAGCCTCGGGGCAGAGCAGGTGGCACTGAGTCCAGAGCTGGCTTCCGCATCTGCTGGTATCTCTCAAACTATATATATCCTGAGCCAACAGTCCTGCCTCTGGGGTCCATGCCAGAGGGGAGAGTCCAGGCCCAGCTCCACATGGCAAAGGCTGGGAGAGACCTAAATGTGTGCACAGCCCATGTTGCACAATCCTGGACAAGAAGGAGATAGACCTGCACTTATGAACCTGGAGGGACAGTCATAGCACAATGTTGTGCTACTTAAGCACAGTGGAGGCTGGGCGCGGTAGCTCGTGCCTGTAATCCTAGCACTCCAGGAGGGCTGAGGTAGGAGGATCACTTGAGGCCAGCCTAAGCAAGAACAAGACCCCGTCTCTACTAAAAATAGAAAAATAAGCCGGGCGTGGTGGCATGCCTGTAGTCCCAGCTACTCAGGAGAGTGAGGCAGGAGAATCGCTTGAGCCCAGGAATTTGAGGTTGCTGTGAGCTATGATGACGACACTATACTCTAGCCCAGGCAACAGAGCAAGACTGCCTCTAAAAAAATAAATAAATAAAATAAAAAGGAAAGTGTAGGGTCAAGGGTGCTGTGCACTCCTTTTGTATATGACAGCAGCAAGAGAATCCACTGCTTCTATGTGTCTATGTGAGCCTCTATGTCTCCGGCCCCACTGACGTCTGGTACTTTGGGAGCGTGGGGAGGGAGGCAGGGAGATGGCGGCAACTTCCTTGTTTTCCTGGGTCATGGTACAACCATGGCTGGGTGACACAAAAGCAAGGAATTGTTCAAGAGGGAAGGGAGCAGTTGGCCAGATTTGAAAAAGACATTCAATAGCCAGGAGAGTTCAGACATGGATTTAAAACCAAGCTGGGGGGATTCACCTGCCTGAGTTAGGTGGGCAAGGGGGGTTCCTCTGGCTCATGCTGGGTCTCCTCCAAACTGCCTCTAGGCTGCATCAGAGACCCTCCCAGAAGGTCTGCACACCTAGGAGTGGGTAACAGCGGCCACCCAACAGTGGGCCCGTGGGGTGGAGGGAGGGTGGAGTCCTCCACCTAGCACAGGGCTTAGGTGCACATCACATGCAGGGGACTCCCCTCTGGCAGGATTAATCCCACCCTGAGCCCAGGGATACCACTGTTAACACTTTGGGGTCTTTCCTTCCAGTCTTTCAATCAGCGCAGTTTTATCTGAACAGAGCTGTGATCTTATTTTATGCGACCTGATTTTTTTAAAAAATTCCTGACTTCACCCGACAACACAAGCCTTTCCCGTTAGAACAGTGAAGCCACGCTCAGTTTCCTCACCCCTAAGGGCCAGCATGCCAGTTGCTGGATCACTCGTGTGCCTTCCAATGGCTGTGAATTCCACTGGGGAGATGCGTTTACAGAGTTTAGCCTCCTGAGGTTGGACATTCAATTTGTTACTGATTTTTTCATTACTATGGCTGAGGCTGTATCTAATATCATTTCTGGGGACGCATCTCAGAAGTCGGGGGGTGACTGGTTGAAGGACTGGGCGTTCCCAGCTTCCTTACAACCACGGAGTTGTTACAAACTGTTTCCCAAAGCCACCAGGCAGTGCCCGGCCCATGTGAGGAAATCAGGGAAAGGAGAGAGCCTTGAGCAGCAGGAACATGAAGTGGCTATTAGATTTGGGGGTGAGTGAAGGCACTGCCAACCACACGTGTCCATCTGGCATTTCTGTGCTTCGCGGCTGACCCCACAGATCCAACAGTTTGCTTGGTACAAACCTGCACACCCTGCTGGGGCCTGGATACCTGATTGTCCCTCCCAGTTCTTTCCCAGTCTGGCTCTGGCCTCACTGGTAAGCCTGGGTTGGAGGTCCTGTCCCCCTTCTCCTCTGGCCACCCCAGGCACCCACCCCTGGCAACCTCCCCAAGCCCAGACACACCTAACCAGCTGGCACCCATCAACAACACCCCCGGGCAGGAGGAGGGACAAACACGTGAACCTGGAGCTACCTGCACTAACAGCATCTCAGCTGTTAGTGGAAAGGCTGGGCCAGAGCTGCTGGGCCCCGACCGCCTCTGGCCCGGCAGGGTCGCCTGGGCTTGGGGCCTTGGACGGAATTCCATGACCTCATCTGCTTTTCTCGCAATAGCGTTCCTCAGTCAGTGTCTACCTACAATGGCTGACAGTAAACTACGTTTCTTACTGTGCTCAGCATAATTAATAACGGTAATTAGGTAAATGAAGAAAAGATGCAATGACTTAGAGCAGACTATTAATTCAACATTGGTTTGGGTGGCACAGAGTTATATCCAACAGCTCGATGGTTGTCAGGGCAAGCCTGGATTCCAGACGTCCAGGGAGGGCCTCGAGGCCCAGGCAGACCCCCCTCCTGACCTCCACACCCAAATACTCCAAGGCCCCTGTGAGGGCTCCAGGCCACCCAGGTACCAGACTTAGACACACCTGAGCCCCCACGAAGAGCCCTCTCCCTGTCCCAGCCCCCACATTCCATCAGCTCCACCTCCTGGTGCCTGTGCACTGCCCCCATCTGCCTGGCCCTGGCCTGGCCATGTCTGCCCACCCTTCATGCCGTTGTCCCTGTGACGTTTAGAGTTGCTGAACCAACCAGCCCAGACTCTGTTGTTTCTGTACTTTCTGCTAAGTGCCATGTCTCCTCACTGAGTCGGGACTTGTGTTACATGGGGCCGAAAACGTCCTCACATAGGCATCAGTCCCACACTGTGCTTAGTATCCGCCTCCCCAGCATGACTCTGCCATCCACTGCCCTGTAGCATCCACAGCCCCCAGGCACCCACCAGCCTCCCCCAGCAGAGTGGACGTTGTTTATGGAATAAACAGCTCTGTGAATTTCTACCGGAGAGCCCGGTCTGCCCCCAGCCAGGAGCTGCTGTGTCACAAAGGCCCCAGAGACCCTCCGAGGGTACTGATGTGTACTTAGGGAAATACCTATGGGTATGGTCCCTCATTGTGGGACCATAGCAGGTGGCTGAAGCATGCTGGGCCCCATTTCCTCATCTGCAGGGGGCCTGTGGCCAGGGCTTGGGTCACCTCTCCGGCGGGCCCCCCCTTACCTGAAGGCCTGGTTCTCGCGGTTGTTCTGGAGAGCGATAGTTTCCACCTCGGGACCCCCGTCCGCTATGAACCTGGCCAACTTTTCTGCAAGGTTCTTGGCCTCTTCATCCTCTGGGGGTGAAACTTTAAGCAGGCTGTCAGTACTGGGCTCAACTCACCACACCCAACAGCCTAATTTCTGCTAAGAACCCCACGGGCAACAAGTGGAGTTTAGTTTAGGAACGATGCAAAGAGAAACAGGCAAATGGGAATCAGATTACTGCACTGGGACCAAACGCCGGAGTAAACATTACATTACAGCACAGCTCAAGCCCTGGTGCCTGCCCCTCCCCCTGGTCTGTCTCGTGGGCCTTGTACATGAGCTGGGAGGGATGGGGACGTGGGGGTGGGTCTGGGCTAGGCAAGAGGGGAGATGGGAGCCTCTGCCTGAGTTTTTCTGCTGGGGGTTATTCCTGTCTGTCACAAGGGGGCACAAGTGGCCCTCCTCTCCCGGGGAGAGGTTCGGGGCAAAGGGCTGTAGGTGACACAATGAACAGAGTTCTGTGGCCCACGTTGGGCCTACGCATCAATCCCCCCAACACCCACCATCGCTTGGCTGGGATTTTACGTCATTCCAGCTGCAGACTGGCCAGCATCTCCCCGCTCCCCTGAAATTGGAATCTCCCCAGCTGTGTCTGTCCCTCGGCCCTCCTCCCCTTGGGTCAGGTCAGGCACTACACTCATTTAGCTGTGTCTTTAGTGCCCAGTGTGAAGCTGGGGCTCATTAATGCTTGTTAAAATAACAATGAACCAACAAGCAAACGTGCCCTGTTTACATGCAAGGAGTTGATCTCCTGGATGGGACTTTAATGCTCCCAGAGCACCCACGCACCCCACGTGTGAGGCCTGTCACTCAGACTTCATCCAGTCCTCAGAGCACTGGCGGGGAGGGTAGTGACGGCCCCATCTCCAAGGTGACCCCAGCTGCCTGGGAGGGCACAAGGCTCGACTACGGTGCCACCCCACCCCACCCCATCCCACTGTGGCCTCCAGGAACCCCCCGATTCCACATAGGGGCATGTTATATCAGCATGCCTCCCCCAGAGCCCCCAGCCCCCGCCCGCTGTCCACCTACCTTTCTGAGAGGCTGCCTGTGACTTCTGTGTTTCCTTTCTTATCTCAGCCACCTTCTTTCTGTAGTAGAGGAATTCCCTGCTATTCTTATCATGCAAAAATCTGCAGAGGGGGAAATTTGCAAAAGACAGGGGGAGATGAGCATCTGCGGCAGATGCAACCGAGGGGATTCTGTCGTGCAAAAGCAGGCTGGCAAGCAGAGACACCAGAGGGGACCCGAGAGCAAGTCTCCATGCCCCACGGGAGCCCCTTGCCACCTCTGGGGTGCATCGGAGAGCACCTGGGACAGCGTCCGGCACGTAAGTGCAAACACCCAGCCCTGGTCACAACGACGAGTTTACGAGCACACCCGCATGTACGGCCGTGCAGCAAACAGGTTAAACGGCTGAGGCCTTCCCGCTCCCGGAGATACTTACGAAAACGCCGGGTTATCCTTGTAGTCCTCCATAGCTACTTTTTCTAACTCGGGGCCTCCTTCTGCCACAAAGCGGGCCAATTTCTCTATCACTTTCCGAGTCTCGGCTCCCTCTGGGGGTGAAACTTTAAGGAGGCTGTCAGTACTGGGGTTCAACTCACACACCCCACAGTCAATAGGCACACTCTCTCTACGGACCACAACGACAGGGGTTGGGGGAGAAGAGCGTGAGATGCAGGAGGTTGTCGAGCGTCCCGGGTCCAGGCACAAAGCACACCATGACGAGGGGGGTTCAGTCTCAACTGTCTCTGTGAGACACACTGGGCAGGAGAGAAGTGAGGCCGTAGTGGGCCCCCGGCAGGAACCCAGTGGAAAACACATCCAGCCTCCTCTGGTTTTTTGGGGAGGGGAATGCTTAATTCTTTTCTTTATTTACCAGTTTTCGGTATAATACATCAGTTCCCTTTCATCCTTCAAAGATGACACATTCGTTTTTAAAAATATCATTATGAACTCTGATTTAAACACATTGGGTGGGTTTTCAATCCATGGCAATTAATGTCATCATAGAAGCTCTGTGGCCGGTGGAGCCTCTTCAAGCTTGCTCCTGAGAGCTTTGGACATGACCCCAGGAAGTCTCTGATGGCCTCCTTGCCATCTGCTGGGACAGGGCGCTCCAGGATCATCTCATACACTTCCTGCCCCGACCCAGAGCCAGCCATTTCTCCAAGAAGTCCTGGTTCCCGTTAGTGAGAAACTGTGTCTCCAGACCACCATCTGGGCGCTAGGGATGTTCACTGCAACGGGCTTAATCATTATCTTGGGGCCTTTTCAGTGAACAGAGCTATAAAAATATATTTTTATATATGGATTAGCCTCCCCTTCAAGCCACGTGGAACTTGCTTTTGCATTTTTCACTGGACTGTCTCTGAGCCTGCGAGTCTGTCAGCCACTATATGGATCACGTTGCTTTTATGAGACTTGCAGGAGGAATTTCCCGCTGTCAACCAGTGCCTGGCAACCGGGCTAAGATGCCAGACCTGCGGCTAGCTGTATTCCCCTTGTTGCCTGGGCTCCCAGGAAGCACAGGGTGTCAGGAGGAAATGTGGCCCGAGGAGGGCCTTGGGAGACCCCAGGGGCATCCCACATCCACCTTTCCCCCCGGCCTCACCCTCCTCCCACGTTCCCAGCAACAATTCCAACCTGGTCGCTGTTCACAGAACAGGTGCATCACTGAGGCCACGTGGACAGCAGGCCGTAACAGGCCTTGCAGGCCACAACCCCATGTAAAGCAGTGGTTCCCAGCAGCACCTCCTAAGGAAAGGACCCTCCCCAGCTCCATTCTGGCCCCTGATCTGCACAGACAGAGCCAGAAGCTGGCACCCTCATTCAGAACTAGAGGTCTCAAAGCTGTCACAGCACAACTACACGGTCACTTCAGTCTGTCCTTGTTGTCAGGGTGATGTGACTGTGCTGTCTAGCTCTCCACGTGGCTCAGGTGTCACAGTCTCATGCTGAATGTGGACGGGGCAGGACTCACTAGGAGTGCTGCCACCGCCACCCCACCTTCACCCTCCTACGCCTCGGGGACTGGACAAGCTCCCCTGACACCAGGCCTGTCCTTCCCCGGGTCAGGAGTGAGAGCCCTCCAACCTGTGGCTCATGCCTCTGCCCTACACTGGTGGGGACACGTCACCCACAGTGAGGAGTGGCACTCTAGAGCCTCAAAGGCTTGGGGTTGTTTGCCCAGGCAGACGAGCCTTAGACGCTCCTCCCCTCGTGGCTAACAAGAAGGGACACGAGGCTGCCTTCCTGAGTGAACGCTCCCTGACAGGGGCCACACGCCCATGCCCAGGCTAGGGACGAGCCACGTGAGTGGATCAGGGTTCCCGCTGCTCCCAGGATGGAGCCCATGCTCTGATGCCTGGCGATGTTCCTGGGGACCTTCCTGAGGCTGCTCCCTAGGCCCCTCCCCAGACCCTCCTTTGCTCTCCTCAACTCAGGGGGCCCAAGGCTGAGCCCCAAGGCCTGGTGGCCCCAACCTCAACCCCAGGTGCTCCATACCCCAGCTATGCTTGCCCCACTGACCGGGAATCAGCTGGTGGAAGGAGGGGTAGTACCCCTCGCAACTCACCTTTGATCTCTAGCCACTGCTCGTAGTCCTCCTCCTCGTCCTCGTCGGGGGACTGGAAGACGCTTGGGCGGTGCGCCACGGGCAGCTGCTTGGCGTGTGAGTAGTTCTTCACCTGGCCCAGAGTGCTGCCCAGCCCCAGGCCCGTCCGCTTGCTGATGAGGAAGGGCCTCTTCCCGGTGCTGGGGGTGGGCGTGCTGGGAGGGGCGCTGGCCGCGCTGGGGGGCGCATCTGGGATGGAAGGAAGGATACAGGCCCTCAGGGTCTGGTGGGCGCATCTCCCTGTTTCCCACCAAACCTAAGTGCTGCGGGCCCCGGGGGCTGGGTCCTTGGCTTCCAGCGCTGAGACAAGGCAACCCTCCTCTTACAGGTGGTGACACAGAAACTCAGAGAGGAATGACTTATGGTCCCACAGCCACACAGGACAAGCCTGGGGCTCCGTAGGCAACTCAACCGTGCTGCATCCACAGCCTGGAAACATGTCGGCTCTTCTGGATAAGACCTGGGCCCTGGAATCCTGCCTTACAGCTATTCCCTTGGTGGTCTGTGGCGAGACTGCCTGGACAGAGCCAGCCTGTTGGATGTTCTTGGCCTGACACCTGGCAGGCAAAGGACTCAAACCACCCTCCTCACTCTGTGTGGATGAATTTGGCCTTGGTTTAACTCTTCCTAGCTGTTTCCTAGGAAACCCGAAGAAGGCTGAAGACCACCTATCTCACCAGCAATGTCCGTTATAGCAACAATGCACTTAAACCACACAGCCACTGACACAGCCTGGCTTCCCTTGTTTGGTGATTCCCACACCTGGTGTGTCCCGCTGTGTCTGTGAGCCAGGCTGCCCCTGACCTAGACAGGGGTCCCAATCCTTGCACGAGGGTTGCCACCCAGTGGGGAGGGCTGGGGACTCCCCTGGGTTGCTGACAGCAGGGCCAGGTCCAGAAGACCTGGAGAACAGCCATTCTAACCCAGGCCCAATTCTCCCCAAGAACCCACACGCAGTGCGGGAGTGCCCCCAGCTAGATGCCAGGTAGGTGCTGATGGGAGTCGTGCCTGTTGGTTCAGCGGGGAGCAGGATCGTGAAATAGCCAGCTCCCTGCCCAACAGCGAGACTGGGGCCCCACTGGTTGTGCCGCAAGCTAGCTCTGCACTTACGGCTTCATCTTTCTAAGCCTCAGTTTCCTCAATGGAAAGAGGGATAACCAGCTGCTTATGAAAGTTGAATTCAGCAAAGGAGATTTACATGTATCATCTAGACCTAAAAAATATCATGTCAAGTGGAGGAAAAAAAAGGTGTAGAACAAAACAAAAAATGTACAGTATGCCATCATCTGTGCAAATGGTCTAACATCTGAAACAATGCCACATACTCCTCAAGTGAGAGGATGAGAACAGGGCTGTCAGAAAACAACAATTTGTTGACAGTGGTTTCCTGTAAGAAAGGGGGGAAGAGAAGGACTTCAACTTCCTGTGGTGTTTTTCATTATTAAATAAAAAAGATAAATATAAATGACAAATGTCATATCTATACATTTGGAGTGGAGACAATGCTACGTGCACTGTCAAGTGTCTTTCAGAGAGAAACACACTTAGGCAGGGACGAGCGTCCCTCTGGAGGACTCAGCGAGAGGACAGGCACTGCCTGCCTATATAGCACCTGGGACGTGGCAGGCACCGAGTGTCTGCATTCCCTGGCATAAGTGTGGCACTTGATAGATTCGCGTGCCCCTGTGATAATCCACCTGCCCACCCTGCACTTCCAACACAGAAGGCCTTGGAACCTGCTGTCCTCTGACGCAGCTTGGGTGTCTCAGGCCAGCCTTGGTGCCTGTGCAGACACTGTCTGCAGAAAGCCTGCTCTCCCCTGCTAGTGGGCTCAGGCTGACCCAGCTTGGAGACACTTCCCCCACATCCTCCCCTCTCCCCAAGTTGGACTCACCCTCCCCTACCCACTCGGGGGGGGGGGGTCCCACAGCACTGAGGAGGGCTCCATCATGGCCCCTATCCCCCAGACTGGAATTTGTCTTGTCTGCCTCTGCTTCTACGGGGTAGGCACCTTGAGGGAGGGGTCTGCGCTTGCCCTCTTGGTATTTGGTAAGGGGATGGGCAGAGTGCTCAACCATCTCAGGGTGGGAGGGGTGGGCAACAGCGAGACCTCATCTCTACAAAAAATAAGGTGGGACCTGTCACTTCCAACGTACCCAGCTGGATCCCCAGCGGGCTATGCAAGGGAAGGGTGTGGCTACACTCACCTGTGCTTGTCTGTGCCTTCTGCAACTTTAGAAACTGCTGCAAGAAGCTACCGTCGTTGGCAAACTTGTTGGAAACACAGGAAGAATTGTGTGTGTTTGCAATTCTAGAACCAAGACAGAGGACGGAGGGGGTGAGACAGCTAGTGGAGAGGCAGATGCCCTGCCCATCACGGCTCCACACCCACCCTGGTGTTCTTGCCTAGGATCCAAAACTGGCCCCAAAGATGTCCGGGAGCTACTATCAAGTGCACAGAGCAGGCGTCAGCGTAGTAAGCTGGCAACAGTTTTGTGCTGACACCAGCAATACCATGTATACTTAGATTATCTCTGCCTGAATACCGACCCTCCGGGTCCAAACAGCCCCCTGACAAGATGGTTCTTGCTATCCCCTGCACAGCCTCTATCCTGCCTTGTTAGTTAATTACCGATTTGTTACTGAAGCAGCAGCCAATGTCTGTCTTCCTGCTAGACTTTAGAGCTCTCCCAGGCAGGGCCTGCGTGTCTTTACCCACGCGGGACCACAGCTCCAAGCCAGAAGCAGCGAGCGCTTCTGTGGGCACCTCATGTTCACAGGAAAACATCCACAGCAATCCCTTGGTGGGGGAACTTCATATTGTACTCTTTCCCTCTTTTTTTTTGCAAAGAGTATGTTTCACTTTTAAAAAAAAATCTATTTTTAACAAATCAACACTAAAGCACACCCAGAAGGCTAAATGCTTAATTCAAATTTATTTTTCCCCTGTCATGAAAGTAATAGAGGCTCATGGTGGAACAAATGGAAATGCAGAAAAACGGAAATATAGAAAGGAAGGGGGAAAAGGCTCCCACCTCGAAACATACCACCCTGACCCAATCGCAGAAATTCCTCCTACAGGGCCAGGTGTGGTGGCTCATGCCTATAACCCCAGCACTCTGGGAGGGCGAGGCAGGAGGATTGCTTGAGCCCAGAGGAGTCTGCAACCAGCCTGGGCAATAGCAAGACCTCATCTCTACAAAAAATAACACTTAGCTGGGTGTGGTGGCACGCACCTATAGTCCCAGCTACTCCAGAGGCTAAGGTGGGAGGATCTCTTCAGCCCAGAAGTTGGAGGCTGCAGTGAACTATGATGATACCACTGCACTCCAGCTCAGGTGACAGAGCGAGATCCTTTCTCAAAAAAAAAAAAAAAAAAGAAAGAAAGAAAGAAATTCCCCCCACATACTGCTTTCTAAAACAGCATGACGTTGTACAATATGGATGCACACAATAACTGGGAAAAATTCACAAAGCCCACAGGTCTAGATTTTTTCCTTTAAGTTTTATCCTCCTAGGCATCTGTTCTCATGAGCTAAAAATGGCAACTACCTAAAGAGTCAGCAAGAGACTGGTTAAATTATGGGCCAACCACACGGAAGACAGGACAGCCCTGAAAAGTTAACATTTTAGACAAAGCAATCAAATACAATGTTAAAGGAAGAACAAAAAGGCAAGACATAAAACAATATCTACAGTGTGGTCCCACTTAAGTCAAAATAAATTTTGGTAGAGGCAGGGTCTTGCTACATTGCCCAGGCCAATCCACATCCAGCTCAAAATACATTTGTCCGAAAAACACACCAACGTGCAACCAGCACTCATCTCTGGGTTGCTAAGTTACGAGTGATTTTGGTTTTTCTTTTTTGTTTTCTTTAGAGACAGGGTCTTCTTCTGTTGCTCAGGCTAGATAGAGTGCAGTGGCACGATCATAGCTCAGTATAACCTCAAACTCCCAGGCTCAAGGGATCTTCCCATCTCAGTCTCCTGAGTAGCTGGGACGACAAGCAAACCACCATGCTAGGCTAATTTTTAAAATTTTTTGTGGAAATGAGGTCTCACTATGTTGTCCAGGCTGGTCTCAAACTCCTGGCCTCAAGCAATCTTCCCACCTTGGCTTCCCAAAGTGCTGGGATTATAGGTGTGAGCCACCTCACCAAGCCTGGTTTTCTATTTTCCTCTCCTCTATTTCCCAGATTTCCTACCACGTAAACATATTATCTTTAAAGTTAAAAAAAAAAAAAAAAGCAGTAAAAGTTATTTTATACGAAAAAGAAGATTCTGCTGATAAACCAGTCTTGATATTAAAAAGCGGGGCTCTCTGGGGACCTCTCAGTCCCCGGCCTGGGCCCTGTCTTCAACATCATGTGCACCTTCCTCAGGAGGGACAGGAAGGAGGTAGGGACAAGGAAAGACAAAAAAACACAGTCAGGCTACAGAGAGGCAACAAATGACCCCCACTTGAGAAAACCACTGGTAACAAGGCCAGGTGCAGTGGCTTTTGCCTGTAATCCCAGCACTTTGGAAGGATGAGGTGGAAGGATTATTGAGGCCAGGAGCTGGAGACCAGCCTGGGCAACATAGCAAGACCCCAACTCTACAAAAAATAAGAAAAAATTAGCTGGGTGTCATGGCACATGGCTGTAATCCTAGCTACTTGGAAGCCTAAGGCAGAGGAATCACTTGAGCCCAGGAGTTTAAGGGTGCAGTGAGCTGTGATCAAGCCACTGTACTGCAGCCTGGGTTAGAGACCCCATCTCATTCATTCATTCATAAATAAATAAATAAATAGTGGAGTGGGCAGCAGCACTATTGACAATAGCTAAAACATGGAAGCAACCAGTGTCCACCCATAGAAGAATGGATAAGCAAAATGTGGTCTATCCAGACAATAGAATGTTACTCAACTTCATTTATTTATTTTTGAGACAGAGTCTCACTCTGTTGCCCAGGCTAGAGTGCCGTGGCATCAGCCTAGCTCACAGCAACCTCAAACTCCTGGGCTCAAGCGATCCTTCTGCCTCAGCCTCCAGAGTAGCTGGGACTACAGGCATGCGCCACCATGCCTGGTTAATTTTTTCTATATATTTTTAGTTGTCCAGATAATTTCTTTCTATTTTTTTGGTAGAGATGGGGTCTCATTCTTGCTCAGGTTGGTCTCGAACTCCTGAGCTCAAATGATCCTCCTGCCTCGGCCTCCCAGAGTGCTAGGATTACAGGTGTGAGCCATCACACCTGGCCTGTTACTCAACTTTAAACATGAAAGAATTTCTGACACATGTTTCAACATAGATGAACCTCGAGGATATTAGCTAAGTAAAATAAGCCAGTCACAGAAAGACAAATACTGTAGGATTTCACTTATGTGAGGTCCCTAGAGTTGTCAAAATTAGAGACAGAAAACAGAGTAGGGTGCCAGGGAGTGGGGGGAGAGGTGAATGACAAGTTAGTGTTTAATGGATGCAGAGTTTCAGTTTTACAAGATGAAAAAGAGTTCTGGAAATGGATGGTGGTGATGGCTGCACATTATAAATGCATTTACTACCACTGAACTGTAAACTTAAAAATGGTTAAGATGGTAAATTTTGTTACGTGTTTTTACCACAATTTTTTTTTAAATAGTTTTTTAAAAAGTGGGGTTAAAAGCAAGATTTGGGCCAGGTGCAGTGGCTCACACCTGTAATCCTAGCATTCTGGGAGCCCAAGGAGAAAGGATCACTTGAGCTCAGGAGCTCAAGACCAGCCTGAGCAAGAGCGAGACCCCGTCTCTATTATATTTAAAAACTAAAAAAAGCAGGATATGAAATTCATCAGAACTTCATGAAACAAAGCTAAGACATGGGAAGGGAATACAGCCAAATGATTGTCTTCAGGTGACTTGAAAGTTTTCTGCAAGTCCTCTCACAAGCCCATGAGCAGACACTCAACACCCAGGCCCCACATTCCTAAGTACCTTGGAGGTGTCATGCCCTGTGCTGGGCCCTGAATTCATCAGGAATAAGGACTAAGTGCTGCCCTCAAGGAGAAGCCACAGACTCTTAGAAAATGCAGGAGCTGGGACAGAGCTTTGGAGATGGTTAATATGTTCACACTTGAGACCCCAGAGGAAGGGGCCTGCCTCTCTGACCATCAATTTCCTGCCTGAAATGCTCGGATCTTGTTACCCCAATCATGCTACCACCCTCTGCTCAAACCTTTGCTGCCCTCAGTATTTCTCAGGACCGGCAAGTGGAAACCCTGCCTGAGCTACCACTCACCTCGCTTCAGGACAGTCCCTTTGTACAGCGGCTCAGGCTGCCCCAATACACAGGGGCTCTTTCTTCCTGCCCTCTGCCAGGCAGGCCTGTCCCTGCTTCCTCAACAAGCCAGCTCTACCTGGGCTTCCAGGATGCAAAGCCTCTCTGTGCCCTTATGGTGGCCACTGTGCCTGGGAACATACTGCCTCATGTTATCCTCCAGCAGTTCTGGGGTGGGAGTGGCACCCCTTTGCTAGTAGACTGTGTGCCCCATAATGGCAGAGATGGAATCTGGGTTTTTACTCTGCTACACTCCTACCCCCGCCCCACAGCTAGTTGGCAGTAAATGACAGCCGAGTGAACAAGTTGGCAGGCCATCCTCTTGGCTCCCACACAACCCTCATTTCTCTCCTGCCACACTGAGCCTCCTGAGGGCACCTGTGTCATGCCCTGGATCATTGGGCTGTGGCTGGGAACAAGCACACGCCAACTGCTCTCACAAGCAAAACTCTCTGCTGGTGACCTGCTAAGACCCCAATCCAGGGCCCAGGAGGCACTTACTCGCCAGGATGTGGGGGCTGAGGGCTGGCCACCTGATTCTGCTTGGCTTGCTGCTCCATTTTGGCTTCAATTTCCCGTTTCTTCTGAGCGATGAGTTCTTCCTGGTGAAGGATATTCATGTTCATTTTTCCAGATTTGGGAGGAGCAACCCCAAACCACCGGTTAGCCTTCCCTGGGGAGGGAAAAGAAGCACATCAGAAATCATCTTTACTCCACAAACATCCCAAGAGGCTGTGGCAAGCCAGAGAGCAACCAACATTCAGATTGATTCATATGTCCATTTTGTCATTTATTCAGAAAACACAGAATGCCTGCTATGGCCCAGGAGCTGTACTAGGGGCTAAATAAGAGAGTCCAGGCCTCTGCCCAAGTGGGACTCACCTCTGGCTGGGAGACAGTAGACCCATAACAAAAAAGTAACTGCAAAATGTGATAATAGCTCTGATAGAAATCAAAAAAGGCTCAGAAAGAGTAATAAATTAGAGTGTCTATACTGGTAGGGCAGCCAGAAAATAAACAGAAGAGGAGACATTTAACCTGGAACCAGAAGATAAGCAGCCAGCATCATGAATAAACCAAATGGGGAATGATCTGGGCACAGGAAGGAGTAGATACAAAGGCCAAGGCAGGAAGAAGCCTGGTACATCTGAGGAATAGCAAGGATGCAGCAAGGCCTGAGTGGACTGCTCCAGTGATGGGCAGAGGTGAGGCAGGATGGGGAGTCTAGGTTTTACTTTAAGGGCTTTGGGAAGTGATAGGGGAATATTAAGCTATGGAATGACAAGATCCAGTTGGTCTTTTTAAGATCATACTGGCTACTGGGTGATCATTCTGCCCAGAGAGTACACAGGAATCAAGGAGACCAAGGAGGCTCGCTGGCTCTAAGCAACGATGATGCCTTCTTCAGACTAGGGTGGTAGCACTGGAGATAGAGAACTCAAAGGTTCCCCATGAAATTCAGAAAAAAATCCAAATTCTGAAAGTTGATTTTTCAAGGGCCTGTCAGAGATGGCTCCCCTCTCACTTCTGCTTCACCCTTGGCATTCTTCAAAAGGACAAGCCTATCCCAACCCAGAGCCTTTGCACTTGCTGTCCATGCTCTATGTGAAAGGCTTTGCCCTTCAGGCCTTCCCACAGCTGGCATCTTCTCATTTCAAATGTCCTCTGCTTGAAAAGACCTCCCCTGGTCATCCAATATCAGCAGACTCCACCCACTGCCTCACATCATCACAACTCACGCTTTGTAAATATTTGCTCTTTGGTGCACCGACATCCCCGCAGAAATTAACCTTCAAGAAGGCAGGGCCCTGTTTTGATCGCTGCTGCATCCCCTGAGTCCAGCAGGGTGCCTGGCACACAGTGAGCACATCCTAAGTATCTGATGAATGGATGAATGCATCCCATTCTGGGGGAGTAGGAAGTGCAATGCTTGTGGGAAAGGGGGGTAAAAGACGTGGGAAAGTGTGAAAAGAGAGCCTCAGAGCACTTCGGAAAAGCACCTTTTCCAGAAAGCGGGACTCAGGGCAGACCGCAGCTGCTACGAAGACAGGGATGCAGGACAGCCCAAGGTTGCCACTGTATCGGGAAGAGGAGCTTGGAGCAGCCCTGAAGGCGGCTATTTCAGAAAGGGGGCGCAAGGCCGAGCCGAGTGGCGGCCTTCACGAAAACGGTGCGTCCTTAGCAAATCAGGCAGAGGCGGCTAGCAACCTGGGTCGGGGGTCTGGGGACTGGGGAGATGGGGAGGTACAGAAGCCGCCGCTTTGGGCTGCCCAGGGGCTAAGGCCAGGGATCCGCGGGTCGGAGCAGGACCGACGGGAGGGCGAAGCGGCTACACGTAGCCCCAAACACCCAGGCAGGCGCTCGAGGGGTGGCGGTGGCTGTTACCTGCAACATCCCGGTTGTCCATCTTGAGACTCATCCAATCCCATAATGCTCCGGCGCCACCTAAGGGGGCCTGTTATAGTGCGCATGTCCCGATGGGAGATGTAGTCCGCGTTGGCCAGCCACGCCCTGCAACCCTGTGGCCACCTAGGGTCGTCCCTCCAGGAACGCAAGCCTCAGTCTATTCGGCGATGTCTAAGTCTCAGTTCTGATGACTCAAGGGGGTTGCCCTTCCTCACACCTTCCCAGAGCGGCGGCCACCCCAAATACTAACTACATGGTCCAGGATGCTTTGTGCAGTAGCTCTCGCGAGAGTTGGGGGAAGCACCCAGCCCCGCCCCGCGCGCTTGCTTCCGCCTGCTTGTGGTGGCTGCTTGTTGTTGTGGAGGCCATAATGGCGGCTCAGGCGGCTGCAGCGGCCCAGGCAGCTGCGGCCCAGGCAGCGCAGGCCGAGGCGGCCGAGTCGTGGTACCTGGCTCTTCTGGGCTTTGCCGAGCACTTCCGCACTTCCAGTCCGCCCAAGATCCGCCTGTGTGTGCACTGCCTGCAGGCTGTGTTCCCCTTCAAGCCGCCTCAGCGCATCGAGGCCCGCACGCACCTGCAGCTGGGCTCTGTGCTCTACCACCACACCAAGAACAGCGAGCAGGCGCGCAGCCACCTGGAGAAGGCGGTGAGCGCGGGCTGGGCCGCGAGGGAGGAGGCGTGGGCTCCTTGCAAAGATCGGGCTGACCGGCCGCGACCCGGCGGCCGGTGCCGCATCTGGGGACCTGGGGGTGCGATTTTTGTAAGAGTAATAGGACCCTCGTCCGCCTCCGTTGGACCCCAAAGCCACCAGCCTCTCAGAGTGCCGGAGGGCCTCGCCGCCCACCTTATTTCCCGTTTCTGGTGACAGACAGGGCTCCAGGACCTCCCCCCCCCCCTCCGCACCGTACTCTGAGAGTTCTCTCTTCTCAGGAGCAACAGAGTCCCCAAATCGTCAGGATTTTAGGAGGATCCCACCTGTTGGTGGCGGTGGAGACACCCTCAGATCGGTTGCTGAGGAGCATTGGCTTGAATGCCCACAACTAAAGTGACTTGGGATAGGGGAGAGTTGAGGTGAAAGTCCAGGCATCCCCCGGGAGTGTGAAGTCTGGTCTCTCAGGAAACCTAGGAGGGCATTCCCCTCCTTGGGCCGGTAAGTCTGGTACTCGGGGTGTCTGGAAGATTTCGTGCCATTCATAATGCCCAGTGTCATAGGTGGGAAGCCAAGACCCAGAGTCTGGAATTAGACATTTGCGGTCATGTGAGGAGGCCCAGAGCCTGGAATTGGTCATTTGAGTTTCTGTGAAGAGGCAAAACAAGGGGTCTGGATTCTAGGACCAATTGCTCAGTAAGAGGTGATCTCACAGCTCCTGCTTTCCCTCTGTCCACTTGTGACTTGTCTTCCTTCCACTAGTCCATCCTCTTCAGAATGAGCCTCTCCCTCCCACTCAGTCTGACTTGTGACATCTTGGTGCAACAAAGAACGTGGGAGAGTGACTCATTCTGCCTGTTAAACTTTCTGGCTGTGGAGTCGTTTCTTCTCACAGCAACTCTGCTCCTGTGGGACCCCTGCTTCTCTTTTGCCATTTACCCAGTTCTGTTCTGCTTAAAGGAGAGAGTCTTGAAAAGAATCAACTCAGATTTTTAAAACTCATTGATCTGAGGTAAATCCAAGCCCACCTTCTTCGGCTTATAAGTTGCCTTCAGAAGGAGATCAGATCTTTGTTTTGCAGACTATGAAAAGTTGGAAGGCAACTTTAGTCCTCACTTGATCAACTTCCTTGTTTCAGTAGTGAAGCAGTATGGGCCCAGAGAGGTGAAGTGATTTGCCCAAGGTGACACAGCAAGTTATTAACAAAACTGGGCCCAAACCCAGGCTCGATGATTGCCAGGTTACATGCCAAGACAATATATCATTATTGTTTTGGTGAAGTTTTCCT
This sequence comes from Varecia variegata, assembly GCA_028533085.1. Lineage (NCBI taxonomy): Eukaryota > Metazoa > Chordata > Mammalia > Primates > Lemuridae > Varecia > Varecia variegata. The sequence continues at coordinate 85,489,960 of CM052442.1, read as the reverse complement.
TCCTTCTTTCTTTCCTTCTTTCTTTCTTTCAGCAGATAAGTTGTTCAGGTCATGTTGGGTGCCAAGCCCTGTTCTAGGTGCTGGGGATCAGTGATTGACTAAAACACTTAAAGCTTATGTTTTAAGTGAAGGAGACAAATGATAAGTATATAGTGAGAGGTTAGGCAACAATGTAAAAACCATGAAAACTATGAGCCAGGGAGAAGGGTTGGAGTGGAGGTGGAGCTATTTTTGGCAGGGGTAGTGAGGGAGTCTCTATTTGTGGGAGTGACATTTGAGCAGAGGCCTGAATGGGTAGGGTAGGGAGCCCAGAGAATCGCTCAGGGCATCAAGTCAATGGCAAGGACTTGGCAAGCTATTGGGGACAGGCAGTCAGTATCATGGTCTTTACAGGGCAGTGATGAGGCTGAGATCAAAGGGGGCACCAGGCTTCATTGACTGAGCACTGGAGGCTGTGACTGCCCAGGTATGGTGGCCCAGCATCTCCAATAGTCATGGTAGTTCTGGAACTCTCCTGTCTCTTGATTAACAACAAATCCCACCACCTCTCTTCTCTTGTCTCTTGAGGCTATTCAGCCTGTTTCTAGCAGTGGTTAATAGTCACTGTATGTATTTTCATGTTCTGCCCACTCGGCCCTGTTTAAGGGAAGCAGTCATGTCTTAAAATTGGTCACTTAACCACTTAGCTTTTGGGCCCATCATTTAAATCCTTATCCTTGTGAAGTGCCTTCACTCTATTTAATGGAACTCTGAATCTTGTGGGGTCTTCCACTGAGTCACATGGCCCCTTCTGTTTTATGCCTGGAAATTCCTTTCTTTGTGTTGGTTGCATCCCCAGTTGGGAACGTGTCTGGATTTCAGTTAAAGTAACATTGTTTTCGGCCGGGCGTGGTGGCTCACGCCTGTAATCCTAGCACTCTGGGAGGCCGAGGCGGGCGGGTTGTTTGAGCTCAGGAGTTCGAGACCAGCCTGAGCAAGAGCGAGACCCCGTCTCTACTAAAAATAGAAAGAAATTATATGGACAGCTAAAAATATATATAGAAAAATTAGCCGGGCATGGTGGCGCATGCCTGTAGTCCCAGCTACTCGGGAGGCTGAGGCAGAAGGATCGCTTGAGCCCAGGAGTTTGAGATTGCTGTGAGCTAAGTTGACGCCACGGCACTCACTCTAGCCCGGGCAACGGAGTGAGACTCTGTCTCAAAAAAAAAAAAAAAAAAGTAACATTGTTTTCCATGCTGTTTTTCCTTCTGTAATCATTTGTTATTTCTGGGGTTTTTTGTTTTTTGGTTTTTTTTTTTTTTGGAGACAGGGTTTCACTCTGTTGCCCAGGGCAATCCTCCTGCCTCAACCTCCTGAGTAGCTGCCACTACAGGCATACACCACCACACCCAGCTAATTCTTTTTTTTTTTTTTTGGTAGAGATGGGTTCTTGCTGTGTTGCCCAGGCTGGTCTCAAACTCCAGACATCAAGTGATCCTCCCGTCTCGGCCTCCCTAAAGTGCTGGGATTACAGGCATGAGCCACCATGCCCAGCCTATGATTTCCTTTTGTGTTACAACACAAGCATGCTATCTTTAATAGTCTTCACTCTTTAAATCATACATTTTTCCCAATCAGACAACTGTCAACTTTTATTCTTTCCTTTCCCAGAACCATTCATTAAAGAATCATGATATGTTTTTCCTCTTAGAATTGGGTTGCTTATTTCTAGTTCCGAAAAGCAAATGGCCAATGAGGTTCCAGTTTCTTTTCAGGAAGCTAACCCAGAATAACAAAAAAAATTTTTAAGGTAAGAAAATATCTCTCTATCTCCAGAGGTCGAATGGGAGAAAAAAAAAAAAGAAAATATCTCTCAAGTATTTTGTGACTATTTTCTCCTTGATCATTCTCTCTGCTGTTTTGTGTGTGTGTGTGTGTGTGTGTTTGAGACAGAGTCTCATTCTGTTACCCGGGCTCAAACTCCTGGGCTCAAGTGATCCTCCTGCCTCAGCCTCCCAAGTAGCTGGGACTACAGGCATGCGCCACCATGCCCGGCTAATTTTTTCTATATATTTTTAGTTGTCCAGCTAATTTCTTTCTATTTTTAGTAGAGATGGGGTCTCACTCTTGCTCAGACTGGTTTCAAACTCCTGACCTCAAGTGATCCTCCCGCCTCAGCCTCCCAGAGTGCTAGGATTACAGGCGTGGGCAGACAGATCCAGTTCAGTCATTTGCCCATCTGCTGTGGCATCAAGAGAATGTGCCTGTATATCCATTTCCCCCTTAACTTTCTTACTTTTGATCACATAGTCCTTTTTATCCCTTGGCCTGGAAAGTGCATCATCATTTTTAGATTTTCCTGATTTGAAAGCCACAGAGGAATAAATACCACTTCTCTAGAAGAAATTGTTTGTTATTTTCTGTAATCCAGGCAGTTGTTCTTTGAACAATGCTCTTTACTCACTGCATATCCATGTCAATGCCGTGTGTGCTTTTCTGTGTGTATCTAGAACGGGGCTGCTTTCTGATGGTGGTTTTGCTCATCTGACTTAGAAAGCAGTTCCAGACTGTGCCGGTCAGACGCTTATTAATTCTGCATCCAGGTTTAGCCTGAGTGTCTAAGGTTTACTTTCCCAGCAAGTGATGAAATGCCTCCCTTTGTCTTCTCAAGGCCCAGCAGGGCTCCGTTTTGAGCCGCTGCTCACCAGGCACAGCTGCGGCAGTTCTTTGAGGATTGTGGCTGTGTCCTGTTAAATGCCATCAGCAGGGAGACTGTGCAGAGCTGGTCATTTCACTTTCATGGAGGAGCAATCTGTGCTCCCTCCTAATTTCGATTCCATTTCCTTTGCTCTCTATCTCTGATTCACGTCTGACTTCAGGGTGTGAGATCTGTTTAGGAACTGTCACCTCATGGTTCTACCAACTGGTCTCCTCCCCTCCCACCCCAATTCTTCCCATTCCTGCTTGTGAATTACGGTGATATCATTGGTGCCTTCTGTATGCCAGGCCCTGCATTGGTGCTTCTCAGGGCAAGGTCTCACTGGACCCACAGGGTAAGGCCCATTTCCAACTTGCTGGTAACCACACTGGGTACTATAGGAGGATGTACGTAGCCACATTAACACAGCAGGAAGAGGCAAGGGAGGCTCCTAAATGCTTTGCTTCCATCTTCTATCCCAGGGGAGTTGTAGTCAGTAACTATTTCTACATATTGTGGTGGCTTAAAAAAACCCGATTTAAAAAAAAAAAAAAGTTACTTTGGTTTCAAGAAATAAGAAGCCTCGAAACACTCTCAGCCTTGGACTATATCCTCCAGGCAACAGAGGTGTGCTGACCTGGGCCCTTCCACCCCACGTGGCACCTGTTGGCCCTGCAGCAACAGCCCCCCACCCCACCACCAACTGGCTTACCCGGAAAGCCCCAAGGCAATACCAGCGGCTTCTGGCAAGGATGTTCATATCCCTGCCCTGCTCCCTGCAGGCCACCCGGGCGTGAGGGGGACTCTCACTTTGGCCTCTTTCCCATCATGAGGAAGGAGACATAAAAGATACCTTTTAACATTACACAGTAAAAATCATAGCAATGACCTAGCAACCTTGGATAGGATATTCTACATACTTTATTTGTGAGATGGATATAATTTCTGGTTCCTGTATATTTCTGATTTGCAAATTTATGTTAAAAGTTTTACAAAGGTACAAAAATGAAGTTGTTTGATTGGCGTCAGACTGGCAGTTCTGGGGAAGTGACTAGCTCACCGTGATGCTCAGCCCAGCCCACGCTTAGGAACAAGTGTCGTCGTCGTGCAGATTGTCAAGGCGTCACTGATGCTGATGCCCTGGTCAAAAAGCAGTGACATTTGAAGACAGCAAGAAATAGGCTGCTGTTTGGGAATTGGAGCTTTGTGTCTGAAAGGCACAGCCTTACTGCTGTGGCCACTTGCACATAAGGAAGCCTCGATTTCCCGGTGATGCGAGGTAAACTCTTCCTTATCCAATGGATAAAGCCATGGTTCACACAACAAATGTTTCCCGAGTACCTACCATGTGTCAACTTATTGAAGGTACTGAAAACACAACTTAGAGGTACACATTGTGGCATATTCCTTTGTATGTATTTAAAGTGACGGGCCACTCCCCATGTACCAGAGAAAGGTAGTAAGTCAGTGGCCCTGGGAAATGGATGTTAAAGAGTGCTAGGATCCAACTTCTTGCAAGCCTTGGAGTGTTGCTAAGTCTCATAGTGGATCCACATTTTGAACCCAGTTCTCTGGCCCTCAGTCAGTCCTTCCGACACCCACTGATGCCAGCCTACAAGGCCTTCCAGAAGAAGAGAATGTTCGAGTCTTGAGCCTTTGGGCAAGTTACTTCCCAGCTCACTGGTAGTCGCTGAGAGCCCCTCCTTCCCCAGGGGAGAGGTGAGATTCTCTTTATCCTCCTGTCAGAACACAGAGGAGCTGGCAGAGAGGGAAGCTGATTGTCGGCAGACACATCTGGCTCATAAAGCAGAGGTGTCAGTGGGTCAGAGGAAATTAGGTCCAGCCCAACTGTCTACTGAATAGCCACACAAAAGTCCCAAAAGGAGAAGGGACAAAAAGCTGTTGTTGTGAGGAGACACTGGTGGGCCCATGCAGGCCTGAGCTCAGCGACACAGGCTGAAGCTTTGCAGTGGGTGTGGTAGGGCCCTCCCCAGGCAGCAAGCAATTGGCTGCCTTCCTTCTCAGTCCACCTGCCACAGACACGCCTGTGTGAACTGTCCTCAGCTCCAAACTGGGAGTGGGCCTTAAGTCGGGGGGAGAGCGTCCCTGGGCCACAGACCTGAAAGGAAGGCTTATCTGCCCACATAGGGTTGGGGGGATTCACCTCTTGTCTCAGCTCCTTGCTTGCCTCTGCTGGGTGCAGTGACACACAGAAATGGGGCCGGCATCATCACAGGTCTGAGGCGCATCCAGGCCTGACTCAGAAGCTCAGCTGTGGGTGCCAGGTTTACATCTTGGTCCCCAGGCTGGGTGTCTGCTTCTTGTACATGGCAGCATGCCATTTATCCACCCTGGACTCTCCGAAGGACTCCCCTTCCGTGTGGGGGCCTTGCCTGCCCCATGGTAACCGAATCACAGAAGCACGGGGCACCGGACGTGGATCTCAAGGTTGAGTGGGACCTCAGCCCAGCTCTAGCTCATCTTCTCAGCCTCTTCCATGTGTCCCCTTTTTCCTCTGTGACTTTCCTCTGTGACCAGGCATCCCTCCCAGTCGGTGGCTTTCTGGAGCTTTTCTTGGTGCTGTGGGCCTCTTCTCTTGCTGGTCTGTGGGGAGCAGTGGCTTCTGTAGAAAGCACCCCAACTTCTCCTCCATCAACATCACACATGTTCCTGCTGTTCCCCCAAACATGGCCTCCAGCTGAGGAGCCTCGCCTCTGGGGCCACACTCCTGGCGGCAGGCCTTTGCCCTGCCCCGCTGAAGGCCCCCAGCCCCTCCTGTCCCTGCCACGAGGGAGGCCTTGGGAAGGGACCAGCGGAGGCAGACACTTGGGCTGGCTGTAAAGCACCTCTTGCCAGGACTGCTCAGCCTCTGTGCACGTTCATGTGTGCACGCATGTGTCAGGAGCCTGTGGCTCTGGCTCTCGCTCCCAAAGCTGTCCTTTCTGGCCCACCTGTGTCTTATGGGCATTTGGTTTCAGACACTGCTCCATGTCTCCCCAGCCGCTGCTCACCCCAGAGGCATCTCCTGCCCTGGCCCTCACCCCCACCTGCTGACCCCCCAGGCCTCGCTCTCTTCATTCATTCTTTTTTTTTTTTTCTTTTTTCAGCATATTGTGGGGGTACAAAAGTTTAGGTTACATATATTGCCCTTGCCCCCGCCCCAAGTCAGAGCTTCAAACGTGTCCATCCCCTACACAGTGCGTATTGCACTCATTATGTATGTATACACTCATCCCATTCATGCTTTTTTTTTTTTTTTTTTTTTGAGACAGAGTCTTACTCTATTGCCCGGGCTAGAGGGAGTGCCGTGGCGTCAGCCTAGCTCACAGCAACCTCAAACTCCTGGGCTTAAGCGATCCTCCTGCCTCAGCCTCCTGAATAGCTGGGACTACAGGCATGCACCACCATGCCTGGCTAATTTTTTGTATATATTTTTAGTTGTCCAGATAATTTCTTTCTATTTTTTTTAGTAGAGACGGGGTCTCGCTCTTGCTCAGGCTGGTCTCAAACTCCTGAACTCAAACGATCCACCCGCCTCGGCCTCCCAGAGTGCTAGGATTACAGGCGTTAGCCACCACGCCCGGCCCCATTCATTCTTTTTGCTGCATCCAGGAAGGTCTTAAAACTCAGATTTGGTCAGGCGCTATCCTTTTCTGCCCCTGACTGGATCAGGCTCCAGGGGTGACATCAGGGACATTCTAACCCACAGCTGGGGATAGGGACTGTGGCCACTGTTGTCATGTGAATAACACAGAGACCTGTCGGGCCTTCCAGCCTCACCTCCCTGGACCTCTGTGCCTTTTTCATGGGTTCTTTGCCTGGAGCACCTCCTGCTCCCCCTTTGCCTTGGGAATCCCCCCTCACTTCCTTTCAAGGCCCAGCCCCAGGTGTCCCCATCCCATGCTGTTCTCCTACAGAGCACGGGGAGCTGGAGTCTTCTCTTCAGCTCCAGATCCACCGTCCAGCAACCGCCAAGGCTTTTGGCAGGCATCAGTTGCTCTGTGAACGTCTGTGGTACCTGGCAGGAGTGGCATTAGGCATGTGTGCTTGGTCCTTAGGTGGTCTGACCGGGGCTGGTGTGGTGGACTAGCCCAGGAGCCTTTTGGAACATGGAACCTGGGGCATGGTGGTCCCTGAGTTGGATCCTGTTACCGTCTGAACTATATTCTTGGCACATGTCTTCCATGTCATCCCAGCGCTTCTCCCTCCTCTTTGTGAGGCTCACTTTGCTCATTTCCACGCTGCTGTTACTTGTCACTTCTTCATGAAGGACTGACCCCTAAGACCCACTCTCCGGTCATAACTGATCCCTTGTGTAATGCTTTGCCTGACAGTCGACCCTACTTCATTGTGGTACATGGGGGCCTCAGTGGGGCCAGGTACCTCTGTGCTCCTTCCCCCTGAATTAGTTCCCGGCCACCGGCAGGTAGGGTCTGACTTCAGAGCATCAGCCTCTCCTCTGTGTCAGAAGGGGGTGTCCCCTCTTCCCCAAGCACCTGCCAGGCACTCTGTGGCTTCTGTTCCCCTTGCTGGATTGGAGGAAAAGCGAGCCCACCCTCTCAGGCCGAGCAGGCCACCTTCCCACTTAACCGGACACTGGGCAGCCTTTGGTAACAAGAGAACCTGTGCAAACCCCAAAGCCAGCCATAACCAGATGCCAAGTGTCTGCTTGAGAATTAATTCTTTTTTCTTTCTCTTTCAGTGGTTAATATCACAGCAAGTATCCTTTTCTTGTTGGTGCTATTCCCTTTAAGGAATCCTCCGTTTGAATAACAAGAATATCTTAGAAACTTGAATCCCATCTCATGTTGTAGTAACCAGAGAGTATAGAGTTTGCCCCACAGGTCGCCTAGAGAATCCTCACTCAGCTGCCTTTGAGGCCAGCAGCTTCGCCTGGACGCTGTGGTACTGTTGTCTTCCCTTCACAGCCCAGCATCCAGCTCCTAGCTCCGCCCTGTGACAAGCTCAGAGTTCCCTGGGGGACGTGAGAACTTGGAATTTCAAGGCAGGCAGGGACACGCTGCCTGGCAGACGTCTACAGCCTAGGAGCCCCGAGCTGTAGCCTTTTAAACTGACCTTTTCTTGCAGTCTCTGTACTTCCTTAACTGGATGTCACTAGATCCCACAGTTTGAAGATGTCAAATTTGAAGCAGCAAGTCTGTTATCTGAATTATATTGTCAAGAGGTAAGAACGCATTAAGGTTTCTGAAAGCAAAGTGTCTCTCCCTGTCACTAAGACACGATGGCAAACGGTGGCTCTGGAGAGCTGAAATCCACTCTGGCTTTTAACTCTTCAAATTACTTTCCTATGTCTTACACCCCAGCGTTGGGGCAATCACATGCTAACAAGGGCTGGCAGATTCTTTTTCTGCTGAAGCCTGGTGGGAAAGGCAGCCTCGTTCCTAACCTAACAAGTCCATACAGTTTGCCTTCTTAATCCGGTTTCTGATTTCAGTTGTACCTGAAAATTTGCCTTCCTCCGCTTAGAACCATGACACCCTAAGGTAGCTGGGTGGGAGGGAGGTGTGTTTCACACCCCTGCTGCCTCTCCCTAGTCTGAGAACACAGATTTGGGAACCTGCTTCCAATTTGTTAAGGATTTTGAACTGAAGCTACTTTCAGTTTAGTTGAATGGAAAGTTATTCTAAGAGTGGCGCAAAAACTTCCCAGCTAGTGAGCCCAATAAAATATCTTTCTTGCTTTTAATAAACTTAATTGGCAATCCAAAAAAATCCTTTGGTAAGCATGAACAGGAACCGCCTTCTGGCACCACAGCTGCTGCTAAGGAACCCAGCTTCATTGCCGGCTTGATTTTTTTTTTTTTTATTCCCCTCCTCAAATGTGACGATTTCCTTTCAGAATTCCGTCGATGCAGCAAAGCCACTGCTGCGGAAGGCGATCCAGATCTCTCAGCAGACCCCATACTGGCACTGCCGCCTGCTCTTCCAGCTCGCGGTGAGTGCTGTGGCCCAGACAGGCCCTCTGGCCAAGCAGCAGGGGCCCTGACCCTGGGGCACACACATCCCGAGTACAAGTAACAGCAGAGTCTGAGATACACAGGCCCCCTCGAGCTGCCACGCTGAGCAGTGGGGATATGGGGGTGTTCCTTTAACCTGCTTACAAGCCACCTCTAGCATCTGTCCTCAGCAGCACCCCCCACTCAGGCCCAGCTCTCGGCAGCACCCAGGGGTGATCAGTGGGAGTGCCTGTCTCCCTGGGGACCATCACAGGGCATGGTGCTCACCCCGCCTTGGCTGCTTCTTTTGGTCTGTGCTTATTGAAATCCAGGGAGCATTTCCTACTAGAGGCCTGCTGTGTTTTTATAAGAGCTGCACTGAGATTCCAAGGGGCTGCCTTTGGGCAACAAATGCCCAAGTCAAGCCTTGTTTCCCAGAGCCCCAATTTCGGGGGCTACTAGGGCATAGCCTCATCCTGGAATCCACATGGTTCCCCTTCCAGCTCCCTTTAGCTCCCCAGATGTAGTTGGTGCCCCAGTCCCTGCCCTCCAAGATGCTCAGTTGGGGGAAGGGGTGATTTTCTAGGCTGGGCCTTCCTGGTTGCAGTGGCAGGGCCACAGGCACCATCGTGTGGGCACCTCTTCTGTCCTGGGCTCTGCTGTACCTCCCCGTGACTGGGTACCCTCAGCTGTCCCTTCTCTGGCTGGCCCCCAGCCTCTCTAGTCCCAGACCCAGCCTGCCCTCCAGGCCATCCCCATGACACAGCCCTGTCACCCACCTAGGCAGGCAGCATGTGGACCCTGGATTGGGAGTGTCCTCCACGGAGCCCTTCACCCCAGGAGAGTCTGGCTGGGAAAGTGCCCTAATGGGAAAAGCTCACCCAGCAGCTGGGGCTCCCAAGGCCCTTCTCCCCTGAGGCCCACTTAGGCCCCCCTTGTATACACTGGCTCCTTTAATGGTCCCACACACACTTGTGCCCATTGGCAGAGGAGGGAGCAAGCCAGGCAGTGACTCACTTGCCCTAGGTCACAGAGATTGTGGGTGGTCTGCTTGTGCCACAGGTGTGCCTTCCAGGGTCAAGCCAGGTGCTTGCCCCACTTTCAGCCTGTTAGGGCTTCTGGATTTGAAACTCTGCTAGACACTTACCCCTGAGGGAGTCAGTCCCTCTTTGTGGGCCCTGGAGATGCCCCCAGTGACTCAACCCCACAGGTCACCTAGGAAGCGCTCAAGACAGCCGTGGGCACAGCCTGGGAGAAGGGAGGCAGGGGTAGAATCCGTGCGCAGTGAACATTAACTGCTGGTTCTGTTTCTATGCACCATTAAGTTTAGACAATGTGTATTCTAGGTACCATTAAGTTTAGATGATGTATATACTGTAGGCAGTCTGGAGCTCTGTATCCAAAGCAATTAACGTTGATGAGATAATTTGGTTAATTTAGCTCAAAACTAACACTAAGGCAATTTTGTTGATGTGTGGGGAGGTTTGGTTGAACTTGCTAACAAAGCAGCCAGGCCAGGCTCTGTAAAACTGAGGGGTTTGGCAGCGAAGGTCATTGCTCTCTCTCCTTTTTAGCAACTGCACACACTTGAGAAGGACCTGGTGTCAGCCTGCGACCTCCTGGGCGTGGGGGCCGAGTATGCCCGGGTGGTGGGATCCGAGTACACACGGTAGGTAGGGGCTCCCCCTCCCCTCCCGCTCTCTTGCGTAGAAAGGGCTCAGCCCTCTTAATCTGAAACAGCAAACAGAATTGGCATTGCAGCGTGGTAAGATGACCACCCTCACACATAACGAGAGGCATGGAGATTAAAGCTGGACTGGGAAGCATTTTGCACCATTGGTTCATAAACTAAAATGTTCGTGAGTTGAGTTCTTGAGGGCGAGGGCCAGCCGGCACACTCCACACCATGGGCACTGCTCATTTCTAGCATCCTTGCAATAAAAAGTGCTGGTCTCATTTGCTCGGCTATTGGGCTTCATCTCACAGATGTGTCCTCATTGGTGTGGGTCATGCATGGCACTGACCGTAGACCACTTCAGTGTCTACCCGCTCAGGGGACCCAAGGAGCTTGTCAGTGCATAACAGGAGGCAGAGTAGGCTGGCATTTGTGTAGCAGAAGGGACATGGGTTCGTGTTATGCACGAAGCTGCTTAAACTGTCTGGAGACTGGTACCCTGGGGTTAGAGGTTAGAGGTCAGGGAGCTCTTGTGCTCCCTGTGTGCCCTCTGCGAGGGCCTCCTGTCTCCGTCCCCCCACATAGAGGAATCCTCTGTAGTGGGTAGGCTCCAGGCAGCAGCACTCTTACTTTGTGTGTTGGGATTCTAGAAAGTTCCCACAAAGGGCCTTCCTGGCCTGAGTGAGAGTGCTCTGAGACCGGCCCCCTGTCCATCAGAGTGAGCTTGTACCATGGAGTTGTCAGGACACAGCAGCCCCCAACTCTGTTTTCAGTCCCCCTCTAAGCTGTAGACTTGTGAGCGCCCATGGGGCACCATGCAACTCCTGACAGCTCCCCGAAGGGTGTCCTTGTCCCTAGAATGCTGCTGGGGGTGGGGCAGAGCTGTTGCTGGTCCACCCTGCCTACTCCCCTACGTGTTTCCCAGACAGGCTGCTGTGGGCAGCCAGCCTAGAGCGGACATGTGGTCTGTGCAGAGCAGCCGAGGGTCGGCACCTGCAGGACTCCTGGCTCAGGGCCTCTGACCAGTGACACAGGGCCTCTAAGCAAGTCATTTTTTGAGACAACATGGGAACCTTGATGTGATGTCTCCTCCCTTAGATTTCAAGAAGCAGAAGATGGGTAGGTAGATCCCTGAGTGTTCATGCCATGAGCTAATGACAGGGAACAGCACCATGGCCTGGAGCACAGGCAGGGGAGCCGAGCTGCTCAGCGTGTGTCCCTGCTGGATCCCTCGAACGCTGTGTAAACTTGACCTCTCTGCCTTGGTCTCCTTACCTGTAAAATGGGGAGAACAGCACCTACTTGGTAGGGTGTCAGCCACAGCACACAGGTGCTCTGCGCAGGATGGCAGAGGAAAGGATTCAATGTTGAAAAAACTGGGGGCTCCCCAAAATTTGGCACTGCACAATTACAGCTGCTCCTGAAGGCAGGGTCCCCACAGCCCCACCACCAGCATACTGCACACCTCCGGGGCTGAGGTGGGCCAGGACCACCCCACCTCCCTCCGCTGTTACTTTTACTGTTTTCTAAACTTTCCTTGATATTATTGTATTATTTTTCTTGCCAAGGACAGGGGCACATGCTACTTCAGAAAGTGCAGAAGGTTTAAGAGAGACTCTAGATGTCTCCTGAGGGTGGAGGTGGGGACTAGAGGTGAGGCTGCTGATGTGCCCGGGGCTTCCCAACTGCGTCCCCTTTACCCTGAGAGGACCCTGAGGAGGCTCAGCCCAGTTCACAGACCAGGCAGTGAAGGGCAGATGGGCCCGAGTCTGCCGCTTTCCCCCGCGCAGTGTGGCTGCTGACGCCGAGCCCACGTCTGCCGTGTCAGCAGGACCGAGGTTAGAGCTGTGTGCCATCCTCCACCCTACCTGGAACTCGGCCTTCTGAGTGCTGTGTCTTCTGGGCGTTTGAACCATACTAGTGTGTCTAAACCATGCAAGAAAAGTAAATGACAGAATAAGACAAAATAAGGCCGGGCGTGGTGCCTCACGCCTGTAATCCTAGCACTTGGGAGGCTGAGGCGGGTGGATTGTTTGAGCTCAGGAGTTCGAGACCAGCCTGAGCAAGAGCGAGACCCCGTCTCTACTAAAAATAGAAAGAAATTAGCTGGCCAACTAAAAAAATATATATATAGAAAAAATTAGCCGGGCATGGTGGCGCATGCCTGTAGTCCCAGCTACTCGGGAGGCTGAGGCAGTAGGATCGCTTAAGCCCAGGAGTTTGAGGTTGCTGTGAGCTAGGCTGACGCCATGGCACTCACTCTAGCCCGGGCAACAAAGCGAGACTCTGTCTCAAAAAAAAAAAAAAAAAAAAAAGAATAAGACAAAATAGAGCAGTCTCGTAAATAAAACAAACCTCATTGGGTACTGTTCCTGTCATCCATTTAACCCTCCCCTGAGATGGCACATTAGGTCCCATGAGCACTGGGGCGGCCACAGTTAGCTTGGGAGGTTCCGGGGCCTTCTCAGACCTGACTCCCTGTCTCTGTTTTCCAGGGCGCTGTTCCTCCTCAGCAAGGGGATGGTAAGTCGAGGCTGGGCAGGATGGCTAGGTGCCTGCAGGTATTGAGGAGATTTGTGCTGAGGCAGGAACCTAGTTTGGAGCTGCTGGGGCTGGGATTTTAGTCTGGCTTTGCCCCCTGGGGCAGGGGTGGCACGCCCAAGGCAGGTGGGCAGGTGGCCCTATGCTCCCAGGAGGGGCTCCCACAAGCCCCACGGCCCAGCTGACGCGCCTCTCCCTCCCCAGTTGCTGCTGATGGAGCGCAAGTTGCAGGAGGTCCACCCACTGCTGACCCTCTGTGGACAGATCGTGGAGAACTGGCAAGGAAACCCCATCCAAAAGGAGTCACTGCGCGTCTTCTTCCTGGTGCTGCAGGTGACCCACTACCTGGATGCGGGGCAGGTGCGTGGTGCCTCTCACAGAAGGGCTGCTAGAGGGTGGCAGGTAGGCACAGGCGGCACATGGACGCTAGGCCTCTGGGCAAGAGGTCTGCTCTGTCATTACCTCTCCTCACATGGCAGGGCTGTCATTCCAGCCCCAACACATACACACCCCGCCCTGCTCTGGTATACACTTGCCAGATATTCTTGTCTCTGGGAGCTGGGTCTGTCCCAGTGGCCCTGCCCTTACCCTAGAAGTAGTGACATGTGGCCCCACACACATGTGCTCAGTGCATGAACACCCGAAGCCTCCAAGGCCTCCAATGCTCAGACAATCCAAGAGAATAAACCATGCGGGTTTGGGGGTGGTGCTTGGCACATAGCAGGTGCTCAAGCAGTGTCTTTACAGCCCCCTAGCTGTGAGTAGGTAGGGACAGACATGAGCAGCCGTGTCCTGAGACTGGACTCCGTAACCCCTTGTGGGTGAGGAGCAGCTGTGTTCGAACACCTTGTCCTTGTGTTTGTGTGACCATCTCGGCCCTTTGCAGGGTGGGGCTGTTTGTCCCCCTCAGCTCCACCCCCCCCCAGTGGGCCAGTCATTGGTAGAGCCCAGTGGCAGCGAGGGCCTGGAAAGCGCTGTGTGGGCCTCTTGGCAGGGGGCTTCCTCAGTTCTCCCACCCACACCCACCTTTGCCCCTTAGGGCAAGCGCCAGCCCAGCATGTAGGAACGCAGAGCAGACTTCAGCCACCTGTTCTCATGGGGTATTGGGGCTGCAGAGACGTCCCTTGGGGCCTCAGGGCAAGGCTTCCCGGTGCAGACAGGCCAGTCTGTATTAGCCATGGCACCTCTGGGACTCCTGGGCCGCTTCCCACCCCTGAGGTGTCCCAGCCTACTCCTACTCCTGCCCTCTCGGGGTCTGGCTGCAGGAAGGCCAAGTGCAGCTCCAGCAGGGTCTGTAGACAGGCCTCTCTTGGGCCTTGGTGTTGGGACGATTCCCCTGGCCCTGCCCTGTGCCCTGAGAGCACGGCTAATCCATGGGGATGGGGTGGGGCTGGATCCCTCTCCCAGGAGGCGGATGTGGCAGGAGGGGAGGGTGGACACTCCCAGGAGGAAAGGCAGAGGGGTGGCTGGTTCGGGCCTGGCCTCCTCCTGAGGGCCCTGGCTGCTGGTGGGGAGCCGCAGGGCGGGAGCGGGCGCTCAGACGAGGGTGCCCGCCCCGCAGGTGAAGAGCGTGAAGCCGTGCCTGAAGCAGCTGCAGCAGTGCATCCAGACCATCTCCACGCTGCATGACGATGAGATCCTGCCCAGCAACCCCGCCGACCTCTTCCACTGGCTGCCCAAGGAGCACATGTGTGTGCTTGTCTACCTGGTGCGTCCCTGCTGGGGCCTGAGGCCAGGGCGGGCAGGTGGAAAAAGGGCCCCAGTACTCACTGCCGTCTGACTTGTCACCAGGTGACCGTGATGCACTCCATGCAGGCCGGGTACCTGGAGAAGGCGCAGAAGTACACCGACAAGGCCCTCATGCAGCTGGAGAAGCTCAAGAGTAAGCGTCAGGCAGCTGTGTGGCCACAGCGCCCCCTGGTGGGCAGCCCGACCAGACGCTACCTGTGCTGGGGCCGAATGACCCTGACTGACCACAACACTGGAGCAGTCCCTGCCTAGGGGGGTCTCTTCATCCCTAGCTGGTGGATGCCAGTGGCCGTTGTTAGAGCACAGCAGGTCAGGCATGGGGTCGGGGGCCAGGGCCCTGCAGCAAACCAGGTGCTCAAGTGAAGCAAGTGGTGGCTGCTTTTGCCAGCTATTATCCATATTGTGATGGGGATGCGCTCAGGGGAGGCTGTGATTGGAAATCAGCTCTCACTGTCTGACAGCAGGTCCTTTGGAGGTCACAGGTTCTTTCCAACCACTCAGCTACTTAATCCATCCTGTGGGACCAGGGACCTTTGACTGGCACAAACCCAGAGCCCAAGCGTCCCTGGCTGGCTCAGCGTCCCTGTTAATTTGCCGGTGTGCTCCCTCGGGAGCGCTGCTGGGGGAGAAGTCATTAGAACGGGGGAAGACCAAAGCCTGAGGGGCCCGTGTGTCTCTTTCTCTGTGGCCAGATTGGGAAAGAACCGTGCTATGTGGTTAGGACATGCAGACAGCTGCTCGGGGCTGCCAGGAGCTGGGGCCCCGCCCGGGGTCCCCCAGCCACGCTGCTGCCTGAGGTGCTGTCCCAGGGTCTTGTGATCCAAGGCAACTTCCACATTTCTAGAACCTGCCATATCCAAACTCTCTTGCGTCTTTAGTGGGGTGAGAATCAAAGACAAATCCATGGATTCCTTACTCTTAGAACACTCTGGAAATCAGTCCCTGACTCCAGTGCTGTCTCCTCACCTGGACACAGAGATGAGCTCCCTCGAGCTGAGGGTACAGTGAGGACTAAGGAGGATGACGGGGTGGGTGCCAGGCTGCTGTGGCAGGAGACAGGGACAGGGGCCAGGGGTGAGCTGGGGCTGGGCCAGTGCCTCCTGCCCTGCGTGCTCACCCTCGGCTCTCCTCCGCAGTGCTCGACTGCAGCCCCATCCTGTCCTCCTTCCAAGTGATCCTTCTGGAGCACATCATCATGTGCCGGCTCGTCACGGGGCACAAGGCCACGGCGCTGCAGGAGGTAGGGCCAGTGGGGGCTGTGCAGACACAAGGAGTTTGCCAGGTCTCCGAGGTATCAGACAGGAAACTGGGAATTCACCAATCGCACGTTGGCAGGACGTTGTGTCGTGCTGTCTCACTGTCACTCAGCAGTTCACAGCCCTGTGTGGGGACGACTGATTAGAGAAGCTGGTACAAAGCCAGTGGCCCCTTTCCCAAAAGCTGGCACGCCCAGGGAATGTTGCACGTGGTGTCCAGGGATTTGGGATCCTCCAACAGTGATCCTCATACCCTGTCCTGCCCCAGGGTTTGTAACCTCAGGTGCCCACCCTGCTGAGAGGGCATGGGGGCCTTGAGTAGGCCGGCGATGCTTTACAGCCAAGACACACGTTGGGAAGGGCAGGGAAGGCAGGTAACGGACAAGGGTCACCGTCCATAATGGTGTCAGGGCCATACTTTGCCATTGTGGTGGGCACATCCACCTGGACTTTGTACCCCAGTTTGGGCAGGCAGGGCACGAGCACACCTGCCAGCTGTGGGGTCTCTCCAGTGCTGTTCAGACACCGGGTCCCAGGCTACAGGCCGTGTGACAATGGGCATGCTCTCTTCCGGCAGATCTCCCAGGTCTGCCAGCTATGCCAGCAGTCCCCCCGGCTCTTCTCCAACCACGCGGCACAGCTGCACACACTGCTGGTGAGTAACCCTGTGACAGCACCGCAGTCAGGATCTGGAATGTTCCCAATAAATGATCACGTAACCACCTCAGTCAGGATCCAGAATATTCCCAATGAAGAACCCCATGACCACCCCCCAGGCAGGATCCTGAGTGTTCCCAGTGAGCTTTCTCAAGCTTCTCATCGAGTCCCAAGTTGACTTAGGTCTAGGGAGGTGGAATTATTAAACACGTTATCTTTTTTGTAGCTGGCTCAGGAGAGTCATTTGTCGTGTTCATCCAGATGCAGCCAGTGTCGGCCCCGGGCAAGCTGCATGTGGCTCTGATCTGAGCCCTCGTTGGGGATCCCCCAGAGGCCCTGAGTGACAGCACCTTCTTTTTCCAGGGTCTATACTGTGTCTCCGTCAACTGCATGGACAACGCGGAAGCCCAGTTCACCACAGCCCTGCGGGTAAGGTGCCGGCCCCCCTCACTCCTGGGGCGGGCGACACTTCTGAGTAAGGATTCAGGCGCGGTCTGTGATGAGGACAGCAGCCACATTAGGTCAGCCACGCGAAGCCGCGGTCCAAGAGGGCAGCTCCACAGCAGTCAGCCTGATGCCGGCAGAACAATGACGTCGTGCTGTTTATCCAGCTGAGGGATAGCTATGGGGTGAGGCGGGCTCCTGGCCAGCCAGGGATGGGGGTTCCTGAGTTAACCCCAGGACAGACATGAGGGAGAGGCACAGGCACTTTCACATCTCACTGGGCGCTGTTGTGACACCCACCACCCCCAGGCTAGGTTGGCTCCTGTTGCAGCTGAAGACATGGAGCCACCCAGGTTCAGGGGCTCCCTGGAGTCACCCCATGGTGAGTGGCAGAGCTGGAATGCCCCCCAGGTGCTCTGTGGGCAGAGGTTACCTGGTCCTGCTGGGTCAGGGAGGAGGTATAGACACTCCAGGCTCTTGGCCTCAGACTAGGGTCCCACCGGGCCCTGGAAGAAGGCTGTTGCCACGTCCTCAAGGGGTGACCCAGCCCAGGCCCTGGTCCCAGCTCTGCCTGCCTTGCTCTAAGACCAGACAACGTATCCCTACCTCGGCCTCAGTGTCCTCACAGGAAACGGAGGCTGTTGACACCTTCCTTCTGGGTGGTTCCAGGAAGGTCCCCAGTAGAGATGTCAGAGAGTGAGGGCTGCTCTATTCCCGTCTCAGGCAAGGTCACAGGGAGCACAGTGCACACCCTCTGCCTGTCGAATGGGGGATGGAGGTCTCCCCTCTGCCCTCCGGGGTGTTCCACGTGTTTGTGGGTGTCGCCGTACCCGCCGCTGGCCTCAGGTGCACAGGTGCCTTGTAGACGGCATGCCTGGGCGTGAAGCATGGCCTCAGCACCTGCTCCTCTGCCCGCAGCCCTCATTCCCTGGGCCCTGGCTGGCTCCTGCTGTAGCAGTGCCCTACCCACTCCCAGCGCCATGGCAGTCTTGCCACCTCCTCCCCATCTCACTCCCATGAGGGGCTGCTGCTGCTTTTGTTCAGCATCAACATGCCCAAAGCCGCACACCCCAGGAGTCCTCCCCTCCAGGCCAAGAGGGGGCTTCACTTCTGTGGCCCAGCCGGGAAGCAGTGATGCCGAGTGCAAATCCAAACCCACCTGACCGCGAACGTGCTCCTCCCGTGTCCCACAGCAAACGTCCCCACCCATGCTGTGTCCCAGAGTATCTTTGCTTGGTTCAGAAGACCCTCTGACCTTCCTCGGCCGTGCCAGGGTCCTTGGGTGGGGTCTGCACCTCCCGGGCTCCCTCAGCCTCTTGCCCGGCCCCGCTGGGAACCGGGTTCTGGGCAGCACTTGAGCCACTTCGATTGGCCCCTCTCCTGACTGTTCTCATTCCCCTAGAAGAGTCAGGGACACCACAGTCCCTACACCACTGGTCATCACCAGCATTTCTGGGCTCTGACACAGCATCACCTACCTTTAGGGCAGTGCCTGTACCCCCAGGTGACAGCTCCCCACCCACTGCCCTGGGAAGAGTGGTCCCTCCAAGACTGGCGTGTGTCTCTTTGTCAGCATGCACCCAGGTCCCAGAGGTTTCCAGCAGTGGTGTGGAGGAAGGGCCACCAGGTCTCAGTCCTGAGAGACAGCAGGAGGTAGACCCAGATGCGGCACATTCCGAGGGTGGGATCAGGAGTGGCTGGTTTTGCCTTTTCTCTGCTTTCTAACTGTAACCCGGATGATGGTTTTGTAATGAAAAGAATGGACAGCTGCATTACCCTTGGGTTTAGGGGTGAGTGGGATGCCTCTGAAATGAAGAGAACAGGTTATTTCCGAAGTAACTGCCATGGAGCTTTTGGGTGTCAAGCGGGCCCCGATGTGACGTGGCCATACCCGGCCCAGCCTCCTAACGTACCATCTCCCTTCCAGCTCACCAACCACCAGGAGCTGTGGGCCTTCATCGTGACCAACCTGGCGAGTGTGTATATACGGGAAGGAAATAGACACCAAGAGGTAGTAGGTGACATGCTTCATGTTTGGTATCCTTTCTCTCCATTCTCGTCTTGATTGGGGTCTGGGGGGCTGTCCTGGGCACCGGCAAATCTCAGTAAGCGCCAGGGTGTTCACCCTCCGACAAGGAATGGCACCTATGCAGAAGCATGCGCAGCGAAGGCCAGAGGTGCGTTGGCAGCTGAGGCTGGGAGAGGCCAGGTCTGGGGCAAAAACATTCCTGCAGCCACAGAACATTTCCCCTGTTGAACAGGAGCCAAGCTTTATTGACTCCCACAGAAAAAAATCCGCCACCCTGTAGCCTGAGCTGTCTTCTCTAGCACATTGGCCAGGCCTCAGGGCTCAGTCCTGAGAGGCAGCGGCTGGTGCAGTCTCGTGCCCTCGCCCCTGGGTCGTCTTGCCACCAGCCTTGGGGGTGGGTGTGCCCAGGGCCATCCGCACAGGCCAAGTGCCCTGCCCTCATCTTCTGAGCTGACTCTTACAGGAGGGTCTGGTTCCTCCTGCCGTCGCCCTCAGCCCTGAGAGTCCCTCCCCCAGCCCTGGAATCAACCTCTGAAGTGTCTCTGATTGGGCCCCTTCCCTCCACCCACACAGCCTTTGTTCTGGCTCAGGCCCCCTTTGGCTCTTGTCTAACGGAAAAGGTAGCCGACCCCCCAGATTGCCCCCGGGAGGTGATTCAGGTGCTTTTGGCTGCAGGAGCAGAAGGCTCGAGCAGTCAGGACTCAGCCAGCAGGGTCGTCTGGGTGCTGGCTGTGTGCACAGTGTCGTGGAGGAGCCCGGCTCTCCTGTGTCTCTGCTGCCAGGAGGGGCTGGCTCTGGGTGCAGCCTCAGCCCTCTACTACCCTGTCTGCCAACCCAGCCACGCAGCAGCCAGAAGGGATCTAAAACATCCGTCAGGTCATCACACCCCTGTCAGAGCGTCCCAGGGTCCCTGCATGGGAAAATCTACCCCCTGACCCCAAGGGCCTGTGTAGACCAGCCCGCTGACCTTCCTCCTACAGCCCAGCCCCCCTCCCCTGGCACAAGGCAGAGTAGGCTGAGGGTGTGAGGACCCCACCCCAGGCCTTTCAGCACCAGGGGCTGCTCTTGCTGGTCATTCACTGAGCCTCAGTGTCCCTGGAGGCCCCTTGGGGGTGTGAAGGAAGCCCCACACTGAGACCCACCCTCCAGATGACCCACCCCCTCTCCCACATACTGCTCAGGGGCAGCCGAGCCCAGGGCATAGGATTCAGGCCACCAGGTTGAGTCTCAGGGAGTCGCAGCAGCTCTGGACGCCTCAGTAGCACATTCTGGCCGCCCTTTCTCTCCGTGTGACAGTGCAGAATGGTCCTAACTGGCGTTTCCTCCCCCAGCTGTACAGTCTGCTGGAGAGGATAAACCCAGACCACAGCTTCCCCGTCAGGTGAGCAGCCCCGGGGGCCACTTCACAGACTGTCTAGGGCTCCCTGTGCTCTGTGGGTAGCATGAGCTCCGGTGGGGGCCCTAGGCCACCCCATGCACCCCTCCTCCCGGACACTCTGTAGTGGGGGCTTTCCGAGATTTCCCCCCACACACTACCCTTTTGTAAACCTGCTTCTCTCTGGGAAACCCCACCCTGACGTGGCGCTCCACTCTCCACCCCAGCTCACACTGCCTCCGAGCGGCGGCCTTCTACGTTCGCGGGCTCTTCTCCTTCTTCCAGGGACGCTACAATGAGGCCAAGTGAGTGCCCAGAGGGCGACGGGCGGGCCATCGTCCTGGGGGCTGCTCTCTCCGCCCCACGGCCTGGGCAGCAGCATCCGTGTTCTCCTCCTGCAGGCGATTTCTGCGAGAAACTCTGAAGATGTCCAACGCGGAGGACCTGAACCGGCTCACGGCCTGCTCCCTCGTTCTTCTGGGCCACATCTTCTACGTGCTGGGGAACCACAGGGTGAGTGCCCAGGCCTGGGCCTCCTCACTGGGTGCCAGCTGGGCTTGGCCTGGGTGGCCAGGGGCAGGGAGCTTGGCACCCACAGGGAGTACAAGTATAGGGCAGATGGCAGGCCGCAGGGGCGCTGGCCTCATGGCCTCCGCATTGGTCAGGCACAGCCCCAGGGCTCAATGGAGCCAGAGCCAGTGGGGCTGCCCCAAGCTGGCAGGGATGACAGCAGGTGGCCCTTCCTGCGTGTTCCATCACTGCACAACACACACAGTGTTCTGCAGGGCACTAAGGGCCCCCAGGGCTGGTCCCCTGCAGGCCAGCCGGTCTCTCCTGGAACAGGCAGTCCCCGAGTCTCCCCAGTCCACTCATTGCCTGCACTCACCCATGTGACCTCACAGACCTGTGATGTGTTTTTAAAGGAAATATTTTGCCATATTACAAAATATGACACATTCAGAAAAGACTGAGAAGCAGAAGAGAAAACATTGTCCGTCCTCTGCTGTGCCGCCCTTCCCACTGCCCGCCTCCCACGCAGAGGTTTGCTTTGCTGATTTCGTATCTTGCCTTTCTCCACAGTTCTGTACCAGGAGCTTTTTTTTTTTAAATGGCAGCGAGTGTTTTGAAGCGGCTTCCATGCCATAGCGTAGCCCGCCTCACCTGAGCTGTTTCCACAGCACAGATGACGCTGGGCTCATGTCTTGGCCTGTAGACTCCTCGGAGCGAGCCCCAGGCCTCCCTCCGAGTGGGCCCCTGGCACACCCTCTCCCAAAAGCGATGTGGCCTTCGCTGAGGCCCTACAGCTTGGGTCCTGCTGGGCTGTGGTCTCAACATGAGGGACGCCACCACCATGAGGAAGAGGACAAACTCTGGGTTTGTCCTTCTAAGTGTAGCTACACTCCTATAGTGTCCTGTCAACCTGCCCCTCAGCCTCTGAACACAGGGCAGCATGTCCCTGCTGGCAGCACAAGTGGCCTGCGTGTGTGTCCAGGGGCTCAGCAGCTGTGGCCCTGCTAAGTGTGGGCTGCTACCTCCTGTCTCCATGCGGCAGCTGTGATTATCCTGTTTGCCGGATGGGGAGATTTAGATCACACAGCCCCAAACTGCAGACCCAGGACTGGAACCCAGACTTCACTGGCTCTTGTTTGTCTAGAAGCCCCTGGAAGCCCCGCTGAGTGGGACAGGGACGGTGGAGCAGCTCTTCAGCTGACACTTCTATTTTATGTGTCAGGTGACACAGGAGCGTCTTACATAGTGCATTTGGGAACCCCCCCATGGACCCATGTGGGGTGACATGGGGCTCCCAAGAGTCCTGAGGCTCAAGTCCTGGCCTCAAGTGACTCTAGGTGTAGGGACACACAGCCAGACACAGCAAAGCCAAGTCTTTCCCTTTTTTTTTTTTAAAGAGGATGTTTTCCCACATGGTAAAGGCTGAGGGCACCCAGGGAGGTGGCAGCCTTGGGGACCTGGTTGGTAGAGGTGCACGCAGGGTGAGGTCAGCCAGGAAGGGCCTGGCACAGACACAGGCACCACAGTGGCCAGAGCATGAGTGCCCAAGCAGAGGGATGGATGGCTGAGAGAGGCTCAGGAGGCCCTGCCAGGCTAGAGCATGCACAGACCTGGCACACCTCTCAGCGTCACCCACAGCTTCCAAACCAGCCTCTGGCCAGCTGCGGTGGCTCACGCCTTTGATCCCAGCACTTTGGGAGGCCGAGGTGGGAGGATGGCTTGAGCCCAGGAATAGGAGGCTGCAGTGAGCTATGATGACACCACTGCCCTCCAGCCTGGGTGACAGAGCAAGACCCTAAAAATAAATAAATAAGTAGAGAGATAGATCGGAATGTTCCCCACACTGCCATGGTTCTGCTGAAGCTGGCTCCCAGGAGTTGATTTTGAGGATTTTTATGTCTCTCATCGATGTGACAAGTATTCCCAGGCTGCTGGGAGCCACCACAAAGGGAGTTCTGGCCACACCCTGAACCTGATGATCAGGCCAGCAGGGCTCTCTGTCCTTGGCCCAGGCAGGGTCAGAGCAGCACTGCTGGTCACCACAGGCTCCTGCCCACTGCCTCCAAGCCCTCACCGTGGAGAGAGGGACAGGTGTTTTTATGGCCCCTGCTGTCTCTCACTGGACTCTTCTGGCCACATCCTGAGGACAGTAGGGCTCCAGGTAAGGGCAGCACTGTAGGGTGGCACAGCGGAGAATCAGGATTGGAGGATTCACGTGCCCTGGCACCCCCAGAGCCCCGTGTGTCTGTAGCGGCCTTCCACGAGCACCAACTCGTATGTAGAAAACGCACCTTCCTTTGTCCCTTCTTTACCAATTCAGCCCCCTTTGCTCCTACTGGAACAGGCCTGGGTCCCCTTGATGAATCCACGTTTCTAATTGGTTTGTATTGTCAGTTAAGAGCTAATTGCCACCAGTGCCGTCTTCTCTGGTTGGGAAGACAGAGGCACCCAGAGTTGCCCATTGGCCATGCCCCCATGAGGAGGAACATGCAGAGCCAAGAGTGAGGGTAATTTGTTTTTCTCAAGGTGGGCCAGGAGTACTTCTGAGAGGGCCATTTGAAATGGGCTCTAAGGTAGGAGTAGGAGTTCTCCAGGCAGCAGAAGGATAGCACAACCCTGGCTGGGTTTGCCAGGTGGGTCCCAGGCTGTCCCTGCCACTGTCCCCTTAGTGCCTTCTCGGCTGCTCTTGGTTGACAGGAGAGTAACAACATGGTGGTGCCCGCCATGCAGCTGGCCAGCAAGATCCCGGACATGTCGGTGCAGCTGTGGTCATCGGCCCTGCTGAGAGGTAAATGCAACAGCTATACCTCCTCCTTGACCCTGGCCTGGCCTACCCAGAGGTCAGGGCTGCTGGACAAGCCCTGCTCGGCCTGGGCTTCGTTGGATCATGGTCCCAGTTCTAGCAGGGGTAGCAGGTTCTCCTGCTGTTGGAGTGCAGCAGGCACCGGGCCCATTCATGTCATCTGCTCTGTGCAAGGTCTGGGTCAGTCTGCACGGGACCCAGAGGCTGAGCAAGCCTGGGCTCTCTCAGCCTCGACTTCTTCCCCCAAAGGCAGATAGTGGTCATCCTACAGGACAGGGCCAGCCAGGGTGCTCTGGGTGCAGGGCGGGTACTCAGTGGGACCCAGTCAATGTTGACACTGCAGCCCCCCCAGGCTAGGAAACTGGGGTCTAGAGACATGCCCAGGGCCCTGGGGAGGAGGAGACAGTGCAGTCTCACCTACAGTGGGTTGTGTGGCCTCCCGCCTCAGGAGAGGGCGTCGGGCGCCTGCCCCGGCAAACGCCTGTGCACTCAAGGGCTGGCCAGGGCTCCCTGGGGGGGCTGGTGAGGAGCCCGGCGTTGGGCCCCCTCCCGATGCTGCCCGACCAGCCCTGTCCTGCCCCTCAAGGATAGCCGGCACATGGCTTTGCCATCCCAAGACAGGGCTCAGGGCTGGTGATGTGCCAGGCGCCCAGAGATCCACTGGTGGAGCCAGGGTTTGACCTTAGGGCTCCACGTGCTCCCAGTGAGGGGAGTGGGCAGTGGCAGCGCAGACAGTCCCCCGTACACGTGTCTTGCCCTCAGACCTGAACAAGGCCTGTGGGAACGCCATGGACGCCCACGAAGCTGCCCAGATGCACCAGAACTTCTCGCAGCAGTTGCTCCAAGACCACATCGAGGCCTGTAGCCTCCCCGAGCACAACCTCATCACGGTATGGGCATGGGGGGCAGAATGGGGAGCCTGTGGCCCCTCGATGGGTTCCTCCACCTGGGGAAGGAAAGGGCACACTTGGCTGTGTTTCGCTTTGTCCAACAAACCCTAACTCGGCCTCGGAAGCTCTCTCTGTTACGGTAAACAGCTACAGACACCCTCACCCGGGCGGGTGATGCTGGGGCCTCCTGAGCACCTGTCGGAATTGTGTGTGGAGGACAGAGGGGCCCTGCTGGGTGACCAGCCCCAGGAGAACAGCATTCCAGGCTCGCTGTCCCTGGGAACAGCCCGTGCCACCTCACCCATGTGTGTCCTTTCCTCCCCGCAGTGGACGGATGGCCCACCCCCCGTGCAGTTCCAAGCTCAGAATGGACCCAACACCAGCCTGGCCAGTCTCCTGTGAGGCCCCTGGAGGGGCCACCAGCTCCTCCGCCTGCGTCTCCACCTTCCACCCAGACAGCACTTGCACTCGCCCCGGAAGCCTGCTTCCTTCTCGACCGTCTCTAGAGCTTCCCAGTCCTAGGGAGTGTGCGCTAGTTCCTGCTCTCCCAGCGGGGCGACTGGCCATTCCCGCCTCGTGCCAGGACCCCTGGTGCTGGGCCTGCAGGTGGACGTTGGAGCTGACTCCAGAGCCATCCTTTGCAGTGGACTGAGCTGCCTGTCCTCGTCTGAGTCGCACTTGCCAGGGCGCAGTCTGGGCTGGGAGTGGGTACAGGTCCTGATCCTGTGTGCCAGGTGGGCCGTACCTCAGGGGCATTTCCCATGACCCTCCGTCGCCTGGGCCTGGATGCGAGGCAGGGGCTGGAGCGTTTCCTCTGCTCAAGGCAGTTTCCAGAGTCTAATGGCGAGATGCCAGTTTCTGGCCCAAATCTGGAGGGAAGAAGTGATGGCCATGTGTAGGACAAAGCACATGTCCCAACACTTTTCCTGGCTTGCCTTTCTCTCCAGTGTCAGTCCCTGTGACAGCCAGGGCCTCTGGTCAAGGGCCCTTGGGCATGCATGAACTCAACTTCCAGACATCTGCACCTTGACTGGATTCACCATCCCGCCACGGGGGTGTTGCACGTGATTGTAAACACAGGTGTGTGCGTGTGTGTGTGTGTGTGTGTGTGTGTGTGTGTGGTGGTGGAGTTTCGCAGAGCTGGCAGCTGAGACCTGTGCTGGCGTGTGTGTGTGTGTGTGTGTGTGTGTGTGTGTGTGTGTGGTGGTGGAGTTTCGCAGAGCTGGCAGCTGAGACCTGTGCTGGCGCCAGCCGCCTTCTCCCATCGTGCGGCTGCTGCAGGGCAGGAGGCAGGGGAGGGGGCACCCTGCCCAAATCCAAGACCGTCTCCTCAGGATGACTCGGGTGTCGGCACAGCCCCCTCCGACCTGGAGGATGTCTGTGGGCTGAGGCTCAGGCTCCTGGCCTCCTGCCATCCTCTCAGGAGAGAGGAAGACACTTCCCCCTCCCCTGCCAGGTCTCTGGGGGACAGTGTTGACACCTCTTCCCCAGCCGGACCCCAGGAACCCCCTGCTGGGCCCAAACTGCAGCACTTGGTTTTATGCTCTTGGATAATCGGAGAGGTGCCCCAGCAGTGACAGTGGGCAGCTGGCAGCTGGGATCAGGGATCAAGACACCACTCTGTCCTGCTTCTGGAGCCCAGGAGCGTCTCCCTGCGGCAGGGTGCTAGGGGTCTCTCGTCAGGGTGGGTGGCCGCTTCACACCCTGTTGCCTGTGCACCGTGAAGGCTGCTCCTGGGATAGTGGGTGCCTCTCACCAAGGGGACCTTGGGATCGCTCAGGTCAGCTGCTCAGACCCCTGAGTCCTGGGTGTGCGTTAGCCATAGCAGGGCCACCACCTGAGGCCAAGGTGGCATCAAGGACAGGCTGTTAGGGCTTGTCCTGTGAGGTCACAGTCTCTGGGTCACCAGGAAGAGCCCGGCCCTGTCCTATGCTGCCCTGAGGGGCGGTCCCCTCGGCCAACACCCGCCCCAGGCCAGTGAGGCCAATAGAAAAGTGTGCAGCCTTGGCCCACAAGCTGTCCCCATCCCGTCTTCCTCCCCAGCCATGGCCTCTGCTGGCCCCATCTCGAAGGAGCCCCGGGGTCCTCCCCTCTGCCTCTGAGACGGCACCTTTCGTGCCTCCAGGATCTGTTTCTGCCAGCTTGGACCCCACAGAGTCCCGCCTGTCCAGACCCACATTCACTCAATCACGTCGTGCATCATGTTCATTTCTGCCTATTTATTTAAGCCTTTCTTTGCTTCTAGGGCATTTTGTATGTAGAGCAATTGAAAAAAGAACCTCAGAACTTAACACCTGTCCTGATGTTGAAGTGCTTTTAGTGACCACCCTGTTATCTATGTATATGTAATGTTAAGGATGAGATTTTCAAGTTTACAATTAAAAATTCAGTACTCGATATTTAATATTCTACTCGAACTTTATGGAAGCCAAATCATGTGCCTGTGTGTGTGCGTTCAAGTGTGTGGGCGCAAGTTTGGAACCTCCCTTCACAGCAGACCTGATTACATAAAGTACCTTCCTGCGAAAAGACTGGAAGGCAGGCCGGGCACAGTGGCTCATGCCTGTAATCCTGGCCCTTGTGAGGCCAAGGCAGGTGGATCCTTTGAGCTCTGGAAATCGAGACCAGCCTGAGCAAGAGCGAGACCCCATCTCTACTAAAAAAATAGAAAGAAATTAGCTGGCCAACTAAAAATATATAGAAAAAATTAGCCGGGCATGGTGACGCATGCCTGTAGTCCCAGCTACTCGGGAGGCTGAGGCAGAAGGATCGCTTGAGCCCAGGAGTTTGAGGTTGCTGTGAGCTAGGCTGACGCCACGGCACTCTAGCCCGGGCAACAGAGTGAGACTGTCTCAAAAAAAAAAAAAAAAGACTAGAAGGTAGGCGGCAAGCTCCCAAGGAGACGTCACACACAGTGTCCCATAGTTACATGTTTAGGAAAAACAGATAAAAACTCCAGACCCTTCAGCAGATGGGTGAAGGGGTAAAAGAGATTCTGTTGGCAGATAAACTGCTGAAAGCTGGTCATACCCTCGAGTGCACCTCCCGCCTGGTCCCGTGGTCAGGGGGTCAAGGAGTCTGGCCCCCAGGAGGCCGGGCATGGCAGGGAGTGAGGCTGCTGTGTCCCCTTGGGACTCAGCCGCCTCCCCCAGCGTGGTCCCCACAGTGGCTCTCCAGTGAGGCCAGGGCCCTCTCCCTGGGGTGAGCACTCCAGGCCCCACTTAGCAGGAACGCAGGCGGGGAGATTGGAACCACAGTGGCTAAATGAGTTGGTTCTGTTGTCTCTTTGTTTTGTTCAAGTTTTCTAACAAGTACGTTTGGTATAATGTCCTTTAATGGGTTTGTAATATCTTAACAGTTTTTGCAGCCTGTAACTTTTCAGCTAGTGCTTTTTCTGATCAGGAAAAAAATTTTTTTGTAAATACGAAACATTGTTTAAAAGACATAACCATAGAACATAGCTTCCTGTTTGTGGATTTCTCTTCCTATATATTCAAAGTAAAATAACATACAGGAGACATTCATTGTGTCTTCGTCGTATCGTCTGCCCCTCGCCCCCTGCGAGCCATCTGAGAGACAACTGCCACCCTCTGCCCATCAGAGAAACCCTCTCTTTGTGGCGGGGTGTGGGGTCTTCAGCTGACAGGGCGTGAGGACGCAGAGCCCCGTATCCTCAACTGAATGACCTGATGCTTGAATCTCCATCTCCCTTTATTGATAATAAATGGTCTGTCCCGACCAGGAGGGGGCACCCCCTGCTATGCCAGTACACAGGCCTTCCTATGGGCAAACTTGCTGTCACACCTGGGTGTCCTTGTGGTCTCCGTTCTTGCTTTATTATTATTATTATTTTTTTTTTTTTGAGACAAAGTCTCACTCTGTTGCCCCGGCTAAAGTGCCGTGGCGTCAGCCTAGCTCACAGCAACCTCAAACTCCTGGGCTCAAGCGACCCTCCTGCCTCAGCCTCCCAAGTAGCTGGGACTACAGGCATGCACCACCATGCCCGGCTAAATTTTTTCTGTATATTTTTAGTTGTCTATATAATTTCTTTCTATTTTTAGTAGAGACGGGGGTCTCGCTCTTGCTCAGGCTGGTCTTGAACTCCTGAGCTCAAACGATCCACCCACCTCGGCCTCCCAGAGTGCTAGGATTACAGGCATGAGCCACCGAGCCCAGCCGGTCTCTGTTCTTAAAAAAATTTTTCTTAAGAGACGGTCTTATTCTGTCACCCAGGCTAAAGTGCAGTGGTGCAATCATAGCTCACTGCAGCCTTGGACACTTGGGCCTCCTGAGTAGTCGGGGCTCTAGGCTCATGCCACCACGCCCAGCTCATTTTTTATTTTTGTTCTTTTATTTATTTATTTTTTTTCTCAGAGCCAAATGTCAGTATATTTTTGTTCTTTTAGAGATGGCATCTTGCTGTGTGGCTCAGGCTGGTGTAGAACTCCTGGCCTCCCAAAGTGCTCGGATTACAGATGTGATCCACCATGTCGACCCAGCCTTTGGTCTCTATTCTTAAGGGGACCAGCCTCTATGTACCTGTCGGGGGGCGGGGTGGGGGGGGCTTGTTGTGTTTTCTGAGGTGAAATTCACACAACATAAAATTAACTGTGTTAAAATGCACAGTCAGTGACATTGAGCACATTCACAATGTGGCACAGCCATTACCTCTGTCCAGTTCCAGAACATTTTCATTCCCCCAAAGGGAAACCCAGTCACCTTCATCAGTCACTCCCTAGCCCCCAGCCCCTAATCTGCTTCCTGTGTCTGTGGATTTTCCTTTCTGGACATTTCGCATTAATGGAATCACACACACTATGTGACCTTTTATGTCTGACTTCCACTCAGCAGCATGTTTTTGAGGTTCATTCACATTGTAGCGTGGATCAGACCTTCATTCCTTTTTTTTCTTTTTCTTTTTTTTGTTGTTGCTTACAGTACTTTAAGTTGCTATTTTTAAGTGCTTCATTCCTTTTTATGACTGAATAATATCCCCTTGTACGAGTGGACCGCATTTTGTCCACGTATCATCCCCTGATGGACGCTGGGTTGTTGCCCCCTTGTGGCAGCTGGGAACAGTGCAGCTCTGAACATGCCCGGACTCGGTTTTTGTTTGTTTGAACACGTATTTGAGATTCTCTTGGGTTTGCCTTTGTCTTTAATGTGTGCAGATGGGGCCAGGCAACCACTCCCCGTCCCGGCACACACCCTGCGTTAGGGCCCTAGTGTTGCTGTCATGAACGTGTAGTGTGCCGAGGGGGCGTGTCCCACACCCTTTGCCCCTGGTGCCTCTTCATAGACCCACAGGCCACCTCTAGGCCTTGTGCCAGGGGGCCCCTCTGGGCCATGGTCCTGGGGCGGAACCACTGGCTACTGCATGTGCCAGTGTCGGATTCCCAGCATGGTAACACACCACCCCCATCAGTGCCTGGGCTCCGTCTGCCCCGTTCCGGCCAACTCAGCATCAAGTGGCCTTTTCACTCCAGGTAGACTCTGCTCATCCCTAGTTGTCAGCTTGAACGTCATTTCCTCCAGACAGGCAGGGGACCCTCACGTGCCCCTCCTACGTCACCAGCCCCTGAGTTCCCACTTGACCAGAGCACAGTGTGAGAAGCCTACCATGGGACAAGCCACCCCGCCAGCGTCCACGTCCATCTTGCCTCTGCCGTCCAGCAAACACAGCTTCCAGAAGCCAGCACCTCAGGGAATATTCCGGTGGGAATCCTCCCAGTGGCCACCTCATGTTCTGTCTCCATCTGTTCAGGCTGCTATAACAAATTACCACAGACTGGGTGGCTTATAAACAACAAATATTTATTTCTCACAGTTCTGAAGGCTGGGAAGTCCAAGATCAAGGTCCTGGTCGATTCAGTATCTGGTGAGGGCTGGCCGCCTGGCTTGCAGACTGCTGCCCTCTCTCTGTGTCCTCACAAGGTGAAGGGAAGGGGCTAGAACGTTCTCTGGCTCCACCCTCACGGCCTAATCACCTCCCAAAGGCCCCACCCCAAATACCATCACATTTCAACATGCAAATTTAGGGGGGATATAAACATTCAGTCCATAGCACATCCCCAAGCAGGCCACACAGACCACATCTCAGAGCCTATTGACGGCCAGCTCTGTTGACAGGGCTGTAACCAAGACACAGTCCACATGTGGGAGAGACACAAGCAAGAGCCACCCAGGCCGACATGCAGGGAAGGTCCAGAGGGCAGGGGAGGGCTTGGCTGGGGACAGAAAATGCAGAGAAGACAGACAGAAGGAACCGGAAAGGAGGGACTCACGTAAGTCAAGGGAAGTGCATGTTGTGGCCGAGGTGGGCAGAACGGTCTGGGCTCATCAGGTGTGTGCCCCAAGACAATGCCCCGAGTGTCTGGCCGAAGAGGTAGGACCTTATCCAAGAAACCAGCAGATCCCAGATAAATGAAGAACAGCCACCATGGTCAGGGCTTTGGGAACCTATCAAGGAATGCCAAACAGGTTCTTTTCCAGCGGGACTTGCTGAGGCAAGCAGGCACCATGTGAAGAAGCTCAAGGGGCCCAGTGTGGCTCATGCCTATAATCTCAGCGTTTTGGGAGGCCAAGGCGGGAGAATCACTTGAGTTCAAGACCAGCCTGGGCCACATAGTGAGACTCTGTCTCTACAAAAAAAAATTTTTTTTAATTAGCCAAGTGAGGTGGTGCGCACCTGTGGTCCCAGCTACTCGGGAGGCTGGGGCAGGAAGATCACTTGAGCCCAGGAGTTCAAGGCTGCAGTGAGCTATGATGACGCCACTGCACTGCAGCCTGGGTGACAGAGCAGGACTCTGTCTCTAAAAGAAAGAAACTCACAGGGTCTACAGAACACACGGGAGGACAGGGATGGGCTTCACAGAGACTAGCAGGGAGCTGGTCAGCTGGGCAACTGGCCCAGGCAGCAAGTGTGATTAGTAACCTTGACACATGCCCAATCCTCCAAAATCCAGCCTGTCACTCCTTCCATTCTTGGCCATCTCCACCGCCCTTCCCCAAGTCCAAGCCACCATCTCTCACCTGAATGTCCTCCAGCCTCCCCTCTGGTCTTGCCTGCCTCTGCCAGCCCCTCTCAGGTTCCTGAACATTCCACCCTCACTCCCACCTGCCCCTCTGCCAGGGCTGCTCCCCTCGATGCCTCATCACCCCGAGTCCCTTGATAAAGCTCTTCCCTTTCCCCTCTGCCCCCCACTGTGGGGTCCCCAGAAAGTAAGAGATAGAAGATTGTTTACACATTTCAAAGTTTCTCATTTCACCCCAAATTCACGTTCACATGGTGAGATTACAGTGCAATCGGCTGAAAAATGAAATAAACAGAAAAATTTCTAGGTGAATTTGATTTCCTTATACTTTGACATTTTGGGTACTTTTTTCAGGAACCAGAAAGTAGCTGAAGAGACTCTTACAGTGCTGCTTTATGAAAAATACAATACTTCCAATGCCTTATCTGCTACAAATGTCATTTGTGAAGTGGTGACATTCTCACACTAAATCAGGTGTCTGTGGGAAACAGATCAGCACCTGTTGTCCCTATCCCTGTCATTTATGCTGAAAAGCTCCCTGAGGCCGGTCGTGGTGGCTCACGCCTGTAGTCCTTGCACTCTAGGAGGCCCAGTCGGGAGGATTTCTCAACGTCAGGAGTTCAAGACCAGCCTGAGGAAGAGTGAGACCCCGTCTTTACAACTAATTTTTAAATAAATTAAAATAAATAAATAAATAAATAAAAAGCTCCCTGAAGTACATCTCTAGAGATAAAACTTTGTCCATATGTGTTTGTTTTTTTGTGTGTTTTTTTTTTTTTAAGACAAGGTCCTGCTCTGTCACCCACCCTGGAATGCAGTGGCACGCTTATAGCTCACTGCAGCCTTGAACTCCTGGGCTCAAGCGATCCTCCTGCCTCAGCCTCCCAAAGTGCTGGGATTGCAGGCGTGAGCCACCGTGCCTGGCCCTGTTTGTTTTGCTCACTTAGTGCTTATGCAATGTGGACTTCAGGCTCCATCTGCAGTGAGGCATATTCTGTCTAGAGCGAGCCTGTGTGGCCCCGATACTGTCCTGCTATCACAGGGTTCTGAGCACAGATGCTTCTGTAAAGGGTTAATCACAAACTGCTCAGAAGTACTGTCGTGAACCGGAAGTGTATCTCCCACTCTGTCTTCATCTGCATGTGTCACCAGTTGCTACTGGCGCAACTGCTCCATCTTTGGCCACCAGGGGGCACAGTGAGCCCAGGAGCTACAAGGGCAGTCCAGGCAGGGTCCCTACCAGCTAGGAAGGCTGGGCTGGATGTCGCCAGACCCCAGTCTGGCTGGACTCTGTGTTCATCTGCAGGCATGTGGGGAAACTCACAGCCTCTCAGTTTCCCTCCTGTAACATGCAGGGTGGAGAAGAGGACGCTGAGGGTTCTCCGGATGTTAGGGTTACACCATTCTCTCATTTGCCAAACATTTATTGAGCACCTACTGTGCACCAGGCACTGGAAACACAGCAGGGAGTATCAGACAAAGTTCTTGCCCTTGGAGGGTGGACACTCCATCCTTGACAACGGGCCTCAAATAGGAGTGAGGGTTGACCATCTGTGAGAAGGGACTCACAGTAGTTTGGGGACAACCAGAGGTCAGGAGGTAGGGGAAGCTGTGACAGGAAAGAGGGAAGGCCTCCCTTGGCAAAGCTGGTCAGAGCTGGACAACATTCCAGCCTCTGCTACATGACCACCGAGACCCAGGCGTCTGAGGAATTCTGTGTTCACTACTGGCACAGCCAAGCATCTGGGGCTGGGGTTGTCAGGCTCTGGGCACAGTCCCCTTTTTTTTGGCACTCCAGAGAGGACACTGGAAGGGCATTGGAGCTGCCAGCTCTGCCTGTGATGTTTATGGAGGGCGGCACTGCCACGTAGGTCCACTGTCACCTTGCACTCGGCTGATGTCTGGAGTCAGATCCAGCAGTACACTGACAGCTGGGGAGAGTGGCTGAGCCCCCAAGTCCAGGGGAGTGATGGAATCTCCAAGTCCCCTTGGGCCAGAGCCATTGTCCTTCTACCCCCACCACACTCGTCTCACATCACCAGAATGGAACTTGGGGATGGCAGTGACTCATCTAGGGCTGAACGCGAGGCAGGGTCATGTGGTGTCAGTCAGGTGGTGACAGTGCCGGCCACCCTTGTATAACGTGTAATGCAACAGCAGCCCACAGAAGGAAGTCCTCTCTGGGCCATCCCTGAGTCCCTCGTTCATAGGATTTATTTCTCTCTTGGCATCTAGTTCTCCTCAGATCCAAAACTCAGGCGACAAGGGAATTCTTTTTCAAGGGATTATTTGTCTTGCCCTTCCCTGGGTGTGTCCTGGAATGACCACAGGCCACACCCCCCCAGGTTTGGCCCAGGTGTGGGGACACCCACATGCATTGTCTGCAGAATTGGGGGCCAGGGTGGGCTATGCATACAGACAGAACCCATAATGGTGCCAACTCAACCCTGTGACTGGAATTGTGGCCCACCGCCACATAATATCTTTCTAGAATCTTCCAACCTTTATGCCTTATCTCAGTACTCACGGGCAGTGGGACAGCAAGTGCTGAACACACTACCATCCCCTCCCTCAGAAAAGGACAGCTTTTCTCTCTCTCTTTTTTATAGAGTCTGGGTCTCCCTTTGTCACCCAGGCTGGAGTGCAGTGGTGCGATCATAGCTCACTGCAGCCTTGAACTCCTGGGCTCAAGCGATCCTCCCACCTCAGCCTCCTGAGTCATTGGGCTTACAGGTGTGAACCAGCATCCCCAGCAGGACACCTTCGCTTGGCCGGGCGCGGTGGCTCATGCCTGCAATCCTAGCACTTTGGGAGGCCGAGGCGGGCGGATTGCTTGAGCTCAGGAGTTCAAGACCAGCCTGAGCAAGATCGAGACCCCGTCTCTACTAAAAATAGAAAGAAATTAGCTGGAAAACTAAAAACATATAGAAAAAATTAGCCGGGCATGGTGGCGCATGCCTGTAGTCCCAGCTACTTGGGACGTGGAGGCAGGAGGATCGCTTGAGCCCAGGAGTTTGCTGTGAGCTAGGTTGATACCACAGCACTCTAGCCAGAGTGACAGAGGAGGACTCTGCCTCAAAAAAAAAAAAAAAAAAAAAGAAAGAAAGAAAGAAAGAAAGAAAGAAAAAGAAAAAAAGGACACCTTCGCTTAACTCCTGTGTAAAGGGCCAGAACCTATGTCCCACCACTGGAGAAACCAAGCACCCAGCTTAATGTCCTGACAAGACATGATATATCTCTGTCATTCGGGGGACAGCAAAGGCATTTTGATCAATATGATGTGGGCATCTAACTAGAGTTGGGGACACCCAAAGAAGTCACCAGTTCAAGGTCAAAATTTGGGGTCAAAGTGGATGTTAGAAGCCTGTTCACCTCTGTCTTCTAAGCCACAAAAACCCCTAACCTTCATGTTTCACCAGTTCCTCCGAAGGCACTGGGCTGTGTGTTAAGTGGATTATTCAAACCCAGACTGACTCCTGGCACATGGAACATACTCTGACACTCTGGGATGTACTTATACGAAAAGAGTATTCACGTCACGATTGATCTGAAATTCAAATCTAACGGGAGTCCTATGTTTTTGTTAGCTAAATCTGGCCACCCTAGCTGCTCAGTGACATCGTCTCCTTGAATGAAGGAATGTAGGAATGAAATCAGAGCAGGAAGATGTATTGAGTCCAAATAAGCAATTTTACCGGTGGGAAATGGAGCTCCCAGCACTTTGCAACACACTTCTTCTTCCGGTCAGAATAAACTCCTGACTCCTCCTAGGCCAGCTCCTCCTACCAGCTAGCAGGGCCAGTCTCTGCCCCAAGAGGAAGGACTGTGGCACTAGCTGTTCCCCTCTGTTTGGAATGCTCTTCCCAGGCTGAGTCCTTTTTAAGAATCAGGTCTGAGCCAGGCACAGTGGCTCACACCTGTAGTCCAAGCTACTTGGGAGGCTGAGGTGGGAGGATTGCTTAAAGCCGGGAGTTCGAGACTAACCTGGGCAACATAGTGAGACCCTGTCTCTTTTTTTTCTTGCTCTGTCACCCAGGCTGGAGTACAGAGGCACTATCATAGCTCATTGCAGCCTCAAATTCCTGGATTCAAGTGATTCTCCTGCCTCGGCCTCCCAAATAGCTAGGAGTACAGGCTTGCACCACTACATCTGGCTAATTTTTCTTATTTTATTTTTTGTAGAGATTGGATCTCTGTAGGTTGCCCAAGTTGGTCTCAAACTCCTGGCCTGAAGCGATCCTCTTACCTTGGCCTCCCAAATTTCTGGAATTACAGGCTTGAGCCACTGTATAAAACTACTTATTTATATAATATAATAATAATAGATGATAATATAATAATTGATATAATATGTTAACATAACATATACTATTATATACAATAATATAATAATATATTATTTATATAATATAATAAAACTATGCATTTATTTATTTTATTTTTTGAGACAGAATCTCACTCTGTCGCCCAGGCTAGAATGCAGTGGTGTCATCACAGCTCACTGCAACCTCAAACATCTGGGCTCAAGCAATCCTTCTGCTTCAGCCTCCTGAGTAGCTGGGACTACAGGTGTGGGCTACGATGCTCAGCTAATTTTTCTACTTTTTGGTAGTGACGGGTCTTGCTCTTGCTCAGGCTGGTCTCAAACTCCTGAGTGCAAGCAATTATTTATTTATTTTTGGCCACGGTAACAGGGTCTCGCAGTGGGGGAGAGATATTGGGCTCAGCTCCCAAGACCTCACCTCTTAAATAGAAGTAAATTTAAAATAAATAGAAGTAAAATTAAATAGAAGTAAACAGAAGTAAATTTAAATAGAAGTAAATAGAAGTAAAATTAAAATAAATAAATAAATAGGGCCGAGCGCGGTGGCTCACGCCTGTAATCAATCCTAGCACTGTGGGAGGCTGAGGCGGGAGGATTGCTGGAGATCAGGAGTTCGAGACCAACCTGAGCAAGAGCAAGACCCCCATCTCTACTGAAAATAGAAAGAAATGATCTGTACAGCTAAAAATACATATAGAAAAAAAATTAGCCGGCATGGTGGTGCATGCCTGTAGTCCCAGCTACTCGGGAGGCTGAGGCAGAAGGATTGCTTGAGCCCAGGAATTTGAGGTTGCTGTGAGCTAGGCTGACGCCACGGCACTCACTCTAGCCCGGGCAACAGAGTGAGACTGTCTCAAAAAAATAAATAAATAAATAAATAAATAAACGATTCAGGTCTTTCTTGAAACCCACCTTCTTGGGACTTCCCCACCCCCACTCCTGCCCCAGCCAAACCAGAGGCCTCCACAGTCACTATGTCTTGTACTCCGGTTATTTTTCTCATCATCAGTAAGTTGAAGTCCCCTTGTTCACTGCCTTGTCACACTCTGTCCCTCCCCATTGGAATAAACTTTGCTGTATCTCTACATCCCAACATCTGCGCACAGGCCTCTGAGTATCTCGGGGGCTTAGTGAACACCTGTGGTGTGCTCAGGTGACGAGCGCCAGTGGGGAACGTGGCTCTGGCCCTGAAACTCTGCCTCATTGTCCTCTAAGCTGCAAGCTCCCGTGCTTGGCACCAGCCAGAACAGGAGCGAAGGTCACAGTGGTTTCTGGACCAGGGAGTTTGACTCCTACACTTGTAAGGTGAGTTAGTCTCTGGGCCTAGGCAAAAGTTGTTTTTTTTTTTTTTTTTGAGACAGAGTCTCGCTCTGTTGCCCGGGCTAGAGTGTAGAGTGCCGTGGCGTCCTCCTAGCTCACAGCAACCTCAAACTCCTGGGCTTGGTAAGCGATCCTACTACCTCAGCCTCCAGAGTAGCTGGGACTACAGGCATGTGCCACCATGCCCGGCTGATTTTTTCTATATATATTTTTAGTTGGCCAGATAATTTCTTTCTATTTTTAGTAGAGACGGGGTCTCGCTTTTGCTCAGGATGGTCTCGAACTCCTGAACTCGAACGATCCGCCCGCCTCGGCCTCCCAAGTGCTGGGATTACAGGCGTGAGCCACCGCGCCTGGCCTTTTTTTTTTTTTTTTGAGACAGAGTCTCACTCTGTTGCCCAGGGTAGAGTGCTGTGGCATCAGCCTAGCTCATTGCAACCTCAAACTCTTGGACTCAAGTGATCCTCCTGCCTCAGTCTCCTGAGTAGCTGGGACTATAGGTGGATGCCACCATGCCTGGCTAATATTTCAATTTTTTTTTTAGTAGAGATGGGGTCTTGCTCTTGCTCAGGCTGGTCTGGAACTCCTGAGCTCAAGCCATCCTTCCACCTTGGCCTCCCAGAGTGCTAGGATTACAGGCCTGAGCCACTGCGCCCGGCCTAGGCAAAAGTTGTAATCGGTCTTTCCCAAGCCATGACATGTAGAAATACATGTAGTCCAGGCTCCTCGGACTTTTTCTGCTCCTCAGAAGGCTCCAGTGTAGGGGGGCTTCTAGGGCTTTTTATGGTGGACAGCAATCTTGGGCTAAATATGCTCAGTTCTCAGGAACATCCTAGAGGCTGGAACTAAATCCCAAAGGACAGTCCTGAGTTGCTGATGTAGGTTTGGCAGCTCATATCTGTGGTCACATCTGTAGTGTTTTGCCCAACAGAATACTTGCTTTTCATTTAAACAATCCAAGCAGAACTGCATGTACACCAGGCTTCTGTTTGTGCACAGAATCAAAGCAGTCCACCTACATACATCTCCTTGCAGAATAGAACCTTTCTGGAGGGACATGTAAGAGATTCAGGGTCAGCCTCAGTCTGTGGGTGCAGGAACAGGCAGCCTGAGGGTCAGGGTGAGAGAGAGATGCCTCCTCCCTGGTGCCTTTGCCTACAACTCTATCCCATGGTGCCCAATGCCATTTACGAGCTCATTATGGCCGGGCGCAGTGGCTCACACCTATAATCCTAACACTCTGGGAGGCTGAGGCAGGAGGATAGTTTGAGGTCAGGAGTTTGAGACCAGCCTAAGCAACATAGCAAGACCCCATCTCTACTAAAAATAGAAAAAATTGGCCGGGCGTGGTGGTGTGCGCCTGTAGTCCCAGCTACTCAGGAGGCTGAGGCAAGAGGATCGTATAAGCCCAGGAGTTTGAGGTTGCAGTGAGCTAGGCTGACACCATAGCACTCTAGCCTGGGTGATAGTGTGAGACTCTGTCTATAAAAAAAAAAAAAACACAGAGAAAGTGCTCATTAGATATTTGTGAAGTATAGCTGGCCTCCATGGTGTGCGTCTGTAGTCCCAGCTAGTCAGGAGGCTGAGCAAAAGCGTGTCTTGAGCCCAGGAGTTCTGGGCTGTAGTGCATTATCTCGATTGAGTGTCCATGTGTTTGGCATCAATATGGTGACCTCCCAGAAGCAGTGGGCCACCAGGTGGCCTAAGGAGGGGTGAACTGGCCCAGGTCGGAAACAGAGCAGGTCAAAACTCCCATGCTGAGCAGTAGTGGGATTGTGCTTGTGAACAGCCACTGTGCTCCAGCCTGGGCAACACAGGGAGACCCTGTCTCTAAATGAATGAAAAAATAAATAAATATTTGTAGAATGAATTGACACAGCGATGAAGGAGCAAACTCTCAAAGGTCACTGGCCCAAAAGAACAAAATAAGATTATGGTACCAGTTATTTTGTTTTGTTTTAGAGACAAGGTCTCTCGTTCTGTTGCCAAGGCTGGAGTATGGTGGTGCGATCATAGCTCACTGAAACCTTGAACTCCTGGGCTCAAGCGATCCTCCTGCCTCAGCCACCTGAGTAGCTAGGACTACAGGCCTGTGCCACCATGCCCGGCTAGTTTTGTTTAGTTTAGTTTTTTATTACTTTCTGTGGAGACAGGTTCTCGCTGTGTTGCCCCCAGGGTCTTGAACTCCTTCCTAGCCTCAAGTGATCCTCCTGCCTTGCCCTCCCAAAGAGGAGGCAATAGTTATTTATTCTCTTCCATGCTAGGCCACCCTCTGTGGGCCACCCTGCCACCCGCCCAGTGCCAGCCCCACAGCCACCTACAGGGGGCTAAAGTATGTCTAGGGGGAAGTCACTTCCCAGCTCTCATGTCTATGCTTTGGCAACAATCTAGGAGAAAATTCTCTTAAAGAAGAAGACCAGAGCCGTGGCGAGCAGAAGGTACGTCAGAGGCTGTGCAGCAGGAAGGATAAGCCTGGCCCCGTCTGGGTCAAAGCCAAAGGCAGGGAGCCTGACAGGGCCTGGAATCCTCTAAATGGAAGACAAGAAGCAGCTCAGCTGTGACAAGGGAACCTCCCTCACTAAGCCACACGTGTGCCCTTGGTTGCGACACAGCCTGTGAGTACCCAAAGCTCCTATGGGGACTCGAATTCTGGATCCCCGCACACCATCTGTTCTGCTACTTGAGTTCAGTAACCTCAAAGGGGCAGCGAATCCCTACGGCCTTAGAGATTCAGGCAGGCCAGCTCTTACCTTGCTGTGTGAGGTCAAGTCATGCCCTCTCTGGGCTCTCCTCATTTGAAAAATGTACAAGATGAACTAGCTGATTTCTTTTCTCTCTTTTTCTTTTTGGAGACAGGGTCTCCCTCTCTCCCAGGCTGGAGGCCTGATTATAGCACACTACAGCCTCACGCTCCAGGGCTCAATCGATCCTCCTGCCTCAGCCTCCCGAGTAGCTAAGACTACATGTGCACACCACCACGCCCGGCTAATTTTCAATTTTTTTGTAGAGACAGAGTCTCACTCTGGTGCTCAGGCTGGTCTTGAATTCCTGGCCTCAAGTGGTCCTCTCACCTTGGCTTCCCAAAGTTCTGGGATTACAAACATGAGCCACCTTGCCCGGCGCTAGCTGATTTCTTAACTTCCTCTCAGCTCTGACATTCCCTGACGTGGGATCATCTATATGAAGAGGACACATGGATGGGAAGGGATAAGCAGGCATTCAGAAAAGACAGATGACCCCAGGCATTGTTTAAATGTAATTCACCATGTGTATATTAAATGTGTGTGTATATTTACTATGTATTTATTGAAGAATGTAGTTCTATCCTCTGGGAATTTATTATCTGGTGGAGATTTAGAAAGAAAGGAAGAAGGAAGGAAGGAGGGAGGGAGGGAAGAAGGGAACCAAGTCTACCTACTTTGTGCAGTGAGTTAATACAACATGCACAAAAATGAATATTATAAATAGAAAATGTTAGTCACCAACACACACTGGGCCCCAGAGCAAGGAGAAAAGGCTCAACCAGAGCTGGGGGTTTTGCTCGTCATTTGAGCACCTTTCCATGCTGCAGCCCAAAGAGCTGTGGCCATGCCCAGGTCTAATTTGAAGCAGCCAAAAGAACTTTGGGGAGGGCGTGAACAGGTGCAAAGATCTCTGGATTGGATTTCAGATAGCTTCTGGTTTTATCCACTTGTGACCCTGGCTTAACCAAAATCCCTGAATCTCAATTGTGTCCTCTTCCAAAAATGGGGCATATCTCTCTACCTCATGCAACTGCTGAGAGAGGTGGACCGAGAGAGGTAGTCTGTCTCTGCAAGGGAGACAGAAGCTGGCTTAGGCAAGGTAACATGCAGAACCAGCCCTGTTCAAAGCATGAACCAAATTGCACTCAACATGGGTTCCTTAGGGTGTTAATCGGTGTTCTTAGAAAAAAGAAAACAGATCATTTGGTGAAGGGGGGTTGCGATATACCATGACATGCATTATCAATATTAAAGGTTTGGTGAATTAGAGGAATGAAGGAAAGTAAGGATAAAAAAAAAAAAAAGAAAATAAAAAGAAAAGAAAAAAAAAAAAAGGTTTGGTGAAATCCTCTGATTAGGCCGGGTGTAGTGGCTCACGCCTGTAATCCTAACACTCTGGGAGGCCGGGGTGGGAGGATCATTTCAACTCAGGAGTTCAAGACCAGCCTGAGCAAGAGTGAGACCTCGTCTCTACTAAAAATAAAAAAATTAGCTGGGTTTCTTGGCATTCGCCTGTAGTCCCAGCTACTTGGGAGGCTGAAGCAGGAGGATGGCTTGAGCCCAGGAGTTTGAGGTTGCTGTGAGCTATGATGATACCACTGCATTCTACCCAGGGCCATGGAGCAAGACTCTGTCTCGGTTGGGTGTGGCTCACGCCTGTAATTCTAGAGCTCTGGGAGGCCAAGGCAGGAGGATCGCTTGAGGTCTGCAGTTCGATACCAGCCTGAGCAAGAGCAAGATCTCATCTCTACTAAAAACACAAAGAAATCAGCTGGAAAACTAAAAATAGAAAAAATTAGCCGGGCATGGTGGCGCATGTCTGTAGTCCCAGCTATTCAGGAGGCTGAGGCAGGAGGATCGCTTGAGCCCAGGAGTTTGAGGTTGCTATGACCTAGGCTGATGGCACAGCACTCTAGCCCAGGCAACAGAGAGAGACTTTGTCACCAAAAAAAAAAAAAACAAAAAAAACCAAAAAAACAAAAAAACAAAAAAAACGCTGTCTCAAAAAAAAAAAAATACCCAAAAGTTTAAGAGCTTTAAGCCTGGAACATGGTCTGAAACCTGTTGGGCTGAAGAGTTTGAGTCACATCCATGTCAAACTGGCTAGAGGTGAATGAGACGCTGAATGGGAACTGGGGCAGACTGGACATACAGATCTGGGAGTCCCACTTTACTAAGGGATTCATTCTCTGAAGAAATGTTGACA
Source organism: Varecia variegata (assembly GCA_028533085.1). Classification (NCBI taxonomy): domain Eukaryota; kingdom Metazoa; phylum Chordata; class Mammalia; order Primates; family Lemuridae; genus Varecia; species Varecia variegata. The sequence continues at coordinate 85,447,770 of CM052442.1, read as the reverse complement.
AGAAAGAACCGCAAGAGTTGAGTAGCCTGACGATAGATGCACCACCTATAGGCCCAACTACTCCGAAGTCTGAGATGGGAGGATGACCTGAGCCCAACAGTTTGAGACCAGCCATCTAGCACTGGGTTCAGCTTCTCCTTTTACATGCCAAGTGGCCACACGTGTCTAAGATGAACTCCCTCCAGTTTGGAAATGCTTTCCTTCTTGGTTGGGGAAGTCACTGTTTTGACTTAGAAGTCTTCCACACCAGGCTGGGCGTGGTGGTTCACGCCTGTAATCCTAGCACTCTGGGAGGCCGAGGTGGGAGGATCACTCAAGCTCAGGAGTTCGAGATCAGCCTGAGCCAGAGCGAGACTGCCGTCTCTACTAAAAAAATAGAAAGAAATTTTCTGGACAACTAAAAATATATAGAAAAAATTAGCCGGGCATGGTGGCATATGCCTGTAGTCCCAGCTACTTGAGAGGCTGAGGCAGAAGGATTGCTTGAGCCTGGGAGTTTGAGGTTAGTGTGAGCTAGGCTGACGCCACGGCACTCTAGCCAGGGCAAAAGATCGAGACTCTGTCTCCAAAAAAAAAAAAAAAGAAGTCTTCTACACCGTAGGCATATGGGTGTACTTAATAACTTTTGCCTCAGAAAAGGGTGTAATCCCTCTTATGTCAATAAGAACCATTTGCTACTAGGTTTTTGACCAAGAGATCTAAAAAAGCCTGGCTGAAAGGATTCTTGAGCTTCATGTGGACTTAATTCAGATTTTCTAGCCAATTAATAGCAATAAAGCTACATTCTGCTCCCCACCCATGGATAATTCAGGTGCTACCTGACTTTCTCTGGAGAAGCAACAGGACTCCTTAGGCCAACCTGTTAATTTGGTTGTGTCTATTTCTCTCTGGAAATAGACTTTTCATTACCTTTTCCCTAGGAGAACAGAGGCCAATTCCAATAGACTTGACACAAGATGCAAGTTGCAGTAGGTTAGCAATTCACACATGTGAGCCTCAAAGTGCTTGGCAAATCCAAGTGAACCATGCAGTCCAATAATCTTAGGGGGCAAGGTTGGGGAAGTACCTTGTTGTGTGCACCTGAACTGCCACTGCCATTGACACTGGAGGGCTTTAACCTTTCTGTTTAGTACCCTTCCCACTGGCATTAACCAGCTGTGGTTCTTCATTGGCGGTGGGCACTGCTTCCTCGGTCCAAGGCCACAGAACCAACAGGAGGTCTCACAGGCTGGCACCACTGGGCTCTCATTTTCTAAGGCCCCACCTCCCCTGCTGCCTGTGGAGTGGCCTGGCTCAGTTCCCATTTCCCTATTTGGATGTGAATGTCACTTAGCCAGTTTGCCCACATGATTTCCCAGACCTAGGGAGGGACACGCCTTGGTGCAGAGATGCAATCGCTGTTACCACCATGGAAAGGAAAGCATATCCTTGATACTGTCACCTGCATCTTTTCTCATGGTCATGTCATTCATTTTGGTGGGGCATTTTACCCCCTCTGACAAATGTCCATTCACTTTGGATTCTTTGAGGATAAAATTTTCCAGCCAAATGGGGTTCTTGTTTATGCTTAGGATTCTAGACTTCATGGATATCCCTTAGTCTAACTAGCATCTCTGCCTCTGGGCAATGCCTTTTTTTCAGAAAATCAAAGAAATTCTGTGCATTCTTAAAATAAAAAGGTGAGTTGTAATTATAGGTCCTGACATTTCCAAGGGTCAGCCTGGAAATTGCACAGGGTAGCCCTGAAATAGCCTCACTTCATTTGTAAGCTCCCATTGACAAAGTTATTTTGGGGGTGGCCTTGACCCTGGTCAGGGACCCACCTACCCTTTGCTTTTGGGTTTGGGGACTCTATTAGATCTACATCCAGAATCTTTCTTCAGGGAAACACTTCCCACAGTTTGCCTAAGAGAAGGACCCTGCTAGAGTACAGTGGCATCATCATAGCTCACTGCAGCCTCAAACTCTTGGGCTTAAGTGATCCTCCTGCCTCAGCCTCACGAGCAGCTAAGACTACAGGCACCATCCGACTAATTTTTCTACTTTTTGTAGACAGGGGTATCACTCCTGCTTCGGCTGGTCTTAAACTCCTAGCCTCGAGCAATCCCACCTTGGCCTTCCAAAGTGCTAGGATTACATCCTAGCATTCTAGGAGGCCGAGGCGGGAGGATCGCTCGAGGTCAGGAGTTCGAGACCAGCCTGAGCAAGAGTGAGACCCCGTCTCTACTAAAAATAGAAATTATCTAGACAACTAAAAATATATACAGAAAAAATTAGCCGGGCATGGTGGCATGTAGTCCCAGCTACTGGGGAGGCTGAGGCAGGAGGATAGCTTGAGCCCAGGAGTTTGAGGTTGCTGTGAGCTAGGCTGACGCCATGACGCTCTAGCCTGGGCAACAGAGCGAGACTCTGTCTCAAAATAAAATAAAAATAAATAAATAAAATTAAATAAAACAAAGTGCTAGGATTACAGGTGTGAGCCACTGCACCTGGCCTAGGTTCCTAACATGGCTCTGTTTTGCACAAGGACTTGAGGGCCGAGGCCCCACTCACTTCCTCTCACCCTTACTTTACATGGGCCCAGTTTGAGATGAAGACAATGTAAGCTTAGGATCCAGCCATAAAAATAGCAGTGCAATGTGAATGAGTTATAGTTGCCCTCTGTGCCTCTCAATTTCTCAAGTATAAAATGAAGAGATTGGACGATGAGCTGCTCTTTGATCCCAATTCAATTCAACAACTATAAAGAAGTCATGTGCAAAGCACCAAGGGATTGAATAAGGCTGGATTCCTACTCTTGGAAAGCATCCCAGTTAGTGACTGGAATGAAACTAAAAGTTTCCGAGTCCTACTGTGTACCAGGCATGGTGCAAGGCATTCTGAGGTCCCAATCCTCAATGCAATCCTTAGAGACTGGTATTCTGATTTCTTACAGGGTGAGGAAATTAACTGGCCTCTCTAGGGAGTGGCAGGCATGAGTTTGACCCACAACTTTCCAGTCACCAATGTCCAAGTGTTTATTGCCTACCTGGACTACCTAAGACACTTGCAGAGTGGTAAGTGGTGCAGACAAAGCACCTCGGGAACATGTCTTCATTTGCAATGGCTTCCTTCCCTAGCCAAGGACTCTGTCAGCTTTGCCACTTAGAGCCAGGCTGAGCTCACTCAGGGAGTCAGGTCCCTCAGGGCTTCCTGCCAACCTCCATCATTGTGACTCTGAATTCATTCTTTTTTTTTTTTTTTTTTGGAGACAGAGTCTCGCTCTGTTGCCCGGGCTAGAGTGAGTGCCGTGGCGTCAGCCTCGCTCACAGCAACCTCGAACTACTGGGCTTAAGCAATCCTTCTGCCTCAGCCTCCCGAGTAGCTGGGA
>CM052442.1:85430410-85443900 GCA_028533085.1 Varecia variegata | reverse complement strand
AGGAGTTCGAGACCAGCCTGAGCAAGAGCGAGACCCCGTCTCTACTAAAAATAGAAAGAAATTATATGGACAGCTAAAAATATATATATAGAAAAAAAATTAGCCGGGCATGGTGGCGCATGCCTGTAGTCCCAGCTACTCGGGAGGCTGAGGCAGTAGGATTGCTTGAGCCCAGGAGTTTGAGGTTGTTGTGAGCTAGGCTGACGCCACGCCACTCACTTTAGCCCGGGCAACAGAGTGAGACTCTGTCTCAAAAAAAAAAAAAAAAAAAATATATATATATATATATACACATAACAATCATCCTTTCCACCAGGTAAGCTGCTTCATGGTTTACAAAGCACTTTCACATCCATTATCTCATTTAATCACTTCCTCCTCTACATTCCTACAACATTTTCTTGGTATCTCTTTAATATAACATTCTGCCTCATATAACAGGCCTGTTTCCCTTTATAGCATTCATCTTGGCTCACAAGATCCAGCCTATAATTCAGATATCTCAGCACCTTGCACACTTCTGTGCACAGAGTGGGGGCAATAAAAGTTAGCCATGCCGGGCATGGTGGCATGCACCTGCAGTCCCAGCTACTTGGGAAACTGAGGCAGGAGGATTGCTTGAGCTCAAGAGTTTGAGTCCAGCCTGGGCAACATAGTGAGACCCTGTCTCTTAAAAAGACTTTGCCATATTGAATTCTTTTTTTTTTTTTTTTTGAGACAAAGTCTTACTCTGGTGCCCGGGCTAGAGTGCCGTGGCGTCAGCCTAGCTCACAGCAACCTCAAACTCCTGGGCTCAAGCGATCCTCCTGCCTCAGCCTCCCGAATAGCTGGGACTACAGGCATGCGCCACCATGCCCGGCTAATTTTTCTATATATATTCTAGCTGTCCATATAATTTCTTTCTATTTTTAGTAGAGACGGGTCTCACTCTTGCTCAGGCTGATCTCGAACTCCTGAGCTCAAACAATCCACCCGCCTTGGCCTCCCAGAGTGCTAGGATTACAGGCGTGAGCCACCGTGCCCGGCCTGCCATATTGAATTCTCAGTGTTGTGTTTCTTTCTCATTCATTACTGCCCTCTTTCACCCCTCTGATTCAATGGATGTTTGGTTGCTTACTAAGGGCAAAGCTGGGTTCTTTGTGGGCAGAGGGGGGAATCTGGCAAGGAATTCAGAACTAACAGGGGGAAGACATAGGGGAAGGCCATGACCTCTGGTAGGCCATGGTTCATGCTTGGGCAGAGGTGCAAACACCGTTCTTTTGCAGTTCGAGGTGACTAATTTGTTTTATGTGGGGGTGGGTGGGAAGCAGGAATTCTTCCGGAAACGGCCCCACCCAGCAGAAAACGAAACTGTGAGGCTGAAGAGGTCACCAGAGGCCAGATTCAGGAGGGGGTCACAGATTTGTCCCTTGGGAAAGAGTGGACAGCAGCATGGAAAAATCCTCCTCCTCAAAAAAAAAAAGGGGGGGTAAAGGAGGGCTAAATGGGTAGCTTTTTCAAAAAGGAGGTGGAACTCCCCCAATGTCCTAGGGGAGAAGAGGCAGATGGTCCAGGTTTCAGAAAAAGGGGGATCCTTCCTCCAACACTCAGATGCTGCTTGGAAAAGCACAGGGAGCACAACTTGCTGGCATTTCTTCAGTAAAGGGGTGAAGGACCTCCTGGCCATCCTTCCCTGGAGAGCGGTGGGGTGCTTGAAGTCCCAAATTTCTCCTGGAGTGAAGGGACATGCGAGGTGGAATTTCCCAAGTTATCTTCAGAAATGAATGCGGGGGTTACAGTCAGGCAGCTTCCACTTTCCTCAGACAAGGGAAGGACAGGGGCAGTGGCCCTCAACAGTGCTCAAAAAAGAGGCAGGGGGTGCTCCCCAAATACTCCTCGGAAAAGGCAGTGGGCACTGGAGTCCCAAAATTCTCCTCAGCAAAGAGGGCAGAGACCTTGAACCCCCATGTTTTCTTAGAAAAAAATAGCTGGGAGGCTGAGGCGGGTGGATCATTTGAGGTTCGGAGTTCGAGACCAGCCAGTCTGAGCAAGAGCGAAACCCCCGTCTCTACTAAAAATAGAAGGAAAAGAAATTAAAAAGAAAAAGAAAAAGAAAAAAATAGCTGTTGTCCTGAACCTGCAAAATCATCCTTATCCTGGCAATTCTCCTCAGAAAAGTGGGCAAATCAAGAATCCCCAAAACTCTTCCAGAAAAGGGGCCAGATTCCTGAAGATTCTCCTCAGAACGGAGGCCAGGAAAAAGAATCCCGAAGAGTCTTCTCAGAACCCGGGCCGCGGGAAGAATCTCCAAGATTCTCCTCAGAAGAGGGTCGAAGCCACAAATCTAGACAGAAAAGAGAGCAGGGGCAAGGGAGCCCCTCTGGAACAAGACTCAGCCACGACTCGCTCAATCTCCTCGGAGGCGCCGCCCACCGCTCGGCAAAACCGCCCCACGCCCGCCTGGCCCAGGCAGCCTCCGGTGCATTGTGGGTGGGGCGCCCCTGCTGAGCACTGCGGGGAACCCCCTGCCCAGCCAGTTGCGGACCGCCGGTCGGCCCAGGCGAACCGCCCTCCAGGGTCCGAGAGAGCCGACCACGAATTGACTCGTCCCGCAGGCCCTGCCCTTCGCGGCGTTCCCGCCCCGAAGCCTAAGTCCCGCCTCCACAGGACTCTGACTAGCTCTGCGGCTCGCTCCCCTCTCCCATTGGCAGGATTCCTGTCAGTCACCCAGTCCCGCCCCCTCGGATCCGCCCCGGCCCCCGGCGCGATCCCGAGAACCAGCCGGCCCGCAAGTTCATTGGCCGTCGGGCGCTGTCCGTCATGAGGCTGGCCACACCCTCTGTGGGGTGCAGATCCTTGGAGCCCTGGCCGGACCTCATTGGCCTGCGGCGCCGCCACTCGGCAAGACGTACCTCAACCCGGAAGTGTGAGAGGCGAAATCTGCCTAGCAACCGGGGAAGCCGAGCTGTGAAGCGGGCAATTTCAGTGTGAGACCGAGTGGCGAGACCGAGCGGCAGCTCTGAGCGCTGCGCAGCGGCTCCTCCCGCCTGGGGTCAGCGCCCCGGCGCGCGCACGCGCACCCCCGCCGCCCGAGAGCGCCCCGCGCCGCCCGCGCAGTAAGTCTGTCGGTCGGTCGTCCGTCGTTCTGTCGCCGCTGCCGCCGCCGCTGCGGGCGCCACCTGAGGGAGCCGCCGCTGCGGGACACGACTAGACCCGACCGGACTGCGCCACCCGAGGCCGTCCGGGGTCCGGTCGCCGCCAGCGGGGCGCCGAGCAACTTCGGTGAGTAGGGGCCGGGGCCGCCGGCTGGTCCCTGGCTTCCGGTGCCCCGAGCTTCTCCCGGGCTTCCGCTTCTCCCGTGCACCAGCGTCACTGAGCGGACTCTCTCTGAGGGACCCCCACTGCTGAGGGGACCTCTGCCTCTGAAGGGAGCCCCCTTCTCGGGGGACCCCAACATCTCTGAGGACCCTTGCCTCTGAGGGAGCCTTTCTTAAGGGGGACCCCCACCTCTTTGAGGGAGCCCACTTCTTTGAAGGACTCCTCTCCCCTTCTCTGAGGAGACCTCTGTTTCTATGAGGATACACTTATCTCTGAGGGATGCCCCCCATCTTTCAGGAACTTTCTGCCTCCCTGGGGATCCTCAACTTTCCTTAGGGGCCCCACTTCTCTGAGTGGACCCCCCTCCTGCTCCTCAGGGGGATCCCCACCTCTCTAAAAAAACTGCCCTGCCTCTCCAGGGGACCCCCCCCCCACCATGTTCTCTAAGAAGACATTGCTTCTCTGAGTTGTCCCACTTTTGTGACATGTCCCCTTTCCGCCCTGCCTTTCTGAGATGCTCCCTCTGCTTATCTGTGCCCACTTCTTTGAGTGACATCTTCCTCCTAAATGTCTGCCAACTTATGTGAAATGTTCCTGCTTTTGTCAGAATCCTTCTTGGAGGTGTTCCCCACTCTTTGGGGATGCCCTCCTTTTTGATGAGTGCCCTTTCTTTCCTGAGGGGTCCCCCACTACTCTGAAATGCCCATCAGAGTGGATCTTAGTTCTCTGAGGTATACTCCTACTTTTCCAAAATATTTCTATTTCTTTTGGGCCCTCTACTAATCTGTGGATGCCACATTTTTTGAGGGGTCCCTGGCTTCTCCAGAGATTCTTCCCCTAATTTGAGATGTTCTTATGGGATCCTCCTATCTCTGAAGTGTGCCTCCACTTTTCCAAGATATCCCTTCTCTTTATGGGGGACACTGCGGATCCCTTAACTTCCAATGGAGAAACTCTTCCTTCATTTATTCTTGGAGCCCCCATTGTCAGGGTTCCCCTATTTCTGTTTGTGGTGCCCACTTCCCTCCATTGTGGGGGAGAGACCAGAAATGTCCCCCCACTTCAGTCTTCTTTCTTGTCAAACTGGGAGTCTTCTCTGGATGTTCATCTCAGTTTCCAGGGGCCTGGAGGATTTTATGACTGGAGGAGAAGTTGGGAGTCAGAGAGGAAAAAACACTATTTCCTCATGTTCTTCTTTTTTTTAAATTTATTTTCATTTTTAAAAATTTCCTTTTATTATTTTTTTTTAAATTAGAGATGGGGTCTCACTTTTGCTCAGGCTTGTCTGGAACTCCTGAGCTCAAGCCATCCTCCTGCCTCGGCCTCCCAGAGTGCTAGGATTACAGGTGTGAGCCACTGGGCCTGGCCTCTTCATGTCTTTCTAAGACCTGTTAGATTTGCGGGGGCAGGAGCTGCTGGTAGATGACCACCTTGGTGACTCCATTTTCCAGCCATGGGGCCATCATGGTGCTGTCAGACCATGTGGAGGCAAGCGGGACAGGACAGAAACATTGTCTCCCCATTATCACCACTATCAAGCTGTGGGACTGACCCACTTCCTGTCCCATCCCTCAGTCCTCTGCATAGTATAGTCCTCCCTCCCCTCCGCCCCTGAAAAAGGAGAAGAAAACTCTCCTTCATCTTCCTGCTCCATTTTCTCTCCCTAGACCCTCTGTGGACTACTCCGGTTTGAAAGGCAGGGCAAGAAGCAGGAAATGGATCACCTTAGATCCAGAAAGGGTGAAAGGGAGGCAAGGGACAGAGGATTTGACTAAATTTCTGTAAGTTTAAGTGATTTCAGCCTGGCCCAAAAGGAAGTTTTTACGTGGCTTTTACAAATCTCATGTGTACTTTTTTTAATGGCCCACCCTGGATTCCAAGTTCACTCCAGTAGCTAATTTTATCTGCTTTGCCAAACGCAGAGCTCTCTGGAGCCCAAGTAGATGAATGCTGGCATTGAGAGATGGTCCAAAGGACAGGAATGAACTCAGTTTGAAACCTGAGTAACTTGTAACCACTTCATGTCCACGCACAAGTCTCAAGCTAAAAACGTGGAGAGAACGTGCCTGAAGTGGAGTTCTGAAACACAGGCTGAACTGTTTGGTTTAGCATTTCAACAAGTTCTTCCCTCTGACTCTGCTAGAACTGCAGTTCACTTTACAGTTTTGACTTAGGGCTGTCTCTCTCCTGTTCGTTTCCATCTGGGTCTTTCTTAATTTGAGTCCTTTGTGAAGACTCCTGCTGAGGCTATAATTTGAGTTCTAAATCTGTCGGTGGACCATGTGGACACAAGTTTCAACTCGAGCTATTTTCTTCTGTGGAGAAGCGCTTGGAGCGTTTCCTGGGCCCTTTGCTCCTGGGCTAGTCAAGTCCAGGCAGGAGGCTGCTGCAGACTTGTTGCTCTTCTACTGCCTCTTCCTGGTCAGCTGTCAGCACTGCCCAAGGGGAAGGGGAAGGATGGTGGGGAGCTTGAGGCTTAAGGTGTCCTGAGATAAGGGTAGAGAAGTGCATACACACATTTATTATTTTAAATGAAACCCATAGGACCAGCAGGTGGGGTGTTAAAAAGGGAATAGACAACTTTGAAGTCAGAAGGGCCCAGTTCAGATTCTGGTTCTGCCCTTCCTAGTTGTGTGGCCTTGGACAAGCTATGGCACAAAATTGGCACATTACTAAGTATTTGAGGTAAAACATCAACGTGAATGTGTGTGGAGGTGCCTACTGATGGGAGGTGCCCTGTAGCTGGATAAATGAATGAATCTGAGATAATAAACTGGAGGCGGCCAGCACAGCTCCTGGCACATGGTTGGTGTGCAATAAAGCTTGGTTGTTGTGCTCATGAGATTAGGGTCCTGGCCTGGACTTCCAGACCAGGAAGTGCTTGACATTCTGCCAAGACTAAATATGTCCAAAGAGAAAGAAACTTGGTATGTCTCTTGGAAAACTTACTTAGCAAGAGTTTTTCTGTGTTCCGATACCAGATGTGAGATGGATTTGCTGTGTGGTGAAGCATTTGTATTTCCCTTGGCCTTGGCATCTCCCCCTGTAAAATGGGGTAATTTGGGAGTTTAGGGCAAGTAGGGAAATGTATTACCCTAATTAGACCATAGGCAACATAGAAGATTATAATGAACTTGAAGAATTATGGGAAGAAAAAAGTAGGTGAACTATAAACCTAAAACATCATACCCATATTTTGAGAATGCTTGAAGTGAGTGTTACCAGCAGTTACCTGGTGAGTGATCTTTTCTTACACTTAAGAAGAACAGTTCTTTCATGGTAATGGATCAGATTTGGGGACAAAAGACTGGGAAAGTGATGTACAAAGGCATTTGACACCACACAATAATAGTACTTTGAGAGGGCCAATGTGTGGCTTGGTGCCCATGAGGAAATCACGATTCACCTCTAGCTCCCAAGACCCAGGATCCAGAGAGCTGTGGGGATGCTAACTCAGCTTGGGGGTGGGGTGGGGAGGGGGAAAGTAGAGGAGGGCTGGCAGGACTTTTTTTTTTTGAGAGGATTCTTTCTTAGCAATTAGTGAAAGCCCTAGAATCATGGCTGATGAATTAGGCCCAGCCTTCTTCACTTGCTAGTGTGGGGACAGATGGCACTCTGCCCCTGATGGCTAAAACCCAGGGGGAAATAATGGGTGAAAATCTGAGCTGGGCCCCTAGTGGGCTGCTCCTAAGTTTGAAGGAAAGGTTTTTTTCCCCCTTTAAAATATAGTCTCCCCCACCAACAAAGTGACTTTGGTATTAAAGCAAAGAAATGTCCACCAATCTTAAAATTTCTCTCAATTTTTTTTAAGGACAGTTATTCCATTATATGAGAAAAGAGCAAAGTTTATTTATTTATTTATTTTTTTGAGACAGAGTCTCGCTCTATTGCCCGGGCTAGAATGCCGTGGCGTCAGCCTAGCTCACAGCAACCTCTAACTCCTGGACTCAAGCAATCCTCCTGCCTCAGCCTCCCAAGTAGCTGGGACTACAGGCATACGCCACCATGCCTGGCTAATTTTTTCTATATATGTATATATATTTTTTAGCTGTCCAAATCATTTCTTTCCATTTTTAGTAGAGATGGGGTCTCGCTCTTGCTCAGGCTGGTCTAGAACTCCTGACCTCAAGCGATCCTCCCGCCTCGGCCTGCCAAGAGTGCTAGGATTACAGGCGTGAGCCACTGCGCCCGGCCAATATTATATTTAAAATATAAAAAATATTTGAAATAATAAAAAAAAAAAAGATAAAATAAAAAAAAAGATAAAAAAAAAGTTTACCAATGAAAAAGGTTTGAAATAAAAAAAAAAGATAAAATAAAAAAAAAAGATAAAATATAAAAAATAAGGTAAACAACTTTAAAGGGATCACTCTCCCCTTTGAAATTATGCTATGTCTGTTCTGTGCCACAGACTTCACTCTGGTGTATGATGGCGCCACCACCAAGTCTCTTTATCTAACAGGAAGTTTTTTAAACTATTTTTTTTTTAATCGAAGGATCCTTACAGCAATAAAAAACCCTGGATAGTTAGAAATGATATTGATCTAGGTACATTTATTAGATGTAATGTAGCGTGGTTATCCGTTGGTGGGCAGCTCTAAAAGGCATTTGGGTCCAAACACTGCCCAGCTTCTAACTCTGGACGATAAACTGTTGATTTATATAACTGAAATAGCTAGGGAAGTCAGGGTTTCCTTCCTGTTGGAGACAGCACTGGGGGCATTAAATCCCTGTGGGATCTTGATGATAAATAAGCCGACCTCTTTTGGAATTGGGAAATAACTGTATGGAGTGGTTCCATCCTAATGAATGGATGGTGTTATTTTTAATTTCTAGTAGTAAGTTTGGCTTTACCTTCTCTGCAATGCAACTGCTTTTGTTTATACTGGGTGTGTTGTTTCAATAGGAGTTTATTCCTTTAAACTGGCCTGTAAGGGACATATGAGCACTCAAATAAGAGCTTTACTTGCTACAGGTTTTCCTGTGTGGCCATAAGATACGGTGTATGTTTTTTTTTAAACGCTACACATTGGATTAAAACTTAGAAAGTGTTAAATCTTCTGGCTCATGTAACTTCCTATGCCAGCAAATAACTCAGCAACTGTTGTTTGTGTGCCTATGAAGTGGATGCTGACAGTCTAGCAGTGAGTGGGACTGATGCAGTTGGCCCACAAGGAGCTTACATCCCAGCTGCAAACAAGTAAACAAACAAATAAATGAAAGAATATTGTGGGGTTGCTTTGAGACTATCCCCAGATGCTGCAGCTATCCTCATTGGGAGCTTGGGGTGGAATTTCTTGGAGGTTTAGAAGTGAAACCTCACTACCTCTCTAATTTCCTCACTGGGCTTCTGTTTCCTCGCTCTGAAAGGAGGCAGAAATTATGGCATTTTCCCAGTTGATTGTTGGCCGTAATTGATCCATGATGCCCGTGGCCATGATCTTGGAGAAACAGAGAGTCTGGGATAGTCACTGTGAGGAGCATTTTCAGTTTTGCTTTTCTTTGTTGTTTTTTTGAGACAGAGTCTCACTCTGTCGCCCTGGATAGAGTACAGTGGCATCATTGTAGCTCACTGCAACCTCAAACTCCTGGGCTCAAGCGATCCTCCTGCCTTAGCCTCCCGAGTAGCTGGGACTTACAGGTGCGTGCCACGACACCCAGCTAATTTTTCTATTTTTAGTAGAGACAGAGTCCCACTCTTGCTCAGGCTGGTCTCGAACTCCTGACCTCAAGCGATCCTCCCACCTCAGCCTCCCAGAGTGCTGGGATTACAGGTGTGAGCCACTGTGGCTGGCCCAGTTTTGCTTTTCTTGAAGTCAGTAGTGGTTTGTGTTTTTGGAATCCTGTGGCATTTCTTGATGGCAGTGGATATTACAAAAAGAGATAAACATCTGTAAAAGTCCTTTCCGTCAAATGGGGGCTGCTTGGCTATTGTTGGTGGCATAGGAAAAGTGAGATTTCCAATAGATGACTGCTTTGTGAGGTATTGTTAGGTTCTTGGTACAGGGAGTTCCGTTTGCTCTAGAGTTTCCTCTTATGCTGGAACTGTGAAGGCTCTGTTTTGACTTTCCTATGTTGGGGCAAGGCTAGAAGTCTTAGATTTGATGTTAGTCCACATAGGTCAATTATTTGACAGGTGGTTTTCTTAAGTAAGTGTATTTGTGAGGGGTGGAGCTATAGGGCAGGGCTGGGTACTCATTTAGGGCAATACCTTTAAAGAAGAGGGAAGGTGTTATAAGGAGAGTTTCTGGTAGTCTGTCTTTTTTTTCCCCCTTCTACCCAAGTTCTGACTCCGGAGGTGGAGAGGCAGGCCCTGGCCGGAAGTGGGCGTGGACAAGTAATGCTACTGTGCCTGTGACTAGCCTCCCACCTCTGGGCTCTGCTGCCCTTGGGAAGTGGATGCTTGCTCCCTCCTGACTTCCTGTTCTCCCTCCCTACAGGGTGAGTTTTGGGGCCCCAATTTGAGCATAGAAAACACATTCAAGTTCCCCCATTTTCTTTCTTTTTTTTTTTTTTTTGAGACAGAGTCTTGCTTTGTTGCCCAGGCTAGAGTGAGTGCCGTGGCGTCAGCCTAGCTCACAGCAACCTCAAACTCCTGGGCTCAAGCAATCCTCCTGCTTCAGCCTCCTGAGTAGCTGGGACTACAGGCATGCGCCACCATGCCCGGCTAATTTTTTCTTTATATTTTTAGCTGTCCAGATCATTTCTTTCTATTTTTAGTAGAGACGGGGTCTCGCTCTTGCTCAGGCTGGTCTCGAACTCCTGAGCTCAAACGATCCACCCGCCTCGGCCTCCCAGAGTGCTAGGATTACAGGCGTGAGCCACCGCGCCCGGCCCCCCCATTTTCTTTAGTAAGCTGCTTTGTCAGACCTGGGAGTCACCAGTGGACCTGCACTTGGCATTTCAGGAGGCTCAGCTAATGTACCCACAATTCAGCGTGGCCAAAAGGATGGTTTCCTGTTGCATTATCACCGCAGTGTTCCCATCAGGAACCCATCTGCACCAAGAGCTGCCCTGGAGGTGTGTATAGAACTTAAAGAAGCAAAGAGTAGATAGGTCTTTCGGCAAGAGTGTGCACCCAAAGAATGGTTTGCAGTTATTTATGTCTTATTGCTTTGTAAAAGTACCGTAGGAGGCCCTGTGTGCAGTAGAAACTTTAGAGCCAGAAAACCTTGGGTTTCATCCCGATTCTACCACTTGCTGACCTGTGACCTCAGGAAGATCGCCTAACTTCAAGTGGTCTAATGATTTTGAGGCGCAGTTCCCTCATTTGTGGGCTGAGGATGGTAACCACACAGCAAACAACCAAGATTTGTTTTGTTTTGTTTTGTTTTTTGTTTTTGAGGAGAGGGAAAGAGGAATTTATTCATTTGCTGGCAAATGAGGAGGTTGGCAGACTGCTGTCTCAAAGCACCAACACCCTCACATCCAGTTTGTTGTAGGTGCCTAGTAAAGGTAGTTGTTACAGAATTGTATTTAGGCTAACTGTCCCTCTTGTGGTTGGCACTCAGCTTTGGATAGGAGTATACTCTCAAAGAGCAAACATGTCTATATTGGTCCACAGGCTGGATATGTCTGAGGGCTGGTGATCTGGAGGTTTTAGGATTGTTTTTTTCCCCTGGTGAGATTCCTCAGTTCATCGTAGCTTTACACTACTGCAGCATCACCTTAGTGTCCTGAAGCATGATGGCGTAACTGGGAAAAAGGCCTCAACCTAGACTCTATGTGGCTGCACTATGTGCCAGCAAAGCCCCACCTTCAAGGGTGATGGAAATATTCCTTTAATCTGCTAAAGGTCAGGCACTTGGCTGGGCACAGGGGCTCATAGGCTGCCAGGAAGAGACAGGTACATGCACCGGTAAGTGCAGCAAAGTACTACAGTTGGATGGGGAAAGGAGAGCTCATAGGGAAGGGGTGATGTGAAAGAACTACTTGTTAGGTGTATTAGGTGGCTAGGCATTCTGGGGAGAGGAATAGCATGGGTGGGCAGGGACCTGGAGATGAAAAACAGGTGAGTTCCCTTGACCTGAGAAGGTTTTGCTGTTCTCAAAGTTAGAGTTTGAACTGAGCACTTTGGCAAGAAAAGCCCAAAGTTGCCTTAAAAGGTAGAAAGTCTTATAAAATGTGTCATAGTAGGATCCAAGATTAAACTCAGATTAAAATAATATTTAAATTATTCAATAAACATTTTCAATCAGAAACCAATGATGGCTGGTGAAATCAGGCTATCTAGACTGTCTTTGTAATGATATTCTGTCTACATAGAGTTTAACCTCTTAATGAGCTTCAAGAGAACAAATTTGGGGGGTGCTTCTGAATTTTTTCCCTTTGAGAATTGTTATTGTTTAAGCTGGTCTAACATTCTTAATACATCAGAGCAATTTTTAAACTTTCATTTAATTTTCAACCTTTAGGCTTTATATTTAACCTCTTAAAGTGTCTCTGTTGAAGGTTGACTTTTGACCTAAACTTGAAATAAATATCTTACTCTTCCCAAACCAGAAGTTGGTAAGATATAGGACTCAAGATTGTCATATAGCCTGTGTTTTCTGGTGTTTCTCTGATTTTTTCTTTTAATTCATAGAAAATATAGTTGATTTACTAACTTTTCGAGATTTAAAATTGATCTAAGTGAGGTGGGAATTTTTTGTAAACCATATATAGACACAAAAGAGATATTCCTTGCCAACTAGTGACACATACAGATGAAGACAGAGTGGAAGATACACTTCCGGTTCATGACAATTCTTCTGAGCAGTTTGTGATTAACCTTTTAGGGAAGCATTTGTGCTCAGAACCTTGTGATAGCAGGACAGTATCAGGGCCACACAGAGGCTCGCTCTGGACAGAACATGCATCACTGCAGATGGAGCCTGAAGTCCATGTTGCATAAACACTGAGTATAAGGAACTGTGGTGAGAGATGACATTCAAAACAAAACTAACCCACGTTGACAAAGTGGACCATTTCTAGAGAGCTGTGTTTCAGGGAGCTTTTCAGTATAAACGACAGGGATAGGGACAATGGATACTGATCTGTCTGCTGCAGACTCTTGATTTAGTGTGAGAATGTCATGATTTCAAAAATGACGCTTGTAGCAGCGGTAATGCATTGGAAGTATTGTATATTTCATAAAGAAGCACTGCAAGAGTCCTTTAGCTATTTTTTTTCTTTTTTTTTTTTTTTTTGAGACAGAGTCTCGCTCTGTTGCCCGGGCTAGAGTGAGTGCCGTGGCGTTAGCCTAGCTCACAACAACCTCAAACTCCTGGGTTTAAGCGATCCTACTGCCTCAGCCTCCCGAGTAGCTGGGACTACAGGCATGCGCCACCATACCCAGCTAATTTTTTCTATATATATTTTTAGTTGGCCAGATAATATGTTTCTATTTTTTTAGTAGAGACGGGGTCTCGCTCTTGCTCAGGTTGGTCTCGAACTCCTGACCTTGAGCGATCCACCCGCCTCGGCCTCCTAGAGTGCTAGGATTACAGGCGTGAGCCACCTCGCCCGGCCTGTTTATTTATTTATTTATTTTATTTTTTGTTCTCTCTTTTTGTTTTTGAGTTGCCTCAAAACTCTGTTGCCTCAAAGTAGCCCTTTGTTGCCTGGGCTAGAGTGCCGTGGCGTCAGCCTAGCTCACAGCAACCTCAAACGCCTGGGCTTAAGCGATCCTACTGCCTCAGCCTCCCGGGTAACTGGGACTACAGGCATGCGCCACCATGCCCAGCTAATTTTTTCTATGTATATTTTAGTTTGCCAGATAATTTCTTTCTATTTTTAGGAGAGACGGGGTCTCGCTCTTGCTCAGGCTGGTCTCAAACTCCTGACCTCGAGTGATCCACCCACCTCGGTCCTCAGAGTGCTAGGATTACAGGCGTGAGCCACAGCGCCCGGCCTTGTTTTCTTTTTTGTTAGCCAGCTTACTCTAGAGAATAGCTATTTTTTTGATCCCTGAAAAAAGTATCAAAAATATCAAAGTCTAAAGAAGTCAAATTCATGTAGAAATTAATCTTTTCCTTTCCTTACCCAGCCAATTGCATTGTAATCTCACTATGTGAACATGAATTTGGGGTGAAATAAGAAACTTTAAAACAATCCTCCCAGCCGGGCGCGGTGGCTCATGCCTGTAATCTTAACACTCTGGGAGGCCGAGGTGGCGAGGTGGGAGGATTGTTTGAGCTCAGGAGTTCGAGACC
>CM052442.1:85402324-85430310 GCA_028533085.1 Varecia variegata | reverse complement strand
GTTGATTGTTCATTCTGTGTTTTGAGAGGGAAAAGCATCTAGAATGTTTAAAGGATAATGAATCCATCCTTTTTCAGCCTTTTCTTCCCTGAAACCCATAAACTCCAGGTATTTTGGTGTGGCTGACTGGCCTTTGTTCTGGATGCCTGGGACAATTCACCCTAACTCATCCGTTAAGATCTGGCACAAATGTCACATCCACAAAGATTTCCCAGACTCCTTTCCATGGAGGGGAGAAGCTCCTTTCTCTGTGATCTCTCAGTCTTTCTTATGAATGCGTTTTCTGCATTGTACTCGTTCTGTGTCTTTCTGTGCCACCAGCCTGTCAGCTTCTGGAGTGTGTGCCTGCAGGCTCCTTGTCCTGCACAACCCTTGGAACGAGTGGTCTCTTAGTTAGTTCTTATCAATCAGTGTTTATCACATAAGTCATCTTACTTTCTGTCCACCAGAAACATTAAAGAAATTTTCTGATTGAAAAAAAAGTACAGTAGCTTGAACATTCAGTAGGTGATGCTACTTCTTTTGAGTTTCATGCTACTGTGGAGCTTTGGCCAATTTCTGTTATAAAAGCAGACATAAACACAGAATTTGGCCCAAATTTATTTTCTTCAGTCCCTCAGTTGTGTAGGAACAGGCTCAGATGGTGTTTAGAAGTTTATCTAATAGTATATTTGATAGATAATTAGACTATTTTTGCAGTGGTTAAGATTGAAGGAGGCCTGGCTGTTATTAGCAGGGATTTGGTCTATCAAAGATATGAAGTTTAAAACGAATTTGGAATGAAATTTTGTTTAACTAAATAACAGAAGTGTTTTTAAAGTACAATATTAAAACATTTTCCCCTTATTTTTATTTTTTGTCGGGACAGCATATCTGTCTGATAAAATACAATATTGACAACTGGTATCCCTGTGTATTAGTTGACTGTGTTGTTCTCAGAGCAAAGAGAAAATTTTGAGAAAAACATGGTTCTAATCCTAGTTGTCTCTCAATTACTGAGTTTCCTCAGCTTTAGAATGGCATCTGAAGGTGATTGCATCATATTTCATAATCACCCAGCTGAACTATTTGCTGTTTAGTCTAGCACTAGGCACTGAGGCAGCAAGGTCTTTCACCCAAGCAGCCTCAGCTTTCACCCAACCTGAGCATTGGGAGACCCCAAGCAGGTCTGGATTCACTGTCACTTTATCTATCTACACAGCTGAACTTTTCTTCCTGTCACAGAAATAAACCCTGTAGCTAATTCTTCAACCATTCCCTGCCCCCCCCCCCCTACTTTCCAGCTGGAGAAGTTGGCACTGCCCTTTGGAGCAGCCCACCTGTCACCAATGCACACCTCAGTCCACAGGGGTGTGTCATTAGTATGTTGCAGCTGATGCCTCCCTCTTTAAAACCAGGCGGTTGTCACCTTAGTGACTCACACAGGGCTTACCCAGCTCAGACTCTGGAATCCTTACATCTATCTCAAGTCTAAGGTCTCCCACTTGACCACACTTTGCTCTGTTTGTAGTTAATTAAGCAGACATTAATCAAGACCCAGGTGAGGAGCTGTGAGATTGTGCTTGTATTGCTTTTAATATACATCATCTGATTAATCATGGTAGCATAAAGCAGTTCTCAGAATATATAGCTGCTGAATTACAGTGAGAAACCTGGATATTTGCCCTAACTTATCCTTGCACATGGGATCAGGGAGCTTCCTGAATTCCTATACCAAGTCACTTGTTTAAGACTAAAACTTTTTTTATTTGGTTGGTGTTTGAATTTGAACATTGGAATTTCTTTGTAACAAAGCAAAGCAATTGCTGACAAAACTGGGTCAGGGAAGGTGTTTGGGGGTCAACAATTTGTATTTTGTTTCATTTTTAGGTTGAGGAATGCTTCTCTTTTGGCCCAAGGGAGGTTGTGGCAGATGTTGCATTAAGCAGTTGGAGGATTTTGGGGTTGGGGGTTGGGGAGTAGAATCAACAACAAAAAGTTGCCAATCGTATGTGGGACTCAAATAGGAGCTTTGGGGAACTTTCTGATTGGGGCATATAGCAGAAAACCAATTTTGTAAAACCTTTTCTACAAGAAGGATTTTTCGAGTTTGGAGTCAAGAGCCAATCTTGAGTGGGAATTACATTGATTCTTTTTTCAAATGAAATAGAATAGAAAATATCAGAGTACATTGCAAGTGGTAAAGTTATGTTTGGTGCAACTTTTGTTTCAGTTGTGTATATATGTATTGGGGCGTGTTATAAAAAAGTCACTACTCTTCAGGAGTCTAGGTGTCTCATCATGAATTATTTATTTTAAAAAAACATGAAAAGAGGCTGTTTCCGTTATTCTTCAGAACCTGACCTTGATATTGAGAGCCTTCTTGTGATACTAGATTTTCCATGAACTTTGTATTTCCTCTATTGAAATTGTATTTTGCTTTATGTAGTTTAACATCTCCAGAGCCCATCCTCTTCAGGTTTCACACTGTTTCCTTCGTGTCATTGGAGAGGGAAGGGTGAAGGTTTGCTTTCTTGGGGGGGTCTCACCTTCTCCCAGAGGTACTAGGGCAGATTGGGAGGTAACTGGAGAGGGAGAGCAGTTGTCCCCAAGTGTCTTGAGGTAGGTGGGTCTGGAGCTTTCTTTGTAGAACTCTGTTCACTGCGCTGGAGAAGTGATCATTCAGCCGATCCACACTCCCCCTTCGCCACAAAGACACCGGGCCTAAGTTCCCCAGAGGGGAGCTTCTGCGTGACGACCCCGTAGGGGTGCTATCCTAACCCCCGTTTCAAAGGCAGCTCAGAGTTGCTTGAGGTCGCCCAGCTCAGCTGGATCGAGGTCAGCAGTGAGCGCGTCGTGTGAGTCAGCCTTGGGCGCGGCCCGCCCGGCTGTTCCGCCGGTGAGCTGGCGAAGACCCTCGGCCTGCGGAGGGCGCTGGGACTCGGCGGCGGGGCAGCCCGCTCGAGCCCGCGTGGGAAACCTACGCATTGAGTGAGGTGTCGCGTGGGAGCGTAGCGGGGAGGGGCGGTGTTTCCGGGGTGGGACCAGCCGCCCCGCCCCCTCAGCCACTGGGCTCCGCCCCTCAACCTCCGAGACCCGCCCACGAGCTCCTCCCTTCCCTATCAGGCCCCGCCCCTCGGCTGCCGGCCCCGCCCAGCCGGGCGCGGGCGGGCGGCGTCGCCTTTAAGAGCTCCCCGGTGTTTTGGGGGCCGCGGGCCGGGCGCGCTGACCTGGTGCGCATGTCCCGGGCGGTGACGCCGGCGCCGGGCTCCATGTGTGCGGCCGAGGGGCGCATTATCTGTCCGGCGGCGCGGGCGGGCGGGCGGACCGGCGGAGCGAGCGCCGCGGGCCCGGGCGGCCCCACAGGCGGAGCGAGCGCTCGCAGCCCGGCGCCCCCGGCCCCTCCGCCGCCCGACCCCGCGGGTGACCCTGGCCCCGCAGGCCCGCGAACCCGCGCGCTGCCCTAGGGCCCGGCCGACCCGCGGCCGGGTAAGTTCAGGACCAAACTTGGCCGGGGGCCGGGGCCGGGGACCCGCGGTGGAGACTGGAGCGGCGGGGGCGGCGCGGGCCGGGCAGGGGCGGGGGGACGGGGGGCTGTGAGGGACCCCCGCGTGAGCATGGAAAAGTGAGAGCGAGCGAGTTCTACTCCTTGTGTTCTGGGAGCGTCTTCTTGCGCTGCCCTGGAAAGTTCCTCGCTTCGACGTTGCCCGGGCACGTGGGGGACGGGCGGGGCGGGGGTCCCGGGAAGTCGCGGCGTTGCCCCGCTTCCTCCTGCGCCTCCTGCGGGGCCGGGGGAGGGGCCGGGTCGCTAGGCGCGGCTCCCAAGCGTTCAGGACTGGGGCGGGGGGGGGGGCGGCACGTGGGCGCGCTGGGCTGGGGTCCCGCGCAGGGGGACTGGGGTCCCGTGCGGGCTGGGCTGCGGCGCTGAACCCCGCGGCGGCGGCGGATTCCGTGTCAGAATAAGAGTCCCCGCGCGCCCACGCCTGCAGGGCCGGCTCTTCCCCCGCCTTCCTTCGGCTCGCGCCCTTCCTGCCTGACCCCCGGGAGCCGCGGGACCCTTCCCCCTCTCTGGGCTCCAGCCTTTCCCAGAGCCCTACACTTGAAATTTGCCTCTCCATTTAGGCGGTGGCTCCATTGATTTCTTTTTTCCCACCTGGAATGGGTCCGCATCAGTGACTAAACAGCAGCAGCTGGCCTTTTAAAGGGATTATTGCCAAGAATCGGAATTGATCACTTCAACAAGGAAAGGCTTATGGGCAGGGCCCGGGCTGAGAGCTTGACGGGCACTTGGTGTGCACACTGGGACCCAAAAATGAATGGGGACCCCTCCCTTAGGAACATAATGACAACACTTGGGTGCGTGTTTTTGCCTTGCCCTGAGAATTTTGTAGAGACTGCTTAATTTTGTGTGTGTTACCTAAGGTTTTTAGGTGTGTAGTTCTCTTTATCTTAAGAGCTTTGGATTCTTTAGATCAAAGTCCGAGTGAGTCATTTGAACCTTTAATTTTCTCTGTTCCTTAGCGATTTACTTCTTTTCAGTTTTCTTGGAGTACGGTGCTGGTTACATCTCTGGTTCTGTGTGCCCATTCACATAGTGACACCTCCTGGCTGTGGCAGCACAGAGAAATGGAGAGACAGACAGCCCTCTGTGCGGTTGCCTCAGTCATGGACTTACTCATCCTGTTGACTTACTTTTTCTTCTGGTGGTAGTTACAAGTTTTCTATTAAGCTAGATTACACAAAATAATGTTTTCTGGCACCAGCTTGTTAATATATTCTAAAATCAGTAGCTTGTCAGATCTGACTGCAGGCTGTGGAGGAGGGCTAATAGCTCATACTAGCTCCCAGATTTGAGCGCAAAGCTCTGTGCACAGGCATATTCAGTGTACATAAAGATCCCACAGGGAGTGGGGGAGTGTAATCACCACTTCACAGGTAAGGAAATTGGGCCTCCTGGAGGGCCAGTCTGCTTGCCCAAGGCTGCTTAGTGGAGAGGCAGAGCCTGGCACCCAGTGCTTCGTACTCCAGAACCCACAGTGTTGCTGTTCGCAAGGCAAAAGAGTAAGCATGTTTCTGGAGCTTCTAAAACACAAGGAGGTTTTCTTGTCCAGGCTCTAGTGCACCTCTGCTTGGGTGTGGAGGATAATCTGGTGACTTGGGGACACCATTCTGGCCCTGCTTTGTCCTGGGAGAGCAGAGTTACCAGCGGGTCTTTAAGGAGCCAAGCTGTGGAGTTTCCTCTTTCTATTTGCTTCCTCAGCCTTGGACTCAGAAAAATTTCCTAGAATTTTGAGAGGGGCTTTCTAGACCCTTGCTTTTCACTTACTCCCTCACCCCCTTCATCTTTCATTTCTTATTTGTCTCCTAAAATTCTAAAGCTGATTTTTATCAGGACTGCCTCTCATCTTGGAAGTTGTATAGAACAGCGATCCCCAACCTTTTTGGCACTAGGGACTGGTTTATGGAAGAAAATTTTTCCACAGGGGGTGTGGGGTGAGGGGTGTAGGCAGAGCTCAGGTGGTGATGTGAGCAATGGGGAGCAGCAGCTGTAGTGGCTGTAAACACAGATGAAGCTTTGCCCACTGCTCACCTCTTGCTGTGTGGCCTGGTTCCTAAGTTTCATGGAAGACAATTTTTCCATGGAGGGGCAGGGGGTGGTGGTGGAGATGTCGGAGCTCAGGCCGTGATGTGCAGCTTGGTTCCTAACAGGCCACAGATGGCACTGGGCGGCCCAGGGGTTGAGGACCGCAGGTGTAGAGAATGGGAGGGCGTCTGTATTAGTGATTTGGATGCATGCATGCGTTGTTATTTCCACTCAGATGACATCATTTTTTTAAATGTCAAGTCATCTCTATTAATGCAGTATCATTTGGCAGATCCCACAATCTTATATTTTGATAGTGAGGGAAAAATAATGCTACTCTCAGGAAAAAATCCTGGAAGGATTTGTACCAAAATGTCAATAAAAATCTCTGGGTTAGGATTAGCAGTATTTTTTTTTTTTTAACTTTTTGGTATCTCTGTTATTTTGTGGGTTTTCTTTAAATGAGAAGCATTTTTTGAGTAATGAAACATTTTAAAGACTGTAATTTTCAACTCTTCAGTAGCTCCTCTGGCTTGTTTTGCATCATTTATTTTGTGAATTTCTGGCATTGCATGTAGTGATTTCTGGATTGATTTATTCAGTGAATATCAGAGTGCATACCATGCCTCCGGCACTGTGCTAGAAATCCTGCTCAGTGAAGTTTACAGTGAGATTAGTGGACCAGGAATCATAATTAATCTCATAAACAGGGGGAAACTTACAGGGACCAAGGAGAGAAGGACACTGTGATGTGGTGAGTCCAAAGGGGGCCTTTCTTCTACGAGGGTCACGGGACAAGTAGGGGTTAAGTAGGTAAAGAGAAAAAGGGAGAGTATTTCTGGAAGAGAGTGCTTGGAGTGAAGGAACATTGTCATGGTTAGAACAGAAAGAGTCACAGGGCACTTAGAGACTAGATGGGCAGGTGGCTGGGTACCCAAGGGCTGAGGTGGGGTCTGGGATTTTACCCCCAGAGCAGTGGGGCCCCATTGAAAGGGATAAGGCAGGGGCTGGTGCAGTGAGGCTCACTGCCAGGACCTCTTTGTGTCTTAGATACCAGATGACTGAAGGATGCTTCAAGGATGTGGCTGCTGAAGTAGTCAAGTCGTTCTTGAAATGTTGGGATTTTCTGGTATTTGTTCTCTTGGGAGAAAATTAATAATGACCTGCAGAGTCTTGGATACGTCAGCTCCCTACAGAAACAAAAATGTGAGAGCCCTTACCACTGAGTTTAGTTAAGGACCATCTGCATGTGCTAACATCTAACAGGCTGTCCAACTCATGCTTGTCTAGAGAACTGCCTGCTTGGACTCCAGGTGTTTCTGTACCATCAAATGGAACAGGCAGGGCTATTTTCTCTAGACCTTTCCCCCCCCCTGATAATTAAGTTAATTTATGCTCGTTGTAGAAAACTAGAAAGATTATGAAATAGGTGAGTGGGTGAAGTCTTCATGAGCAGCCGACCTGGGGTAATAGAGCATCCCTGGGATTCCCTCCCAACCCTTGTGTGGTTGGGATTGTGGCAGAACCAGAAGAACGAGTTGGCAGTGTCATAGTTTGAAGCGTACAGAACTGTGCTGCGTACTAAATGTGGTCATTTGTTAGAATGGATGTTCTTGAGTTACCTGCACTGTTTCAGCAGGTGACTTAGTCTGGCCTCAGATTGCTAGTCTTCCAGGTAACAGGACTTATTTTATATGCTAACTGTACAAAGATATGTCTTTGAATTGAATTAGGAAGGCAGCCTGTTAAGAATGTTGAGATGAAAAAGGCAGGGATCTCGAAGTGGTTGCAGCGAGGTGTAGTGAGACTGGTACTCTCAGAAACAAAAGTGCTGGCTGGAGACAGATCCTGCCCAGCCGGAGCTTGGGTTCCCGCAGATTCCCACAAATGTGATGCAGGACTTTTTTATCAAGAGAATGTCAGACTATGGGCTTTCTTGCCCCTCCCCCACCCCGTGCTTTCCAGGCTGTATTTGTGACCTCTTTTTGTCTGATGGAAATGTAGGTTAGTCTTTTAGAAGACAAAGGAATTTACTCTAGTAGGGTACCTGCAGGTAGCATCAGGAAGTGATGGGGAAGCCATGAAACCCTCGAGGGTGTGGGGGAAAGGGGCCTTAATGAGAATGTCTCACATTTGCACATCCAGTGCCCTTTGCACCTTCTCTGCCCTCACACCCACTTTCTCTTGATCCTCCCAAAGGCATCCCTTTCACAGGTGAGTTTGTCGGGGCACTTGCCTTTCTCTTCTGATTGCCAGTTCTAGGGTTCCTTACATGAAGGGGCTTCAGCTATCAGACATGCTATCTCTGAGGAGTGTGGAAACCAGCATCTGAGATAGGACGTGCTGGCACAGATGGGCAGTGCTTGAGAAGGGGCTTCTAGCAAGTCAAGGTAGGAGTGTTTGGGGAGGTTTGAAGCTGTAGGACTTGGAGGCTCCTGGGCCTCAAAGATAGCTGGGTCTTAGCTGTGGCTACAAGGAGGGCAGAGCCATTATAGGGCGTGTGGTAGTGCAGGATTGGAGAGAGAGTTCACTTGTTTGAAGGATTTGTTGAAGAATCCTTCAGCCGATCCTCCTACAGCTCCATCTCAGGACCTGGAGCCACCCAGCCTGCCTTGCTGGTCAGATCTTTTGGTTTGAACCTTGAAACTTAACTCAGCATAAATAAGGTGGTGCCTTTGAGCCCATGTTAAAAATACTGCTGCATTATGGTGGAAGACTGGCTCTTCTTGTGCCAGGGAGGCCACTGCAAGTCCAGGGCTGCCAGCTGTTTGCTGAGTGAGGCCACAGGCCCAGGTCTTTGTAGTGGTGTCATGGGCAACCTGGTTTTGCCTCAGACAGCCTGGTGTGAGCCCCGCCCAGCCAATTCCTAATGATGGGACCTTGCTGAACCTCACCCTGTTTCCCATTTCTTATAAAAGGGGGTTTACTTACTACCAGGGAAGGCTGTGTTGGGAGTGAGATAGTAAGTGCAAGTGATCTAGCCCAGCACGTAGTGCATGTACATGTCCAATAACTTGGAGTTCAGTTGTGACTTTAATGTGTTGTTGTGACTATAATGAATGAGCCAGAGCAGAAAGGCATTAACAGTTGCCTTGCCTCTCCTATGGGGAACACCTCCGTCCTTGTGGGTAAATCGTCACTGTTGTATGTACCCCTTGGAGCCATTCTTCAGCTTTGTGCCACAGCCCAAACCCACTGTCTAGATGGAAGAAAGCAAAGTCCCCTACAGGGGGGTGATACTTGCCAGCTTACCTTGCTGATTATTTTGCTAGTGGGACTCAGCTTTTCAGATTTCAGACTTTGTATTTACAGTTTTTTCCACTAGCCTTGGGGCCTTCCTGGTGATAAGGAATGGCTGGGTTGGTTGTGCCCCATCCCAAGAGGCAGCCACTTTCCTGGCCCAGGCTTGCTGAAGCCCACATCCTGACATTCAGGGTTAGCCTCTCCACCTGTGAGATGGGACGCTGTTTGCAGATCTATCACAGGATCCTGCCTTTGGGAACTGAAAGGGGCCCCCGTACCTCTGGCTTTATCCCTGAGTGGGCTATGGCCAGGGATGGATGGAGGTTAAGATGGTGCACACAGTAGCAACTGGGAGAGCCAGGGTAAATCTCATTCTCCTTCTGGACTTCTCTTCCAGACTTAACAGCTCTCTGGCCAGCTTGGGAGTTGGACAGATCTGGCTTTGTCACTGACTACAGGTAGTTTACCTCTTTTCAGCCTTGGGCGAGTCACCTGGCCCCGTGGCCTCAGCTTTCCCATCTGTTGATGGGGACAATATCTTTGACCATCTCAGGATGGCTGTGAGAACGATTGGGACATTTTTGCAAGTAGTTAGGGAATGTATTCCAGCCTCTGCTTCTCCGTTCACCTTGGAGCCAAAATCCTCCTTCCAGATGACAACTATCCCCTGAACATCTGACATCTCATTTATGCACAGTGAAACAGATTGAGGAGCTGGCTTTTCTTTGTAACAGAACCCCCACTGGAAGCTAACGATTTGGGGATAGTCAGAGTTTATCATAAGGAGATTCACTTAAAAAGTCTGGTGGTATCCAGAAGGGAAGTGACAAACCCTGTGGCCCTAAATCTGCGTATAGTGCCCACATGACATTTCCTCCAATCACAGCTGTTCTGTGCAATTAGCCTTTGGGTCAGTGGCTGTTAAACTTTACTCAGCACATTCTTACCTTAGAGGCAGCTGCTCACCATGGTCTTGGAGGTAAGTGGGTTTCAGGCTAGTATAGTAGGTCTCAGTTTACAATGATTTGACTTAAGATTGTTTATTGGTCTGTAATCCCATTGTAAGTGGAGGAGCTTCTTTTGGTTTATGATGGGGTTATGGTTTCTCCTGAATACAGATCATTTTCGTTCTATGTAAAGTCGAAAAATTGTAGTCGAACCGTTGTAAATTGGGGACAGGCTGCTGTATTTCCAGCATTAAATGCATTTGCCTTGGGCTAATATTGTGATCAAACCCATTGTAAGTCCAGGGGCGTTCTGTATTCGCGTCACTGGAGTTTGATGTTGGTGGATTTTTTTGGTAGTGTCAACAGATTTTTAGTTTTCTTGTGTGTTTTGGGCAGGATCTCTCTGCCAGCAAGTTGTGAAAACTGCCGCTCCACCTTCACATCCACAGGAACATTTTTCCCAGTTGCTCAATGTGACTGGAGAAAGTAGAGTGGAGAATTGAATTCTTCGGTCTGAAGGCATTGATTGAATTGGTTGAGTCACTGGAGACCTGTGCTGTTCTCAGGACTTGCTTGTCATGGACTGAACACCTGAACTTCATATACTATCCTTGGACTTGCGAAGGGTTAATGCCTGACCCCTCAATGATGTGGTTCTCGCAGAGGATTCTGTAGCCAGCTCCCTCCCTGGGATTCTCCTTATATTCACTGTAACCTAGGGAAAACCTGCTGGTGTGTTTGGCATTTTCCTTAATATGTTTATTTGATTAACTGACCTTCCCAGTAGTTTGTGTGGGGATCATCTATCTCCTGCCTTGACCTTTGGTCAAGTTTTTAGTATTGAGTCTTTTTGCTTTTGTCTCTTTTCCCACTGTAAAAGCTACATTTCCTGATGCTGAAGTCTAGGGGGCCGGGGCAGGGTGAGAGCCTCAGGTGTCAGTGCTAGGAGTTGCCTGGTCTGCTTTTGAAGTTTTCTTGGGCAAAGATATTAATAACTTAGTGTGGATTGAAATGTAATTGTAGCCTTACTGTCAATTTGTATTTGTTAGGCCATAGCCTTAGAAATGTAGCTATTTTTGGTAGTTCGGAAGCTGACAAATTTAGGATTCTACCTGGGACTTACTCTCTTCTCTGCTCTGTTCCACTGAACCCAACAATGGGCATGTGGACTTCAAGATGCACAGGGCAGCCCTTGATGCTACAACCTGGGAACTGAGGCCCAAGTGAAGGAGTGGCCTGCCTAAGCTTGTCTTACTGAAGGAACCAGTGGAGTACATAGCTCCCTATTCCCTCCTGGAGCTTGCTTGGTCTTTCTGATCTCTCTTGTTCTTACTGATTTCTTTGTGGCTTGGTTAATTTTGTTTTGTTTTAGCTTCCTCCTTACTTTATTTACGTAGATCCATTGGCCAGTTTCCTTCCTCAGCGCTTTGTCCCTTTTTTGAATCCGGAGGTCATTGTGGGTGTCTGTAGTGTGAGATGGTACAGGACACTGGGAGGAAGAACTTAGGGCTGCCTTATAAAAAAAACAAACTAGTAGTGTTTCTTGTTCTGAAAATGAGTGGGTGATGGCTTTAAGTTTTAAGAGCATAAAACTATTTTCCCTCATCTATTATAAATAAAGTAATTGCACTTGATTTGTAGACATCCTTCAGATGATAATGTGGGTAACCATTTCAAAATGTAAAAAAAACAGCCCATGGAAATGAGGAGGGACAGACGAAATGTCAGGTCCTGCACTAGCTCCAGTGGTCGTCTGTGCTAGTCCAAGGCAAGAGCAAGGGCCTTAACACTTTGCTGAGGAGGCTGGATAATTCTAGAACAGCACAACTTGGCTGCTAAAAACCTTAAGGGAGGTTATTTCTTGCATATCCTTTATTTTTTATTTATTTATTTTTTTTGAGACAGAGTCTCACTCTGTTGCCTGGGCTAGAGTGCCATGGCGTCAGCCTAGCTCACAGCAACCTCAAACTCCCGGGCTCAAGCAATCCTTCTGCCTCAGCCTCCTGAGCAGCTGGGACTACAGGCATGTGCCACCATGCCTGGCTAATTTTTTCTGTATATATTTTTAGTTGTCCAGATAATTTCTATTTTTAGTAGAGACGGAGTCTCACTCTTGCTCAGGCTGATCTCGAACTCCTGACCTCAAGCGATTCTCCCGCCTCGGCCTCCCAGAGTGCTAGGATTAAAGGCGTGACCCACTGAGCCTGGCCTATTTCTTGCATATCCTTTATATCTGAAGGAGTCAGTTCTGGCTGCTGGAGTGGTCTTCAAACCTGGTTAAGGGAATTGAACATGTTTTGTTCAGTTGAGAGAAGACGGATTAGGGAGCGGGTTCCAGGAGACCTTTGGGGAGCCAGAGTCTCAGCTCAGGATTGGACCGATGGCCTTTCCTGCTGCTGGCACTGTTGGGCAGGCTTACTCTTCTCCTTGGGGAGTACAGAGGGGGTTCCTCTTACTTTCTAGAGATAAGATCAGGTGACCTTGGCCCAAAAGGCAGCAAAAGTGGACAGGTCACCTGGGGAAGGAGCTCAGCATTGAGTGAGCAGCTCAGAGACTTGCACCCACCTTCTGTGAAGTTTAAGATGCTGGGAGCTTATCCGCCCTATTGCCTTGGTTTATTGCAGTAGAAAAAAGGACACTTAAATTGCTTAGAAAATTGAGATGCAGCATCTTGGGTACAAAAAAAAAAAAAAAAAAAAGAAAGAAAAAAATTGCTTAGAAAAATTAGGGAACTTTGATCTGTTTAAACAGTCTTCTGAGTCTGTGAACCAGACTGGCTTTTGTTTTTTTAAACTTACTTTTAAAAGTTAATCCCATCGACATTTAAGAGCCTAGGTAGGCTATTCTGGTAGGTGCCTCATGGAATGAAATGCAATCTGCATCACCACACAGTGAAGTGCCCAGAGCAGGAGATGTGTTACTCACTGGCTGTGGGACTCTAGGCAGAGCTTTCCAGCCGGTAGTCTGGCATGAGTGCCAGGGATGCAGAGATGTCCCTGCGGGCAGGTGGCCCCAGCCCCTCTCCGGCTCCTCAGGCTGTGAATAGCCTTGTTTTACTCCAGCGTGCAGTACAAACATAATCCTTATTACATGCCGTGACCTGAAAAAGATGGGGCATCTGGCCTGTTAGCCACAGATGCACACTGTGCTGAGAAGGGAGACGGTTTTCTTGGTCTTAGGGCATCCATCGCTCCTGTCGAGAAGGCTTGAGATGCTGTATTCTGCACTAGCAGAGTGGGAGGGATGGAGTCGGCAGTTCACCCTCCTGTACTTCAGTATTCATGGAAAGTCATACTGGGAAATAAGGTCAGAAAACACAGGTTGGTTGTGGTTATTGTTGACCTCAAATAGGAAACTGTTTATACTTCATTCTAAAAGCATGGAGAGCCCTCAAAGGTTTCTTGAGCAGGAGAATGTCACCTTCAGTTGGGCAAGGAAGCCAGTTGTGGGGGAAAAGGCAGGCATGAGCTAATATGGCCTTGGATTTGCCTGACAGGGAATAGAAAGCAGGGACAGGTGCCAGAGACACTGTGCAGAAAGATTGGGTGGGATTAACTGGATACCAGGGGCTGAGGACAATTCATCTGTTGGTTTGACAACTGTTGGAGGGAGTCCCTTCCCTGCTCAGCAAGGCTAGGGTTCAGTCATGGGGGAGATGGCCCATTCCTGCCCTGGGTGGGGGAGTTTGAGAGTCTCATGAGGGAGACAGGCTAGGGTGCCGTGAAGCAAAGGTCCAGGCACCCTGAGGGAGAGGGTGGGCAGGCAGGAGAGGTGTCTGAGAGGTGGCAGCTGAGCAAGGACTGGAGGGTACAGGCCCTCAGATCGCAGGTCTTTGGTTTTAGAGGTGCTGAGTTGGAGGGGTGGTTGGGCAGAGGTGAGGTGAACTGGGTTCTGGACAGGGTGTTCTGGGGCAAGCTGGGTGGTGGTAAGATACCCCGTGACCCCGAGCAGCTAATCTTTGCTTCAGTGGGCTGAGAGGATGCAGTGGATCGCGATGTGGCAGTCCTGTGTGACCATCAGGACCCAAGGGGGGTCATGAGTCAAGGGTGCATGTCTGTCTGTGACCCTGTCCTTGCATGCCCCCATCTCCAAACTGCAGTGCTTTGTTTTAGGTGAAAGTATAATAAATAGTAGCTGAATGAATAAAATATCCCAGGGACCGTCTCACAAACACAGGAAAAGTTTGTTCTGCTCTGTTCTCATGAGTGAAGTAGTAATGGATGGAGGTTAGAGGGACACAGACCTTAACTTAGCCTGAGAAAGAGCTTTCTAGCAATTTGAGGGTCTGGAAAGAGGCTTGATGTGAACCTAGAGCCCGGGGAGCTGGTTGGGAACCTGCATTTTCTAGATTTTGAGGATTTTCCAGCTTGAGGTTTTGGAAACTTTTCCAGAAAGACCCAGAGTGATTATGATACTTTTCTGAAACAGCCACATGAATTATTCTAACAGCTGCTGCTTGCTGGTTTTAGGAAGTTTCCTTGCCTCATGCATTGCTCAAATGTTTTCAAATCATGGCTCTTTTGGCAGAGTTTGGGGGAGAAGACAGGTGGGTGTCCCGCCATGACACTGGTTTTGAGAATGGGGAGGGGTTGTGGTCACAGGAGGGAAAGGAGCCTTGGTGATTTGGACCTGGATAAAGATGACTTGGCATCTGGCTGTTGATAACTAAGACCCTGTCATGGTCCTGATTTGGGGGTTAGGGGTGGGAGTCAGGTGGGGAGGGCTAGGATGTGCCCTGGCCACTGCCCACCCCAGAAGCCCTCCTAGCTGGGCCTGGGCTATGTCTCAAACTCTCCTTGCTGTGTCAGTGGCCAGGGGACCTGTCCCCTTCCCACTGGTCTGTGTTTGCTTTAGTCACTGCCCCACATGTGTGAGTGCTCAATGCTGTTTGAGGGGAAGGAGGAAGGGACTTCTGCACTCGGAATCCCTGCTGAGGAACCCTGGTTTGCTACTGCAGTGCCTTAAGCATGTGGTTGGTGTGCGTGTGTGTATGTCTCCTTGGAAATGAAGATGAGAATTGATCCTGGTTTATGACATAGGCTGCTGGGGCGTGTTTATCACATCCTTCAAGCCCCTTCCCTCATCTTGTATGCTGGCAGACAGGGACTCAGAAATAAATGTTTTGTCAACAGAGGTCAGGTGATTTGTTGTGCCCGTGCAATGCTCTGAGGGTTTTAGTGCCTTTTACAAAAGACGAGGACGCGTGGGTTTGCGCTACTGGGCTCACTCCTCTGGGAGTTTCTGGCAATTCAGTAAAGGGTTAAGTTAGTGTGTACTTAGCAGAGGAACTGCAGGTCTGTGCTAGTCCTTACATCTTTGCTTGAGGACTTTTTCCCAGAACCTTGGGAAGGATCTAGCCCGAGGCTGGTCTCAGTCAGATTGTCCCTGGTGGTACATTGCTTCAGCTTTGAGCCTGGGCCTAGGAGGTGGCTGACCTGGGTCTGGATTCCCATCTGACTTCTTAACTGTGTGACCCTGAGCCATCTCCTTGACATCTCAGCCTCAGTTTCTCATCTGTCAAATGTGGGTATCAGTGGTAGCACCTCATGTGAAGTGTGGGTACCAGGTGGGTGCCTCGTGTGAGGTATGGGTGACGGTGGCAGTACTTCATATGAAGTGTGGGCAATAATGGCAGTACCTCGTGTGAATAGTGGCAGTACCTCCGTATGAAGCGTGGGTAATGATGGTGGTACCTTGTTCTGTGGTTATGAGGATTAAATGAACTCAGGCATGTAAAGTGCTGGCACTTCGCCTGGCACCGAATAAAGAATTCAGTAATTGTTAGCCACTGTTACACTTTTCCCCTTTCAGTAACAAAACCTTTTGTTAACATATTAAAGATGATTCTCTTGGTGTCCCTGAAGTTTTCGTAAGTGGGCTTTTCCATAGCACTTTGAATCTGTGTGCTCAGCAGTAGCTTTCTCGGTGAAAGGTCAGGCCCTCCCTTCCTGCCCCACCAAAGCCTGAGTAGGGCATAGCAGCCCCTGTCCTGGCAGCAGCCAGGCCCTTGGGGACAGACAGGGCCTGGCTCTCAGGCTGGATGTTGGTACGGTGTAAGGGTTAGGGAGGGTGTAAGGGTTAGGGAAGGAGGGCCTGGGTCTTTATGAGGTGGCTGCAGGAAGGGGAGGGGGAGGAGGAGGCGGCGAGGGCAGCCTTGGCAGTGGGGTGGGCCTCCTTGGAAGAAGAGGAGGCAGGAGGGTCCCCTGCAAGACTGGCCCAGTGAGGGGAGGCGAGGGGAGTGAGCAGGTGAATACTGATGGCACGTGATGTGGGAACACCCCTGCCCCTCCTCAGCCCTTCTAGCCTGTCCAGGCCAACTTCCTAGGGGATGTCTTGCTTGTGGTTGGGTCATCCAGACAGGCCTGTGCTTCAGGGACACTGGAGTGAGATAGACATTGTGGGCCACGTGGGAACCCAACCACACATAGAGCAGTGCTTCTCTTGGATGGGTAGTCTGAGTTCTCAAGGCTGGCTGGCACCTTAGACGTCTGAAGGGCAAAGTATGCGCCGGCCCCATCCGCTGGAGTGGAGCCTGACATTTGCAGCCATTCTGGTGTGGGGAAGGGGAGGAAAGAGTCTAGTCCGTGGCGGATGTGGGCTTTGTGTGGCAGTCCTTACTCTTGGGGGTTCCCTGGCTTACTCTGGGGTTGAGTCTCAGATGCAGACACAGTCTGCTGAGGGCATAGTCTAAGGCTACATAGGCTCATGGACTTTTTCTTTTTAATTTCAGCATATTATGGGGGTACAAAAGTTTAGGTTATGTATATTGCCCCCCTTCCCCCAAATCAGAGCTTCAAGCGTGTTCATGGACTTCTTAAGGCAGAGATTGGAGTGAAATTTGCATCATACCTTATAAACACATTAGTCTCTTAGTACTTCAGCCTCTTGCCAGCAAGGAAAACGCCCACTCGAGGCAGAAGCAGCAAGCGTATTTGGTTTCCTTGATGTCCCGCTCCTCTTGGAGCAGGTTGTCCAGGTGTCTGACCCCCTGGGGCAGTTTCCTTCCTGCTTGCTCCCTAGAAGCTGGCTAGTTGGCCATATAAGCAGAACTCCCCCTAACTGGCAGGGCCCCATGTCCACCTGCACCTCTTCTCCCCACGCCTCATGTCCCTTTTGTGAGACTGGGGACCCATGGGACTCTTGTGAGGATTAAGTGACGGGAGGTGTAGGGTTCTGGAAAGCTCTGCCCGCTGAGAGAAGTCAGGGGCAGCCCATTCTCATCTCTTCCTCATCTCATCTAAGACTTCAGGGATGCTCTGCTTCCTTCATCTTGGCCTCAGTTTACCCTGTAAGGGCTGGGGATGGTGAGGAGAGCTGGAAGTTCTATGAAACGCTTTCAGGAGCCCCTGCTGTTCTGGGCGTCCTCCAATCATGCTTTTATTGTTCGATACATTGTCAAGAAGTTATGGAGCCCTGCATCTCTCTATTCTTTTTTTTTTTTTTGAGACAGAGTCTCGCTTTGTTGCCCGGGCTAGAGTGAGTGCCGTGGCGTCAGCCTAGCTCACAGCAACCTCAAACTCCTGGGCTTAAGCAATCCTTCTGCCTCAGCCTCCCGAGTAGCTGGAACTACAAGCATGCGCCACCATGCCCGGCTAATTTTTTCTATATTTTTAGTTGGCCAGATAATTTCTTTCTATTTTTAGTAGAGATGGGGTCTCGCTCTTGCTCAGGCTGGTCTCGAACGCCTGACCTTGAGCGATCCACCCGCCTCAGCCTCCCAGAGTGCTAGGATTACAGGTGTGAGCCACCGTGCCCGGCCTGCATCTCTCTATTCTTAACTGGTGTGTACAGCACCAACCATGATTTACTGATAGATGTTGCTATTGTTACAGTTTCTTCCTTCATACTTTGCAGCATTTTAAAGTCAATCACGCTATTTTTTGTGATGGCTGTGGTGCGTCATCAGAGTTTGTGGCAGTGATGAAGCATCTGGAACTAGGAACCAGCTCGTTGATGAGCCCCTGGGAGCCCTGGGCTGTGGGTGCTGTACTGTGGTGTGGCTGGTGGCGCTTCGGCCAAGTCTGAGAATTTGCCAAATTGACTGTTTAACTTGGCACATGATAGTCAGAGAGGTTGAATTCTGCCCCTTAGCAAAGGAAGCTTGGTAGATTTCTAGAATTCTGTTTCATAGAGGTGGCAGAGTGGGCAAAGTGGTTCCAAAGTGTGTGGGGACATTGAGGCCCGCCAAATCCACTCTCTTGTCCTAAACTGGACTTGGAGGTGTCTGGAAGGTTTGTGGGTGAACGACACTGACCTTGCGACTTGCCTGGGTACTCACTAGCCACTCTGGATTTGGATCTAGATAGACCCTTTAGTATTCTGGAAACCACCAGTTTAAATAGACCTCTGTGACTTGTTCCTGGTCTTCTGATACCAGCCTTGGAGGATCCTTGGGGATAAAGGTGGCAGAGGCCATCTGAGGCTGCAGGTCTGTTCTGCTGCAGTGTGACGGCTGGTGGACGCTTTCTTTGGTGGTGAGAAGGTGGCCAGTCTTGCCTCCTAGGAAGTGCCCAAGTGCCACAGGGGCACCTTCCCTCGGGCATGGGGAAACTAAAGGTGAAAACTGGATCCTCCACCAGGCCACAGGATGGTCTGTCCCTCTTTGGTGAGATTTCTGCTGTCCTAGTTGCTGCTAGCTGAACAGAATGGTCAGTGTCATCCTGGATGTTACAAGGATAAGTTACTGTGAACATACTGTGGGTGGATTTTGTTTGGATTTCAGGACCATGAAATTCTTTTCCCACAGGCTTTAGTCTCCATTTGTATATAGTGGGGGCCTCCTGGAACGCTCCTCCCTCTGGGTGCTTTTGAACAGCTGCAGCAGTTTTCCCAAAGAAAAATATCCTGGAAAGTGAGATACTGGTTCTCAGGCTAGATTCCTGGGGTGGCACCTTGTGCAGGTTCCCAGATTGCTGCAGTCAGCTGCTTATTCACCAGGACCTGTTTGAAGACAGGGCAGACGCCTGGAATGGGGAAGTAAATTCTGGGCACAGGGCCTTCGGAGGATGCTGCTCTGCAGAGTCATGGAGTAATTTACTGGTCTTTGCCCTGCTGGTGAATGTGTAGATCAGGGTTGATGCCAGTGTTGTCACAAAGTGGCCACCTCTGCCTGGAGTGACTTGAGGGCTCTTCCCATGGCGTGGAGAAGGTGTTCACCTGGGGACTTTGCTTTTGATGCTGTGACACACCTGTGGCTGGGGCCTGGGACCACTCCAAGGTAGCAGATGCTCTGTCCATTGGTGAAGGGAGGATTCTCACCTTCCCAGGAGGTGACAGGTATATGACAGGTAAGGTGTTACTGCTTCTTGAAAACCAAACTTGGAAACTTGCCACAAGAATAGAATGGCTGGAGGTTTTATTTCTAGGCATGAAATGAAAAAAACCCAGTAGCTGACTGTAAAGCTAACATAGCTGGTTGAGATGGTGCACAACGTAGAGGCCACTTGGGTGGTGATTTCTTGGGGACAAGGCTGGCTGCCATTGGAACTGTTGGTGTTCTGCTATGATGGAGGTGGTGTCTTCTGCAGGTGGGGCTCTTTATTTATTTATTTATTTATTTTTTCTTTCTTTCTTTTTTTTTTTTTTTTTTTTTTTTTGAGACAGAGTCTCACTCTGTTGCCTGGGCTAGAGTGCCATGGCGTCAGCCTAGCTCACAGCAACCTCAAACTTCTGGGCTAAAGCAATCCTCCTGAATCAGCCTCCCGAGTAGCTGGGACTACAGGCATGCGCCACCATGCCTGGCTAATTTTTCTTTATATATTTTTAGCTGTCCATATAATTTCTTTCTATTTTCAGGAGACGGGGTCTCGCTCTTGCTCAGGCTGGTCTTGAACTCCTGAGCTCAAACAATCCACCCGCCTCGGCCTCCCAGAGTGCTAGGATTACAGGCGTGAGCCACCGTGCCCAGCCTATTTATTTATTTTTTTAGAGACAGGGTCTCCCTCTGCTGTCCACGTGGGAGTGTAATGGCACGATCATAGCTCACTGTGACCTCAAATTCCTGGGCTCAACGATCCTCCTGCCTCAGCCTCCCAAACAGCTGGGATTATAGGTGTGCACCACCATGCCTGGCAGCGCCTGGCCATGGTGGGGTTTTTATGATCCTTTCTCCCAAATATTCCTATTTTCACTGGTTCTGGCAACTCAGATGCTCCCTCCTCAGACTCCTCCCACTCCCTTATTAGTGTCATCGCAGGAGGACTGTGAGTTTTTTGGTCACAGGTCACACAGATGCACATGCAAAGGAAATGACACACTTGCCTAAGGCAAACTAGATGGGAACCCCCCAGACAATCATATTCACCTCTCTCCCTCTTAGTCTCTTCAGGAGTACTTGACCGAGAGATAATTGGGGTGCTTTGGGCATTTCTGATCTGAAATGATTGGCTAACACCCTCTGCCTCCTTGTTCAAGTTGGGTACCTCAAGTGGTATCACTCGGTGTTTTGTTTTCCATGCAGCATCTGTGGACTCAGGCTGGCAGACAGCTGCCCAGTGTGGCACTCCCATGGGCCTGGCTCTGTCTACAGGATAGGTGGTCTTGGTGCTCAGAACTCAAGGCAGGGGGCGTAGTTAGCATTTTCCTCTTCAGTGATATTGATTGGTGGGCACTATTGAGCTGGTTGTCTGGAGTCTCCCTTATCTAGAGTTGAATGTGACTGGAGCTCAGGGCTCACACAGGCTCACTGTGGGGCCTGTGTGAGGCTCCCTGAGTCTAGTTCTAGGAAGTGGATTTGGGATGGGTTATGATGTCTCTGGCTTCCTCTTAGAAGAAAAGTTTGTGCCCAAGACGACCTAGTCATCTTCACCATTCACCCAACAGGCATTTCTTGACTCCCTTGGCAATGGGACAAGGCTGGAACAGGTATGTCCTCAGGGAGGTAGGGTGCTTCTGCAGCTAAGATCTGGGGTGAGGCTGGCGTTCTTAGGGTCCATCCCAAGGGTTTCCAGTGCTTTTTCATGCAGCTCATTTGGAAGTGGAGGGAAGGACTGTTTGGTAGTGGAGCATGTCAGGGGCATGGTTGGGCTGGGAGCAGGGTTCCAGAGCCATGTTTTGTTTGATGCTGTGGGTATACCGGGCTCATTGAGTTTGTTTTCTATACACTTTGGCCCCAAAGTGTTAAAGTGATGCAGGTGTCTCTACCATGAGGGTATTATGCTGAGTGAAATATGTCAGACTCAGAAGGACACCTACTGTGTGATTCTACCTATATTAGGTCCCTAGAGTTGTCAAATTCATAGGGACAGAAAGTAGAATGGTGGGTGCCAAGGGCTGTGGGGAAAAGGGGATGTGGAGTTAGTGTACAACAGGGACAGAGTTTCAGTTGGGGAAGGTGAAAAAGTTCTGGAGATGGGTGGATGATGGTTGCATAACAGTGTGAATATGTTTAATGCCACCGAACTGTACACCTAAAATGGTTAAGATGTAAGTTTTATGTATGTTTTACCACAGTAAAGAAAAAAAAAAATTGAACCTTTTTGGTTTCAGAAATACCCTGCATCCTACATGTATTTTATCCTCTAAGAATTAGCTCAAGGAGAAAGGGACAAAGGCACTCACTGATGGTCTGCCTTGTGTCAGTTACTAGGGAGGATTAAAAAAAAAGATGCGAGTCCGGACGTGGTGGCTCACGCCTGTAATCCTAGCACTCTGGGAGGCCGAGGCGGGTGGATGGCTCGAGGTCAGGAGTTCGAGAGCAGCCTGAGCAAGAGCGAGACCCCGTCTCTACTAAAAATAGAAACAAATTATTTGGCCAACTAAAATACATATATAGAAAAAAAATTAGCCGGGCATGGTGGCGCATGCCTGTAGTCCCAGCTACTCGGGAGGCTGAGGCAGGAGGATCGCTTGAGCCCAGGAGTTTGAGGTTGCTGTGAGCTAGGCTGACGCCATGGCACTCACTCTAGCCCGGGCAAGAGAGTGAGACTCTGTCTCAAAAAAAAAAAAAAAAAAAAAAAAATGATGCGTATGGTTCTAGAAGGCTCATTGTAACATCATTTTGGGAGTGGAGCGTTGGAGCACAGAGATTCCTTGGGTTTTCTTCAGTCCCTGGAGAGATGGGACCTGGATACGCTTCCTCCGGCTTGGTGGAGTGATCCTAGGGCCTGAAATCTGCAGGGAATTTAAGGAGAGTCTGTCCCAGGGCACTGCTTGGGGATTGCAGGTAATTCTCGTTTTCCTGTAGGTATCTTTGACAGTGAATTCCCTTAATATGGCACATTGATATTTTTATTGGTATGTTTATATAGGAGGGGAGAAACCAGTTCCTAGATCCTCATTATTAACTTAGAAGTCATTTCCTCTTTTGTTCTTGTGACATTTTCTTCAGGTGTCCTTTTAATACTGCAACCCATCAAGCATCCTGAATATTAAACACTTAAACATTCAAATAATTCTTAAATTCTCAGCATTGTCTACATGTAAACATCTGATTTCTGGGCATTTTCAGTATGGGGGCTTATGTGCAGTTTTGAACTGCCATGTGCACTGCCCGGGCAACGGCTGGGGAACAAGGGTAGAAACACTGGAAGCATCCAGATAGAAGTTGAGGTATTTTGAGGAACAACATTAACCATAGTAGTGAAAGTAAGAACTAGTTGCTTCTGTTTGGTGCCTGGTGCCAGGGCCTGTCACTTGGTCCTCAGGATGGTCTCGAGGGTGTGGTGATGGAGTCCAAGCTTTCCAGAGGGTAGGACAGGGCTCTGGGTCCATGCGCGGACTGTAACTGGGGGTTTTAGCATGGAGCACTAAACCTCACCAACAGGAAAGGAGGAGGGGAGTGCAGGGTGTGGATGCCACCGGCGCTGCAGTAGCTCTTGATTCTCAGTGGTGGCCAGAGGGAGGCCGTTGTGGCCTCTGGAACCTCGGGACAGCTGTGTGAGGGAGGTGCAACTGGCAGCTCCACCTTTGGGAAGCCCTGGGCTCACCCCAGGGAGTGTGCAGTCACTGTGGCCTTGCCTATCTCCATGTGGCTTCTTCCCGGCATTGATTTGCTATTCTAATTAAGGGCAGACTTTATGTTGTTATGTTTTTGCCTCAAGACTAGTGGAAACCTCGTGGTTGGGTACTAACACCTCATGCAGGATGCCATTCTGCCACGTCCTCCTCCGTGTCCATTGGGGGTGTTGGATGGGGAGATGAGCAAGAGCTCTTTCTCTGTGGGGCGTGTAGCCTTTGGGAAGAGAACCTAGTGGGATACTCAATGTCAGATAGCTAGTTTCAGTGTGGTAGTCTGCGGTGCTGGGAGGGGCTGCTTGGGGAGAGCTGGCCTGAGTAACAGGCACTTGAACCCAAAGGATGGGTGGGAGGAAAAGGAGGAAGGAAGGCATGTGTAAAAGTCATGTGCACAAAGAGCATCTGCAAATGCCCTGCAGTGGAGGCAGGCGCGGTGGGTCTGAGGAATAGAGAGGAGTCCAGGAGGTTGGCCCCGGGAGCATGGAGTATGTGTGCTTGTGAACATGCACATATGTGCATCCAGGGTGGGGCCTTGAAAGCCACGTTGAGGTGCCTTGAGCACTGGGTGGACTTAGGAGCATTAGGAACGGCTGTGTTGGCTCAGTGTGGGGAATGGACGAACCCTCCCTCAGTGAGACTATGGTTACCAAAGCCGAGGGATGACAGGCAGGGGCAGACCAGGGTCCTTGAGGGCACATACTGGCTGCCACCCTAGTGGGTGTCTAAGCTTGAGAGCGGAGATGGGAACTCTGCAGCCCCTGTTGCCAGCTCTGGTTGCCAAGGATGGGCTTGTGTAGCCAGCCTCACCGTCGGCTCGTTGGCCCTCCTGGGGCAGGTTCTTTGCATCTCTAGTCTACTGAGTCATACTCTTCCCCACTCCGTGGGGACACCGAGGGTTGATGAGGCTCTGTGCCTTGGGGAGAACAAGTACTTCTTATGTCCTGTGGGAGTGATCTGAGCACCTCCTCACTGTGCCTCTCTCCTGACTTCTTGTCAGTGGCGTGCTGCTCTGGCTAGGGTCGCCTCTGTCCCTTTACCGAGAGCCTTTTAAATGCTCAGCACAGCCCATCAGGGATGCAGTTTCCTCCGGATCATCCTTCAAGACTCAGTGTTTATGGTTTTGAGGCCTTATTGTCTCTGTCGCCCCTTCTCGGCTCTTCTGTAGACAGAAACGACCTTAGACAGTGTGGTCAGCGTGGCTGTGTCCCAGGAAAATTTTATTTACCAGAACAGGCAGCAGGCAGTAGTGTGCCAACCCCCAGGTTAGAAAACTTAATCTGTGACCCAAGCTAATCCTTCCCCACCCAGCACACATTGGAGCAGCATGGCCTCTGGTCTTCATCACGATGCTCCACTATAGGCTGGGCATGGTGGCTCACGCCTGTAATCCTAGCACTCTGGGAGGCCGAGGCGGGAGGATCGCTTGAGCTCAGGAGTTCAAGACCAGCCTCAGCAAGAGCGAGACCCCGTCTCTACTAAAAAAAATAGAAAGAAATTAGCCAAACAACTAAAAATAGGAAAAATTAGCCGGGCACAGTGGTGCTTGCCTGTAGTCACAGCTACCCGGGAGGCTGAGGCAGGAGGATCGCTTGAGCCCAGGAGTTTGAGGTTGCTGTGAGCTAGGCTGACGCCACGGCACTCTAGCCTGGGCAACACAGTGAGACTCTGTCTCGAAAAAAACAAAACAAAAACCCAGATTCTCCACTATTGCCCTGCCTCAGTTTCCCCCTTTTTGATAGAGCCTGGCAGTTCCTCTCCTTGACATTTTGACGGTGCATTTGCTAGATCTCTTAGCAGAGAGGGTCTGTGAAACCCTTGTGAAGGGGGCACTCAGTTTTTGGAGAACAAGTAAACTTTGTAGACCTAGGGAGAGGAGTGAGAGAAGGTGCAGAGTGTCATTGGGTTTCATGTTGAACTTTATTGGGCCTAATGTCATGTTCCCAGGATTGGATTGGAGCCAAATGGGCAAATATTTGGTTGCAGACGTAGTTGAACGATTTTAGAGGCAGCACAAATGCTTGGTGACTGAGGAGGTGTGCAGTAGCTTTTATAGGGCTCAGCCTGTGGAAGGGACAACAGGGGGCCCCCTGGGGGTACCTTGTAGAGCCCAGGTTTCCCCATCAGGTGCCAACAGCCCCAGAGGTGCTGTTCTTGTACGGGCCATGGGTGCTGCAACCCCAGCCTCTCCACGGGACTGGAGCTCCCTAGACATGGCCAGTGTCTGGCTGTGCCTCCTTCCCTCAAGTTAAAATGAAGCCTACTTCACTGGCCTGAGCTCAAGAGGATAAAATGGCAACAAAGGACTTCTATTGCCCAAAGTGCAGTGACTTTATTTCATGTAAATCACCATGGCTACCTTTTCTCCAAGTGTGATCTTCCCTCAGAATGGGAAGTCGTAGGATCATGGGGTGTGTGTGTGTGTGTGTGTGTGTGTGTGTGTGTAAGTAAGTAAGTGGAGTACCCAGGTGCAGGGTCAAAGCCAAACCATAATGATGTATCAAGGGAGCAGAAGAGTCTCTCATGAGTTGGTAATTGTGTACTTAAGGGTTACTTGATACTGTTTTAAATGTATGGGTTGGAAATAAAAACAGTAAAAGCTCTCTGAACCTGGCCACTGTGGGGTGGATGGCAAAACAGTCCAAATGATAGATCAGTGAAAAGCGGTTACAATTCATTTTAAGGACATGTTCCTAGTTCTGATAATGCTAAGTGGTCTGTGCTTGGTTGCAGCTCCTTTGTGAATCTCATACTGATTATATTGAGGGGCTGTTGCTGTGGGCTCCTCAGATCAGTGCCTTCTCCTTCAGTGTTAAACCTTCCCTGCTCGTTTATTCAATAAATATTTATGGAGCACCAGTTATGTGTCAGACACTGTTCTAGGTGCTTGAAGTAAAATCAGGCGTCAGGCAGACAGACACGCCTGCCCTTGTGGCATTTACATTATTGCTGGGTGAGAAAGTCTTTAGACGACACAGTACCATCTTGTGTAGCACGTGGATCAGGGTAGGGGGGTGGACAATGGACAGTGGATAGGATGGGCCTCTGCAAGGGAGACATTTGAGCAAAGATGAGGATGTGTGGCACACGGAGGGGTCGGCCATCTGTTGGAAGAGTATTTGGGGCACAGGGAGCAGCTAGTGCAGACACCCTAGCAGCTACCATTAGGACAGACCAGTATGCAGACATTGCTGATAAATTCTGTGGAACTGAATATGGGCTGGGCATTTGTTGGCAATAAAGGATTTTGCCGTGAAGGGGAGGCGTCTGCTTCTCAGTTCATACCTTCAGGGTGCCCTACTCTCTAGTATCTTTTTTATAGGCCTACACAGCTTTTGTAATAAAACTAGGTAATGATGGACAAGAAAATGAAGCAAAATAAAACTTGCTGCACATTTCCTCTTGGATCTGGTGCCATTCTGACTACCTTTGCTCCTCCCGGTGGAACCAGCCACCCGGTATAGAACCTGCCGTTCAGACCACAGAACCCAGGTGCAGTTCCTCCAGCTGCCTATGAGGCTCTGGTTCCTGCCACCCTGAACCTGGCCCTGAGTGGCCACCCTATCAACCTCTAGCCCGTCTGTCCAGGAGGTCTTGGGGACCCTGATGGTTTCCGGTGTCAGTTCAGGTGACCTTTTTAAAGGTCATTTTCAATTTGGGATGCAGATTGAAGAATTGATTGCTGAAATGACATAGTAGCTGGGATTTTGTCTAAAACATTGAGAGGCTCCAAAGTGGGAGGGTTCCTGGTGTGTTGGAGGCGTGCCCAGGAGGCGTGTTTGGCTGGCACCGAGTGAGCAGACAGACAGGTGGGGGATGGGGTGGGTGGGCTCTAGGAGGGCCTCTGGGGCCAGGAGAGTACAGGTCTTCCCTCTGAGTGAACTTTGAGCAAGGAGTGAAAGCAGGGAGTGCAGCTTGGAAGCCTCTTTATTTATGTAGATTTTCTTTCATTTTTTGGGGTGATGTTTTATTGTAGTTTCTTTATCCTCAAGTATTTCGCATTTTTTATGTGACTGTAAATGGATTTTTTAAAGGTTTGGTGTTCTGGTTGTTTGTTGCTAGTGTATAGAAACACAGCTGACTTTTATGTATTGACCATGACCCTGCAGCAGAGCAGCACTGGGCACTTACTTCTGAGGCTTCCCACCTCTGGGGCACAGGGGCCTCAGCTCAGCAGGTATGAATGAATTAGGATTAAAACCACCCGTTGGGTTTCCCAGCCTGAATGGGGCCCAAAAAAGTGGCAGAAAGGGTTCTTCCTGAGGAGTTGGCCCTGGCAGTGACCACAGCCAGCCCTGGGCTCATTTAGGAGGGCACCGTGTAGTTCACTGGTATTGGCTCCCGTCCTTAGTTCTCCTATGGGAGTGTTTCTCACTATCCGTGAACTGTGAATTGCTGTGAACCCAGTTTAAAAATAAAGGTTTCATATCAGAGCAAGCTCCTGGTAGTCATGTGGGTACAAAGAATGACAACAGAGGTGATGTTGACACTATTTGGCAAGGTACAACTGACAGAACTCCCTGGGAGTCTGGGATTTGGCTTGTTCAGTAGGTTCAGCCTCTGGACGTCTGACGTCACACAAATCAGAAGTGGAAGTCCTGGGGCCGCTCTCTCTGTGAACTTGGGAGAGTGCTTGAACATTCTTGAGCCTTAGTTCTTCTGTCTGTAAGACAGGCAGCCCCTTCCTCCCTGGACAGCGTAAGCCCCATGGACATGACCTCTGGGGTAGGAGGTGAAGTCACCTCCATTGAGGGTGGGAGAGGTGTAGCCCACAAGTTCCCGGGCACATCGTGCCCTTATCTTTCTTGAGGGAAAACTCAGTACTGCCTGGAATGGTGGGTGGTTTCCCTGGGGTCTGTGCCAGAAAATGTAGTGGTGAAGAGGTCATGTTTGAAGAGCGAGACCTGGGTGAGCCCTGGGCACCACCTACATGTTCTGTGACCTGGGGAAGCTCCTGATTGTCAGACTCATCAGATCCCTTAGTGGGCATGATCCAGTATCCACCCCTAAGGTGATCTTGGTGATTCAAAGAGATGCTGTGTTTGAACAGATTACCTGGAACATGCTACTGACTAAGCACCTATTTTTTTTTTTTTTTTTTGAGACAGAGTCTCGCTTTGTTGCCCGGGCTAGAGTGAGTGCCGTGGCGTCAGCCTAGCTCACAGCAACCTCAA
This sequence comes from Varecia variegata, assembly GCA_028533085.1. Classification (NCBI taxonomy): domain Eukaryota; kingdom Metazoa; phylum Chordata; class Mammalia; order Primates; family Lemuridae; genus Varecia; species Varecia variegata. The sequence goes on along the minus strand of CM052442.1, from coordinate 85,402,432 downwards.
ACTCCTGGGCTTAAGCGATCCTACTGCCTCAGCCTCCCGAGTAGCTGGGACTACAGGCATGCGCCGCCATGCCCGGCTAATTTTTTGTGTATATATATATTTTAGTTG
>CM052442.1:85255511-85402224 GCA_028533085.1 Varecia variegata | reverse complement strand
GCACCTATTAAATGCTAGGTATTAGTATTTCTGTTTTAATGTCATTAATACTCTCATAAAAACTTTGAACCATTTATCTATGTGTTCAGTATATGAAAGATAAAAATAATTGTAGGCTGGGCGAGGTGGCTCATGCCTATAATCCCAGCACTTTGGGAGGCTGAGGCAGGAGGATGGCTTGAGGCCAGGAGTTCGAGACCAGCCTGGGCAACATAGCGAGACCCCGTCTCTACAAACAACAACAAAAAACCCAATTTGCCGGACGTGGGGGCACATGCCTGTAGACCTTGCCACTTGGGAGGCTCAGGTGAGAGGATTGCTTGAACCCAGGAGTTCAAGGTTATAATGAACTATAATTGTGCCACTTCACTCCAGCCTGGGTGAGGCTCTTAAAAAAATAATAATAATTTATTTCAGCATGGGGCTGCTTAATGCCTTCATGTGTTTGTCGATACTGGTGAAGTCAGTGTCTGGAATGTTGGCATTTATTGGTTAGCACCATATCAGTTCATACAGAGACTGGTAGAAATTTATTTTCTCCACTTATCCCTGTTGTGGAAGGTAGCAGGGGCAAAGCTCTGGTGGAAATGTGAAATTTTACTGCGTAATTTCAGGGGTCAGAGACATTTAAAACTGCCAGTATGTTCCAGAAACCTTCCTTGGAAACTCAGTGTTTCTTTCTCCGTCCTTAACTTTTAGGTTGGTCAGCACATTGATGCAAGTTGCCTTTTGACATTGCTGCAGCCATGGCTGACTGGTAGGACCAGCATCCTGTACCCCAAAGCCAGGTGAGTGTTTGGGGTCTGGTATCTGTGGAATGAAGGCTCTGATTCGTCCAGTGGGCCTCTGTCAGCTCCTTGGACACTTTAAACTGAGTGGCACTTCAGAATTTGACAACCACCTCCTAGAGAAGATGGAGGGAGGCGGATCCCCCTGGGATTGGGGGCCATGCCATCTCTGTAGGGCTACCTCAGCCCTTCCCCTAGAGTCTCAGGGGTAAAGAAATCATTGTTATTGGCCACTCATTTGAAAAGCCCAGGCCTAAATAGGATGAGTTCATCCTCTGTGAGGATCAGAGGCAGAGGATAATCCTGGCTGGGTGGCCTTTGCCCTATGGCCATTCCTATGATTTCCCAACACTGACCTACATGGTTAGAATTTTTCCTTAATCACCACACAGTGCAGGCCCCTGCAGTGGTGCTTGGAGCTGGTTGCCCTTACCCTGCCCCAGGCCTCATGGGGAGGAAGCTGAGCGGGCACAGAACTCTTAAGTGGAGACTCTGCGAATGGCTGTCTGAACCCAGCAGGGCATTGTGGGATTCTCTTTGCTACCATCAGGGCCCGATCAGCAACATTTTGGCCCTGGAGAAGAACGTAGAACTGAGAGATGTCTTAGAACTCGGAGGCAGCTTGGAGGCCTCCTGGGTCAACTGCTTCCTTTTACAGACTGAGACATGCCCGGGCCAGAGTTGGCAGGTGACTTTCTGAGGGGTATATCCCCCATTTAACAGCATCTCACTGACTGTACGGTGTGAGATTTAGCCACTTTGACTTGCCCGCTGTGCTGAGTGTGGCAAGAAAATGGGACGTGGTCGAGCGATTCTGGTGTCAGGAAAACATTTCCACAATGTCTTCCTAACAAAACCAAACTTCCCTGGTGCTTAAAAAAACTTAAAAAAAAAAAATTTGAGATGTAATTTGCATGCCATACAATTCACCCATTTTAAGTGTACAATTCAGTGTTTTTTTTTAATGTCCAAGAGTGGTGCAATTGTACTACTATTTAATTCCAGAACGTTTTATTCACCCTAAAAGGAAACACTGTACCCATTGGCAGTCACTCCCCCCACCCCCCAATACCACCCCAGCCCTGACAACCAATGATCTGCTTTGTTTCTCTGTGGATTTGCCTGGACTTTTCATATCAATAGAGTCCTTCGCTGTGTGGCCCTGTGTGTCTGGCTGCTTCACTCAGCATCATGTTTTTGAAGTTAATCGTGTTATAGTATGTGTCAGTGTTCATTCTTTTTTATGGCTGAATAATACTCCCTTGTGTAGATATAAATTTTGTTCATTCATCCATTGATGGACATTTGGGTTGTTTATACTTTTGGGTTATTGTGAATAGTGCTGCTTTTAACATTCATGTACAAGTTTTTGTTTGAATACCTATATTTCATTCTTTTTTTTTTTTTTTTTTTTGAGACAGAGTCTTGCTCTGTTGCTTGGGCTAGAGTGCCATGGCGTCAGCCTAGCTCACAGCAACCTCAAACTTCTGGGCTCAAGCAATCCTTCTGCCTCAGCCTCCTGAGTAGCTGGGACTACAGACATGCGCCACCATGCCCGGCTAATTTTTTCTATATATTTTTAGTTGTCCGGCTAATTTTTTTCTATTTTTAGTAGAGATGGGGTCTTGCTCTTGCTCAGGCTGGTCTCAAACTCCTGACCTCGAGCAATCCTCCCACCTCAGCCTCCCAGAGTGCTCGGATTATAGGCGTGAGCCACCACGCCCTGCCTATTTCATTCTTTTAGGTATATACCTAGGAGTGTATACCACACTCAGCACAGGATCAGATGTTAACTCTGTGTTAAAACTATTTTAGGAACCACGAGTCTGCTATCCATGGCTCCTGCATAATTTTGCTTCCCCTAACCCTGCAGAGGGCTCCCAGAGCTCCTTGGAGACAAGGTCAGACTCAGTCTGTGCCAGTTTCCTAGAGAGAGTTGAAGATTGTCAGTGTTAACAGGGCCCATTACCTACTGCTGGTGCCAGCATACCGTCACTACCATTTGGGGGTGTTGGGCATTACCAGAGACAGAGCGGAGGACCGGGGGAGTCCCTGAAGCCATGCAGCTCTCATATTGTTTGTGTCTTAAAGCTCACCTTTGTTGAGGTCGTCCCTTGTCATGCAGCCCAGGGCATTGTCTGAGGGCAATGGGGCTGACTTGGGGTTCTCCCAGGTCCCAGGCTGGGCATCCTGCCTCTACCTGGCCCTTTCTTAACTCAGAAGCACATGATCTGGGCAGTAAGCATTGTTGAATGACCAAATGGAGGAAACCCTCCTCTTCCCTGTCACCAGCCAGCGGGGAAGACACAGCTGTAGCATTACAAGCAGTCAGTTTGGGAGTTCAGAAGGGAATTTCCAGAGGCCATCCCAGGTTTTCCTTTGGGTCCATCCTCTCTCCGCCCAGTGCATGAAGGGACTTGATAGGAAAGGACAGTCTGTGAACAGTCAGGGCACACGATGCTCAGTGGTCAAACGAGCAGAAGCTACCCTTGAGTAATTATTTCTTCAAGGCTTATAAATGTGTCAGCTTGTGCACTTTGTGTTGTGGTTTGTAAGTCAGCCCAGTATCATGTTGACTGATACTAGGTTTTCTCCACAGAATGCAGGTTTGGCCTACTCTTGGCGTGTGTCTTGCTCAGCACTCATACTTGCAAATTTCAGCTATGGGCCATGCTTGTAGTCTCCTGAGATCTCCCCATTCCTGCCACCCAGGAGCCAGTGGGCACAAGCAAGGAGCAGGGCTGGAGGAGGGCTGGCTTCCAGCATGCCCAGCAGCTCCCTCTCATCCCCGCCTTGTGCCCCTTTATTCCTTTTTATGGCCAAATAATATTCCATTGATTGAATAATCTACCATACTTTGTACATTCATCCATTGATGGACATTTGGGTTTCTATTTTTTAGCTATTATGAATAATCCTTTTAACCTTCAGCTGCAAGTTTTTGTTTGAATACCTATATTTAATACTTTTGGGTCTATACTTAAGAGTGGGATTGCTGGATCATATGGTAATTCTATGTTTACCTTTTTGAGGAACTGCCAGACTGTTTTCCATGTCACTGTACCATTTTACACTCCTCTCAGCAAGGCGTGAGGGTTCTGATGATTCTAGCCATCCCAGTGGGTGTGAAGTGGTACTTCATTGTGGTTTGATTTGCATTTCCCTAATGACTATGATACTGGATATCTTTTCATGTGCTTATTAGCCATTTGTCTCTTTTTGGAGAAATGTCTATTCAAGTCCTTTGCCCATTTTTGAATTGGGTTTCATGTCTTTTTGTTGTTGAGCTGTGAGAATTCTTTATATATTCTTTGTATGTTCTGGACCCTTATCAGGTGTATGATTTGCTGATATTTCTTCCTATTCTTTGGGTGGTTTTTTTCACTCTTTTTTCATGCACAAAAGATTTTAGTTTTGATGCAATCCAAATTACCCTTTTTTGTGCTTCTAGTTTCATATCTAAGAATCTATTGCCAAATCCAAGGTCATGACATTTTACCCCTGTGTTTTCTTCTAAGAGATTTGTAGATTTAGCTCTTAATATTTGGGTCTTTGATCCATTTTGAGTTAATTTCCATACATGATGTGAGGCAAGGGTTTTGTTTGTCTTTGATCATTATCTTTTCTATTGGCATAAAGACATTTTGGCTTATTTAACCAGGAAGACATTTTGGCTTATTTAACATTTTGATGGGAGGATGATAACTGGGAGTTCTGAAAGTACTTTTTAAATTTTTTAAGTTATTTATTTATTTATTTTTCAGACAGAGTCTCACTCTGTTGCCCTGGGTAGAGTGCCGTGGCGTCAGCCTAGCTCACAGCAACCTCACACTCCTGGGCTCAAGATCCTCCTGCCTCAGCCTCCCGAGTAGCTGGGACTACAGGCATGTGCCATGCCACCTGGCTCATTTTTCTATTTTTAGTAGAAACGAGGTCTTGCTCTTGCTCAGGCTGGTCCCAAACTCCTGAGTTCAAGTGATCCTCCCACATTGGCCTCCTAGAGTCCTGGGATAACAGGCCTGAGCCACTGCTCCTGGCCTGAAAGTGCCTTTTAAAATCTGTTTAACAAATGTATATTGAAGGCCTCTTCCGTGCTAAGCGTTGTGTGTCCATGGGCTCTTGGATGGTAGTACTGAACAAAGAGGTGTCCCCTGTTCTTGTGTGGGTGGAAGCAGGCAGAGGATGAGTAAATAGAATGTCAAGAGGTGATTAAGCAGAAAGGGGGTAGAGTAGAGACCCACTGAAGGGCATGTGTGGATGGGAGATACAGGTGTCTTTGTTTGTATCAGCATAGACCTGGGGAGGAGCCCTCAAGGCAGGGGAGCAGAGCTGCAAAGACCCTGAGGTGGGAGTGAGAGTGGCCGGAACTGAGAGAATAGGGTGGGGGTGGAGTGGGGGTGGCTGGAGATGGGGTCAGAGAGCCCACCTCCAGGGCCTCCTGGCCAGGGCAAGGGCTTTCCTTCCACCTTATTAGGTAGCATATTTTGCCAAAGGAGCACTGATGAGAGTTCCTACCTGTTGTGTACACCTCATGGGACAGCTTAGCTCAGCTGTCACCCAGAGGTTGCTGCAGATATAGCTGTCTGTCTGTACCCAGGACTCCCATTCTCACCCCTGGGGTAAGATTTCTGTTTACAGGGCGGAGGGTAGAAATAAGATTCCTGTCCCAGCTCTTACAGCTGTGCGGGACGTGCTGTGAGGACTGTTTGTGGGTAAGCCCACAGGCTCCGTTGAGCAGAAACTGACTTTTGTGTTAGTAGTAGGTCTCCCTGCTTGCAGGCTGTGATCCTCTCCACAGCTCTGTGATGCTGTGGGATGCTTGCAGGGAGGAGCTTGACAAAGGGAGTGTGGGCAGGGCCTCCAGCCCACGTCACCACATTTGCTGGGTGCCCTGATGAAAATGGCAAGAGATGAATACTCAGTTTCCTCAGTTTCCACTCAGTGTTTCCTTCCAGGAACAGAGAAGGCTTTTCTGGTCCTTACTGGAATTTTCTGTGCAAAACCTCCCTGCCATTTCCAGCCGTGGGCCTTGATGGAGCTGGTGGTCAGGACGGCAGCTCTGCCTAGCCTGGCCCTGAGATAGTGTGGCCCTGGAAGGGTTAAGGTCTCCCATTTTGTGAAGTGACGCCCGATGGGCACGTAGCAGATGGCATGGAAATGGCAGGCGTAACCCTTTGTAGGCTCACGGCCCAGGAGGCAGCTGGGAGGGGACAGAGGGCCGGTTCCTTCCCACGGGAGGGGAGTGTGGTCAGCCAGCCCTCACAGTGACGTCCCACAGCCGGGGCTCTGGTCACTGCTTATCTGTGGAGGTTTAAGACTGCTCAGGTTCCCCTTCATAGGCAGCACCTTTGTTTCTGTGTTGTGTGCCCTTCGTGGAGCATCTGTTTCTCTCTCTGGAGCTGCAGGGTCGGGCTTGGGCACAGGCCCCAGCTGATGGGTGGCATTGGGTGCTGAGCACTTCTCAGATGTCACACACAGAAGCCAAGTCCTGGTCTCCAGCACGGGCCCCAGGAGCTATCGATAAGTTTTAAAGACACTTATGTGCCGCTTGTCCTTCTCCTCATGAACCTGTTGTCAGTTTAGGTGCACTTTTTCTTATTGTTTGGTACAACTTGGAGACAAAGGCAGGCTTTCCTCTAATGTTACTGGGAATGGGCACTCGGAGGCCACGGCGGTGATGTGCAGAGGGAGTTAATTGGGATCCTCGTAGGGCCTTTGCACAGCCTGTGTGTGGTCAGTGTTGTTCGTTCCCACTTTTCAGAAGTTTTCAGGCAATTGGTAGTATCTAGGGGAAGATAACAGCACAATCCTTTCCCCATCTTCCCTGATGGGAACTCTGCTTCTCCAGTTATTTTTGGTTGGTTGGTTGGTTGGTTTGTTTGTTTGTTTTCCCCAGATGACTCTGGGGAGAGAGGTTGAGGTCTGGGGACCTGGCTCTCCCAGGCCTGGCCCTGCATGTCCCTGTGGGTGAGTCTGAGTGGCAGAGCACACCATCTAGCTTGCAGTTATTGGGAGCAGCGACCTATGTATTTCCTAGAGATCACTTGTCCCCAGAATTGCTTTGTTCGGCACACAGTGCTGGAGATGCTATTAGGGCTGCTCTCCACTGCACAGGCTCAGATGTGACTTGGGTTTAGGAATTTGCAAACCATCAGTTTTTCGAAGTTTTATGTATTTATTTATTTATTTATTTATTGAGATGGGTCTTGCTGTATTGCCCAGGCTGTCCTTGAACTCTTAGACTCTCCAGTAGCAAGGTTTTATTTTTTAAATGTTGGTGGTTATTTTAGTATATTAAAGTTTCTGTGATATTTTGCTCTCCAGTTTAATTTTGTTAAAATACACACAGAACATTATTTTGGAGGCATTGTTTACAAGTCCTCCACTTTAAAATATCATAGTGTTGGCCAGGCGCGGTGGCTCACGCCTGTAATCCTAGCACTCTGGGAGGCCGAGGCGGGTGGATTGCTCGAGGTCAGGAGTTCGAGAGCAGCCTGAGCAAGAGCGAGACCCCGTCTCTACTAAAAATAGAAAGAAATTATCTGGCCAACTAAAATATATATAGAAAAAAATTAGCCGGGCATGGTGGCGCATGCCTGTAGTCCCAGCTACTCGGGAGGCTGAGGCAGTAGGATCGCTTAAGCCTAGGAGTTTGAGGTTGCTGTGAGCTAGGCTGATGCCATGGCATTCACTCTAGCCCGGGCAACAGAGCGAGACTCTGTCTCAAAAAAAAAAAAATCACAGTGTAAATATGTGTTTTATTTTTAAATGGGAAAGCCAGAGGTGCCTTTCTTTTTATACTTCTTTCATTCCTAATAACCTGCATCTCTGGAACCAAGGACTGAAGATGCATGTCTTAGATGGGTGTCTTGGTCTGACTTTGCCTCGGATTCTCCCCACTATTTGGTGATGGGAACGAGCTTGTGTTGAGTGGGTCATTAGCATTTCAGGTGGAGCACCTTGCCACTCAGCAGTGCAGTACAGGGCCACACCTGGGTTGTCACACATGCCCTATAAGGAGGAGGCAGTTGGTGTGCTCCTGAGCAGAACCTCCCCCCTGACTCCTACATCTGAGCGTGGCACGTGTAAGTAGCATCTATTCCTGGAAGGGTTAAGTAGGGAACACCTTCAAGGGCTGTTGGCACCCCGCTTCTGGGAGTGCCAGTGCCAGCATTTATGTATTTGGTGGCTTGAGGGGAGGCACTTTGTTTAAATTGTGTGTGTGCTCATGTCTTTCAGGAGTGTGTTCTGTGCCGTTTGACAGCTATCAGCGCTCCTTCCCTCTGTCCTTTGGGACCCTGTTAAAGGTTCCAGCCTCCTCACTCTCACAGGCTGGGGGGCTGTCAGGATCCACTCCCCCTCACCCCAGGCCTGTTCTTCAATATAGTCAACTGCATACAAGTGTCCCCTCTGTACCAAAACGCTTCTCCAGCTGCATTTAAAAGACATTTGTCAAAAGTTTGAATCTCCTTTTATTTGGCTTCATCTACTTTTCTTGGAGACAAGTTTTTACACTCTCGTTTATTTCTGCAGTGTCACCTTTTCTGCTACCATTTCTTCATCCCTCTTGCATCTCTTGAAATCCAGATTCTAGCCTAGGGGGTCCAGCTCAGATAAAGCATTTCTGGATTTTTCCTCTCTTCCTTTGGACCTGCATGGTGGACTCCTTTTCCACTGCTGGCGTGTAATCAGATAGTGATTTGCACACACGTCTCCCAACCCTAGCTGGGTCTGTGCTCCCAGGATGGCTGGGACAGAGCTGCCCCTCCCCTGTCTGTACTTAATAGAGGAGGCGCCCCAGGGTCACCAGCCCCTAGGATGTCACCGTAGAGCACAGGGTGAGTCTTTGTTGTCAGGGATGGCCTAATTGAGAGCCTGTGGGGCCAGGCGTGCTGTGAACTAGAAAGGGGTGTCCCAGGCACCGATCAGGCTCCTTGTGCTGCAGAAGTTCCCTTCAGAGTTCATGCGTCATTCAGATGAGCAACAGTAAACAGCAGTCAGTTCTTTTAGCTTCGCTGGAAGCTGAAATCACTATTTGTTTTTGTCGTGCAGTAGTAGTGACAAGGAAGGTTGTGGTGCTGGTGATTTGAGAACATTCCACTGCTCCAAATGGGTGAGAAATCACTGGGCCACAGGAGTGCGGGTTGAAGTGGAGGGAGGTGGGTGGGAATCTGCAGAGTTCGCAGGGGTCTGGGCTTCCTCACAAGCTTCTGAGTTGGTGATTCCGGCCCTTGTGTCTGATCTCATTTCCGTACTTCGTGGTTTTCCTTATTCTTTTTTTTTTTTTTTTTTTTTTGTTCGTTGGCATTGTGGGGAGGTTTTCCTTATTCTTGAGACTGGTGGATCAGTAGCTGTGCCAACACTGATAGCTGATGGGAACTGCTGTTCTTTTGCTCAGAATTGAAGACAGAACAAAGACTTTTCCTGAGATAATTGGGCAAGATTTGGAAGTGGCAGGAGGGGATGAAAACTGTGTGTACACGCATGTGTATGAGTGTTGTGCAAGGTTGCTGTGTGTGTGCTAGCCCGGTCTGCTGTGGCTTTAGGGGGCAAGAAGGTATCTGTTTGTCTGCTTTGTGTTCCTTGTCCCCTTCCCTCTCTTCTTGCTGCCCTCAGCTTCCCTGGAACCCACAGCCCGGGCCAAGCCAAGAGCTTGCTGCTCAGGCACCGAGAGCCTTGCTGTGGCCGTCAGAGGCTGGCCGTGAGACTGCCCATCTTGTGAGAGGCCTTTGAAAGAGTGACTGCATTTCTTCAGTAGTACAGAAGAATTTTTTGGTCACTTTTCTTATTTTTATAAAGTGCTTGTCCACCTAATGGGCTATGTAGGCCTCTCAACACCAGGCAGAAGGATCAGAAAACCCGCATCCAGGCCGGGCGAGGTGGCTCACGCCTGTAATCCTAGCACTCTGGGAGGCCGAGGCGGGCGGATTGTTTGAGCCCAGGAGTTCGAGACCAGCCTGAGCAAGAGCGAGACCCCGTCTCTACTAAAAATAGAAAGAAATTATATGGGCAGCTAAAAATGTATATATAGAAAAAATTAGCCGGGCATGGTGGCGCATGCCTGTAGTCCCAGCTACTCGGGAGGCTGAGGCAGAAGGATTGCTTGAGCCCAGGAGTTTGAGGTTGCTGTGAGCTAGGCTGACGCCACGGCCCTCACTCTAGCCTGGGGCAACAGAGTGAGACTCTGTCTCAAAAAAAGAAAAAGAAAAAGAAAACCCACATCCAGTCCCCAAGTCCAGGGAGCCCCAGTGTGGGCTGGATAGGATGCATGTCACCACCAGGCTGGGGGTGAAGTGATGTGCAGGATTGAAGGCCCAGGGTGCTGGGATGCCCCAGGCAGGTCCTGGTGCAGCCCCACCCCCACTCCCGTCCCGGGCTGGGGTTGGGCCATGGCGCCACTGTGGCACTGAAGCTGTAGGCAAAGTACACCACGTGCAGATCTTTAGCCCCCTACTGGGAGTTTGTTCCAGGACCTTGATCCATTCTGTGGGATAGGACATGGTGCAGGGTGCCTGCCTGCCCTGCAGTGGGATAGTCCTGTGTAGGGCAGAGCAGGGGAGAGGGGGATGGGGGGACCCGATCCTCCTGGATGCCACCCCCACAGCTAGGTATAAAGCGTCCTTCTCAGGGGTTCCTTGGCACAGACAACCGATCGCTCCCTCAGCCTTCAAGGGCAAAGGCCAGTCCTGGTTACCTGGGGAACCCGTGCCCTGAGGCTGCCTTCCTGCCACAAGGCATCCCTGGGGCCCCCAGGCCTCTTATCAACTAGTAGTAGTGTGCTTGGATCACACTTTGCACCCCAGCTGAAACATCCTGCTTTCAGTGAGGCTGGGCTCTGAGCCCCTCAGGTCCTTGTCAGCCCCTGTGCATTTCCTTAGGGCTTTGCTCTGATGCTCAGGGATCTGGGCTGAGGAAATGCTTGTTTCTCTAAGTGGGTTAAAGTTTCATGCACTGCAGTAATTGAATTTATAGCATGTAATTTCCTTCTATGAGGGACCTATTTATCTTGAGAGTTCCAAGTGTGGACTTTTAGGACAGTATAAAATTGACCCTGCAGTGATCTGTCTTGTTTGCACTTGGCCCTTTTTGAAACTAGATTTATTCTGACTTGTCAAAAGAGTTAACTCAAGTCCTGGCCTTGCATTGAATTTACATATTCTAGTCCCGTTTTTGAAACCCACTTTTCTCTGTAGTCAGTTCTGCTATAAGGCTTGTTTTGGAAAAGGTTTGTTCCAATACTATGGATGTATTAGGGAACAGTTGGAACATAACGCAAATATTGCACTTTGTCATCTGTGGTTTTATCCAGGAGAAACACCAGGCTAGGAGTTGGAAAACAATGGCCCACAGACTGGTGGCTTGTTTTGGTCAATAAAGTTTTACTGGGACACATCCACACCCATTCAAGTATGTACAGTTGGCTCTCCATATCCTTGGATTCCACCAACCATTGGTCAAAAATATTTGGAGGGGCCGGGCGTGGTGGCTCACGCCTGTAATCCTAGCACTCTGGGAGGCCGAGGTGGGAGCATTGCTTGAGTTTAGGAGTTCGAGACCAGCCTGAGCAAGAGCGAGACTCCGTCTCTACTAAAAATAGAAAGAAATTAGCCAAACAATTAAAAATAGAAAAAAATTAGCCGGGCGGCATGGTGGCGCTTGCCTGTAGTCCCAGCTACCCGGGAGGCTGAGGCAGGAGGATCGCTTGAGCCCAGGAGTTAGAGGTTGCTGTGAGCTAGGCTGACACCATGGCACTGTAGCCCAGGGAATGGAGTGAGATTCTGTCTCAAAAAAAAATATATATTTGGAGGGTCAGACAAGGACAATACTACTAAAAATATATATATTTGGGGGGATACAATAAAAAATACCAATGTAACAATATAAAAGAATACAAATAAAACTACAGTATAAGAAATATTTATATAGCATTTATATTGTATTATTAGGTATTATAAGTAATCTAGAGGTGATTGCATGTATCTGGGAGGTTATATGCAGAGGTTATATGCAAGTACCATGCCATTTTATATTAGAGACGTGAGCTTCTGAAGATTTTCGGTGTCGGTGGGGCTGTGTTGGAACTAACTAAGCCCCTGAGGATACAGAGGATCACCTGTACTATCAGAACTACAGGGCTGGAGGGCCCGCAGAGCCAGAAATATTTACTGTGTATTTTAAGAAAAAGTTTGGGCCGGGCGCGGTGGCTCACGCCTGTAATCCTAGCACTCTGGGAGGCCGAGGCGGGCAGATTGTTTGAGCTCAGGAGTTCGAGACCAGCCTGAGCAAGAGCGAGACCCCGTCTCTACTAAAAATAGAAAGAAATTATCTGGCCAACCAAAAATATATAGAAAAAATTAGCCGGGCATGGTGGCGCATGCCTGTAGTCCCAGCTACTAGAGAGGCTGAGGCAGAAGGATCGCTTGAGCCCAGGAGTTTGAGGTTGCTGTGAGCTAGGCTGACACCACGGCACTCACTCTAGTCTGGCAACAAAGCGAGACTCTGTCTCAAAAAAAAAAAAAAAAAAAAGAAAAAGAAAAAAGAAAAAGTTTGCCCACTCCTGCACTAGCTGAATCCAGAAAACTGTTCCCAGCTTAGCAGAACACCTACCCTTATATAAAATCAAAACACCCACACCTCAGACATGCACCAAGCCCCCTAGAGGCCTCTCACATTATGGGCCACACCCATCCCCTTCTGGGTCAGACAGCCTCTTTCCAGCACTTCTGGCTGACTCGGAATCTGCAGCCCACCTACACCCACAGCGAACATCAGGGCTTCTCCCTGGTGAGGGATCAGACATTATGCGGCATTTTTATATTTCTTAGTCGTTGAGCACGTGTACAACTGTGCTGGCTGTTGTATCCACATTTACCGGGCTCCTGTCCATCTTTTTTATGTCACAGGTAAGGTTTTGGAGTTTTGTGCCCCAACACCGTTATTCCCATAAGCCCTGTGTTTATATTACATGATTTTGCACCCCACAGTGGTTTTTAGAAATGCTGCGTATGTTGTGCTACAGCAGAATTTTCTGTACTTTGAAAGCAAACAACCAAAAGGTGTGGTCTTGCTCATGACACTCAATAAAGTCGTAATCATTTCATATCTCATTCAGACTCCATGGGGCAAGAGCTTAAGGTCAAGCCCGAATTGCCACTGGTGAGGTGCTCCCAGTGTCCTTTGGAGCCTTCAGGCCTGACTCTGGGTGCTTGAACAGGGTGTTCTGAGAGGCACCGCCTGGAGGAGCACAGCCTTTAGCTCATCATTCCACCTGCTCGACACATGACGTGACCCTTTTGTACCACCTATGAAATGGAGGCTGATGATAGTATTCACTTAACAGGTGGTTGTGAGGATCATCCAGGGTGATCCGTGTCGGGTGAATGCTCAGTTGGTGTTAGGTGTTTTGCCCTTAAAAGTAAGAAGACCCCACATGTCTGGTACTAGCAAAGCAGCAATAAACTCGGGTTGGAATCTGAGGAGCCCCATGTGGAAAGGGAGCCTGAAGTGTCTGCTCCAATCCCCCCACTCAAGAGCTTCTCTCAGTAAGACCTACATCTGCTCATGCATCTGACGTCTGTAGTGCACCTACTGTGTGGCTGGCATTCTTCAGGGCTGAGGATACCCCAGGGACATTGATGAGGTGCCCCAGCTGTCACATAGCCTAACCCGTTACCTGGTGAGCGGTTGTGACATTCGGAGTACTCTAGTGTGGGAGAGTGGGGTGAGGCCTCATGCCTTCCAGCTGTAGGTTCTTCCCAGCCCTCCCTGTGGCTGCTTCCATAGCCCTGGGCAGGGCGAGTCTTGTATTCAGTCCAAGCCATCTGAGGATGGCTGTTGCTTCCTCCTCCTCACCCTGTATGTATGTATGTGTCGCTTGAGCCCCACCATGTGCTTGTCCCTCCAGGTGAAAACAAGCAATTTAAATGTGATTAACCAAAGGCCTTTTTGGACCATATAGGGGAGAGTACTTCAGTGGGCAGCTCGTCAGAGTGAAGAGGTAGGCGGAGAACTGGTGGACACGGGTTCTAGGCCCAGCCCAGACACCCTTGGATTTCCTCCACCTTGTAGTGTGACACACACTTGTCTCCAGCTCTCAGAGGCTGTTGGTTAGTGGCAGCTGTCACTCTAGTGTGTGTGAGGTACTTGGCCTCAGCCAGCATGCACCTCCCCACTACCGGTCCTGTCTTAGGACTACTACAGGGAAAGGGTTGCTCAGTCTGGGGTCTTTGAAGGCTCAGGGAGCTCCTAGCTGGGTGGCTGGGCTAGGGGCCCATTCTGATGACATGTGTGAGAAAAAAATGCCTGTTGTGTCTTTACCTTTTAGACCACTGAGGGTTAAGACCCCTAGCTTCAGTCACTGAGTAGTAAAGCTTTTGTTCTCCTTTGAGAAAGCCTTTAGCACAGGATTCACCATGGCCTCCCCTTTCTTGGCCTGAGACCCTCCCCACTCAGAGGCCTGGTCCATGCTGTTCTCTACCTGGAACACCTCTCCTGATTTCTGTTCCACCTTGGGCTCAGGCTTGGTGGTGCTGTAGCAGTCCCTACACCTTCCAGAAAGTCCAGGCAGTAGCAGGAGTTTTTTAATGAAAACACTTTACTTGTTTGCTCCCCTTTGCCCTGCAGGACAACCCCAGGAATCACACACTTTGTGAGGCCAATTTACAAACATGTAGGCTTAACTCAGTGGCACATGCCAAGCCCATACTGTTTGTTCCTCATTGAAAATCAAGGTGGATGGGAAAGAGAAGTTTCTGCCATTGAAGAGTTTAGCACCGAACCAGGAGGAGAGACGAACTGCTTGAGTGGCGTGGGTGCTGTTGCTGTGGACCCCATCCAAGTCCTGGTGAGGGATGCTGTGGCCTGGCAGTCACTTGGGGAGGTTGGTGGCCCAGGTAGAAGGCAGGGTGTCACGATAAGCTGAGGGGTTTGGGTTCACTGCTTAGAGTTTGAGAGTCTTTAGTATGTGGATTTTAAGCTGCCACAGATGTATTCTATCAACACTGTGGAAGAGTCAGTGGCATCCACTCTCATCTGCTGAAGGTTCTATGTTTTGCATCCTCAGTTCTACCTGTGGGAGGAGATGGCCTCTTTCCTCTGCCTTGTTGCCCTGGGGAGCCTCCTTCCTCCCCATCTGGACACTCCCGTGCCCCCTACCCCCACCCCCTCCACTTTCTGGCACACACTTGTCCTTTCAGTTCTCACCCTTAGCAGGTGGGGCTGTTATTTTATCTAGGTTTATTTTTTTAATCTTTGTTTTCTTTGAGTATAAGACTGATAGTCACGGCTAAAAGAAAGACTTACAAACAGACACGTTTACTACAGTAAGTGAAAGTGTCTTAATCGTCTTCAGAGGTGACTACTACTGATTTTGGTCCAGTTGCTTTCAGTTTTGATTTTAGTAAAATTTCTTTTGGTTTTTTCCCTGTAGATAAACTCTTTTTTTTTGCTCCGTCACTCCATGTCTCTTCACATAGCAGTGTCTTTGAGGTAGGGTTGGGGAAACTAAGGCTCAGAGATTGATTGACATGCTTCCCCTGGCCAGTCAGTGAGTGTGTGACAGAGCTGAGGCTCAGTCTGTGTTCTCCACTCTCTGGTTTGGAGGCTGACTACTTGGATCATATTTCTGTCTGCCAAGTTAAATCACATCCCTTGTACCTGGCCTAACGAGGTTTGAAGTTTGAAAGCTGAGAGTTGGCGTTTTTGGTGTGGGTTCCTTCTGGAATGAGTCCCAGCTGCTCTGTTCAGCGGTGTGTGTCAGGGAGTCGCTCAGACCACAGTCCTGAGCAAATCCAGGTGTCTGTTCTGCATGGGAAGTTGTGTTCCTGTCAGGCAGGAGCTACCAGTGCCAAAACTTGGCTTAGCCATTCTCTCCCTGACCCCTCCCTAGGCACTCCTGGGCCACATCGAGACACCTGGGTTTGACTCTTAAGGAAGTGGGGGAGCCGCTGGAGGAGAGTGCGGATCAGGGACGTGGCTTCAGGAGCATTTTGGGTCTGGGAAGAAGGTGAGGGTGGCCTTGGAGAGAGGTGACATAGCCCCCAGCCTTGGGACCACCAGGATGCAGAAACCTATCTGCACTGTGTATCTGGGGGGTGGGGCCATGGGGATGCTCTGGAGGTGGGTGCCTGGGTGCAGGCCCGATGGAGCTGCCTGCCCATGCACGGGCCTTGTGTGTCTTGAATGTTGGGCTGGCTCCTGGACCTTGTTGTTGCCTGACTCAGAGCTGGTTGCTTCATAGGCCCTTCTTCCTTCCTGACAGGAAGAGGTGCTCATGCCACCTAAGGACAGCGGCTGCCCCCAGGTACAGGGCTTCATGCTGCTCAGCATCCCCACGTGGGTCTTATGGATGCCTCACACTCATGTCCAAACTGTACGCTTGACCTTCCTCCCCCAAATCTGCTCCTTCCCCATCTCAGAAAAGTCATTTCCCACTTTGCAGTTGCTTTGACAAAAACAAAGCAACCCTCTCTCCAAAGTGCCCACATCTCCCCACTGATCTGTCCCCTTCTGGGGTCTGAGCTGCACGATATGAACCACTCCTCAATGCCCCCTTCCCTTGCTCTTCTGCCTTGGGTGTCCTCCAGCCAGATGATCTTTTAGAACATGTTGTATTCCTCCCCTCTGGCCCAGACCTTTGTGCTCCCTGCCAGGTACGCCCCTCCACTTGGGGTACGTCTCCTTCGGGACCATGTTCCGATGTTGTCCTTTCCTGCCTGGCCCTGGTTCCTCTGCACACTCTGACCGCCCTGTGCTTACCTTGTGTCCCACAGCACTGTCGCCTGACATTTCCCTCCTTTCCCAGCATGGGAATTGGTGTTCACTCTATCTTGTTCATCACTGAGTCCCCAGCCCCTTGGACAGTCTGGCCCATAGTAGAGGCTCAGTGAGTTGCCCTGATTGGTTGAGGAGGTAGGAAAACACCTTAAATCCACTGCTGAGAACATCAACCCTGTTACTTCTGTCAAGTACCTTAACCCACTTACTGCTAAGCCTCACTTTCTTCATGTCTGAAATAGTGTTACTAGTAGTATCACCACTAGTGTACTAGTGATGGCATAGTATAGATAGCATTTCAGTATGGTAGCATCAGCAGTAAGACCTCTTGGCTCTATGATTTGTGTCTAGCTACTTAATTTCTTTTTTAATTATCAAGCGACACTTACTGGCCTGGTGTGCCAGACCTGTGCTGGGTGCCTTCTGTTGGTCTCCCGAGTCCTCTTTAAGAATTCTGTTTCCTGCCACACAGCGTTTTGGAATTGTTTTAGAACATGTTTTCTGCCTGAGGCTCTCAGACCAGTTGGATGGCGGTATTTTACTAAAATAAAGGAGCATTTGCATCCACCCCTGAAGCCCCACTGTCAGCGTCCTGGGGCTGGTCTGGCTGAGGTGCTCAGGGAGGTCCGAGCTGTACCTGTGCAGGGTCTCCAGTGTGGCCAGAGCCTGCCCTTCTTGACCCCCAGCTGAGGAAGACACAGGCTGCATACCTGCCACCTGATAGCCCACTCAGCCTTGCTGGTGTCACTCAGCTGTGCAGACCTCAGGTTCGGCCTGGGGTGTTTGGGAGTGAGAGAAAAGGAGGGGGCAGAGGCAGACCTGGTTCCAACCTCATGCCTTGAGCAGTGGGCAGCCCTGGTGGCCTCAGTACCTCATTTTTTTTTTAATTTTTTTTTTTTTTGAGACAGAGTCTCACTCTGTTGCCCGGGCTAGAGTGAGTGCCGTGGCGTCAGCCTAGCTCACAGCAACCTCAAACTCCTGGGCTCAAGCAGTCCTGCTGCCTCAGCCTCCCAAGTAGCTGGGACTACAGGCATGTGCCACCATGCCCGGCTAATTTTTTCTATATATACATTTTTAGCTGCCCATATAATTTCTTTCTATTTTTAGTAGAGGCGGGGTCTTGCTCTTGCTCAGGCTGGTCTCGAACTCCTGAGCTCAAACAATCCGCCCGCCTCAGCCTCCCAGAGTGCTAGGATTACAGGCGTGAGCCACCACGCCCGGCCTGGTACCTCATTTTTAAAATGGGCACACTGCTGTTGGGATTTCTGCCCAAGCAGGCAGCAGCTAGCACAGGGTCGCAGCCTCCAGAAAGGGGCTCCTCTGTATGCTGGCAGTTCCTGCACAGGCCTGAGTGGAACTTCTGCAGTTGGAACTGCCTTACCCTCGTGCTCTCTTCTCTCACTGGGGATTTTGAAACAAATCCTAATTTGCCAGTCGAGACAATTAGCCTCTTCACCTACTTTTAGGAAGTATTCTAATGCATGCCCTCACTGCTGTTTGCAGACTTCATCTGTTACACTTCCTTCTTCCTGACAGCTTTGTCCCTGGGTGCAGTGGCCACCAGCCCTGATGTGCTAGGGGCTCTGGTCCTGGCTGCCTTGAGGAGGGAAGAATCACTCCTTACCAGCACCCGCCCTCCCCAGGAGCCAATGTCCTGTGATGGCTGGGGATTGGCCAGTAGCAGGCTCCAGTCAGTCTGCATGGCTGTGGAGGGGGCTCCGACCCCCCTCCAACTCCTTGGGTTGGAGCCCCCTGTACCCATGTGGCTGGCCCCGCCCCTTCCAGCTGTGTTTGTCCTTCCTGTGATGGGGAAGGGGTAGAGCAGGCCCTGCACTGGCCCCAGTGGCCCACTTTGGGGAGGCACAGGCATTGGATAGGCGAGCATTATGAGGTTGCTTGTCCTTTCTAGGCCTGGGGTTGACAGAGTTCCAGGCCTTTGGTTTCTTAAGTGAGCTGCCCTGACACTGCACACTGAGCACACACTGCCGGTGGGCCCTCTCTTGGGGACCAGCTGCCAGAATGGCCCTGAGGCCTGGGGGATGGGTCCCTGGGGCTGGAGGGAGCAGCCCTGTGGGGTCACTGAGGCCTTGCCCTGTACCCCTTTAACCTTGGGGAGGCTTCTTATCCTTTAACAGTGACAGTGAAGTGAGGCCGCTGATGCACAGCCTTGCCGATTAGATCATCAGTTCTGCCTCATCTGTGTGGGTTGAGGTTAGCTGGGAGTACTTCATACGGGGTTTTGGGTTTACAGCCCAGGGCTTACAAGGCTGGAGGCTGCAATGGAATGGGTTCAGCCTGGCTGGAGCAGGGGTGGAGTGAGGAAGCATGAGGGGTCTGTGAGTCACAGGGAAGGGTGTAGTACGTCGGGGTGGGGTACGTTCTCCCCATCTACTTGGGGACCCCTCCCCCTACAGTAGGCACCAGGCCAGGCTGGGAGCTTCACCCTTAGGGGTAGAATTTCCCCTGACTCCAGGGGACCCTTTTCTGAGGTCCTGGTCTCCTCTTATCTCCTACCTAGTCATGCTCCTCCCTGCCCTGGGTCTGGGAGTGCACATACCTGCTGTCCAAGGGAGCTGCCCAAACTGCTTCCCTTGTCCAATTTCTGGACCATCTGAGGAGCTCCTGCTTGAAGGAGAGGTGTCCCACCCTCCCACAGTGAGAGAGGAGAAGGGAGGGTGACCACTCTTAGGGCAGTGACTGCTGGCTCATGGGAGACAGGACAGACTGTCAGTGAGCAGGTTGGACAGGGTTTGTGGCCAAGGTATGTTGGACAAGGACAGAGATCATAGAACTTCAGGGCTAAGAGTGAAGTCAGAGTGTCCCTCACCTGCCTCTGGGGCAGTGAGGAGCCGTCTGCACAGGGAGGTCGAGTAACTGCTCATAGAGGAGGAGCTGGGGGGGGAGACTGGGCGAGAGTGGAGGGAGAGGGGGACATTGGGCAGGCAGACTGAGGGGGAGCTGGGAGTCGAGCAGCTGGTATGGAGTAGGTGGTAGTGCAGGCTGGGATTCCAGGAGGGCTTGGGGAGCAGGCAGAGGCTGAGTCTGAAAGCCAGTGCCATCGAGATTTGGGATTTCCCCTGCTCCATTCCACACCCCCCATCCTGGCCGTGTTAAGGGCAAACCATGGCATCTGGGTGGTGCTGAGAGAGAGAGACATTCTTGGGCCCTGCCCTCCACTAAGGCAGGGTGGGGAGCACCCCAGGGTAACGACATGGCCGTGGGGAAATGTGCTCAGTTCAGCCCTTTTGGGTAGGCCTCCTGTCAGAGCAGGTGACTGGGTGCCCTGGCTGGGCCACACTGCAGATGGCCCACTCTCCCCCAGGCTCCAGGAGCATGAAGCAGCTGTCAGTTTCCTTCCTTTCAGTCTAAGTGCACGAAAGGGCACATTTGGGCAGGGCCTTGACCTTGAGCTATTGCTCATTTGTGAAATCAGCTCCTTTAAAGAGGTTGCAAGTGATTCAGATCAAGAGCACGTATATGGTGACAGGACCCCCTTGTTGCCTTGTGCTGCCCACTAGCCTCTGAGAAGATGGCCTCAGGGACTGGTTCTGCCCAGGACAGCCCCCTGCCCTGCCACCAGCGTGTTCAGCAGTAAGGAAACTGAGGTACTGGGAAGGTGGGTGCCGTGCCTATGAGGACTTGAGAATAGAGCAGAGCATGCCACAGTGTGAGTCAGGCTGCTCTTTGGGGCCCACACACGGTGGTCACCAACTGTCCCATATAAAACTGTGACACTTCAGGAATTCTAAAGCTGTGGTGCTAAATTTCTTTTTTGTCTCCTGGTGAGCTCTGGGGTGATTTTTTTTTTTTTTTTTTTTTAAAGACCCTGACTCTCCCAGTGTTGATTCCATGCCCTGCCCTGTTGGTGAGGCCAGGGATTGGAATGGCCCCTTTAAGAGCGCCCTTGTCCCAGACCCTGCTGTGGAATGCCAGCCGACTCCCTGCAGACAGACATCACTGTGCTGTCCTCCTGTGTCCTGTCTCCGTGAGGGTTAACAACACTTCAGCTTGTTGTCTGGAACCGGTTCAGACTGGTTTTCTGGAAAGTGCTTTGTCTCTCCCACTGAATTCTGGGAAGGGTCATGTGGAGCCCAGTGATGTCATGGGATCAAAAACTGACTCAGCTGTTTTTTTCTTCCTTTCCTTTCTTCTTTAAATCAAGATATGTGTGTGCTGCAGGTACAGGGTGGTGGCATGTTGACAGGCCAGGCCTCACCCTGCTCAAAGTGTACCTCACTGGCAACCAAAGGGTTAAACGTGACCCCCACCCCAACCCCTGGAGGTGAGAAGGGAGGGAGAAGACCTCCCTTCACTGAAGGGAAGAAGCAGGAGTTAACCCAAGTTACTGCAGTACAGAGCTGGACCTGGCCCTGACTCTGCTTTTAGTACAGTGCAGTCACCCCCTTCCCGGATTCCAGACAGTACAGGCACTCGGAATTCCCTAGGCAGGTAGCTCAGATCTAGAACAGTTTTGGGTCTGGAGTGCACAGAATTCCTTTTCTTCTTGGTAAGCAGCTGCCTCCTGTTGTTTCTATCCAGCCCTTCACAGGTCTGTGGCCCCCAGTAGGGCAGGGCATAGCTCAGTTCCCCAGGTGCTCTGCCACACTGGAGGCTGGGGACGCCCCGCTCCTGCCGAGCCTTCCCCAAAGCAGTGAAGAAATGTCCTGGGGACACTTTTGAGGGCCCTGTGCTTTGTTGTACCTACCTCTGCCATCCTTATACATGAAGGAAAACACTCAAAGTGACACTCTGAAAAGTTTCTAAGAAGGTAGCCACTTCACTGTGCCCAATTAAAATGTGTCTTCTCCTCCCCTCAAAGTTCAGAATGACCGAAGAAGCATGCCGAACACGGAGTCAAAAACGAGCTCTTGAACGGGACCCAACGGAGGACGATGTGGAGAGCAAGAAAATAAAAATGGAGAGAGGATTGTTGGCTTTGGATTTAAACAATGATGGAGACATGAGGGTGATGCCTGAGCCAGGAGCAGGCCCAGCCCAAGGGTTGCTGAGGGCAGCAGAGGCCATGGGCAGAGGTGAAGGACTGGCAGGCGAAGGGCCTGTGGACATGCGCACCTCACACAGGTGAGTGGGAGGAGCTGGTGGGAGGGACTGGGACCTGGAGACAGGCCTGGAGTGCACAGGTGGGGGTGAGCTGTGCTCTAGGCCTGGTCAGGCCTGTGTGTAGGAAGCAGCTTTGGTGGGGTTGTCATGGAGATGGCTGTGGGGCACAGCGGGGCATCACTTCCGCTGGCAACTGGGCCATCATTGCTGAGGGACCTCCCTCTTGGGGCCCCGGGTCAGTGGCACAGGATATGGGTCTCAGAGGCAGGTAACTGGTACCTTCCATCAGCTCCTCTGCCATTAGCAGCTTTCACTAATCACGTACCTGCTGTCTGTCTAACTTGGTGCTTTTGGTTTGTAGGAAAACTTGTGTTTTTCATTTGGTCATGCCTCCCTGCTTTTCAGATCTGGAGGTTGGGAGGCCAGGGATGCTGCACCCTACCTGGGTCACTTGGCTAGCGACAGAGTCAGGAGCCCAGCCCAGGGCACTGCTCCTTAGGGGTGGAGGGCTGTGCACTCACTCAGCTCCGCCTTCACTCAGCTTGGGTCTTCTGTGGCCTGCTCTGTGGGTTTCTCCTTAGTCAACACTGATTACTTCAAGAGTGACTTTCCTGATACTCAGCTTTTGTGAGGCTCCTAAGGTAAAAGCTTGAAAGCTGTAAGACCAAATCTACCACCCCATTTCTTTTCCTTTTTTTTTTCTTTTTTTTCTTTTATTTTTGTACCACTCTGCTCTGAATACCACCCCATTTCTTCACTCAAAAACCTTCTTTTCTCCCTCTGAAGAGAAATTCAGACTCAGCACCTGCATCACCCCTCCCTTGGAGCTATCAAGAATATTTATACCCAGACACCCACTAAAAAGGGTGCGTGTGGGGCTGTAGCTTCTTGGCTGGCCCTGTGACACACTCCTCTGTGGCCCCTTGCTCATCTCCTCTCACTGCCCTGTCCCTCCACGCCTGTTTGTGCAGGGAGCTGGTGGCTCCTCGCTTTGCTTGAGAATTGCAGGTTGGGGCCACTCTGACTGACCCCACAGAGTGGCCCCAACCTGCAATCTTTGTGTCAGATCTGTGTTGGAGCCCAGAATATTGGGATCCCAAGGACTTAGAGATTGTCTGGTGTTTCTCAGCTTCTGAAATTCTTACCTCCTCAAGATAAATGGGAACCCCCGCCCCGTCCTCCTGTTGGGGAAGCAACTGGGCCTGGGGGATGTGTTTTTGTGTGCTTGCTGTCCAAGAAAGGCTTTTCTGTCCAACTCTGCTGACTGTAGTACCTATTCTAAAGCCAAGGTCCTCTCTTCAAGTTTCAGAAATAAAACTGTAGGTTTAGGTCTCCTTTCCCTCCCTCTGACTCAGTGTTCAGCTGGAAGAAGAGTCCATGGCACTTCAGGTGAGGTTGGGGTGGGTGGTAAGCAACCATGGGTGGGTTTGCAGTCAGGGCAGGAGGAGGAAGGAACCCAAACTCATAGGGATTTGCTGGGTCCCTCTCGCCATCCTGGGCTCCTAGTGTGTGTTCTCTCCCATAATTACCATGCCCCCCTGTGGGATAGGCCAGTGAATTGTGAGGGAGAGGTTAAGTGTTGAAGGAGCTTAAAGTTGGGACTCAAACTCAGATCTTTCTGTTGCCAAAAGCCAGGGCTACGTTGGCCTCTGGGCCTTTTGGTCCCTTCCCTACTGGGCCATTGATTGACCTCCAAACTGAGGTCATGTAGAAGATGTGACACTGTCTCCTGAAGTTGATCAGGGTGCTTTTCCTCATGATATGTTAAGGGAGCAAGGGACAGAGATTAACCCAGACACTTGGGGTGTGAGTGTGTGTATGTGTGTGGGGGGTCCTCCTAGAGCATTAGAGACACCCCAGGACATTTGTGAAGCAGTGTGAGGGTGTGGAGAGAGCCGGCTCAGAGGCCAGCAGGCAGAGTTGAGGTCAAACCACACTCCCTGATTGATCCTGAGCAGACGATCTTAGCCTGTATTTCTTCACTCATTAAATGAGAGATCATCTCTGCCTTGCAGGGTGATGGGATGCCGAGTATCTTGCACCCAGAATCAGCTGTGGTGCTCGGTGTGCAATGAGGGAAGCAGCTGGCACTGTGTTGGTGATAGCTGCCCTTTAGTCTTTAGCTTTGCTTGATACAAGATGTCACATGTGTAACTGGTGTCTCCCCAAGTTCCCGTGTTGAATGTTTTGTCTAGTTCTTTCAAGAAGTACATTTGGGAATCTTTTTTTTTTTTTTTTTTTTTGAGACAAAGTCTCACTCTGTTGCCCGGGCTAGAGTGAGTGCTGTGGCGTCAGGCTAGCTCACAGCAACCTCAAACTCCTGGGCTTAAGCGATCCTTCTGCCTCAGCCTCCCGAGTAGCTGGGACTACAGGCATGTGCCACCATGCCCGGCTAATTTTTTTTTTTTTTTGAGACAGAGTCTCGCTTTGTTGCCCAGGCTAGAGTGAGTGCCGTGGCGTCAGCCTAGCTCACAGCAACCTCAAACTCCCGGGCTTAAGCAATCCTTCTGCCTTAGCCTCCCAAGTAGCCGGGACTACAGGCATGCGCCACCATGCCCGCCTAATTTTTTCTATATATATTTTTAGTTGGCCAGATAATTTCTTTCTATTTTTAGTAGAGACAGGGTCTCGCTCTTGCTCAGGCTGGTCTCGAACTCCTGACCTCGAGCGATCCACCTGCCTCGGCCTCCCAGAGTGCTAGGATTACAGGCGTGAGCCACCATGCCCGGCCTGGGAGTTTTGATAGAATCACAGGATCACGTCCAGCCCAGAGCTGTTCTAAAACCGTAATCCATTCTGCAGTGAGTGGCTCTGGTTTCTGTATTAGAAATGGACCGTCTTCCGATCCTTCTTGGGAGCGTGCTGCTTGGGATACCCCGTGGGAGCCTCCTTTTAGCACAGTGTGGTGGTTCTGTCCATTTCCCAAGTTGGTATTCAGTAGCTGTATTGGACCACAGTTTAGGTCAACTGAAGCTCTTTGGCCTTCAGGTTCAATGTATTTTATGACTAACATACCAATTTTGGATTGTTGTGCCAAGAGAATTTAATTTTTGTTTTTTAAGGTTTTTTTTTCTTTTTTTTTTTTTTTTTTTTGAGACAGAGTCTTGCCCTGTTGATTGGGCTAGAGTGCAGTGTTGTCATCATAGTTCATTGCAACCTCAAACTCCTGGGCTCAAGTGACTCTTGCCTCAGCCTCCTGAGTAGCTGATATTACAAGCATGCACCACCACATCTGACTAATTTTTCTTTTTTTTGTAGAGACAGGATCTTGCTATGTTGCTGAGGCTAGGCCTCAAGCGATCCTCCCACCTCGGCCTCCCAAACTGCTAGGATTACAGGCATGAACCACTGCACCTGGCTGATTCTTAAACTTTTTAATTAAAGTATAGCAAACATAATGAAAGTACACATACGTGCAACTAGATACATTTCCACAAACTGAACACATCCTCATAACCCAAATCAAGAAATAGAACTTGGCCGGGCGTGGTGGCTCACGCCTGTAATCCTAGCACTCTAGGAGGCCGAGGCGGGTGGATCGCTCGAGGTCAGGAGTTCGAGACCAGCCTGAGCAAGAGCGAGACCCCGTCTCTACTAAAAATAGAAAGAAATTATCTGGCCATCTAAAAATATAGATAGAAAAAATTAGCTGGGCATGGTGGTGCATGCCTGTAGTCCCAGCTACTCGGGAGGCTGAGGCAATAGGATCGCTTAAGCCCAGGAGTTTGAGTTTGCTGTGAGCCAGGCTGACGCCATGGCACTCACTCTAGCCCGGGCAACAAAGCGAGACTCTGTCTCCAAAAAAAAAAAAAAAAAAGAAAGAAATAGAACTTACTGGTACTACCAAAGCCTCGTGCCTACTACCTTGCTGCCACTACCTTCTAAGGATAATCAGTTTCTTGACTTCTAACAGCATAGATTAGTTTTTCCTGCTTTTGTACTTTAAATACATGGAATTAATTAGTATATACCCTTTGTCCTCTTGCTTTCACTCAACATTCTGAGATTTAGCCCTACTGTTTTTTTTTTTTTTTTTTTTTTTAGCCCTACTGTTGCTTGTAGCAATGATTAATTCATTTTCACTGCTGTATGGTATTCTGTTCTTAGAATTTCTAATTGATTCTTTTTCATAACTACATCTTTTTATTTCATGCTGTCTTATTACTGTCTTATGACTCAATTTGGTCATATTGAAGGCTAGATCTAGTTTCTGGTGGCTTCTAGGACAGAGAATTTCCTTTTTCTTTAAGAAAGTGGCTGGTGAATTTGTATCACATAGATACATACATTTATATATATGTATATATATATACTTTTTTTTTTTTTAACTATAGTGGGATTATTTGGAGCATCCAATGGCAGTTAAAGTTGTAGTAGCCCAAGGTTGAGGTCATGGTTAGGGCAAGACAGAAATAGTGGCCAAAAATGTATTACATATTTGAGGAGAAAGTTATCCAAGAAGCTTAACAAACTCTAAGTAGCATAAATACAGAGATCTATACCCAGTCACATCATAGTCTCATAGTCAAACTGTGGAAAGCTCAAAGAGAGAGAGAAAATCTTGAAAGTAACAAGAGAAAAACAACTCATTACATATAGGGGAACACTAATATGATGAACAGCTGATTTCTGACTTGAGACAATGGAAACCAAAAAGGAGTTGAATGATGTTCGCAGTACTCAAAGAAGAAAACCATCGACCCAGTATTCTAGATGCAGCAAAACTGTTCCTCAGAAATAAAGATGGAAGAGTCATTGTCAGATAAGCAAAAATTGAGAGGATCCACTGCTGGCAGACCTGCCGGTTCTTCAGGCTGAAGGGAGACGCCTTGCTGGTGATGTGAATCCACAGGAAGAAATAACGAGCAGTGGAAATGGTACATGTGTGGGTCAGTAGGAAAAACTTAACTATTTCTACGCTCTGGAAACTGAGCAAAGGCATGCACTGATCAGTTGGATTTATAACATACATAGATAAAATATGTGTAATAATAATAGTACAGAAGAGGGGGACTGCAACGGAGCAATATTGGAGCAAAGCTTCTGTATTTTACTGGAATCAAGTTAATATTAATCTGAAGTAGATTGTGATTAAGATGCTTATTTTAATCCCTAGAGCAACTATGAAGAAAGTAACTTTAAAATACAGTTATAAAAAGAATCAGCAGAGATCAGAAGAATTAAAGTGGTATACTAAAAAACATTTAACACCAGAGAAGACAGTCACTGAGGAACAAAAAAGGAAGACACGTAGAAAACGAGCAGCACAGTGGCAAATGCAAATCCAGCCATATCAATAATTGAATAATCAATAATGAATGGTCTAAATGCCTCGATCAAAAGGCAGGGATTGTCACACTGTATTTAAAAAAAGCAAAATCCAGCTTAATTATATGTTGTCTATAAGTGACACCCCTTAGATTCAAGGACAAATATAAAAAGATGGAAAAAGATATACCGTAAGAAACCATTAGAGAGCTGGAGTGACTATATTAATATAACATAAAATAAACTATAAGACAAAAAATATTACTAGCACCAAAGAGGGACATTTCATAATGAATGATATGTCAGGAACACATAACAGTCAAAAAGTATATGCATCTAACAGCAGATTCCCAAAGTACGTGAGGCATAAACTGATAGGACTGAGCATAGAAATAGATCATCAATTATAGTTACCTCACTCTCAATAATTGTTAGAGCAGCAGCTTATAGAGGACTTGAAGAGCATTTTATCAACCCAGTTGGTTTGACTGACATCTCTAGAACACTCTACCTGGTGAATGCAGAGTACATCTTCTCAAGTGCACGTGGAACATCCTCCAGGGGAGACCATATGCTAGGCCATAAAACAAGACTCAAGGATAGCCATAATTTAAAAAGACAATGACAAGTGTTGGTGAGGATGTGTAGAAACAGGAACCCTTCATCCGTTGCTCATAGGAATGTTAAATGGCATAAATAGGCACAAACTTACCATATGACTCAACAAGCTACCCAAGAGAAATGAATACATAGGTCCACACAAAGACAGGTAGATGGGTGGCGGGAGCATGATTTCATAATAGCCAGAAAGTGGAAACAGCCCAAATGCCCATGGGTAAGACAAATATTCTACATCCACACAATGGATTGCTATTCAGCATTAAAAAGAACAAACTGCAGATAGGTGTTGCAACACAGATGAACCTCAAACTCATATGCCAAGGGGGAATCAGCAGACCCAGTGACTGTATGTTGTATAATTTCACTTACAGGGCGTATCACCCCAACAAGAGCAGATTTATTACAGAGGAGGCATGTAATCAGTGTTTGCTCAGGGCGGGGCTGGGGGTGGGTGGGAGCAGTGATTAATAGCACACAGGCACAGGGAAACATTTTGGGACAATGGAAGTGTCCTAAAATTGGATTGTGGTGATGGTTACACAACTCTATAAATTTACTAAAATCATGGAATTGTGCTATTACGATGGATGAATTTTGTGGTATATAAATTATATCTCAATGTGGATGTTAAATAAGTGGAGGTTAAAATAGTTTGGTTTCCATTCTGGCATCTATGAATGTGTGCATGGAAAAACAAAGTCCACAGAGGTAGAAGTTGTGAGTCTGTTGATCTTGTGAGGCCAACCCATAGGTGAACGCCACTGCAAGTCCAGACCATCAGATGAGGCTGGAGCTGGGACAGGCAGAGAAGCTCCTGGTCTTCTGGGGTTCCCCACGCACCCCCCCCCCCACGATTAAGTAGATGATCCTCCTGTACTTTCCTATAGAGGAGAGCCTCTCTCTGTCAAAAGTGTTGGCCGGGTGTGGTTGCTCATGCCTGTCATCCTAGCTCTCTGGGAGGCCAAGGCAGGAGGATAGCTTGAGCTCAGGAGTTCGACAGCAGCCTGGAGCAAGAGTGAGACTCCTTCTCTACCAAAAAGAAAAAGAAAAAAAAAATACGCAAAACAACAAAACTCAGCCTGACGCCACATGTCTGTAGTCCCAGCTACCCGGGAGGCTGAGGCAGGAGGATTGCTTACAGCCCAGGAGTTGGAGCTTGCAGTGAGCTACAGCGGCATCGCTGCACTCTACCCAGGGACACACAGTGAGACTCTGTCTCAACAACAACAACAAAACAAGGCAACTGTCAAAAGTTGTTGATCTTCAGAAATAATGGACCACACTCAGGTGAGAACAGCTTGCTTTGTGTTTTTTTTTTTCTTTTCGGTGGAAGAACATTTTATTTGTTAGAATTGAGACTCTTCTCTAGAGGTCCTGTACCTGAAAGGTCAGGCCTGGGGTTGGGGGGGGGTGTCCCTCAGTCACCTTGGGTCTGCGTGGGGTGAGGGTTCTGTGAACGGCCACGCCTCACTGAAAACATGCTCGTGTATGCCCTTTTCCGAGGCATCAACTGTCTGTGGATTGTTAGTGGTCCAGGACCAGGCCTGCTCTGCACCAAGCACCACGCTGGTCCCTGGGACAGAGACAACTGGAACAGGATCCGATTCTCACAGCTTCCTGGAGAAGCATGTTGTGAAAGAAAGTGCTGCAGAGGTCTTGGAAAGAAGGACTCAACCTTGATGGTGTGGCTCACTCTAGGGCTGGGCATCACTGGGCACCAAGTAGACCCTCTCTGCTTCTTCAGTTTTCCTGGGAGGACTTGAGGCTGGGGCTATCATGGTCTGTGGTTTGGGCAGGGACAGACTTTGGTGCAGCCTATGTAGATGTCAGGAAGGTGTCCTTCTGTTGGGGGGTGTGGCCTTCAGGCAGCCTGTGTGTCTTCCTCCTCCCTCCCCTCCTCTCTTTTCATCATGCAGCCTGTTTGCTGTGGGATGGAACATGGTGTGGGCAGGATGGGCTGTGGTTATGTGTTCAGTCTGCCGTCGCAGGGCCCTTGGCCTACTGGGAGCTTGAGGTAGCATCTTGACTGTTAGAGCTGATCTTGACTTTAGTGTTTCCAGCCTTCACCTCCCTGGCCAAGCACTTGTGGCCTGTAAGCAGACTATAAAATGCTCTAGAGGCTGGGCGCGGTGGCTCACGCCTGTAATCCTAGCACTCTGGGAGGCCGAGGCAGATGGATCGCTCGAGGTCAGGAGTTCGAGACCAACCTGAGCAAGAGCGAGACCCTGTCTCTACTAAAAATAGAAAGAAATGATCTGGACAACTAAAATATATATATAGAAAAATTAGCCAGGCATGGTGGCGCATGCCTGTAGTCCCAGCTACTTGGGAGGCTGAGGCAGGAGGATTGCTTGAGCCCAGGAGTTTGAGGTTGCTATGAGCTAGGCTGACGCCACGGCACTCTAGGCCAGGCAACAGAGTGAGACTCTGTCTCAAAAAAAAAAAAAAAATGCTCTAGAGATGCCGTCTGATTATTGGGCCTACACAGCAGGGCGCTGTTGTTGATGCTGGTGTCCTTCATCACAGTTAGAATCACTGCCCCCGTCTGTCTTTTGAGAATTTGGCAGTCACGAAAGGGGCAGTGGGGGTTACACATCTGTGTAGAAACCAGCCTCTCCTCCATGCCCAGGGACTGCGCTGGCTGACCGTTTGGTATCGAGGCAGGTTTGGAGGCCCAAAGTGGTGAGCGTGCATTCGTGTGCACGCACATATCATTTACATGCACGTTAACACCCAAGTCCTCTTCCAAAAGCAAAACCAAATCAGAATGTAATGTGATACAGCAGCTGCCTAGACAACTAGTCATCTAGGTGTCTAGAACGAGGTATTGTGTGGATGGCCTCATTTGGTTCTGTGCCGAAATGGGGCCAGCTGGAAAAAGGTGTGCCTCCCTTAACTTTTCCAAGACAACTCCGAGGGTCATAGGTAGAGTCCTGCTGTTGGGGCAGGCACTTTTTATAAGTGGCTGCTTGGGAGGGAAAGGTAAAGTGCCCATACCAGAATTGTCCACCACCCAGGAGGTCACTGTGGTGCATGCCATATTAGCGTGGGCCTCTCCTGGTATAGCCCCAGACGATGAGTCCTGACAGGAGCATACACCTGTGTAACCCAAATCCTGACCTAGGTGGAGAACCGTATATCACCCCCAGAAACTTTATCATCATCCCCCTGGAAGAACCCCTCACCCGCCCCTGGTGTCTGGCTACACCTCTTCACAGACTCCACAGAAACGGATACAGGCAGAATTTGCTCATTGGGGTTTGGTTTCCCTCCATGTGTTTGGGGATCCATCCTGGTGTGTGCATTGGTGTGCTGCTTAGTGATGTCCACTCACCTGTCTATGGATGCCTGCTCAGTCTCCAATTTGGGGCTGGCATGAGCACCACTTCTGTGTGCATCCTGCAGACATCTCCATGTGGACATCATTTGGCATTTGTCTGGGTAGACACCCAGGGTTGAACTGCAGGGTCACAGGATCCACGTGTGTTTAGTTATCTTGAGACCTGGGTTGTCACCCTTTCCCCTCTGTGATGGAAGCATGAGGCCAGCCCTGCGGGGACGGAGAAGATGACTGCCCCTTGTGCTCGTCACATAGTGGGTGCTCAGATGGTCAGTGCTGTGCCAGCTGCCTGCGTGGAGGTGGGAGGGGGGTACTCCCTGACAATACGCAGACCAGTCCTGCACCCCCTGCTCTTAAGACCATGCCCCACAGCAGCTGTGCTGGGTCTGCCTGTCTGCTGGAATGCATGGCCTTGAGTGAGATGGGCGAATGTGACACAGCTGTCGGTGGGCGTGAGGCCTCGGGAAGGGGTGGGTTCTCACAGGCCTGGGTGGCGGGGTTGTGGCCCTCATGCTGGCTCTCCTACAGCCTTCTTCACAGGGATTGAACCCCACCCCGCCTCCCCCCTCCCCCATCAGGGTGCCAGAGCTTTAGACATCCAGAAGCAAGAAACTTGTTTCCTCCTTGTGTGACTGACCTGTCCCCAGAGTCCTGCGGGGGCTCTGGCACTCTGTTGGGTACTCCAGAGTGTGGCTCTCTGGAGCCCCCTCCTCCACTGGCTCTCCAGCTCCTCCCCAGCACCTGTTGAGGGCGGGCCGCTGCCTTTCACTTGCTAATTCTCTGCTGCTGGGCGACTTCCAGGAGAGGCCGAGTGGCCCCAGAGAGCACCACTACCAGCTCCAACTAGAAATCTGTAGCCTGCCTGCTTTCTTAACAGTCCCTTCATTTCTTAGCTGTTGGTAGCGACCTCCTGGGAACTGAGAGGTATGTTCCCTCAGGAATCGGTTTCTGGTTCCTTGCACCCCTCCCTGCCTCAGCTGCTGCCCCTCCAAAGCTCTCCGGCCCCTGCTTCATCTCCTTCCTGTTCTCTGCATGGCCCCTTCCCTGAGAGCTCCTCGTCCAGTGCAGTCTTTCCACCCGCCTTTATCCTGGACCCTGACTGATCCCAGGTGTGAAATCATTGAAATGTGAGGTGTTCACCTGTACTTCTGAAAATCATTAGAATATTTTGGGGCACCAGGATGACAGACTCTGGATGCCTTGTTTCTAACTTCCAGAGAGACCCAGCTCACGAGGGGGCCATAGTGTGAGCCAGCCTGGTGACAGGTAAATAGTATTACTTCTGGACTTCCTGCTCTTCTAAGGTGTTGCCACCTCCCTGTTGCCTTAGGTGCCCTCCTCTGGTCATGGAGGGGACATAGGATCCCTGGCTTTGAAACGGGTTTCTCCCTGGACAGTGCAAACTTTCTGGGGATGTCATGATCCTGTGGCAGGCACTGTACAGCCGTTGAGGTAACCACCTGTAAACGCTTGTCTTTTCCAGTTAGGACTCTTCTCTTCACACATGTCAGTTAATCAGATTTGCAGATTAAGCAGGTCTTTTCCCTATTTTTAAATGACTTGCTTTCTGTTTCTGCTGTTGAAGTTCTTGATACCTCCTCCCAGCACATCTTCCCACTGGTTCTTTGTCTGTCACTGACTGGCTCCTTTTCCTGTAACTGATGCCCTCGTTGCTGTAGCGGGTCATTTAACCGTCCCATCTACAGGGACCCTCCGCTGTGCCTGCTGAAACTGAGTTTATATAGGTGGCTTTTTAGTTTGCAGCCAGTTTCTCTGCTGTGGTGGGAACAGTTGTACCAGAACCGTAATCTCGCTCTGTTGGGAGCAGAGGCTAGGGGGTGCAGGTGGCAAATGCATTGGCCCTGAAAGGTCACTGGGGCTGAGGGAGCCCATCTCGTCTTCTTGGTCCTCTAACCTGGTACAAATAGGGGAGTGAAGGAGTGGTGGGTGTTGGGCCTCAGGGGCACAGGAGTCACACCAGGGGGACAGTATTTTCCCAGTTAGCAGAAAGTGCCTTGGGAAGAACAGGAAAGCCTACCTGATTGTCAGAGAGATTTCTGAGTAGTTTCTTTTTTTCTCTCAAGAAGATGAACGTGTGAATTATAATTTGTAAGCCTGGGGGGACAGCTGGTGGTGAAAAAAGAATGGGAGCGTCTGGCAACCCTGATTCGCTGTGTACCCATTCTCTGTGTGGCTAGAGACAGTCTGCCCCTCCCCTGAGCTCCGCTTGTCTCCTCTGTGAAGTGACACTGGTAATTTTTGAGGCTTCCTGGTAGAGTGAGGTTAACTCCATGCTGATGGGAAGAACCCTCGGGGACTTGAGGGTATCTGAGATTCAGGACAGAAGGACGGGTGGGCCACAGACTGCTGTGGGAGGAAGGCAGAGTGACATGAGAGGCCAGGTCAGATCAGCTGTCTTTGGAGATGCTGAGTTCCCTATGGCTGAGTGCCATGGTGACATGGAAGGGCCTGTTCTCCCTCGGGGACAGCAGACAGAGAGAGGGAACATCTGATGGGTAGAAACATGGGAGACATATGAGACGCTGCTATGTGCCCCCTTCCTTGGGACTCGAGCCATAGGACTGCTTATTTTTAGAGCTTAAATCTTTAAAGTAGTTGTGATGTAACCAAATTGAAAAGCTTTGGTTCTTAGTGGGACCAAGACCTGGTGGCATGCAGAATTTCTTTCTTTTTTTTTTTTTTTTTTGAGACAGAGTCTCACTCTGTTGCCCAAGCTAGAATGCCGTGGCATCAGCCTAGCTCACAGGAACCTCAAACTCCTGGGCTCAAGCAATCCTTCTGCCTAAGCCTCCCGAGTAGCTGGGACTACAGGCGCATGAGCCACCATGCCCGGCTAATTTTTTCTATATATATTTTTAGTTGTCCATATAATTTCTTTTTATTTTTAGTAGAGATGGGGTCTTACTCTTGCTCAGGCTGGTCTCGAACTCTGGAGCTCAAACGATCCACCTGCCTCGGCCTCCCAGTGTGCTAGGATTACAGGTGTGAGCCACCGTGCCCTGCCAGTGCAGAATTTCTTGAGGCCGGGCCCCAACAGCTTTCAGAAGCAGCTTTAACACAACGGAGCGTTCTAGAGAGAACCATCGGTCAAGACACATAGTAATACCTCCCTTCAGGAAACTTGCGTGTCTTTGAGCAGTGTGGGAAGCGTGATCTCAGGGCACTCTCTAGGGAGCTCATGGCCCAGAAATTGGGGTGGAGAGGGGTGAGGGTCCAAAGGCACACAGTGGTGGGAGAAGAGTCTGGAAAGATGGGCTGGGCTGGACTGTTGGGTGTGGGAAAGGTGAGCTGTAGAGCTGGGATGAGGTGTTAGGTTTGGAAGCCTCCTCTGGAGAAGGAAGAGTTGATGCCTGAGGGGAGCCTGGAATCTTTCAGACACTTTGACCTGAGAGCAGAGGCAGACACGCTGGAGAAGGAAGGAGAATCATAGGCCCAGAGAATGGCAGACTGGGGGCAGTGGAGCGTGAGATGCAGAATAGTGTCCTGCTGTTGGAGTCCTGGGGTGCCCAGGTTGATCTGGGTAGTGCCAGGTTTCTGTGAATCGGGTCACTGTAGTGACTGTACAGTTGGCACATTAAGGCCATGAGAACCTTAAGGTGATCAAATTTTGTTGGCTTCGGATTGAATAGAATTTACAGGGAAGTTACAGCATATCTTGTGGGGTGAGTCCTATAAAATTTTTAATGCATCTTGATTTTCAAAACACAACTTTGGCAACAAAAGAAAGTCACATGGCTGTGTTGTGTCAGGAGGACTGGACCTGGGAGCCCAGCATCTGCGTTAGTGACAGGGCTGCTGGGGACAGGAAACCCTTTGCACTGTCTTGGCCCCTTTTCCATTTCTGGGCCCCAAATAGCATTTGGGTTTGTGGAATATATCTGTTGGCATTCACTGTATTAGGAAATTTTGAGAATACTAATTCATTTAAAGATGACAATAGGCCAGGTGCATTACAAGTGGTTCACATTTGTAACCCCAGCACTTTGGGAGGCCAAGACAGGAGGATTGCTTGAGCCAGGAATTTGAGACCAGCCTGGGCAAGAGTGAGACCCTGTCTCTACGAAGAATTGAAAAAAATTAGCTGGCCTGGTGGTGCGTGTCTGTAGTCCCAGCTACTTGGGAGGCTGAGGCAGGAGGGATCGCTGGAGCCCAGGAGTTCCGAGGTTACAGTAAGCAATGATCGGGTCACTGCACTCAGCCTGGGCGACAGAGTGCGATCCTGTTTCTTAAAAATAAATAAATAAAATGACAATAATAAACCTATGACATACAAGCATAAATAGCATTTTTAAAATTTTTTTTGAGATAGAGTCTCACTTTGTTGCCTGGGCTAGAGTGCGATGGTATCAACCTAGATCACAGCAACTTCAAACTCCTGGGCTCAAGCAATCCTTCTGCCTCAGCCTCCAGAGTAGCTGGGACTACAGGCATGTGCCACCATGCCTGGCTAATTTTTTCTATATATTTTTAGTTGTCCAGCTAATTTCTTTCTATTTTTAGTAGAGACGGGGTCCCGCTCTTGCTCAGGCTGGTCTCAAACTCCTGAGCTGAAACGATCCACCTGCCTTGGCCTCCCAGAGTGCTAGGATTACAGGCGTGAGCCACTGTGCCAGGCTCATTTTTTTTTATTTTAAAAAATTATTTTGCAAATCTCTTTAATACTTGGCTGACGAAGAAAACAGCTGCTGGATTCTCCTGTTTCTGCATTCAGCTTCTCCTGATTTGTTGAGAGGGTTGAAGTGTATGAAGAAAATCCAACTCACAGGGAGAAGCAGTTAGAGAATGAATGGAGAGTGCTTCAGTCGTCTTTTTGGATAATTGTGCATTTCCTCCTTTAACTTGAAACGAAAATACAGAGTGGCCGTTCTCTACCACTTAGTTGCGCCTTAGACTCTGAAACCTCATCAGTGAGCTTTTTTGTACTTAGTTACATTAAAATCCATTTGGACTTTTTTTGTACTCTGAACAGAAAAATCTTCTTTAAAAATAAACTTTTAATTTTAGAATAATCTTAGATTCACAGAAAAGTTGCAAAGATCACTCCTGTACCCTCCTCCCCAGTTCCCCCTTTGTTAACAGGCTGCTGTGGAACATTTGTCACAAGCAGTGAACCAATATCCTTATATTATTATTAAGTAAAATTCCTACTTAATTCTGATTTCCTTAGTGTTTTCCTGATGTCCTTTTTCTGTTCCAGGATCCCCTGTTACATTTAGTCCTCAAGGCTCCTGAGACTCCCCTGGCTGTGACAATTTCTCAGACTTTATTTTTGATGACCTTGACATTTTGGAGGAGTAGTGGTCAGGTGTTCTGGAGGATGTTCCTCCGCTGGGATTTGTCTGATGTTTTTCTCGTGAGAACAGGGCATTGGGTTTGGGGGAGGAAGACCACAGAGGTGAAGTGCCGTTCTCATCTATCAAGGGTACACACCGTCCATGTGACTTTTGTTCTGCTAGTGTTGACTTTGATCATCTGGCCAAGGTGCATTTTGCTGGGGTTTTCTCCTATAAAGTGACCCCTCCCCCACCCCTTCCATGCTGGACTCTCAGGGAGGAAGTCTCTATGTGCAGCCCACGCTTGAGGATTGGGGAGTCCTGTCCCCCTTCTCAGGTGTGGACTGTGTCTGTAACTTCTTAGGGTTCTTCTGCGGGGAGATTTGTCTGTTCTCTCCCTGAATGATCCTCTACTCATGAGTTTGTAATGCCGTTGAATATTCAAAAATATTAGTTTACTGAGTTACAGAGATGTTTCAGATACACATTTCACCATTCATTGTGACAAAACCAGGTTTGTCAGTGTCACCACTGATCTATTGGGAAGTTGTTAAGCTCAGAGTGAGTGGCAAATACAAGTTTGCCAAAATTCTAAATTTTGAGTATCGGCACCTTGGACATTAACACTGGCAACAAATACTGTCAGGTGTTTTTCATGAAGTGACAGGTTTTGTGCCCACTGTTTTGGGGGCAATACCTGCCAGACCCCCAAGTCTGATTACCCCAGTATGTCTGTCAGTCCTTCCTTCAGGCAGCATGGATGCCTACACACGTGATTCTCTTCATGGTGCCTTCCTGCCTGGGTGCTCAGTGAGAGTGCTTCATCTTGTCGCATTTTGTCACGGAATATTAAAAGGACACATACTTAGAGGTTAAGATTTAATTACGTTTCATGTCAGCCCCCTGAGGTGAGTGGCTTCCCATTCTGTAGATGAAGAAACGGAGTTTTGGCAACTGGGCCAGGTCCCCCCAAAGCTGTGGAGGTGCTCCCAGCCCCTCGGTGGTCCTCACTAGTGTCCTCTGGCCTCTCCACAGCTGGAGCAGGTCTGGTCGGGGTGTGGGCGACACCTAGGGCCAGGAGGACAGGTGCCAGTTTGGGAGGATCCAGCAACTTAAGACACAGATGTTTAAAAGGGGGACAGGACACTTCCAGGCAAAGGGAATACTTTCCATTCATCGAGAAAGTTTGTGGTTGTTGCAAGCTGAAAAGCAGTGCTTGTTTATTGTCTGTGATTTTCATCTGTGCACAGGTGACTTCTCTCTCTTTGGGTTGGTGAGGAAGCTGGCTTCTCTCCCAGGAGATATGTCTCAGTTCATTCGCTATAGGGAGTGCCTCTCTCCACTCTGCTCAGTGAGTTCTCACCGTGCTTCCTCTCTGGAGGAAGGTTGGCCTGGCACGTGCACAGGGACCAGAAGCAGGAGGTCCCGCTGGTGTTGGTGCTTCGGTCAAGGCCAGGGTCTTCTCCTCCTCTCTGTCCTTCACTCTCTCCAAGCCAGGACCCCTCTGGCAGGCAGTGGCCTCCTCCAGCAGGCGATGGCGCACTTGCAGTGAGAGTGTCTGCCACCCCGGAGTTTTCTTTCCGACCGTCCTTCTGACCTGCTTTGTGATGCAGCAAGTTATTGTTCCCTGATTGAGTCCAAGGGCCACATCTGTGTCCTGGCACTGTTTCCTTATCACCGCAGGGACTCGGCATGTAGATGCTGCTGGCTGTCCAGGATCCTTCAAATATAAATAAAGATTGGCTTTAATCTATTCCAAAAATGGCATTTGATAATCTGAACTAGCAGGTGCCAGAGCTGATGGTCACGAGGACCCATCCTCTCCAATGTTGCACCTCTTTTTCTGGTGTCCCCCAGGTCCCAGCACAGTGAGAGGTGTACATGGGAGCCCTGGGCGCCGTGGGGTCCCAAGTTTTGTGTAGGTCTTGGCTGTGTGACCTTGGGAGAAGGCACTTGGCCCCCAAGACTGTTCCCTTGCCTGGGAGCTGGGGATGGTGCTGGAGCTGTTGAGAGGATTACATGGAGGGTGCTTTTTGGTGGTTGGCACAGGGCTGGCCATTGTAAAGGGTTAGCAGGTGTTCTGCATAATTTTCCAAACACAAAAGGTCAGCCTTTTAGTTTTACGATTGTGATCTTTTTTTTTTTTTTTTTTTTGAGCCAGAGTCCTGCTCTGTCACCCTGGCTAGAGTGCCATGGCGTCAGCCTAGCTCACAGCAACCTTAAACTCTTGGGCTCAAGCAATCCTTCTGCCTGAGCCTCCTGAGTAGCTGGGACTGCAGGCATGCACCACCATGCCTGGCTAATTTTTTTCTATATATTTTTAGTTGTCCAGCTAATTTCTTTCTATTTTTTAGTAGAGACAGGGTCTCGCTCTTGCTCAGGCTAGTTTCGAACTCCTGAGCTCAAACAATCCTCCTGCCTCGGCGTCCCAGAGTGGTAGGATTACAGGCGTGAGCCACCGCGTCTGGCAGTGATCATTTCTAATAAGTATTTCTTTCCTCATTTCTTTTTTTTTTGAGACAGTCTCTCACTCTGTTGCCTGGGCTAGAGTGAGTGCCGTGGCGTTCTCCTAGCTCACAGCAACCTCAAACTCCTGGGCTCAAGCAATCCTACTGCCTCAGCCTCCCAAGTAGCTGGGACTACAGGCATGTGCCACCATGCCCGGCTAATTTTTTTTCTATATATTTTTAGTTGGCCAGATAATTTCTTTCTATTTTTAGTATACTGAGACGGGGTTTTACTCTTGCTCAGGCTGGTCTCAAACTCCTGAGCTCAAACGATCCGCCCGCCTCGGCCTCCCAAGTGCTAGGATTACAGGCGTGAGCCACTGCGCCTGGCCTCTTTCCTCATTTCTAAGCAGAGAATATGCTGCATTTCATGTGGCCTCCCTGGTGGTGTCAGCTGCTGGCAGGGGTGTGCTGCAGTGGCCTCTGTGGGCGGGGTGGGGAGGAAGCTGCTGGCCCAGCAAGCATGCCACCATGGTCTCCTCAGCTTGTCTCTACCACCCTCAGCCACTCTGCATGCCCCTAAAACTGGCCCCTGTCACAGTAAGGTCCTTTGGGTCTCCCTGGCGGGGCTGTTTGACTTTGGGGGCCACTGCATTCCTAGAAGGTGTTTGGCAGCACGACTGGCTGCCTCCTGGCCAAGCTGACACTGGGGGCAGGCGCTGTGTGGGGCTCCTCCACTCCAGCCAGGGACCCGGGACCACTCGCCTCTGTGCTGGTGGGTGGGGTGGGAGACGGACTCGCAGGCCCACGCCAGACACAAATGCTTTGTCTCTTTCTCCTGAGCTCTTCAGCCAGTGCTGTGGCAGGGCTCGCCATCATGGAGCTCCAGAGCAGTAGTTGGACCTGAAGTCTCTGGGAAGAATGATGGCTGGGTTTCAAAACTCCCATCCCAGCTGCTCACCTCTATGGCCTCTGTGGCAGAGAAGCAGAATGTATTCTGATTTCCCGGGCCCCACAAAGCAGGCTCTGGGCTTTTCTCTGCACATCCCAGCCAAGAGGAGCTCAAGTTACAGGGCTGGGAGGACTGGTAATGGATGCTAAGAAGGGAGTTGAGGGGATCGCAGAGGGGCCACAGCTGGTGAGAAGCAGGTGGGCTTTGGGACCTGGGCAGGGGGGAGGGTGGCATTTAGCGGGGAACCAGGCACCCATCAGTGTCCGCCACCCCCCAGGCTGGTCTTGGCAGCAGAGCTCCCTTTTGAAGAGTGTCTGAGTGGGCACCACCACTTGAGAAAGGAGGGAGGGCTGTATGGGGTCCCAGTGAGCAGCCCCCACACCCAGGTGACTGCAAACACTCCCAGAATTGTATGTTGACATACCCAGTACATGGGGGCCTGCCACACAACGCTCGTAGTAGGACTAACGGGGAACTGATGATGACGGGTTCTTTTTTCTCACGGGACTTTTACAGAAGTGTTTCTTGAAGGGACAGGGGGCAGGGGGAGGGAAGGAAGCATGTGGAATTGCTTCCTGGCTTTGATTCAGACCTCACTCCAGGTGGTGCCTGAAGCTGAGGTGCCTTGTAAGCCTATAGACCATCCCCTCCTCTTCCATGGGACCCTCTCTTCACCCACTTTCTTCCTTGGGCAGCTCTGATCTGCCTGGCCTTCCTGGAGCTGTGTTCATCCCAGGTCTTGCCTCTGCTTTGGACAGCCTCTGTGTACAGGCTGCTGCTGGTCCCTTTGTGGACAGGGAGCTTTCAGGGTCAATGGGGTGGTTACTTGAGTAAACCTTTTCTTTACCGCCTTCTCTCTCCCTGCTTTGTGTCTAGAGTGGGCTGCCTCTGTTGGGGACAGTCTGAGGGAGGAAGTGGAGTTACAGCAGTGTGGGCTAGCTCCCCAGAGGCCAAGCTAGGCCATTGGCCCCATTAGCTTAGTGTAGTTTAAAGGAAAAATGTATTGATGTTTTAATGTCTGTCAATTCTGCTGGTTGGCTGGTCCCACCCAGCTGGGCACTGCTTTTTGGGCTCTCTGGTCCTAGCAGTTCCACATCAGCTGGGTGTCCCCAGTGGCTTATCACTCACATGTGTTGGCCGAGACAGCTGGGACTATCCCGGCCAATCTCTGTGTGTCTCTGTCTCTTTCCTGTCAGCTAGCTTGGGCATCCTACACCATGGTGGTCTGAGGCAGTCCAACTTCCCCTAGAGCAAGTGTTCCAAGGGCCCAGGCCAAAGCTGTAAGTCTTCTGTGACCTAGCCTTGAAAGTTTGCAGCGTTGCTTCCACCGTACTCTGTAGTTGAGAGATCAAGCCACAAAACCAGCCCAGGTCCAGGTCCAGAGGAGATGGGGGCTGTGAATGAACCGCCACGCTGCCCCCAGGCAAAGCCTCCTGGCCTCCACGGGATCTGCAGGGACCGAACCAGTGGGCCTTGTCAGGGTCTATCCTGGTGTATGAGGTTTTATCAATTATGAGTAGTAGAGCTCCTTGTTAATATCCATTAAAGTGTCCGGACTCACAGGATAGAGGTTGTTGGACTTTCAGGGTCTATTGCTCTATAAGGACACATAATGACACGGAATTCAGAAATCTTTTAAAGTGTATTTGTGTTTTCTCTAGCAGCACAGCATCTGTGTGCATGTGGGAAGTAGCTGGCCAGGAGTGCGAGGTTATCAGCCAGTCCACGGGCGGGCTAGATTCCTCCTGAACTCACAGCCCCCATCCTAGGGCCATGGCAGCCTTGCCAGGCCCTGAGTGGACCCAGTCCTGCCCTCAAGGGATTTGCAAATGTTCAAGTGTTACCCTCAGTGACCTATTTATTGATTATCTCCTCAGAAAGTGATTAGATCAGGCAGATTTTTTTTCCCCCCCTTGCAGAGGTTTAGTAGGTGCTGTGACTGAGCTGCAAGGCCAAGGCAGTGCTGCCCCTTCGCTTCCGTTATCTTCCCAATGTTGGGGACCCCTGGAAGTGCTTGTCTCTATGGCCCTAAAATCCAGAAGATCACTCTGAGGCTGCAGGCCCCTCCTCTCCTGTACCCTGCTAGCCTCTTCCAGGCTGTGTCCTGTCACAGCATCTGTCAGGGCCTCTTGGGAGTCTGTGGTGTTGCCACCATCTGAGATTTTGGGGCTGCCTAGAGGTCTGCCTGGGGCCTCTGGGCATGGCCTGCTGGCTCTAGAGAAGCAGCAGGTGATGCGACAGCAGGACCTAGCCAAATGAGGGCCGTGGGATGGTTCCAAGCAAACAGCTCTATCGCCTGTGAAGTGGGAATGGGACATGGCTGCAGAGACCCAGGCTATTGAACAAACCTACCTCTCCATCTCTGGTCTGGGAGAACTGCGTGAGCAGCCCCCTCACTACTGAACGGTGTTACATGGCCCTGAGCTGAGTGCCTGTGGGTCAGCAGGGCTGCCTGCTCTGCCCTACACCCAGCCGGGCCATACCTCCTTGATGGCCATCTGAGATGTCTGTGCCTCTTCAGCATTGGGGTCTTAACCTTACCAAGCAGCCCTGAGAGGTGGGCAGGGCAGGGATTCCTGTCCCCCTCCTTACAGGAGGCATGGTGTGAGGGAAGTGTCACTTGCAAGAGGCGGCCCCAAGTGAAACTCTGGTCAGTCTTCTGACTCACTTTGGGGGCTCTCTCCACAGCCCAAGTTGCCTGGAACCATTTCAAGTCCAAGGCTTGGCAGGATGTGGCCGGGGAACTACAGGCTCGCGGCACAGTGCCCTCTCACTGTGGGGTCCTCCCCTCCCCCAGCCACCATGGCCTTAGGAGGAGATTCCTGTTCCTCTGACTCTGGGGACATTGGGGAGGCTTAGTGGCTGTTGTGTCACCCCAGGGGTGGACTCCCTCCTTGTCCTTTGCTCATCTGGTCACCCTGGCATCAGCTTGGCCCTCATTGGGAGCTGAGGTTGCCATGGAGTAGGGTTGTGGGTCCCTGGTAGCTGTGCCTATGCTGTACTCCCCTGAAGGGGTTGTCATGACCCCAGCTCAGGGTGGGGAACTTGCCTCTTAATCAGGTGATGACATGTCACCCTAGGAGGCTGAGGGAGGGAGGACTGATCCCCACGGGGGTGCTGTGCAGGTAGGCAGAGGCACTTAAACAGGTTTGCTGAGCCGAGGGCAGGTGAGCTAGTCACTGGGTTGGGGCTCTAAGGCACAGAGACCCACTGGGGAGCCTGGAGGGCTTTGCTCAGGCATGAGTGGAACCCCCAGAGTTCTGCCATGAGCTTCTCACCCAGGAGCAGGGCTAAGAGGGCCTTCCGAGGCAGGTGGACTGTAGTGGTTTCCCTGGCTGTGCACTGTTGGATTCCCCACCAGCACACTGGGAGGGGGGGGGGGGCACTGACTACATTCCCAGGGCAAGGGTATACGGCACAGGGCCAGCCAGGAACCTTTCTGAGGGCAGAGATGGTTTGAGGTGCATCTTGAAGGGTACATTGGGGCTCACAAGGAGGCCTGGGGAGGATGGAGATATGGAGTGTTTCGCAGAGGGCATAGCGTGCAAGGAGTTATGGCGGGTGGTGGCTGTGGGCCAGGCCTGGGGCTTAGTGGGCAAGAACCCGGGGTGATGGGGTGATAGAGCCAGGTAAGGGTTTGTTGGGTT
Organism: Varecia variegata; assembly: GCA_028533085.1. Taxonomy (NCBI): domain Eukaryota; kingdom Metazoa; phylum Chordata; class Mammalia; order Primates; family Lemuridae; genus Varecia; species Varecia variegata. The sequence continues at coordinate 85,359,032 of CM052442.1, read as the reverse complement.
GGTCTAGGGGTGTGAATAGCTTGGTTCATGTGGGGGAACATCATATGGGATCTAGCAAAGCCTCCAGCCCCATCCCATCCCACCTTTAAACACAACCAGCAGTGCCTGCCTCCCCCAACTCTGCCAGGCCTGAAAGGTACAAGGAGGAAGGATTCTAGCAGGGAGTGGTTATGGCTGGAGAAGGCATTGATGGGCCCTGCCTGTTTGTCTGAACTGGCCTAGAGGAGGATTTCTTGTCCCAAAGTCTCCTTGGGTCACAGTTCATGGTCATCCCCAACTTGCCTAGTATGTGCAAGAATCTCAGGGGATCTTACTAAAGTGCAAACTTTGGTCAAACAGACCTGGGGCAGGGACACCCTGCATTTATAGGAGCTCTGGAGAAGCTGCCCGCGCTCTTCTGTGGGTGAACATGGCTGTTGGGCAGACATTTGAGGTGTTCCTCCCCCCTCCCCCCACCTGTGGACTCTGCTTGGGCCTCACCCCAACCTGCCTTTCCCCACTTGTTTTTGTGTCTGTCTATCCTGGTGGGCTGTGAACCCTAAGGACAGAACTACCTTTTATCCAGGTGTTTCTCCCCAATGCCTGGTGCAGCAGCTGCTTCTTAGATGGGCTTTCAACAAATGTGTGTGATAAATGAATGACTGAATGAGGGAAGAATGAGTATGCCTTCCCTGGACATAAGGCAGGCCCGTTCAGAGAATCGCAAAGGTCAGAGCTGCCAAGGACGGCTCTGTGTTCCTTCAGTGAGATTCCTTCCCCGCACAGGCTGAGGGGACACTAAATATTAACCATGTACTTACTACTTGCTGGTTGTGGAGCAGCTGAGAGCAATAGCCCTGTGCAGTGCAGGTGGGATTGGTTCACGATGTAAGTTTATAATCCTGGCCTCCCCTCCAGGAAACTCCATGCAAGTTCCTGGCAGGTAACCGAATTTCTGTGCTCATGAAGTCAGGGCCGGCCCAGAGGAGGAGGTGGTAAGACCATGTATGCTGATAACAGCCTGGTCTCCTTCCAGGGATTTTTGTAGGTCACATAAAATCTTTTTTGGTCATTATGTTTCACATTAAGGGTTCTCAGTATGGGCAGAACAGGCTTATGGGCTTTGCCCTGAAATACCACGTAGCTTCCAAATAAACTTAGTGCCCATGGTGGCCACCGTGGAGTTAACAACACAGTGCACCTGAGCAAGGCAGACGAAGTCCCTTGGCCATGACGCCATCCCCCTCTGCCCCCCACACCGCTGTCCCCCAAGACATTGGGCTAGATTTCCTCTGCTTTCATTCTCTTCACTTTAGATGGCTTTTATAATTAAAACTTTTTGTTCTAGAATAATACCTATGATTATTTTGAGCTAAATGTTCTTTTATCCTGAGTTGAAAGAACTCTCCAGAAAAATAGTGAGTCTTGAAGCCCCCTCTCCTTTAAGAAAGTTTTTCATTTTGGAAACTTAGAGGGGCTAGTGGCCCCTCTGTTTGTAAGAGGCGACTCTGATGCCTGTGGCACAGTCCCCTGTGAGCTAGCGCCACACAGGAAGTCCCTGCAGCTCTGCGGCCCCAGGGTAAGCCTGGCGCCTCCATTTTCTGACAGCACCTGAACCCTTACCTCCCTTCTCAAAATGAAGGCTGCGTGTCACAAACCGGTTAGAACTGGCCGTTGCCATGGTTTTCACATTGGAAGGCAGTTAAAGGGTCACATGACCAAGGAGGGAAATGCCTTTGTCACATGACTTTTTGGTGGCCTGATTAGCATACAGGAAGTTCACTCCCTGCTGGCTGCTGGGATGCTGAGTGATCATTGATGGGTGGTGACATCATCTCTTGGATGAGTTATTGATTAGTCTCAGGCCAAGATGGGGCCAGGGAGCGCTGTGGTCAGAGCTGCCCTCTTGGGAAGCTTCAGCTGCCGGGTGGCCCAGGTCCGTAGCCCTGTCCTCTTCCCTCAGGCAAATTTGAGTTTCATTAGACATCTCAACTCTGGAAGAAGTGCACATTCTCAATAAGATGTTAAAAAGTGACAAGTCCCTGTAGATTGGCCATTTCAGCCTGTGCTCACCCAGGAAGTGTGTCTGTCGACTGTAACTCTATACAAGGTGCTGCCTGGGCTGCCACCCTCAGTTCACTCGGGATCCCAAGTAGGTGGAGACCAGTGGCTGCAGCTCTGTGCTGGGCTTTGGGTCCGCCTGCCTATGAGGTGCTCTGGGTCTGTGTGCACTTCCAGAGAGCCTGGAATTAGAGCCCTGAGGTCACCTTGAAAGTCTATCTTAGGGAGAGTGGGGCCGGCAGCAAGGAGAGACACAGGCGGTTTAGTGCGACCCGAGTAAAGTGTCCTGGGTCACTTTATAAACAACCTGGACTTCAGAATGCAGAATGATAACCCCACGTGAAACGGGCACCTTTCCCTCCACTCCCCAGGTTTCCGGTGAGAGGCTGGCAGGCAGCTGCTCTAGTTAAGTCAGATCAGGGCTAGGACCAGTGTTCAGCTGCAGCTTCTGTGTGGCACTGGTGGGTGCAAATCAGGATGGACCGGGGAGAGTGAGGAGAGCAGCTCCACTCTGCATCCGTGAGTCCAGGGGAGAGTTGGTGAAGCCTCAGCCTCTGGTCCTCTGCGTCTGTCCTTCCCTGAAGATGCCGCACACTCAGGCACGGAGATGGAGGTCACACGGACTGTCAGAGCACAGGCAGGTTCTTCATCCTAGTAACTCTGTGCCCTCAGCTTGGCTGGGGTCTAGTGGAAAGAGTGGGGACAACTTTTGAGTTGTAACTCCCAGTTAACTTCATCTGAGTTTGTCCTCTGGGTCACAGTGCCACCTAGTGGATGTGTTCTGTCCTCAGCTGGTTTTCTTGCTGACAAAAAAGGATCTGATTCCTTCAACACAAGTACTGAGCCCAGATCTTCAGGAGAAGTTCCAGTTATGCCATCCACAAAAGGAGCTGCTTGGTTGGGAGCAGAGTGTGTCTCTGGGACTCATGTTAGGTCAGCGACACCACAGCACGTGTTCAGCCCTGTGGCTTCAGTGGCATTAGATGTGTGTATCCATCCTAGAGGATCGTTCACAAGAAGGGGGAAATCAAATGTTGGTGTGTTCCTACTTGAGTTAAATGGCATAATGTGCAGTGAGCTCTTAGCTCAGAGCCTGGCCCAAAGTTAGCACAGAATGGATATTCAGTGTTACCAGGTTCTGATAAATGACAGAGCCACACACTTAGACATTTGTGACCATGTTTTGACAGCATAACAAAAAAGGAAGACCCACAGGTGCTTCCCCCATTGTCCCTTGATTCTGCCTGGGTTGTAGTGAAATGCTGTGGGCTGACAGTAGAGGAAGAACAACCTAAGGTCAAGTTCACCAGCAGAAGTAAACTCCCTAGACAGACCGTGGTAATGAGCAGAGAGCAAATTCATTAGGAAAAAAAGGGGGATGTGGGCTAGGACGATGAGAGTTGTTTCATGATGCAGTTTGAGCTGGGACTTCTGGGGTGTGTGGGAAGGTAACAAGGAGAGTGACCTTGGCATCTGTGACCAGAGCACTCCACGCATCTTTAGAGCATGGGGGTGGGGCAGCCAGCCAGAAACCAGTTTCTGAGTAGATCAGGTGGGTAAAGAGTCCTAGGTCTTTGAGAGAAAATGTGTCCTAGTTGGTTTCAAAACATGTAGTGGCTGTGGCCATATGTGGCCTAGGAAGGACAATCCAGCAGCAACCTGGGGCTGCCCCCTGAGCAGGCTGACAGCCCGTGGACATGCCCCTGGGTCTTCTGGAGGCAGGTGGGCTGCCAGATGTGAGGGCTGTCAGCGTGCTGGGGTTGAGCAGAAAAGAAAAGTTGGCTCGTGTAGGGGCTGGGCTCTCCCTCAGGTGGTTTCCAGCATGGAGAGGTGGCAGCCCCTGGTGTGCGAGGCATACACATCCCATCACACTCAGCACACAGGACCCCCGACTGAGCCAAGCCCTGGGATCCAGAGCCAAGTGTTTTTACCCAGTACTAAGTGATGTGGTAGAGGAAGGAGCTGCCGTGTTTTTCAAAATGACCACATCATGCTCGGGCACACGCACCCTCAGCCCTGGGGACACAGAGGCAAACACTAAGTCCCAGCTGTTGCAAGGCCCAGCCATAAATTGGTGGGTTTGGGTGCCCTGTGATGTATGCAGTGAGAAGAGGCAGCCTGGGGCCTGCAGGTGGGGCAGGAAGGACACCCAAGGAGAGCCAGCAGGGCAGCTGGGGAGCCTGGGCAGGAGAGGCCCCCCCCTCCCCCCCCCCCCCGCCCAGTTCCCACCCTGCTGTTTGTCTGTCCGGCAGTCAGCGTACTCTGGTAATGACTACTGTCTCCACCTGACAGTGACATGAAGTCTGAGAGGAGACCTCCCTCACCTGATGTGATCGTGCTCTCCGACAACGAGCAGCCCTCGAGCCCGAGGGTGAATGGGCTGAGCACGGCAGCCTTGAAGGAGACTAGCACTGAGGCCCTCATGGTAAGCCCAGCTTCGGTGCCCTGGAGTGGAGCTGGTAACGGGGCGGGGGGGTGGGGGACCTCTGCTCCCTGCCGAGGACCCTCTCCTCAATCCTGTTTCCCTCACCCTTGTAGAAGAGTAGTCCTGAAGAACGAGAGAGGATGATCAAGCAACTGAAAGAAGAGTTAAGATTAGAAGAAGCAAAACTCGTTTTGTTGAAAAAGTTACGGCAGAGTCAAATACAAAAGGAAGCCACCACCCAGAAGGTGCGTGCTTGTGTCCCCTGCTCTCCCCAAGGGTTCACGGGAGCCATTGGGAACTGGGGGTAACCAGCCACTGCCCTTACCTTGACCACTCTCCTGTGCCAGGGGGTGGAAAGGCAAGAGGGGAAAGCCTTTGCTCCGGGACGCACAGGGCAGTGTCTGAGTGGACGTTTGTGGGCTCATGTACACATTTTGGATTCAGCTAAAAGGGAGTCAGAATGTGTTTCAGTCTGGAGCACCATGGATCTGAGTATGTAAAGCTCACTTTCCTCAGACTACAGATGTCAAGGAAGTAGAGCTCAGATGTATTTGGTGCTGTTAGAAGCATGTTTCTGGGTTAATAGTTCTGTCTTGAGCCTGTTTCCAGAAAGGCCTCCTGTCCCATGGGCACACACTGCCCTGTCATCTCCCATCCCCTCCTCCTCCTGTCATGTGTGTCTTCACCTCTCAGTCCCTGCCCAGCTGGGGGTGCGCCGAGCTCCCCACAGACCTTACTCCCGACCCTTGAGAGGGTCCCGCTCCAGTTCCTTCTTCCCTGGGGCCAAGGCTCTTTGTTCTGCTGCTTCTAGACGGGGTTTGACGTGTAAGGCGAGTTCAAGTTTATTTTGGGGGGCTTTTCTAGTTACCCATTCTGGGAAGATGCCTGGTGGGGGATGAAGTTATCTTCTGAGTACTTTCATCACTACCTCAGTGAACCAGGAAGTTAGTATGTCCTAGGCAGCAGGAGGTGACAGCTGCTTGAGGAAAGACAAGAGGAGACACTCCCTGCTCTGGCTCAGGGGTTTGCTTTTGAACCTGCACCCGCACCTGGTTGGCAAGTTGGTTGGGCAGAGCCTGCCTATTAATTTATTCTGCTTCCTCGACTTGTTGAAGTGCAATAAGTCTGGTACTGTGCCTTCTCTAGTGGAACTTGTGGCTTTAAAAAGTGCCCAGACACAGCGTTTTCTCACTAAGGTTGAGTGACCTATCCAGGCCCTGGGTCCTTTGCCTCAGCTGCCGCTGCCACTACCACCACCATCACCAGCAGCAGCAGCAGCAGTTCTATCCCCTGGAGGGCAGAGTGGGACCCTGGGTTCCATGTTGGTGTCAAGGAGTGACCTGGAAGTGAAGCTGAGAGTCTGGGGTGGAAGGGGGCTGCTGGGAAGTCCCTCTTCAGTCCATGTAGAACATACCGACTCCTGCTGCAGATGGGATCACTGTCAGGCTGGAAGCTTACTGGTGCCTCCATGTTGGGGGAGCGGCCAGCAGCCCTGTCACCTCCCATGTGTCCTGCTCTCTTACAGCCTGCAGGCTCCACAGGGAGCGCCGTGACCACCCCTCCCCCGCTCGTGCGGGGCACGCAAAGCATTCCTGCTGGCAAGCCATCACTTCAGGTCAGTGTCCCCTCTGCCCCTCGGTGGGTGTCTGGGCTGGCACTGCTGCTGTTTACAGTCAGGAATGGGCCCATCAGGCTTCTGAGCAGCCCTGGTTCAGGTCTAGCAAAAGGCTGTGGGCTGGAGTGAGGCCTTCAGTGGGCTGGAGTGAGGCCTTCCTGCCCACAGCCCAGAGTTAAAGCAGCATGCATGCATTTCCTGAACTGCCCTGCCCAAACTAGGCCACTGTTGACATCACAAACAGAAATCTCAGCTGACAATGGAAGGGCTCCTCCAGTGAGTGCCCCTTAGCATGATCAGAATGAGTACTTGAGAGTCTGGGGTCCCTTTGTGCTGACTTTCCCAAGGGTGGGTAGTCAAGGGTGTCCTGTGGCCCAGGCCCCACCGGAGCCTTGTCCCAGCTCAACTCTCGTCCTCCTCTGCCCACGGGGTGCCCTCGAGGTGAGGGGCAGAGGCTGGCTCCCAGCCATGGAGCTACAGTCTGGAAGTGCAGTCCCCCACTCACCCCAGCAGGTGCCACCCATCCTGGCCTAGCTGCTCTCCTGCTGTGGGCAGGGCCAGTGTCACCTGGCAGTGTGCCACCTTGTTGGTGGGACACACTCCTGAGTGAACCCAGGTTTGCACAGCTCTGGTTGGAGAGTTTGTTCCTTGTTTCTCTGTGTTTAGAATGAGTAGGCATCTTAGCTAACTTTTAAAAATTTTTCTGCTACCTTTTAAAAAAACTATTATGTACTTTTACAAAAGCAACAAATCTATTTGCTTTTAAAAAGAAAAAAAGCCATATAAATCTGGGCATTGGTGTCATTGGCAGACCTCTTCAACTCGAATGCCTGGGAGTGTCATCCCCCCACCCTTGGTCCGCGGTGGGCAGCAGGCGTCCTCGAAGCTGGGGCCGCAGGCGAGCTCGCAGGTGGTCATGCCCCCGCTCGTCAGAGGGGCCCAGGTGAGCAGGGCCTTGTACACTGGGGTCCCCAGCAGCCACCTGCCTTGTGAGAAGGATCCTTCTGGGTCCTCGGCCTCCCTCCATTGTTGGTCTCACTGGGATTTCTTGTCCCCCCCCGCCCCTACCCCTGCAGCAAATCCACAACATCAGACAACATTCCAGCACGGGGCCTCCGCCCCTCCTTCTGGCCCCCCGGGCATCTGTGCCCGGCGTGCAAATTCAGGGACAGAGAATCATCCAGCAGGGCCTCATCCGTGTCGCCAACGTCCCTAACACCAGTCTGCTCGTCAACATCCCACAGGTGAGGGACTGTGCCATGCCTCAGAGGAGTGAGTGCCCCAGCTGTGACTCGCACGCAGGGCAGTGTGCATGACCTGCCTGCTCCCTGGGCTTGCACTGGAGCTCCTTGGGGCAGTGGGGGTGTGAAGGTGGTGGGTGGAAGTCTTTTGTGGGCACATTTGCACAGGGGGGGCGCTGCTGAGAGGGCGAAGGTGCCGACCTGAGCTGAGGGTGGCGTCCGCTCACTGGCTCCACCTTGGAGGAGGCGGCACTTGGGAGATGGCAGGTTTTTTGGGGACAGATGAGGCCCAGGTGGGGCAGGTGATGGGCTGGGAGATGGCCCAGAGTGGGGCGCCAGAGCCCGAGCCATGCTCCCCACAGTATCCTCCCCACAGCATCCTTAGCACAAGCAGAGGGGATGGTGTATCTGCAAATGTCCTCAGGGCCCCAGGCGCATCTATTCTCAGCCACACGTCCCTTCACCTCTGTACAGAGCCTCTGAGACAGGGAGGGTCTGTTCCCACCCCCAGGAAGCAGATGGGAAGAGCAGGACCAAGGGGTGGGAGGGCTGGAAGCATAGCAGGAGCTTCGGCTGACAGATAAAATTACTGGGTCTGCAGGGGCTTTTGCTGATGGATGCGTTCGCTCTTTGGCTCCTGCTTTGGCTCAGTTTGTTCTTGCCCGCCTTCCTCAGAATAGAGCAAGGCCGGCAGGGCTTTAAGGTTGGGACTCAGTGTGGAGACAATGGCTAGCCCTGCCCCCGTTCAGGGGTGTCCTGGGCTGACCCAGGCAGGCAGTTTCATCCACCCATGAAACTTTATTCAGTCCCTGCAGTTCTCAGTGTGCTGTGAAGAGGGGTGGACATGCAGTGGGCATTGGTGGAGCTGGGGTGACTGGCTCCCTGCAGGGCTGGGGGGGCTGCCAGCGGGAGGAGGAGGTGGAACTGGCCAGTCAGACATGGGGAAGGCCTGGGCTAGGTCTCCATTGCTGAGGGAGTGGGGGGTCTTGGGAACATATCCCAGACATCCTTAGATGTGTTCGCAAGTGTTGGGGTGTGTCTTTTTTGGGGGATGGTTTGCACAGGTTCCTTCAGTTTCCACAGGGGTCCTCAGCCCCCAAAAGCTAAGGGTACTGGCATGGTCAGCTCTGGGTTTGAGGGAGCACACTCGACAGTTGTGGAGCTGGTGGGGACAGTCAAGGGTCTGCCACTGGGGTCCAGACAGGTTGGTAAGTAAGTAGTGCAAGGAGCAGCCAGGATTGGGTCAGGGGTTGGCCTAGGAGCTACTTGCCCCATAACCCTCATGAGGACCCGAGGACTGACTCAGATGTTAGCATCCGGACGAGCAAATACAGAGATGCTCCCGGGGGCCAGGCATCCACACCACAGCAAGCCACCACTATGCCCTGCAAGGACGCAGCAGGGTGAGCCTCAGTGAGAGGACAGGGCCCTGTTGGGCAGGGTGGTGATGGCTTCATGGGTCTACTCACGTGGCAGAGTACAGCAAACTATAGATTCTAAACATGAGCAGTTTATTAGACATCCGCTAAACCTCAGTGAGTGTTCAGAAAACCAGTCACCTCCTAGGATGATTCATGTCACATAGCCTTCCCTACTGCCCCTGATTTCTAGGTCAAACAACTTGGATTCACCCCCATAAGGACTCATAGTTAACAGAGCTGACTGGGACCTGGGGTGTAGGTGCACTGGTGGGGCCTGCCCCAGGGCAGGTGCACTGAGTGCTCTGACCCCATCCTTGTCTTCCTAAAGCCCCCCCCAGCTTCGCTGAAGGGGACAACAGCCACCTCCGCTCAGGCTAACTCCACCCCCACCAGTGTGGCCTCTTCAGTCACCTCCACTGAGTCTCCAGCTAGCCGGCAGGCAGCTGCCAAGCTTGCGCTGCGCAAACAGCTGGAGAAGACGCTGCTTGAGATCCCCCCTCCCAAGCCCCCTGCCCCAGAGATGAATTTCCTGCCCAGCGCTGCCAACAACGAGTTCATCTACCTGGTGGGCCTGGAGGAGGTGGTGCAGAACCTACTCGAGACGCAAGGTGAGCAGGCCTGGGCTGGACCGTTCTCATCTCTCGCCCCACCATGGCTTCTTTTCAACATACAGCAGACGATCTAGTGCCTAATGTGTACCCAGGACTTTGCTGGGTGGGCATTGTAGACACCATCTGGTCATCAGTTCTGCTGTGAAGTTTGGACTTTGTCTTCCTGCTGGGGCCTCTGAGAGCTAGGCCCCAAGAGGCTCGTGGTCCAGGGGTGGGCAGCAGTGGCCCTGTGCTATTGTACAGTGAAGGTGGACATCTGCGGGAGGCTCTGATAGGCTTGGCCTCCCGGAGGGGCTCTTGGACGGGTACAGTAGTGTGGTCACACACAAGCGGAACTTTCCAGGGCCTCGAATGCTCCAAGCTTCCCAAGAGAGGGAGCATGACACCCCCGCCTGGGCTGGGCTCACTTTATCACCCTCTTTGGAGGCAGTGTGAAAAGTGCACCTAGGAGTTGATAGGAATAAAAGGGCATCTGCAGAGTAATGATTAAAAAACAGCACTGGAGACGGCCAAGTGGAGGTGAGCAGCTGAGTCGGCCCCCAGGGAGCCCCTACTCCCCAGACGCAGATGCCAAGGACATTTCTGCCCTGAGATTGAGTTGGTGACGTGTGGGCAGTGAGCCTGAACCATTTCCCCAGTGATCGCGTCAGACACAGTGCAGAGCGGGAGGCAGAACCAGGACCAGGACCAGCCCAGGACAGGGGAGAGGCCTGGCAGGCTTCAGACCCCTCCTGGCACAGCCCTGGGGAGCAGTGGCAGCAGGGTGTGCAGAGGAGCAGCTGCTTCCGCCCGCCTACCATACAGGATGCAGAGCGGGGAGGAGGGCTTGGGGGCAGAGCTCTGGCCCCTCAGTGTCTCCCCAGTGTTGGGAGAAGATACTCCCCACACCTTCAGGGTACCTCAGTGGTACATATCTGGGGTCCCTTGTGTGGTTGCACCCAAGGCCTCCAAGAGACTGAGCCCCCCAGACTCAGGGGTGCGGCTGGACCCAGTGGCAGCCCCAGAGTGGCGAGTGCCCAGTGGCCCCCTCATATTTGCTTGTAGCCCCTCAAACACACCCCTCAAGTCACCCTGGTGACACTCCCTGACCACAGGGTCATAGCAAGGACTGTGTGCACCAGCCCCTCAGAGGCCTGGCATCATCCTCTGCAAGACAGGTGACTGTGACCTCCACCTCTCAGTCTGCAGGAGGGACTGAGGGGTGTGCTATGGGGGAGGTGAGAGCTCAGACACAACCTGGCTTGTATCTGGATCCCTCTGGTGTCTTGTTTGTGACAAGGTGATGTTGGCAGAAGAGCTACCACAGGGCCACGGTAGAAAGAATGGGTGGGAGGCCCAAGTCGTCAGGACTGATACCACCTTCCTGCACCTGCAGCCAGCCTGTCTCTGACATTCTCTCATCAGGGGTCAGTGTTCCCCTCCTGTTGGCAAAAACAGGACTGAACTTTGGGAGGAGGCTTTAAGCTCTGCCAGAGAGTGTTTCCTGACACTTTCCAGAGTCTCCAGGCTGGACAGCTCAGTGGTGCCATGTCTGGGCTCGGGAGCTGGTGACAACAGCCAAGGCTGCCTGGGAAGCAGGTACCACGTTCTCTTCTGCGGTTGGATATATACAAGGAGATGGGCTGTTGTCACCAAAGCCTGTGAGCTGCAGGCAGGGGCCTGGAGCTGAGGGCCTGAGGTAGGTCCTGGGCACGGGCTGCTTGGACAAGTGACATTCCATCTGCCCTATGGGATGAAGGGTCCCCTTCATGGCTCAGGAGGCTGCAGCAGGCCAGGCCAGGTGGGAGAGGGAAGGCTGAGAGTCTCTTGACCTCTGCTCCTGCTGTCCTCCAGTCCTGTGTCATGGTCTGTAATGACCAAGAGCAGTTACAGCCCCTGAGTGCCGAACACAAAAAAGGTGGAAACAAAATACACACAGGTGTGTGGACCCCTGTTCAGGTGGGTGCTTTCTGTGTACTTCCCCAGTAAACCCTTGTGGCCGACCAGGGAGACACTGTGTTCTGTCCCCCAGATGATGAGACTGAGGCCCTACTGCTCACCTGGGGCAGTGGGTGCAGCCTGTGCCAGGGCATGAGTTGTGCCCTGCCACTGCCCAGTCATGTGGTCCACGGGTCACTTGGTCTCTTGGCCTCAGTTTCCTCCTCAGGACATGGGGTGGGGGTGCCCCCTCAGAAGAGTGAATCGAGCATTCACAAGGCACTCACTGGGTGATTGTTGTCCTTGTTAACTCTTCCAATAGCTAGGGGACATGTGACAAGATGCGGCCTTATGTGGCCCCAGCCTCCTCCTAGGTGGACACCTGTTGTGTGTGGGACAGAAAGCAGAGAAGCCGAGCTGGCGTCACTGACAGCTAAAGGGTTGATAGCAACGACACCCAACCCACGGGGTTTTCCAAAGCAGTTCAGCCTTGGCTGGCACTGTATCCACACAGCCTGATCAGGATTGCGGACGGAGGCTCCAGCACCTGTCCGGCCCAGGGCACTGCTCCGTGTCTCATGTGTGGACTGGGCAGGGGCGAATGGGGGCCCTGTCCCTCTGACATGAGCCACCTGCGTGTCTCCTTGCAGCAGGCAGGATGACGGCCGCTGTAGTGCTGTCCCGGGAGCCCTACATGTGCGCACAGTGCAAGACGGACTTCACATGCCGCTGGCGGGAGGAGAAGGGCGGCGCCATCATGTGTGAGAACTGCATGACGACCAACCAGAAGAAGGCGCTCAAGGTGGAGCACACGAGCCGGCTGAAGGCCGCCTTCGTGAAGGCGCTGCAGCAGGAGCAGGAGATCGAGCAGCGGCTCCTGCAGCAGGGCACGGCCCCCTCGCAGGCCAAGGCTGAGTCCACCGCCGCCCCACACCCCACGCTGAAGCAGGTGAGCAGGGCTGTCTCCTTGGCAGCACACTGTCCCTAGAAGGCAGGACATGCTGATGTTCTGTCCCCCACCCGGGTTTTCATCTGCCTGATTATTAACTGCGAGTCTAAATTGCACTTAATGGTGGTGTTGGACAGCAAAAACACTAATTTGCAGTTTCTTTAGCTCGTGTAGCTTTCGCTCACAGTGTGCTGGCTGATGAGTACTGCTTGTCTGAAAGGACTTTTCTGAAAGCCACATTGAGATAACCAAAGGGGCGTTTGGAAGAAATGTTCTAGCTAAATTAAGGAGAGGAGCAAGTTTGAAATCAAGTTTTTTGGTGTTTTCTTTTTTTTCTAAACTGCTTCTCACTCTATAGACCTGAAGTTCCCTTTTGGCAATTTTTTTTCCCCTTGGACATTGTTTGCAATTTAAACATGTTTTCTCAAGATCCCCACCTGGCGTCCAAAGCCCTTGGGGGACAGGCCTGTCCTGTGGGGTTCACCTCCAGTCCCCCTGGGTCCCCCTGGGCCGGCCAGCAGATGGTGCTGACCTGGATTTCAACCCCCGTCTGTATAGGTCATAAAACCCCGGCGTAAGTTGGCGTTCCGCTCAGGAGAGGCCCGCGACTGGAGTAACGGGGCTGTGCTACAGGTCAGAACCGCGCTGGGCACCGGGAGCCTCGTGCCCCCACTGCAGCCGCGACCACACCAGTTGCTGACTGTCACACTGCCTGTGTCTGTCTGTCTCTCTCTCTCTCCCTCCTCCTCTCCCCCTTGGTGTAACTTACCTGTCTCCTGATTTTGGACTTTAGGGACCCCGTGTGGGTGGGAAGAGGTCAGCCAGAGCAAGGAGAGGCTGTGCGGAGCGTCTCCCCCACTGCTGCCCCTTCCCCGAGTGAGCCATCGCCCCCTCTCTCCACTGCAGGCCTCCAGCCAGCTGTCCCGGGGCTCAGCCACGACACCCCGAGGCGTCCTACACACGTTCAGCCAGTCACCCAAACTGCAGAACGCAGCCTCGGCCACAGCCCTGGTCAGCAGGACAGGCAGACATTCCGAGCGAGCCGTGGGCACTGGCAAGGGCAGCGCCGCCTCCAACTGGAAGAAGACGCCCCTCAGTGCAGGTGGGCAACCTGCATGGGTTCCCCCCTCCTTAAACAAAGACGTGCACTCGGGGTAAACACGAGGGGTGGCACACAGGGCCTGCCCCCCAGAATCACTTCCTGAGAACAGCCACTTCGGTGGTGCGCTCTCCTGTTGCTGACCAGGACACCCTGTTAAGTGATAGCCCTGAGTAGTTACTAACCACCACACTGTTGCCACCCTCTGCACCCGGGCTCTTGGCCCTCGACCCAAAACGTGGGGCAGACCTATCCCACACTCTGTCTTGGACGTGCTGGGTGCAGGGCAGAGCAAGAGCGAGGGTGGTGGGGGCCCCAGGGCAGTGGCTGGACTGGGGTGTGACTGAGGCAGCCACAGGCCTCTTGGAGGAGATAGCATTTGAGGAACAAGCAGGGGAGGCGAATACCCTCAAGCAGGCTCAGTCAGCTGAGGCCCCACTGTCATCAGCATTGTCCCCAAGGCCGCTTGTCCTGTTTTGTTTTTTTTTTAATTTTCTCATTTATGTGCTAACATTAGGACGAAAGTTAATATTTCTTATGTGCACCAAAAACGAGAAAGAGAAAGGTGGGCAGGAAGGGCCAAGTGCAGGAGATGGGTATCCTTTGCTAGAAGAAGCGAAGCGTCCCCACAAGTTCCCAGCAGCCTGCGTCCCTGCAGGAAGAAGAGGCACCATTGTGAGGCAGACCTGTCAGCACTGGGTAGCCGGGCTGTCTGTGCAGAGCCTGAGAGCCTGCTGTGCCTTCCGCTGAGTTAGGGGTGTGCCCTCGGGCCAGCCTCAGCAGGGGAGGTTCAGGAAAGGGTAGGTGTTCGTCTGGGCAGCCTGGAGATAGAGCATGTTTGGATTCAAACCAACCAGAGGTACTTTCTGCTCAGCAGGTTTAAGGGACAGCTAAGAACTCACGGGCTGGTGGGAAGTTGCTTTTGTGAGAAATTTGAAAGCCTATGAAATGAGCAGGAAAAGTCAGAAATGGGTGTGTGAATGTGGACACAGTGGTGAGCGTCACCGTGAAACCACATGTGTGTTTAGGGGTACAGTTTGAAAGGGAATATGAAGACATCAGTAGTTGCTGTGTCCAGTGGTTGGATTAGAGGGAAAAGTGTGATAGTTCAAAGCACCATTTCCCAAAAGAGTTCTGCTAGCAATCCCAATTACCTGGGGGTTTCTCACCTGTGCTTTGAGCGGAACACTGGGCAGGACCCAGTCGCCAGGTTTCTGGAGCCAGCCTCGGTGACAGAGTGAGACCCTATCTCAAAAAAGAGAGAGAGATCTTTATTGTTAAAAATTCTTGGCCAGGCGTGGTGGCTCACACCTGTAATTCTAGCTACTTGGGAGGCTGAGGCAGGAGGATCGCTTGAGCCCAGGAGTTTGAGGTTGCTGTGAGCTTAGACTGATGCCACGGCACTTTAGCCCAGGCAACAGAGGGAGACTGTCTCAAAAAAAAAAAAAAATTCTTTAAAGGCCAGGCATGGTGGCACATGCCTGTAATCCCAGTGCTTTGGGAGGCTGAGGCAGGAGGATCGCTTGAGGCCAGGAGTTTGAGACCAGCCTGGGCAACGTAGCAAGACCCGGTCTCTAAAAAAAAAAATTCTTCTAATCTTCTAATGGCCGCATAGTATTCTATCGTGCTTCATTGCCTGGGAGAGGCAAGGTCTCACTATATTGCCCAGGCTGGTCTCAAACTCCTGGCATCAAGCATTCCTCTGCCTCAGCCTCCCAAAGTGCTAGGATTACAGGCATTTGCCATCTCACCTAGCCTGGTTTTCCACTGCTCTAAAACGGCACTGTGGCCAGTATCTTCGTTTCTGTAGCACATGTAGCTGACTGAATCGCTGTCACCCCACAGGTGGGATTACATCCCCTGGCAGAGCCCGGGAATGGCCTAAAGGTGATTGAGCTATTTCTTGAACTCCTGACCTCAAGCGATCCTCCCGCCTCGGCCTCCCAGAGTGCTAGGATTACAGGCGTGAGCCACCGCGCCTGGCCTGATTGAGCTATTTCTTAAATTCTCATCCGTTCTGGGGCCTGAGATTCAAGAAGTTGACAGTGGCTTAGTGTTGGCTTAGGGTCTGTGACCCTGTTCATGGGTCTTTGGGGGGGGAGCGGTGCCAGGGTCTAGGTAGCAGGCTGTACTCAGTTGCTGGGCACCTCCCCTGACTGGGGGGGGCCATTGTAGCCTGTCACTCTTATTCTGTTGCAGGCGGGACCCTTGCGTTTGTGAGCCCAAGCTTGGCAGTGCACAAGACCTCCTCGGCTGTGGACCGCCAGCGAGAGTACCTCCTCGACATGATCCCACCACGCTCCATCCCTCAGTCAGCCACGTGGAAATAGTGCTGAGGCAGGCCCAGTGGAGGACAGGCTCCCTCCTCCCTCCACCTGGCCCCTGGTCTAGAAGTTCACACTGCACCACCCTCCGCTCCTTCGGGAAGACACCACGCTGACCCCACAGGGCGCTCCAGAAGCAAGACCTGTATTCTTGTCTGCAAAGTCCTGGCGCAGTTTAGGGGGCCGGTGCTGCCTCACAGGTGGACAAGGATTGTGACTGGGGGACCTTTCCCATGGGCTTTCTTTCTTTCTCTCTTTGCCTTTAGTTTGCCCGACACCAGCAGAAAAAGTGGACCTCGGGGGCTGGTCCTGCTCCCGGCCCCCTCGTTCGGCCCCCGGCAGGTGCACGGGCGGCTTACCCTGGACACTGTGACAAGCTCGGGCGAGGCTGGCTCCCAGGGCTTCTGAACCGAGCGGGGCATTTTTTGTTTTTGTTTTTCCCCTTCTTAGCCTCCCAATCTCTGACTGCCTTCCTCCATGGCAATCTATAGGTCGAAAGGTTTTTTTGTTTTTTTTTAAATTGCCTCATAATGATGGAGTTAAAAGTAAACCGTGCAGACCCCAGGGTCCTTGTTGTGCACGGCGTCGTCCTGCCAGTCCTGTGCCCTGGAGCGTGGGCCACTGATGGCACCATGGCCCTGGCTGGGATGGGCGGCCCACCCCAATAACTGACAGACAGACGCAGGGACAGCTGACAGCCCTGGCTCCGGCCGAAAGCCTCCGTTGCTACTTGTTCCAGAGACCCCTGGACCTCCCACACTTAGCAGAAGAACAAACTGAAAGCCAGACCCCGCCGCGAGAACCAGGGATTCCAGAAGCGATGAGCTGCCCACGGAGCGGGGAGAAGTGGGTCAAGTGGGTTGAGTCGGCAATGCTGCCCAGAAGCCTGAGCTAGAAGTTGGAGGGCTGGGCTGTTGTGGGGTTTTTTTGTTGTTGTGGTTTATTTTATTAAAATTTTTTCCTTTTCTTTTTATATTCATCTTGGTGGACACAATCTTAAGCCACCCTGGCCTTGCTCCTGTCAGGTGAACATGCCCAGGTGTGTCTGGGTGGGGAGGCACAGTCTAGGTGCGTGGTAGCTGACCCCCAGACTCCAGGATTTCCATTTGGGTCTAGTTTAAAACCTTCTCCTTAAAGCTGGGGGTTGCTGTCAGGGTTTGCTTTCAGGTTTTTTTTTTTTTTTTTTTTTACTCCCTTTAGAGGCTACAGAAATGTTTTTTAAAGAAGGAATCAGGTCTGCTTTTAGTTTTATTTTTGTTTTTTTCCCCCTCCCACTCTTTAAAATCAGTTCCGGTGAGGAAAGGCGGAAGCCGTCGTGTGTCTACAGGCTTCAGGCCAGCACGAGGGTGTCCTTTGTCCACACATGCTGTGTGTCTCCACAAGGATGGGGTGCCACCAGTCCCTGTTTCGCTCCAGCCCTGGTTTTTCTATTGATGCAGTTAGGGACTTTAATTTAAAATCCTTCTTTGTAAGGCTGCTGCCTTCAAACATAACTGCTACAACATTCTAATAAAGGCTCATTTAACCCCTTGCTCCTGTTGTGTGAATATCATCAGTCTGTAGACAGCATTTCTGATCATGCAGTAGAAGGCCTAATTTTGGAAAACGTTCTCTAATTTTTTGTTGTGCAAAACCCCAAGGTTCTCACTGATTTTTGTTCTGAGTGCATAACTTAGATGGGCCAAAGGAGGTGAGGGGAGGGCGGGAAAGGGTGGCTTTCATTCCAAGATCCAGGGATTTGGGGGAAAGGGGGGAAATTGATGTTTTTGTGGGGGGGAGGGGAGGGTGTGTTTTTACACCAAAAAAATCATCAAGAGTATGCAAACGTTTCTATTCCTCGCATTTTTCTGTGTGCCTGGCAAATAAATACCTGTCTTATATGACCCTGAGCTCTTAGCCCTCTCTGTTCAATAACACAGGCCAAATCTTCCAACTCCTTCCAGAAGGAGCTCCCAGGCTGGCTTTTTCCTGTTGAAAGCCCACTCTGGTGAACAAACCTCAGTTCTATGCAGCGACCGGGATCAGGCGTCCAGGCCAAAGTCACCTCTGCCCGCCCCAGCATGAGGCGACTGGGTCTGTGACGAAAGGCCCAATCAATCAGCGATGCACCCGCAGGCCCCCAGCCCCAGCTGCCTTCCTCTCCCAGCCTGGGGGGCTGTTCCTCTGGGCCTGTGGCTGTTGGATAGGCCTCGTGAGTGCAGCGTAGACGGCTGCCCCTTGAAGGGACGGGGATGGCTGGGGCCCTGGCTTGGCTCTGCAGCCTCCAGCCCCAGGTCCCCCAGGAATGCTGATCCCCATCAGGGATGGCGCATACTGTGATGCAAACATACGTTTTCTTTTTTTTTTTAATAGGGCAAGAATGTGAGATGCCTTAATCTTCCCTTCATTTCCACTGTCTCAAGTCCTACCCCATTTTTTTTCTTTAGTCCATTTTTGCACTGTAACTTCCATAATAAGCCCCAAGTGGGCGGTTCTGTGATGAAATTTATGTTGTTACAGGTGAAGGCATTATTAAGTACCTCTCTGGGTGTGAGGTATGGACAAGCCAGGAAAAGATATTTATGGATGTTAAGGGGGTTCTACCAGCAGCAAACCACACCCTCAAAACCAGACGCCAACATGTTGGGGTCCTGTTCTCCCCTCAGAGCCCTGCCAGGACCTGGCTCCTGCGAGCATGCGAATGTGGGAGTCCCCAGGCCCAAACAGTGATGGTGGTAACTTTCACCTGTTATCTGTGATGGGAGCCCCCAACGGCAACTGGAAACTTCCCAGTGTCAGCCACTCTGTGGACGGGGGTGGGGGCATCTCAGAGCTCACTCCTCCCATTTGAGGGGATGGAGGACAGGATTGAAATGGCCAAGTGTCCATTTGAAGCCACCCACTGCTCTGGCCATCCTAACATCATCCTAGGGGACTCCACAGTGGCGTCAGGAACGCCGCCTGACCAGGTCCAGAGTTGCCCTTCTCCTGGGGTGGGACAGGCAGCACCCAGAGCAGCTTCTGGTCCTATGTGTACTTAAGGACCTCGGTGAAGCAAGAGCTTGACCCGGGGCAGAGGGTCATGGGAGAGTTTTCTATATAAATATTCTCATTGCTGTGGTGCCTGGAATAGAAAGGATGGTCCTTGCTGCTCCTCCATAGGGCTCTCTCTTTTTTTTTTTTTTTGGAGATAGAGTCTCGCTCTTTTGCCCTGGCTAGAGTGCCGTGGCGTCAGCCTAGTTCACAGCAACCTCAAACTCCTGGGCTCAAGCAATCCTCCTGCCTCAGCCTCCCAAGTAGCTGGGACTACAGGCATGCGCCACTATGCCCGGCTAATTTTTTCTATATATTTTTAGTTGTCCAGATAATTTCTTTCAATTTTTTAGTAGAGACGGAGTCTCGCACTTGCTCAGGCTGGTCTCGAACTCCTGAGCTCAAACAATCCGCCCGCCTCAGTCTCTCAGAGTGCTAGGATTACAGGCGTGAGCCACTGTGCCCGGCCCATAGGGCTCTCTGATGTCGAGTTGCTGCACATGCCATTAGCCTACAGAACTTAGACTGAGCTTTTTTAAAAAGGGCAGCTGACAATTTTATAATCTTTAACAAAGAAAGTATAATAGTTGGTTACACTAGTACAGGGTATTTGGGGAGGGAAGGGGAGGGGAAGGGGGGCAGGGAGGTTGTCACTTGTATTTATTGTGACTCTAAATCTTTGATAATAAAACAAATGTAAAAAAAGAAAATGTTTGCCACCAGAACAGAAGTTCCAATAAACAAAGAGGCTGCCATCAGTGGCTACCGTTGTATCATGAGGAAGTTTAGACTGAAGGCTAATAAAGAAATGGATGACATGTGGACTGGACTTTTCTTTTGTCCTTGGGTTCCTTGGTTTTCCTTGGGGCCTTGGTTTTGTCTTAGTTTCAGGGGCAGTTTGGAGGGAAGATGGAGGGTGACCCTTTGTTAACAGGAAGCAAAGGATGGGCTGCACCTGCTTCTGGGCTTGGTTTGGAACTCATTTCCCCAGGGCTGGAGTCCCCTCTGCTCTGGGCCTCCACCGGAATCTGGGACTTTGCTGGGGGTTGTGCGTCTCTCAGCATTCATTTGGGGGGAGGGGGGTCAGTGTTCCTGGAACAATTTTCAGTCTTGGCACCTTGATGGGTGTCTTTGCTGCAGGATGTGGTATTATAGATATGAGTTCTAAGCACAGATGGAGTCAACAGACTGGCTCCAAAATGAATGATTTCCTGGTGAAAATTTGTTTTCAGATATTGACAGTTTTTAACTTTATTCATAACTTTATTCCTGGGATCAGTGTGTGTACTAAAATGTGACCCTGTTTTCCTAGGTGCTTTTTGTTGTTTTTGAGGCATCCCTGCCTCTGGCCTGGGGGTGATGCCCTCCCAACAGCTAAGGTGTGCCTGGTCTCACCTTGGCAAGGCACAGAGCTGGTAGAGGACACTCACAGAAGTTGAACCCAAGCCTGTCCTGCCCCACCCTTGACATCTAGACTGCTGTCCCAGGCCCCAAGACTGGCCTGGAGAAATGTTCTTACAGGCGTTTTTTCCTGGGTTTGGCTCTGGCAAGCCTGTGTGTTTCCCTGCACCCGTGGTGGGGGTGGGGAGTGGGGAGCAGATCCAGGGCCCAGTCCTGGAGCGTGGTCTCACGTAGCTTCTGCTGGAAATGGGGCGACTACTCTCATCCCTGAGACCTTGTCCCCCTCTGAATTGAGCCTTGAGTCCATGGCCACAAGGCAGGTGGACTGCCTGGCCCCATCTGTTCCCACCCATTGGTTGGTGGGCAGAAGGCATGTGCCATGCCCAGGGCCCTGGAAATGTGGCACCTTGAGAGGAGGGCAAGGAGGGAAAGAACAGGGTGTCAGGAAGTAACATTTTAGGTCAGGTATGGAATGAAGAGAGGGGAAAAGTGTAGGAGTGTGAGCAGCCTTGTGCAAAGGTTTGCAGGTGGGACCAAGCATGGCAGTGCCACTGGACTTGGGGGAGGGGGAGGGGGAGGAGGGCGGGTGTGGGCTTTATTCTAAGAGCCTTGGGAAGGCTCTGGGCTCAATCCTCCAGTGAGCCACACCCTCTCCCAACTACCCCAAGGATGGCTTCCTGCCCCCATTTTCCAGGTGGGGAGCCAGAGGCAAGGCCCAAGTCAGGAGTGGTGCCCTTCTATTGTAAATGAGAGGAGTCAGGTTTTCTATGGTTCCCCCCACCATACACCTTTACCCCTCCACTTCCTCTCCCTCCTTCCCTATCCCAGCCACAGGAGCTTCCTGGCCTTAAACACACTGTTTTTTCTTGGAAACACTGGGAACGCTCTCCCTCTGCCATTTCCAATGGGTGATTCATTTCAGAGCCCAGCTCAAATGTCTCAGCTTAAGAGTCCCTCCTTGGACGCCCCCCACCCCCACTTGGCATTTAGCACAACTTACATTTATGTCCACATCATTCTTTCATTTTATTTGACTTTTCCCTTGCCTCCTCCCAAGCCTCTTCACTGAGTTCCAGGGTCTGGCACACAGCACACGGCAGGTGCTCAAGAAATGCATGAGTACATAATGAACAGAGGACTGAATGAACCAGCTTGCGCCCGACCCGACTCTCCCCCATATTCTTCCCCAGAGACAAGGGGCCTTCAGCAAGGAGGGCTTCCACCACCCCGACCCCACTTCAGCTAGATCTGGGTTCAAATCACAGCTGTGTCTTTGGGCAAGAGACATCCGTGTGCCTCAGTTTCCTCATCTATAAATGCTCAATGTACGTGGAGACAGGCAGCCGACCCCTCCGGCTGTTCTATCCTTAAACACTTGGGTGTGGCGGAGAGGAGTGCTGGGGTCCAGCTGCCATCACGACCCCGGGACACTAGGTCCGGGTTCGAATCCTCCCAACTCCCTCCAGTCCTGGAGCAAGAACCCCAACGTGCCCGACTCTAAAATGGGAGACCCCGCCCCCGCCTCCCCCGGGGGAGCGACCCCCTTCCACCCCCCCTCCATAAAAGGGAGCCACCGCTAGGGCCAGGTGCGAGGAAGAGCGAGTTTATTGCAGGTCCCAACGGGGTACCTGGCATCCACGGCTGGCTAGGGAGGGCCACCCTTTGCGCATCTCCAGGCGGCCACCTCCAGCCGCGTGGCCGTCGCTCATTCCGCGCAGGCGCAATGCTTCCGTCTCCTTCCGAACCGCCGGTCCCTTGGTCTTCTCTCTGGGAATCGAGGTTGCGCACGCGTCCTGCAGCTCTCGGGATAGCGGGGGAAGATCCAGATTCTGAACCCGGGCAACTGCGGCCCCCGCCGCGGTTGGGGAGGGAAGGCAGAGGGTGCGTGCGCGGCAGCTTCACGGGTTCCCCGAAGCCACCTCTCGCGCGTGCGCTGCGCTGGCTCCGCGCCAGAGGTGATGGGAATGGTGGGACCCTGGGCTGCTAGCCCGAGTCTCCCGCGCGCAGCCAGCTGTTGCGCGTCACCTGGCCTGCTGAGGGCCTGGCCGACGGGCTGAACTGCAGCAGCTCGGCGATCAGGGCCTTGCAGCGCTCGGAGAGCTCTAAGCCGTCGGGGTAGAGGACCCCGCGCTTTTGGCGCCGGGGCAGGCCGGCGATGTCTGAATCGTCGAACGGCATGCACCCAGTGACCATGACGTAGAGCACGACACCCAGGCTCCACACGTCATACTTCTTGGGGTCGTAAGGGATGCCCAGGAGCACCTCGGGCGACGCGTAGGCGGCCGAGCCGCAGTAAGTGGTGCTCAGGTCTGGGTAGCCGTGGGCTTGGCGGCCGAAGCCAAAGTCCGTGAGCTTGACGCGGCGCTCGTCAGGGCTCAGCAGCACGTTCTCGCACTTGAGGTCGCGGTGTACCAGGTGGTGATCGTGCAGGTAGCGCACGGCGCCGGCGATCTGCGCGAACAGGTCCCGCGCCTGCGCCCCCGGGATGCGCCCGTTGCGCTGCACGGCCTGCAGCAGGTCGGTGGCGGCGGCCTCCATCACGATGTACAGCTTTCCGTTGCAGACCTCAATGAACTCGAAGACGTGCACGATGTGCGGGTGCCGCACGCCCCGCAGGATTGATAGTTCGCGGGGCAGGAACTTGTTCACAAAGTCCGGCGGCGCGCGCCGCCTGTCCACCACCTTGATGGCCACTGTGCCTTTGTACTTCTTGGACGTGGCCACCTTCACCTTGGAGTAGCTGCCCTCTCCGATCGTGCGACCCAGCTTATAGCCGAGTTCGCTCAGGAGTTTGTCGCCCGACATGGTGGCGCCTGGGGCGCGCGGGGAGCAGGAGGCGGCTGCTGTCGGGGGGGCGGCCGGACTCCGATCTCGGGCCTAACCCATGGCGCTTGGCACCTGCACACCCGCACCCCATGTGCCCACTCCCGGGCCCCCGCCGCTGCGGGGCCTTTTATTACCTCGGTAACAATTTCTGCCTTGTGAAGTGACTGTGGGCGTCACTCAGCGTCGGAGTGGGGGTCCCCTAGGCTCCCCAAGGCCCTCATGCTTTGTGACTCATAATCGCCCTGAATGGTCAGTTTCCGATGAGCGGCCACTAGCCAGGGGTACCGACCACCACAGGGAGCAGAATCCGTTCCTGGGATTGGGGCGCCTCCTCATGAGTCTGAATTGGAGCAGCAGCTGCCCCCAAACTTCAAATACCCAGCCCTTGACTACGTGGAGCCCCGGGCTTCCCGCAGAGCCCCCCAGGGTGGGGGGCGAAAACGGAAAAAGGGGACATAACTGCGGGATCTGACTCCCTGAGAGCTCTGGGTTTACGACTGCCTCCTGCATCACCCCTGAGGGAAGGTAACCACAAGAGCTTTCAGTGCAAGGACCAGGGCGCCCCTGCGACTGAGTCATACTCTATCTGGGGGAGTAGGAAATAAGGACTCTTCAGCCGCAGCCTGGCCGCGCAGTCGGACTCAGGCCCAGCCACCCGAGCTCTCCCCCACCGTCGGGTGGTCACACCGGCGTCCCTCAGGTTCCCAGTGAAGGGAGACCTTCATCGGTGCTTCCGCCACACTTGTCATGGCGGCAGCAGCCGTGGTCGTCTACGTCACTTCCTTCCGTGCCCGGAAGTGTGGGGTCTTGCGAGCATGGCGGCGTCGAAGGTGAAGCAGGACATGCCCCCTCCAGGAGGCTATGGCCCCATCGACTACAAGCGGAACCTGCCCCGTCGAGGACTGTCTGGTCAGTGCCGCCCTGCGTAGGAGTCTCAGGGTCTTGGCCCTCGGGGCGCTGCGGCGGGGGCGGGGCGCCGGGGACGCCAGCGGGCCTCAGTTTCTCCCGCCTTGTGACAGGAGGCAAAGCCCCGGGATCCCGATAGCTTTAATAATAAGTGTAAGGGTAACGGCAGTTTGTCGAGCGCTTACTAAGCTCTCTGCGCCCTTTTCGTAACAGCCCAGGAGGTAGTTCCCGTTAATTATTCCCATTTTCTAGTGGGTTAAAGTGAGATTAGCAGAGCACGCGACCTAGCCCTCGGCCACCCTTCCATTTCACAGGTGGGGAAACTGAGGCCCGAGAAAGACTGCGACTCCCCCATAGTCACCCAGGGCAAGCCTGAAGCCGAAACCTGGATCCGGAGGGAATTTGTAAGATGTACTTTGCGGTGGCTTCTCTCTGGCAGCCCCCACCTTCAGGGTGCTCCAGTAATTAGTATTTTTAAGGTTTTCAGATGTTTTAAGTAACATTTTAAATTTTGTTATTGGATTCATCACAGAAAAAATGTAAAAGACAACATAAAAGGCGCCCCTGCTCAGCATCCAGGGTTAACAGAAAAATACAAAATTTAAAACGTAATTTAAGGGTGAATACATTTGTCTTAATTCATTGAACTTTATATTTGAAACCTATGCATGTTATGCAAGGTATGCTTTAATTAAAAAAACAAAAAGAAGTGCATGGTAAATGAAAAATGTAATAATTCAGGCAGTAGAAAAATCACTGTCAGGTGAAAACTCACATCCTCCCCAGCCCCTTCTTGCTTTTCTTAGATCCCAGAACTGAGATTGGCAGACTTTTTCTGTAAAGGACCAGGTACATATTTTAGGCTTTGCAGGTCAGAAGGTCTCAGACAACCATTTATGTAAACATGTTCTTGGCCTCAGGGCCATACAAAAACAGGCTTCAGGCTAGATTTGGCCCAGGAGCCCTTGACTCCTGTCCTTAGGACACATTGAAGGAATGTGTTCTGCCTGTCCTCATTTTTCTTGAGGTGTAACTTAATACCTGGGCAAGCACACCCCCTCAGGTGTGCACCTGTATGACCTGCAACTAGATCAGGCAGGAGGATCCCAGCCCTGGGGGTCCCCTGGGCTTTTCCCCCGCCGCAGCATCTCTCTTTTTTTTTAAGTTTATTTTTTGAAGACAATGTCTGTCACCCAGGGTGGAGTCAGGGGCAGGATCATAGCTCACTGTAACCTCGAACTCCTGGCCTCAAGCAATCCTTCCTGCTCCAGTCTCCTGAGTACTTGGGACCATGGGTGCGCACCACCATGCCCAGCTAATTTTTTTTTTTTGAGACAGAGTCTCACTCTGCTGCCCAGGGTAGAGTGCCATGGCATCAGCCTAGCTCACAGCAACCTCAAACTCCTGGGCTCAAGCGATCCTACTGCCTCAGCCTCCTGTGTAGCTGGGACTACAGGCATGTGCCACCATGCCCGGCTAATTTTTTCTATATATATTTTTAGTTGTCCAGCTAATTTCTTTCTATATTTTTTTAGTAGAGGCGGGGTCTCACTCTTGCTTAGGCTGGTCTCGAACTCCTGAGCTCAAACAATCCTCCCGCCTCGGCCTCCCAGAGTGCTAGGATTACAGGCGTGAGCCACCACGCTCAGCCCTCGCTAATTTTTGAAAACATTATTTTGTAGAGATGAGGTCTTACTATGTTGCCCAGGCTGGTGTTTTTTGGTTTTTGGGTTTTTTTTTTTTGATACAATCTCACTCTGTCACCATAGCTAGAGTGCAGTGGCATCATCATAGCTCATTGCAGCCTCAAACTCCTGGGCTCAAGTGATCCTCTTGCCTCAGCTTTCCAAGTAGCTGGGACTAATATTTCTATTTTTTTAATAGAGATGGGGGTCTTGCTTTTGCTCTGGGTCTCGAACTCCTGGCCCTGGCCAGTCTCAAGCAATCCTCCCATCTCGGCCTCCCAGAGTGCTAGGGATTACCTACATTTGCCACCACGCCCAGCCCCCAGGCTGGTCTGGAACTCCTGAACTCAAGGGATCCTCCTGTTTCAGCTTCCCAAAGTACTGCCCTTACAGGCTTGAGCCACTGGGCCTGGCTCCTGCCTCTCATTTTAAGTTTTTTTTTTTTTTTTTTGAGACAGGGTCTCACTCTGTTGCCCGGGCTAGAGTGCTGTGGTGTCAGCCTAGCTCACAGCAACCTCAAACTACTGGACTCAAGCTATCCTCCTGCCTCAGCCTCCCGAGTAGCTGGGACTACAAGCATGCACCACCATGGCCAGCTAATTTTTTCTCTATATTTTTTTAGTTGTCCAGATAATTTCTTTCTATGTTTTTTTTGGTAGAGACGGGGTCTCGCTCTTGCTCAGTTTGGTCTCGAACTCCTGAGTTCAAACAATCCTCCTGCCTCGGCCTCCCAGAGTGCTAGGATTACAGGTGTGAGCCACCTCGCCTGGCCCCTGCATTCGTTGTTGAGTGAGCACATGGCACCAGGCCCTGTCCCCAGGAGCTCACAGCCCAGCTCAGGAGATGAGGCACATCATGCCAGGATTTCTAGTTGTAGTAGGCCTGGGACCTGCTTAAACCAGGGTGTGCCAGGAGGACCCCTCTGAGAGGTAGCCTGCTATGCAGAGGGAATAGCAAGTGCAAAGGCCCTGTGCTCCAGCCTCACCGCCCCCATCCTCTGCCTTACAGCCTTGCCCCTCTTGAGTCCTGAGTCAGTAGCCTTCCCCCACCAGACATACATTCCCCTGCTCCTGTCCAAGGCCCAGTGGCCCCAAGCCTGGCACCCACTCCCCTCTCTTTGCCTGGACTATTCACTCACTGTCAGCATCCCAGAATATGCCAGGCTGGCTCAGGCCACTTTTAATCCAGCTGCTCCTGAAATGAGTCTTCCCCCACCTTCCACCACGCACCCAGCTCTCCTCTCTCCACTTCCTCCTGAGCCCAGCAGGTAGCCCTTTCCTTTATATCTTGTGTCTTTATTCTAGAGACTCACATACCGTACCATACCATACTGTTTACTCATTTAAAGTGTGTTGGGGCTGTGCGCAGTGGCTCACTCTTGTAATCCCAACACTTTGGGAGGCCGAGGTGGGAGGATGCTTAGTCCTAGCTAATTGGGAGGCCCAGGAGTCCGAGGCTTCAGTGAGCCACGATCAGGCCACTGCACTTCAGCCGAGGTGACAGAGGGAGACCCTGTCTAAAAAAAAGAAAAACAAAAAAAAACCTTGTTTTTTTATTCAAGTCCTGCAGATTTTTTCTTGTGTCACATTAAAGAATTTTTCTTCTTTTCTGGTTCCAAAACTAGCTCCTGCACCAAGGCTTCATTTTGCTTAAATTACTGTAATAACTTCCATGGCATCTTTTCATGTGCCTCTTGGTCATGTGTATATCTGGCTTGGAGAAATGTCTATTCAGTCCTTTATATATTTTTTAATTGGGCTTTTTTTTTTATTATTGAGTTGTAAGAGTATATTTTGCATACCATTCCATTAGCAGATAAATGATTTGCAGATACCTGCTCCCAGTCTGTGGGTTTTCAGCTAATCGACGGTATTATTTGCAACAGAAAAGTTTTTAATTTCCATGAAGTCCAATTTATCTCTTTTTTCTTTTGTTCCTTGTGCCTCTGGAGTGTCATGTACAAGAAATCATTGCCTCATCCAAGTGTTACCGATTTAGCTCTTACACTTATGTCTTTGTCCCACTCTGAGTTAATTTTTGTGTATGGGATAAGGAAGGTTCACAGGTTCATTGTTTTGTATTTGGCTATCCAGTTGTCCCATTCGTTGAAAAGACCATTTCCCCCCCCATTGAATTGTCCCATCCACAATCAACTGACTGTGAATATGAGGGCTTATTTCTGGACTGTCAGTTCTATTCCATTGACGAACATGCCTGTCCTGCGCCAGTGCCACACTGTCTTGTACACACAGCTGTGTAATAAGTTTTGAAATGAAGTGTGAATCCTCCAACTTTGTTTTTCAAGTTGTTTGGGCTATTCTGGTCCCTTTCATTTCCATGTGAATTCCACAACCTGCTTGTCAATTTCTGAAAGAGAGAGAGAGGGAAAAAAAAGGTTGTGATTTGGATGGGGATTGCATTTGGAATCTACATCGGTTTGGGGAACATTGCCATCTGCACAATGCTGTGTTCCAATTCATGAACTCAGGACGTGTTTCCATTTATCTAGGTCTTTGAGAATGTCCCCCACACCGTTTTCTACATGCCCCTCTCCACCTCCCCTACCAGACTGACAGCTCCTGAGACAGGCCCGGGGTTCTCTGAGGCTGTTGAAAAGAACGAGGCAGCTCTGGTGAAAAGTCCCATCTAGTGATGAGCAGGCTTGTGTCCAGCACAGGCGGCCAGCTGGGAGCGGGTCCTGAGCACCCCATGCCCCGGGCCTCTCTGGAGAGGTTGTGCCTTTAAGCCTGGACCCAGGGCACCCTCACTGTCCCATCCCCAGCCCCCATGACTCAGAGATGTCCTACCCTGAGCTCGTGTTTTTAACATGTTGAACTCAGTGGGTAAAAAAATTGAGCCAGTTTCTCATTTATCTCTGGATCTAGCAGAGGTGCCAGGAGCCAGGCTAAAGAAGGAAGAGCAGACAGGGACATTGGCAGCCCCCCGTGGGCACAGAGCAGAGGCCCAGGGATGGCCACACCTATCACCCGCTGGTCATTTACTGGTGTTGACTGGAAGCCAACCTATCTGAGCTTGTTGATTCCTCCAGGCAACCAGGAGGCCCATCCAGAGAAGAGACTGAGACTCAAAAGATTTGGGGGGTGTGGGGCGAGCCTGGGAGCCAGACTCCAGGTGGCTAAGGCCTCCCTGAAGACCCAGTGGGCCCCCAGCCTGTCAGTCAGGATTACAGCGGGGCTTCCACTGGTGCTCAATAAATATTCATGGTGGCTTCTGTGCCCCCAACAGGGTGCAGGGCAGGAGGCTTGGCCCTGCAGGGCCGGGAGGTAGCAATGCCACCCTTGGAGCCCAGGGGGTGGCTGGGTAGCCCTCAAAGGACACTGCCTGTCTTTGGCAGCCAGTGCAGCCCCCTGTGGGCAGCACACAGGGCAGTGGCCCAGGCGGCCGGGAGCCACCCTTCCAGATGGGGACCATCTGATGACTGGGATCCAAACAACGTTCTCTGCAGTGGTAGAGGCGGGGCCACTCAACCACTAACATCCATACCCTCGGTCCTCTGCAGTCCCTGCCTGGCCTGTTCTTTCCAGAAGGCCCGGCACAGAGGCAGAGGTGTTGCACTTCAGGCAGCTTCACCCTTGAGAGAAAAGCTGCCAGTGTCCCCTGACTGCAGAGCAGGTGTTGGCAGCAACAGCAGCCGGGAGCTGTTGATTGGGGTGTCCAAGGGCAAGGCCTGTGTCCCCGGTGTTGAACGGGTGCCTCTGTCTCTCTGCAGGCTACAGTATGCTGGCCATGGGCATTGGGACCTTGCTTTTCGGGTACTGGAGCATCATTAAGTGGAATCGCGAGCGCAGGTAGAGTCCCCAGGTGGGGCACTGTTGGAAAAGTGCCCCTATGTCAGGTTGTCAGAGGGACCATGGCGTCCATTGGAGCGGTGCTGCCTGTGCTGGAGAGGGTGGGGATGCTCCCCCTTGGACTTGGCTGTGCAGTCTCAGACCTCAGGAAGTGTAGGCTCTGACCCAGAACATCCACTTTACCCTCAAGAAATGGCCAGTGGGCCAGGCTCAGTCTGACCCAGCTACTCGGGAGGCTGAGGGAGGAGGATCGCTTGAACCCAGGAGTTGGAGGTTGCTGTGAGCTACGCTGATGCCACAGCACTCTAGCCCGGGTGACAGAGCGAGACTCTGTCTCAACCAAAAGATAAAAATAAAAAAGAAATGTCCAGTGATCTGACCCACGTGGGAGCGGCTGTGCCCCCACCCATACCCTACTGTCCCCACAGGTGGGTGAGTCCGTGTGCCACACAACACGCTGGGTGACCCCCATGGTGGGCGAGCTATACAGGCTGCACACCAATGCACAACATAGCAAGACTCCATCTCTACAAAAAATTTAAAAATTAGCCAGTAGTGGCCGGGCTCGGTGGCTCACGCCTGTAATCCTAGCACTCTGGGAGGCCGAGGCGGGTGGATCGCTCGAGGTCAGGAGTTCGAGACCAGCCTGAGCAAGAGCGAGACCCCGTCTCTACTAAAAAAAAAAAAAAAAATAGAAAGAAATTATCTGGCCAACTAAAATATATATAGAAAAAATTAGCCGGGCATGGTGGCGCGTGCCTGTAGTCCCAGCTACCTGGGAGGCTGAGGCAGGAGGATTGCTGAAGCCCAGGAGTTTGAGGTTGCTGTGAGCTAGGCTGACGCCACGGCACTCACTCTAGCCCGGGCAACAAAGCGAGACTCTGTCTCAAACAAAAAAAAAAAATTAGCCAGTAGTCATGGCACCTATAGTCCCATCTACTCAGGAAGCTGAAACAGGAGGATCACTTAAGCCCAAGAGGCTGCAGTAAGCTATGATTGGGCCACTGCACTCCAGCCTGGGCAACAGAACAAGATCCTGTAAGGGCTTAGAAATCAGAGCACATGAGGCGGTGGCCATGTAGGGCCAGAGAGACTAAGGCCAGGTGCCACCTCCTTGTCCCTGTGTCATAGGCAAGAAGACAGGCCAGAGGTCACTCTTGGGACCACATCACTGGATGCTGCCCCCCCCCCAGGCCCCTGCAACACAAATGGGGCTGGGGGCTGGGGCTTGTTGCAGGGAACTTGGAAACTGCCAGAAAGCAGGGAGAAGACAGGAATGGTGCAGCCTGCCCTGGCCTCCAGCCCTGTGGTTATTTTGAGATGAAGGGGACGTGGTTTTGTAAGGCCCAGAGCCCCATGATGAGGTTCCCGCCCCCCTTCACTGCAGTCATCAGGCAGGGCTATTTTTAGGATAAAAAAGTTTTTAACTGCAAAGAAAGTGTGAAGCCAACAGTCTTGTGGGCCATCGCCTGTGCAGCTGCCCGCCCCCAACCACATACTCGCCCGCATCTCAGGCTCCGCGCCCTGCCCCGCCCCCACCTCGCCTGTCCCCCTCATCCCTTCCCCATGCAGCACTCTGGATATCTGAGGTGCAGTCCTTTATGCCTCCTTCCTGCCCTGGTCTGACCCAAGGGTGGGTTTTGGGGTTTCGCAGGCGCCTGCTGATCGAGGACTTGGAGGCCCGCATTGCCCTGATGCCGCTGTTCCAGGCAGAGAAGGACCGGAGGTAGGGCCACCTCGGCCAGGGCCAGGAGGTCTCAGACTGAAGGCCCCAGCCTGCAGTGGCGGCGAACAGAAAGGCTTCCTGGAGGAGAGGGCATTAGGGTGGGGCAGGACAAAGGGTAGAGTTTGCCAGGGGGAGGAAAGGAAGGGAGGGGGACTTGGAGATGGGTAGCTGTCAGGTGTGCTCGGGAGGGCCCCTTCCAGGTCCTCGCCTACCTCCACCGCTGTCTGCACCCCTGCAGGATCTTGCAGATGCTTCGGGAGAATCTGGAGGAGGAAGCCATCATCATGAAGGATGTGCCCGATTGGAAGGTGGGTCCCCGGTTGGAGGGCAGGGGTCCCAACCACTGCAGAACGGAACGGGAGGGGCTCACACAGCCTCCCACGGAAAACCGGAAACTGAGGGGTGGTGGCTGCCAGATCCAAGGCAGGGAAGGACGTACAGAGCTCCTGGCCCACACACAGGGGCCACTGGTCGTAGGTGGGGGTGGGGGTCCCAGCAGGCCACGTGGGAGCGGCTGTGCCCCCACCCATACCCTACTGTCCCCACAGGTGGGTGAGTCCGTGTTCCACACAACACGCTGGGTGACCCCCATGGTGGGCGAGCTGTACGGGCTGCGCACCAATGAGGAGGTTCTCAACGCCAACTACGGCTTCATGTGGTACACGTAGGGCCTGTGCCTTCCGTCCGCTCAGACCCCTGCCCCTCCCCACTGGGAGAGAATAAATGCTCTGAAGACCCTGCCTGCCTGTGTCATGGGGTGGGGGTGAGGGGCGGGGGGACGGGACAGCCTGTCTTGGCACCACCGGGTCACACGCGGCACAAGGACTTGGCAGATGTGATGCGCGGTGACCTCAAAACATACCCATGGGCTGTCCCTGGATCCCCCACCAGCCTTGGCTTCAGCTCCCAAATATACCCAGATTTTTGTACCTCCCTGACTGAAGCCTGCGTGTCCGCAGCCCACCCACCCCGGGTCAGCTCTGGATTGACCTCCACGGGGCCCCGGGGTCGGGGAGGCCTGGACGGGGTTGGTTGGGGAGAGCGTCCCTTGCTCTCAGGCCAGGGTCTCATATGGAGGAGATAACCGTCCAGTCGCTGCCCCTCCAGACTTCGTTTCCCTGCCAGCATCGGTATCTCTGAGCTTCCCTGCATCCACGGGCTCTACTCCGGCCACGAAAGGGTTACGGCCGCCTGCACTCGCCGACCAATGGGCATGCGCAGCGCCTTCGCGGCGCCTCCCAATTGGCGGACCCGAGGGTGGGCAGGAGGCACCCCCGTCCCCCAGGAGCGCGTATAAGGCGGCAGCGGTGAGCGCTGGTCACCGAGGCCATGAGCAGCGCGGCCGGCCCAGACCCGGCGGAGGTGCCCGAGGAGCGGCGTTTCCTCAGGTCAGCCGGAGCGCGGGAAACGGAGGACCGACACGGCCCAGGGGGGCGGGGAGGGGGCCCGAGGCAGGGACAAGCCTGAGACGGGGTCCCGACCAAAGGCAGAGCACGGCGGGAAGGGGAAACCGAAGGCGGGAGGACGCCGGGACGGGCCGGGGAGACCGAGGCCCACCGGCGTCCCTCGGCGTCTCGCTGGAGGGACGAAGCTGCGTTGCCAGGGAAACTGCATCCGCGGCCGGCCCGCCCTTCGTGAGTGATTCATCAGCAACGCCCCTGATTGCCGTCACCCCAGCCCAGGCCTCAGGTGCTCCGGGGGTCCTAGAGCCGCAGCCCCCAGGCCCCGGTCTGGGAAGAGCTGAGCTTGACGCCTTGCGCCCCCCGCTGGCGTCCACCCTCCTGCCACCTCCCGTGTGCAGAGGAGGCGGGCCCGGGAGGGAAGTCATGGCTAGAGCTGGTTTGGGACCACGGGCTGGTGAGTTTGGGGTCCGGAGCTGGCAGCTGTGGCTGTGACTCCCCGCTCACCCTGAGTTCTCCTGCGTCCTCCAAGCCTTCTTGACGTGGGACCGGCAGGGTAGTGGGCCTTACCGTAAACCAGATTCGTCCAACAGCCCCACGTGCCCTCAGCCCCACTTCTCAGGGCATATGTCCCCTCGCCCATCACCTGAGGTCCACGTTCAGCCTAGGGGAGAGTTCTAGGAGCTGGAGCTGTGACCACCTGGTGTGAGAGGCTTCATTCAAATGCCAAGTGAGGGGACTCCACGGGGGCTGGGGGCTGGTGGGGACTGTGGGGAGTGGGGTAGGAGCTGGATCGAAGCGAGGGGGACGGGGACCAGAGGTGATGAGGCTAGAGACATAACGGAGCCTTGTGGGCATGGCATGGAGTGTGTTCCCCGAGCACTGGGGGGCCATCAAAGGTTTGGGACAGGTGCTGCAATCTAGTATTCAGGTTTTCAAAGCCCCCACAGCTCTTGCTGAGGAAGAGTTTTGGGTGCGAGACTGCTGTAGGCAACCAGGTGAGCAATTGTGGTGGGTGGTCTGCTGGGCAGAGGTGTGAGGTGGAGAGTGCAGGGCAGGGTGGCATGGGCACCCTGACCTGAGGAGCTCATTTCCAAAAGGGCCCCCTTGGCCGGGTGTGGTGGCATCGCCTGTAGTACCAGCTACTTGGCAGGCTGAGGCAGCAGGATCGCTTGAGCCCAGGAGTTGGAGGCTGCCGTGAGCTGTGATTGTGCCACTGCACTCCAGCCTGGGTGACAGAGGGAGACTCTGTCTCTTAACAACAAAAAAGCACCCTCTATTGCTTAGGGCCCTCCTAGAGTGTCAGGCCCAGTTCCCTCTGGACCCAGATCACCTCAGTCCTTCTGAGTGTGACGGGGAAATCCTGGGGCCTTGCAGCTTCTCTCATCTGGGGGCTGCGGTTGCAGGTAGCAAAAGGCACCCTCATAATTGAGCCCCACAGAATCCCACAATGGCAGGACCAACCTGCCCCACCTGCCGTCCTCCCCCATCAGGCTCCAGTTCCCCTCTACTCAACCCAGAGCTGCTGCCGTGCCCCCCT
Source organism: Varecia variegata (assembly GCA_028533085.1). Lineage (NCBI taxonomy): Eukaryota > Metazoa > Chordata > Mammalia > Primates > Lemuridae > Varecia > Varecia variegata. The sequence goes on along the minus strand of CM052442.1, from coordinate 85,325,085 downwards.
CCCCGCCCCCCGCCACCAGCTCCTATCCTGGACCACCCTCTGCCCACAGCACAGACCAGTTAGGCAGGAAGATAATGTTCCAAGTGGCTGCCAGAGGCCAAAGCTTTGGGACAGAGAAGAAGGAGAGGAGGAATGGATGGTCCTACCACCCTCCTCTCTCTCCCCTAACCCTCCTGCGGGGGCAGCAGTCAGAGCTGTCATAAGACAAAGGTGGAGGAATGAACCATGTTCCCTACCCGCCAGGTTCTCACCTCGAACTTGAGCACAACTTGTCCCATGTCCCTTCCCCAGAGCTGGGCTGGCCTGCTGGGGGTGCTTTTTGTCTGGCTTCACCATGAGCTCCTTTTCCCCACCCAGTCCTTCAACTTCACCCTACATCGGCCACAGACAGGCCCGGGTTTGAATCTGGCTCTGCTTGCTGGGGTGACCCAGGGCGTGTGACTTCCCAGCCCTGAACCTCCACCTCCCCCATGTGTGTTGGTCCCTGAAGTGTCTTCCTGACCATGTTCCTCGGTCTGGCGTTTGAGGCCCTGCCTGCCCTGTCCCCTCGCTGACTCTGCTCTAGCCACTCCACCCTCCCTCCTGCCCTTCGAACATACCAGGCTCACTCCCACCACAGGGCCCCGGCCCTTGCTGTTCTTGCCACCCGGATAACCTCCCATGATGCTCCAGTCTACCTCCTCCAGGAAGCCCTCCCTGATTCCTGTCCCATACCAGTTCTTGCTCTCCTGCACTCTGCCCACCCAGCCTGATCATGCCACAGAATTGGCCAGACATTTGTCATCTTCCACTCGCAGAATCGAAGGATGGAACCCCTCAGGATTCATTCCACCAAACCCCTGCCATCTGTGTCTTTGCTCATGCCCTGTGGCTGTAGACACAGACACCAAGGGGGGGAAGTCCTAGTTTTCCCACTTGCTTTCTGCGTGACCCTGGGCAAGCCACTTGGCTTCTCTGAGTCATTATTTGTTCTTCCAACTCTTCTGGGCTGGGCTCTTTTATTACTGTTCCTACACTCTCCAGGGGCTGCTGAGCTGGGGAGTAAGGGAGTAAGTGCTACTTGCCAGCAGGAGGGGAAGGGGTCCTGCCTGGAGGAAGGTGGCATCAGGTCTTAGACCCCACTCAGCGGCCCCAACCTCTGGTTCTGGAGTGAGGAACAACTTCAATGCCATCTCTTGCTCTCTGTAGCCACCAAGCCCTAATTTAGAACAAGAGCCTCCATCCCACCTCTGGTTTTGCTCAGCGAGGTAGTGACAGACCCCAGTCACTCAATAAAGTAGGTGGCAGAGCTTCACCTTGAGCAAGGGGGCCCCATCTCGCTGGCCACGAATAATCTAATTTCATCACTGCCTCTGAAGAGGGTTCACCAAAGGGTCTCATAGCCGCAGGTCCCACATCCATGTCCCGGAGGGAGCATCAAACCCCTCTGCAGCATTTAAAACTCTAGTACAGTCTGACCCCGCAGCGTCCTGAAGCTCGCTAAGTGACCCCCACTGCCTGAAATCAGTCCATCGCCCCCGTCGACGTCCTTCGCGCTCCATTGCCCCTTATTGGTTCCTTCCGCCTGGGGGACCCGGGGCATCTTGGTGGGCTCGGTCTCCCCGGTTTTGGAGCAACACGCGCCGCCACGCGCATCTCCTACCACCAGAGGGCGCCCGCGCCCAGACTGCGGCTTCCATTCAACCGCGGGGTGTCGCGGGGGGGAAACTGAGGGAGGATCCTCGGAGCTGTGAAAGCTTCTGGGGGAAGCGGGTGGGAGGGTGGCTTCGGGACCTAGCTTGGAACATTGGGGGAATGTTTCTGGCTCCATCTTAGTCTCTGTCTCTAGGTCTCTCCCCTGATCTCTCTGTCTCTGTCTGAACGTCTCTTGCCACTGTCCCCTAGCGCCGCAGAGGCAGCCGCCCTGGAGCGGGAGCTGCTAGAGGATTATCGCTTTGGGCGGCAGCAGCTAGTGGAGTTGTGCGGTCATGCTAGTGCCGTGGCTGTGACCAAGGTACCTGACCTCTGACCCCCACCCCTGACCCCAACCAGACGGCCAACCCACCCAGGCGGAGGACTAGCTGCATGGCCCCTGTGGCCAGAATGGCTCAGCCTTCAAGAAGCCCCTCTTTGCTTCCAGCTACCCCAGCCCATGGTTCACATGGGGAAACTGAGGCCTGGAGAGGACCATCATTGGTCCAGCCCAGACAGGGACCTGAGACCCATGGTGTCAGAGCAGGCCAGGGCAGGGCTATTGCGTGGACGGTGCCAAGGCCCTTTTGGTGGAGATACCAGATCTGCCTGCAGATGTGACCCGCTTGCTTCTGCCACCCCCTGGAGCTTGGGCAGGGGGGATGTTGGCTCCTGCAGTCTGAGCACCCTCAAACAACCCCGTGCTGCAGGTGGGGAAACTGAGGCCCAGAAGTGGGGAGGGACCTGCCCAGGGTCACAGTGGGTTAGAAGCAGGGCTGCCCCCCAACCACGCCAGGCCTTGGTGCTGTCCTCTGAACAGGTAATTGGTGGTACCGACGTAGCAGTTCAGAAACACACAGCCCTCAGAAAAGTGTCCTGTGGGGTGAGGGCTCTGGCATTCAGCCACCCTGCTCCCTTTTTCTTATTGCCACCCTGTACTTTTTAAAAAACTCAGTGTCTTTCTTACATGGACTCAATTTTTTCTTAACTTAAATGTTTATATTTCCAAATGAAACATGTCCTGGGCGAGATGCCCAAAGAAGGAGGAAACTGTAAAAATCAAAGCCCCAAAAAGAAACCCAGTGTATTAAACCGGTGCTCAGTGTGACTGTCCATTTCTCACACTGAAAGCCCATCGTCCATGCAGAAGCCCCCCAGTCCCAGCCGGTGGGACACAGTCTTGGGTCTTAGACTCTGCGCCTGACATGGCTGGGGTCGCAGGCACATTCAGGGAAAGTCAGGATGGCACTGCGACCGAGGGGAGGACACTCAAAAAGAATAATTTGCCCTCTGTGTGGTTGGAGCCAGGGCCTCACTGGGGCTTGGGAGGTGCCCCACGTGCCCGCCTGGCTGGTGCCATTGTCACTCCCATTTGGTAGACACAAAACTGAGGCCGGGAAAGATGGGGCCAGGGCCATGGGGAGTCAGGGCAGGGTTAGGACTTAGACACCTGTGTTAGAAAGAGCTGCACGTGTCCACAGAGACAGAATAGCATCTGAAAGATGGAGACAGACAAAGAGAGACACAGAGAGACTTGATGGGGAGAGACAGTCTGAGAGATATAGACAGGTGAAAACAGAGATGGAGACATGGCGTCTGAGAGATACAGAGAGACACAAACGGAGAGAGACAGGCACCAGGCACTTTGGAACCTCCGGGAGGGGCTGAGGTCTGGAAATGCGGTGGTGGAAAAAGGTGGAAGAATGTCTGCGGCTCAGGCAGAGAGTAAACAAACTGCACTCCAGGCGACCAGCAGTGGTTGGACACACGTTTTTCCTGCTTTGGTTTGGCAGAGCCTGAGACTGAGACTCTGCGTCTCCAATGGGGAAATTGAGGCCCCAAGAGGCCCAGCCCCTCACCCAGAATGCCTCTCCTTTTGTCCCATCCCATTGCTTCCAGGCCCAAGCCCTGTCCCTTCCCCTCCTCCGGGCCTCAGTTTCCCCACTTGAGCAAAGAGGGATCTCGAGCTATGCCTTTGCCTTTGCCTTTGCCGTGCCTCTTGCCAGGTGTTCCCCTTGCCGGCTCTCTCCCGAAAGCAGAGGACAGTGCTGGTTGTGTGCGGCCCGGAGCAGAACGGGGCGGTGGGGCTGGTCTGCGCCCGGCACCTGCGGGTGTTTGTGAGTAGCAAGGAGCCCCTGGGCCTCCCTGGGTCCCTGTCCCTGTCCCTGTAGAAATCATTCCTTCTCTTGATAGCGTCCCAGAGGGACATCAGTGCTGGGACAGGTTACAGAACATGCCCAGTGCTTGTCCCAGGTTACCGGGGCAGGGCAGCCTGGGTGGGCCCCAGTGCTGACCTCATTTTGCACCCCCAGGAGTATGAGCCGACCATCTTCTACCCCACACGCTCACTGGACCTGCTGCACCGGGACCTGACCACCCAGTGCGAGAAGATGGACATTCCTTTTCTGTCCTACCTGCCCACCGAGGTCAGCACTGGGTGGCATGTGAGGGTGGAGGTGGGGGACAGCGCCCCAAGGCCACCCCCTGACCCTGCCCACCCTTCCAGGTGCAGCTCATCAATGAAGCCTATGGGCTGGTGGTGGATGCCGTGCTGGGCCCCGGCGTGGAGCCAAGCGAGGTCGGGGGCCCCTGCACCCGAGCGCTGGCCACGCTCAAGCTGTTGTCCATCCCCCTCGTGAGCCTGGACATTCCCTCAGGCACGCTGGGCAGAGGGGGCGTGCGTCAGGGCCTTGGGGGCTTGGGTGGAGGCCCCTGTGCCCCAGCTGCTGGTGGCCCCCGCCTGTCTGCCTGCTCTGAACCTCAGTTTCCCCAGCATGGATGGAGCGTGCACTCTGGCTGCAGCCAAGGGTCACACCCATCCTGCAGATGGCGAAGACCAAGGCTGCCACCCCAGGTGACCCCAGGTCCCCTCTTCCCCCTGTGCCCAGCCCGTATGCCCTCTGCCCACCCCTGGCCCAGTCGCCTGGGCAGACGTGAGCTCACTCGGCAAAGGCCTCGCCTGCCCTGGCCGCCGCCCCGTGCCTGTTGGAGCCATTAGGCGGCAGGAAGACGGAATAAACAGCCGCTGGCCAGCCGGACCCTCCATGGGGGTGGCTGGACTCTGGGGGATGTCTCCCAGCTTTCAGGATCCCAGAGCCATCCCAGCGGGGTGCCACAGAGTAGGGGGGCACTAAGGGAGGAGGTGGGCTGTCTGATCTGAGGGGGGAGGCTGCAGGCTCAGCCTAGGACACAGAGGGTGGCCCTGTCAGGTCAGAGGGAACTGTTAGGAGCCTCTAGTCTGAGGGTGGAGGCTAGGGTCAGAGAAGAAAGGATTCAAGTCAGAGAGAGGAGCCAGTGGCTTCTGGTTAGTGTTCTCCAAATCAGGTCAGAGACAGGAGAGAAGGTGAGGCTGCTAGACTGAAAGTGGAGGCTTATTCGAGAGGTGGCGCAGGCTGCAGCCCAGTGAGGGAGGGGATGGGGTCCTGCCAAGTTAAAAGGCAGGATCTGGTCTGAAGGTGAGGGCAGGGATCTCAGGTCAGAAGGAGTCTCTAGTCTGAGTGGGGAGGAGTAGAGTCCTGTTAGAGGCAAGAAGCTGGGGCAAAGGGACAGACAGGGGACGGCTTGCCTCGGGGCACAGGCCAGAGGGCCAGGCTGGGGTCTGGGTGGGTTCTGGATGGGAGGAGGCTGAGTCTAAGGCAGAGGCTCCAGATGGATGGGCAGGGAGGTGTGGGGACAGATGCCAGGTCAGAAGGCAGACCCGGCTCTGTTGGGAAAAGGCAGCAGGTGGAAATTGTCGTCTGAAGAGGGAGGCTGGGTCAGATGGAGGGAAACATCTTCAAGGAGGGGGAGAGACTCGGTGTTGGGGGAGCCGGGCCACCCTCCCAGCTCCCGCTCCCCCCGCCCCTCCTCCCTCAGGCTGGGACGCGGAGACGGGCGGCGACGCTGAAGACGGGCTGCAGCCCGACGTGCTGGTGTCGTTCGCGGCGCCCAAGCGCTGCGCTGGCCGCTTCTCCGGGCGCCACCACTTCGTGGCCGGCAGGTTCGTGCCCGACGACGTGCGCCGCAAGTTCGCTCTGCGCTTGCCGGGCTACACCGGCACCGACTGCGTGGCGGCGCTGTGACCAACACCCGCGCCCCGCCGCCCGGACCTGCGCCAATAAACAGCCCCTCCCCGCACCGCCTCGCCTCCGCCTCCTTTGTGCCGGGTCGCCGTGGGGTGGGGGCACTCGAGGAGGGACCTCCCGCTGGTCCCGGCCGCCCGAGGGTAGCTGTAGTGGGAGACTTCCCGCTGGCCTCCGAGAGAACTCGAGCCAGAATAACGGAGGGTGGCTTCAGGGTGGGACTTCCAGACTGCTGGGGCGGCCTAAAGCCGGTAGGATCGAAGTTAGACGCGCAGAGGACTTCCAGCCGCCTCCAGGCAGCTTCAGGCTGGATTCCAAGTGGCCCTTCCCGCAGGCAACTTGGGATCCGCGGTGAAGGACGGCGGGTGGACTCCGGGAGGAGTTTCCGCCGCGACGGGGGAACCCAGGCCAGCCTGGGGGCGGAGGCACAGCCGGAGGCACCGAGGGGGGCGACCCAGAGGGGTTGCTCCGGCGCCTGTCACCCAGGCCAGGGGGCAGGGCCTGAATGGGGCGGGGCCTGCGATCGCCTCCCGCTCCCACCCTCAGTCCCAGGGGCTGCCAGACCCGCGGGAGTCTGACCCGAGCGCGCCGCGGAGCCCGGACGTTCCCTTGGACGCTCGGACCGGGCCATGGCTTCACTGCCGCCCCTGCTCTTTCTCTGCGTCGCCGCCGCGCACCTGGCGGAGGCCCGAGGTGAGGCGCCACCCGAACCTGGCCCAGCCCCTGAAGGCCTGGCCGCGGCCTCGCGTGCAGCCGCGCCCAGGGAGAGAACCAAGGGGCCCGCGTTCTCCCCGGGGACGGGGTCCCCGTCACCAGCACGGGGATGCGGGGAGGGGGTGGCGACGGGGAGATGGAGCCCCGAGACCGCCCGGGGCGGGGAGCGGAGTTCGTCCCTTCTTTTCCTTCGGCGAAGACACGGTAGGAGCCCCAGGAGGGTGGATACGAACCTCGGGTTCCTCCGGGTCACCAGGACCGCGGCGCACCTGAGCCAGCCCCGCGTGATTGGGCCGGGAATCGCCAGGTCTCCCACCCTGGGTCGAAAGGGTCAGGGCTGTCCCCCCACACACCTAAACCCACCAACCTACACTGCCCAAGAAGAAATGCCCATCTCTGGAACGCTTGGTGGGGCGGGGGAGGGGCCCATTTCTCAGGTGTGGAGACCGAGGCTCCGAGGACGAAGGGACTTGTCTGAGGCAATCACCCTGCCCTGCCCCGGCTGTCTTGGACAGCTCCTGGCTGGAGAACCCAGGCTAGATGCCAAGGACTTCCGGCTGCCAGGTTGGGCCCCTAGTAGAAGGGTGGAAGGTAGACTGAGGGAAGGACTTCCAGCTGGCCAAATGGATGACAGGGGACGGAGCCCAGCCTGAGGGCAGAGGCACAACCACCTGAACTGGTGGCAGCTGAACACACTCAGGGGGCGATCCCAGACTCGGGAGCAGGGTGCATATGGACTCCCCCAGCCCTCCCCCTGGGGTTGGGGCTTAGTCAGAGAGAGGGACAGAGCTGCAGAAGTCTGGATGGTGGCCATGAGCAGGCTTCCTGGAGGAGGGTGTACTGCAGTCCCCAGGGCTAGACCTGGGTTGTGGCCTCTCAGAGTCTCAGTTTCCTCCCCTGTAAAATGGGGATGATCGTGGGCCCACCTTGCCTAAGAGGAGGCTCCCAGCGGTCCTCATCAGCGTGCTCCCTTCCCCCCCCCACTCCTCACCCCTCCCACAGACACCACCTCCACCGAGGAGCCCATGGCGACTGCATGGGGCCTGGAAGGACGGTCTGTGCACCCCGACCAGCCCTCACCAGCCCTGGAAGACTGGGAAGGTGAGGCAGCCTGGGCCTGAGTCCCATCTGGGCTGTGGACTCGGGGTGTGAGCTCAGGCTGGCAGGATCATGGGGGGCGGGACTCTCCAGGTCCCTGGACTCGGCAGCCGGTGGATGTGATGCCCCAAGAGACCTCAGTTAGGGGTGTAAGAGGCTGTCAGACAGGGCAAGATCTCTGCGTGCATGATGGGCCAGCTCAGCATCGGGCAGCAGACCTAGGGCCGGGGCGGGGGGACGCCCCCTCCCCTGCTCTCATTTCAAGACCCCTAGACCCGGGTCGTGGGCGGGCGCGGCGAGCCCGCGCCCGTGGGTGGAGGGGCCCAAACAGCAGGTAAGGCCCTTGCACCACCGATGGGGCCGACAGGCTGCGGTCCGGGTCCCAGCGCGTGCGGTGCCCGCAGAGGCCAGCGAGTGGACGTCCTGGTTCAACGTGGACCACCCCGGAGGCGACGGCGACTTCGAGAGCCTGGCCGCCATCCGCTTCTACTACGGTCCGGCACGCGTGTGCCCGCGGCCGCTGGCGCTGGAAGCGCGCACCACGGACTGGGCACTGCCGTCCGCCGTGGGAGAGCGCGTGCACGTGAACCCCACGCGCGGCTTCTGGTGCCTCAACCGCGAGCAGCCGCGCGGCCGCCGTTGCTCCAACTACCACGTGCGCTTCCGCTGCCCGCTTGGTGAGGGCGGGGCCTGCGGGAGGGGCGGGGCCTTAGGAGGGTGGGGAAGGGCTTGAAATAGGGGGCAGGTGGGTGGGGCCTGAAGGGATGGGTGGGGAGGGGGCAGGGCCGCATTGGTGTGGGTGTGGCTAGGAGGAGCCGGGACCCCACAGGAGCCGGGCCCAGCGAGGGAGCGGGGCCAGGGCTTTTGAAGGGAGGAGCTGGGAACGGCGGGGGCACAGGTGCACGGCAAGGACACCTGGCAAGTCTGGAGCCCCAGGTGTACACAGAACTCAGAGCAGCGGGACTGGACTGACTTCGGGGAGTTTATCTGGGGGCGGGGCGGGGCAGCACCTGAACTGCATCCAGGACCGGTGCGCCCGGCGGGGAGGACTGAAGGGGGCGGTGGGCGGAACGGCTCTTCGGAGCCCCCAACCTAGGATGCACCTGTGTAGGTGGTGGGGGGGGGAATCCTTCAGTCCCGCACTGTCACCAGGTTCCGGAGGCGCAGTTCCCGGGGAAGGCGGCTGCCTGACCTCCCTCCCTGCCCTCCGCAGAGACCGCGTGGGGCGCGTGGGGCCCGTGGGGTCCCTGCTCAGGCAGCTGCGGGCCAGCCCGTCGCCTGCGCCGCCGCCGCTGCCCAAGCCCCGCTGGGGATGCGTGTCCCGGGCGCACCCTGGAGGCGCAGAAGTGTGTGCGGCCGCGGTGCCCAGGTAGGAGGGGCGTGGCCCGGGGCGTGGCCGTGTTTCGAGTAGAGGGGCGGTTAGGGGCGGGGCCTGGAAGAGAAGGTGGGTTTAGAGGCGGGGCCTGGAAGTGGAGGGGCGCGGCCTAGAGGGGAGGAGCTGGTCGGGGCGGGGCCCGGAGAGTAGAGGCCAGGCGTGAAGGGCTGGGCCTGGGCTAGGGGCGGGGCCTGGAGGACCTGCACTCCGGAGCCAAGTCCGGACTGGCCATCCCCGCCCCCCCCCCGCCCCCCCCGGACCTAAGTAGCGCTGGGGACTGCGCACATCTGGACGAGTGGGCGCCACGGGGGTCGTGTACAGGCAGACCGCAGACCGGCAGATCTTACAGGGTGCTTCCCCTGTGTGCTTGCCGAGCGTACGGACGTTCCGTGGGTGAACAGAAGTCAGTTCATACACTTGGGGTGCACACGTGCGTGGCATTTGCAGCCCCCACCGGTTCCCCACGCCCACGCAGACACGCGCTCACATCCTGGCAGACACGATGCCCAAGCCCTCCCAGGGCCAGACACCAGGCTAGCCAGGAGGCGACTGGAAATTCCGCTTGCCTGGGCTCCACAAACATGGTCTGGAGCCTGCCACAGGGTGGGGGCACATGGTGGCCAATGGGACGTTGGGGTCCCCACCCCATCCAGCCTGGCTGTGCCCTCCCGGTGCCTCTGCCCTGAAGTTTGCGGTGGAATTTTCCATTTTCTGGAGAAACCACGGAATTGGGAGGGGAGGTAGAGGTTCTGGGTCCAAGAAAGCAGCCCTCTTTGGGCCCCCAGCCCCTGCCTAGACATTTTCTCTCCTGCTGGGAGGGGCCTCTCCATCTTTTAAGACTCATCTCTCCTATCCCCTCCTCCAGGACCTCTTTCCTACCTCTCTGGACCCCAATCCCCTTCCCTGGCACAGCCCTGGGCCCCATATTCCCCCTCACACTAGGGGCTGCTCCAAGCCAGGACCTGCTAAAGCCTCTGAGGGGCACAATATGTGATGGTTCCAGGTGTGTTTGTTGAGTGACTGAGCAGAAAGCCCTCCCCAGGAGGGAGGTAGAGGCTCCCTCTGCCCCTGTTGCCTCCCTGTGTCTCCTCAGAGTGCAGCCCTGACACCTGTGAGTGCCCTGACCACATCCTCCTGGGCTCTGTGGTCACCCGATCTGGGCAACCGCTGCCAGGAGCCAGGGTCTCCCTGCGAGACCGGCCTGCTACTGTAGCCACCAGTGATGCCCACGGAACCTTCCGGGTGCCTGGTGTGTGTGCCGACAGCCAGGCCAGTGTCAGGGCCCACATGGATGGCTTCTCTGCAGGGATGGCCCAGGCCCAGGCCAACGGCTCCATCTCCATGGTTACCATCATCCTTGATAAATTGCGTAAGTGACCTTGCAGCAAGGGCCATGGGGGGGGCTGAGGAACTGGGGAGGAAACCCCAGCACTGAGGTATATCAGGAAGAAATAAGACATAACACAGCCATTGGAGAAGGTGTGGGGTGAACTAGGGCATCCCTGGGAGAAGGGAGAGGACAGGGATCTGCTCTTGGGAAGGGTCATTGGGAGAAACTGAGTCAGGGCAGAGCCCTGACCTTTGCCACCTTGCCCCTCAGAGAAGCCCTACCTGGTGAAGCACCCCGAGTCCCGAGTGCGGGAGGCTGGCCAGAATGTAACCTTCTGCTGCAAAGCCTCGGGGACCCCTATGCCCAAGAAATACTCCTGGTGAGTGCCTGTCCCCTGGGGTCAGGGGCTCTTGCCTGGCTTTGGAGTTGGGTCGGATCTCCCGTAATTGCGCAGCACCTTAAAGACTGTCTGGAGGCAGATGCCAACCTTGGTTTCCCATCTGGAAAGTGGGAGAAGCTTTGGGGGGGTCTGAGTGCATGGGAGAGGGTTACCTAGGAGGCTGACACTGGGGAAGCCCCTGTGCAGCTCCCTGGGCCCCCCGCCCTGAGCCCTTAGTGTTGCCCACCCGCTACCCAGGTTCCACAACGGGACCCTGCTGGACAGGCGAGCACACAGGTATGGGGCCCACCTGGAGCTGTGGGGGCTACGGGCAGACCAGGCTGGTATCTACCACTGCAAGGCGTGGAATGAGGCGGGTGCTGTGCGCTCAGGCACCGCTCGGCTCACTGTGCTTGGTGAGTGTCCTCTGCCTGACCCTGCCAAGCCCTGACACTGAACGCAGCTGGGACTCCGGCTAAACCTCAGCCCCAAATGCAGCCCCAACATCAGACCGATCTCTGACCCCACCGAGTCCAGTCCCAGGCCCCCGCTGAGCACCAACCTCCAGTCCTTACCCTGGGCTGAGCACCCACCCCTGGGTTAACCCCTGACCCCAGACAGAGTCCCCAGCCTTGGAGTCCATGGAGCCCTCCCCCAGCCCTGACCTGGCTGTTTCCTTGCTCCCCAGCCCCAGGCCAGCCGGCCTGTGACCCTCAGCCCCAGGAGTACCTGATCAAGCTCCCAGACGACTGTGGGCAGCCGGACAGTGGCCCCACCTACCTGGACGTGGGCCTCTGCCCCGACACTCGCTGTCCCAGCCCTGCAGGCTTGGGTCCCCGGTGTGGGGATGACGGTTCCCGCTGCTGCTCTGTGCGCCGCCTCCAGAGCAAGGAGATCCACTGTTCTGGCTACGTCCTCCCAGTGAAGGTGGTGGCTGAGTGTGGCTGCCAGAAGTGTCTGCCTCCCCGGGGGCTGGTCCGGGGCCGTGTGGTGGCTGCGGACTCGGGGGAGCCACTGCGCTTTGCCAGGATCCTGTTGGGCAGGGAGCCCATTGGCTTCACTTCCTACCAAGGTGACTTCACTATCGAGGTGCTACCCTCCACTGAGCGGCTGCTGGTGACTTTCGTGGACCCCAGCGGTGAATTCATGGACGCTGTCCGGGTCTTGCCTTTTGACCCTCGAGGTGCCGGGGTATACCACGAGGTCAAGGCCATGCGGAAAAAAGCTCCGATCATCCTGGATGCCAGCCAGAGCAACACGATCCCCCTGGGCGAGCTGGAGGACAAGGCGCCCTTGGGCGAGCTGGTCCTGCCACCTGGAGCCTTCCGCAGAGCCGACGGCAAACACTATGTGGGGCCTGTGGAGGCCCGGGTGACCTTCGTGGACCCCCGAGACCTCACCTCAGCTGCTGCTGCTCCCAGTGACCTGCGCTTTGTGGACAGTGACGGTGAGCTGGCCCCACTGCGCACCTATGGCATGTTCTCCGTGGACCTCCGTGCCCCGGGCTCTGGGGAGCAGCTGCAGGCAGGGCCCGTGGCCGTGCGTGTGGCCTCAGACCAGATCCGCATGGCGGGCCACGCGGAGGCCCTCAAGCTGTGGTCGCTGAGCCCTGAAACCGGCTTGTGGGAGGAGGAGAGCGGCTTCCGACAGGAGGGGTCCTCCGGCCCCCGGGTGCGCCGCGAAGAGCGCGTCTTCCTGGTGGGCAACGTGGAGATCCGAGAGCGTCGTCTGTTCAACCTTGACGTGCCCGAGCGCCGCCGCTGCTTCGTGAAGGTGCGCGCCTACGTCAACGACAAGTTCAGTCCCAGCGAGCAGGTGGAAGGCGTGGTGGTCACGCTGGTCAACCTGGAGCCTGCCCCCGGCTTCTCTGCCAACCCCCGCGCCTGGGGCCGCTTCGACAGCGCAGTCACCGGCCCCAACGGCGCCTGCCTCCCTGCCTTCTGCGACGCCGACCGGCCAGACGCCTACACGGCCCTCATCACGGCCACCCTGGGCGGTGAGGAGCTGGAGCCAGCCCCCTCCCTGCCCAGGCCGCTCCCGGCCACCGTGGGCGTCACCCAGCCCTACCTGGACAGGCTGGGTTACCGCCGGACGGACCACGACGACCCGGCCTTCAAACGCAACGGCTTCCGCATCAACCTCGCCAAACCCAGGCCTGGCGACCCAGCTGAGGCCCACGGGCCTGTGTACCCGTGGCGCAGCTTGCGGGAATGCCAGGAGGCCCCGGTGACCGACAGCCACTTCCGCTTCTCCCGCGTGGAGGCGGACAAGTATGAGTACAACGTGGTCCCCTTCCGCGAGGGCGCGCCTGCCTCCTGGACTGGGGATCTCCTGGCCTGGTGGCCCAACCCGCAGGAGTTCCGGGCCTGCTTCCTCAAGGTGAAGATCCAGGGCCCGCAGGAGTACATGGTCCGTGCCCACAACGCGGGGGGAAGCCACCCGCGCACCCAGGGCCAGCTGTACGGGCTCCGGGACGCCCGCAGTGTGCGGGACCCCCAGCATCCGGGCACCTCCGCCGCCTGCGTAGAATTCAAGTGCAGCGGGATGCTGTTCGACCAGCGTCAGGTGGACAGGACGCTGGTGACCATCATGCCCCAGGGCAGTTGTCGCCGTGTGGCCGTCAACGGGCTCCTTCGGGACTACCTGGCTCGGCACCCCCCACCCGTGCCCGCTGACGACCCGGCTGCCTTTGCCATGCTGGGCCCCCTGGACCCTCTGGGTCACAACTACGGAGTGTACACAGTCACTGACCAGAGCCCGAGGCTGGCCAAAGAGATCGCCATTGGCCGCTGCTTCGATGGCTCCTCCGATGGCTTCTCCCGGGAGATGAAGGCTGATGCCGGCACAGCTGTCACCTTCCAGTGCCGGGAGCCAGTGGCCGGGCGGCCCAGCCTCTTCCAGAGGCTGCTAGAGTCTCCCGCGACAGCACTTGGAGACATCCGCAGGGAGATGGGTGAGGTGGGCCGCACACAGGCCCGAGCCTCGGGTCCCCTGCGCACCCGCCGGGGCAGGGTCCAGCAGTGACCTGGGCCTGTGGTAGCTTTCCTGCCTCTCTCCGGACTCTGCTGTCCCTGGGAAGTCTCGCCCCCCCTTTCTTCCCCAGACGGCCCCCTGCCCAGGTTTCTGGGTCCCCTTTCCCTTCCCCTGCCCTGGATTTAGGGTCACGACAAGAACTGGGAGTGTCCGATGGTGGAAGTGGCAGACAGAGGGGATTGTTGTGTGAAGTGACGTGGAGTTTGCTCTGGCTTTGGAGCCAGAGCCCTGAGACCGAGCATTCGTCCAGCCTGGGCCGGAGGGACGCGCCCCCAGCTCAGGAGCCGTCTCTGGCTTTTGTGTGCTCTGACCCTGGTTCCAGATGCTCTGCCCTTGGTGTTTCTGGCGTCTGTCACGCAGCCCTCTTGCCGCCTGTTGCGGAACTCCCTGCCCCGAGCTTTGTTCCTGGGATTATTTATTGAAACAAAGCATGGGGGGCTGGTTGTGGGGGAGACTAGGGGGTCCAGGCTGGGCCCGATGAAAGTGGGGAAGGGGCTTCTTGGGGTCCCATGTGGGGGAGGCTCTGGGGCTGAGGGGGGAACAATTCTCATGTGTTTGGTGCTTGGAGACCCCCCCGGGGGTTCAGGGCAGATACTCTGGGGGTTCGATTAAAAATGCTTTATTTCCAACTCACGGTGTCAGGCTTTGGGGCGGAAGGATGGAGGCTGGGGCTGCCCGACCCACACGCGCTTTTGCAGACAGAAGCTTGCGAGGCAGAACCACGGGGCACACGAGTGCAAGCAGCTCAGGACCCAAGGGCCTGGGGCAGGCGGGTGGGGCCCGGCGGCCAAGCAGAGGCACTCGTGAGCCGCCTGAGCCTGTGTGGCCGTGACCGCTGAACACAGTAGCAGCCACTGGCCTGGCCTGGCCTCCTCATCTGCACCTGGCCACGTGCCTGCGCCTGCAGCGGGCACGGAAGGGCCTGGCAGGGGAATGTCTGGGGCAGGCGGCAGCAAGCGAGGTCACCCTGGACTTCCTCAGCCGGGTCGCAGCACCGCCGGCCACGCCTCAGCCAGGCTCCCGGGCTCTCTGCCCTTGCCGGGCCCCTCAGTCTGGAGGAAACAGAATCACATCTGGCCGGCACTCCATGTGCAGGTGGCCATACGAGTCCTCCTGACACCCCACAGGCAGGCCCTGTTCTGACCACACGCCCATTTTCCAGGCAGAGAAACCGAGGCCCTGGCCCTGGCATGAATCCAGCAGGAACAGGGGCTCCCTGGATGGCCCGGCAGCCTTGAGCTCCCTTGATTCCCCCGGCCAGGGGACATTGGTCCCTGGAAGGTGTCAATATGGTGTGGGTGGAGGGCCCACCTCCACCCACAAGGGTGGGAGACTTGTCCCTAGCTGACCACCCCCAGGGAAGGGGTGCCAGCAGGGAGGGGGGTGTGGGGTTCTGCACACCAACCCACTTCCTCTTCAGTCACCCACCTGTCCTCTCGCCCACCTTCCCGCACCCTCAATCGCGTTAGAGGCATCAGCTCTGTGCCAGCAATACCAGGGGCCCCGAGAAAGCCAGGCCTTCTGGGCTGGGGGAGATGGGCTCACACGTGCCGACCCCAACACAGCTTGGGGTCAGTGCTCAACCACAGGGCCCCTGGCTCTGCTCCATCTGGCCTTGGCCACCCTTGGCTCAGGCCTTGGCAACTCCCAATCTCTGCAGCCCTCACCAAGCCATTGCTCTGGGCAAACGTTCCCGTGCCCTAGGGTGGGCGTGGGAGCCTGGAGGATGGAGAAGCCGGCAAATCCGAGGCCATCACTGCCGGTCTCTGAAGGTGGGCCCCAGGGCTCTGCTGGAGTTCGGGTCAGGGAGGCCGCAGGCCTCGCAACCCAGTCTCACCCTGGATAGTCTGTGACGGACGAGAGACGGGAGGGACCTGGCGGGGGGAGGGGCCCACGCATCTATGCAGGACATACTGTGCCTACACCCCGAGATGACAGGGGTGCTCGGAGGCCACAGGCCCCCACCCAAAGCAACCCAGGCCCCAGACCCGCCTGCCCCAGAGCCCTGCTCAGGGCAGCCTAGTGGGGTCCTGGAAGTGGTGGGAATGGGGGAGCCTCCCTCTGCTGCCTGTGCCTGCGGGCGAACTGGCTGCAGCGTCCGGGCTGATGGTGATGAGGTGTCAGGCTCCACGGCCAAATACCTTTCACTGAGGAAATGTTGGGGCCTCAGCCGCTGCCAGGCTTGGGGCGGCCAGCCGGGCTTGGGATGGGCAGCTGGCCCAGCCCCCATTTTCCTCCCTAGCTCGAGCAGGGGTGCGTGGGCATCCTCCTGAATCCTCCTCCCCTGCAGCTGCGGCTGGGCCAGGCGGGGCATTTCGGGAGGATGGCACCGCCCAAGCTAAAGCCCCGGCCCCTCCCTACCCCTGTGGACAGTGCAGCTTCTGGCTCATTTCCAGATGAGGAAACTGAGGCTCCAGGAGGAGGAAGCCATCACACTGAGTTGACAGCCCTGCGCCTCTGTAAACTGTCATTCCCCACTGTAGCCCTCCAGCTGGGTGTCCAACCCCCCCCCCCCCGCCCCCGTCCTGGAGCTCCGGCCAGCATCTGCCTTCTGGTAAATCCATTGCCCCCCCTCCACCACCAAACTAGGGCTGCCAGACCACACCCCTCAGGCCGGGGGGGCGCAAGGGGCATGAGAGCCCCTCCACAAAGACCCCAGCTCCAGCCACCCTGGGGTCAGCTCAGGCCACAAGGAAGCCCTTGGTCCCACTCACGGCATTTTAGGCTTTTATAATTTTAGAACCAGGGGTTCTTAAAATTCCTAGCACCACGATGGGGAGAAAAATCTTGGAACAGTAAACTGTTTAAAACAAGAGTCTTAAAACCGCAGAGTCCAAGAGGAGGAAGATAAAAATGAACACACGTTGAGTGCCGACTGGATGTAAACCCCTCCACCCACCCTGCCGCCAAGGCCTAATTTACATTAAGGGCACTTAATATATTTTTATAGTCTTGGGGCCCTAAAATATGCTTTCAGGGAAGGTGATTTTCAACCCCTTTTCATAGCTGAAGGGGTTTGCCCAGGAAGGGTCACACAGCAAATGGGGACACCATGGGCTTGGGGAAAGGGCAATGTTTCCTGGAGAAGGGGGCATAGGTGGTGGGGTCTTGAAGGATGTGTAGGAGTTTGCCAGGTGGGCAAGGCAAGAAGGGCATTCCAGGCAGCTGGAAAAGTATATGCAAAGGCTAGAGGAGTGGAACCTCCATGGAGGGCAGCAGAAGGCAGATACATAAGGGAAGTGAGCAGGGCCTTGAATGCTGAGCAAGGAGTCTGAGTTCTCTCTGGCAGGCGATAGAGAGCCACAGAAGGTGCTGGAGAAGGGGAGGGTTATAGAAGTCTCGTGACAAAGACTCCCCTGGAGCTGGTGCAGGATTTAGCTTGTTGGAAAGTGTTTCTTTCATGAAACTAGGGTCTGTTTCCTCCCACTTGTCGGCCCATGCAGGGTCCAAACCCAGAAGCCCAGTGCCCTCTCCCTGTCAGCCGCCTCCTGTCCTGGCTGAACATCCCTGGCTCCTCTACTGGGGCCTCATGGACCTGGCGCAGCCACCCACCACTTCCCCAGCCCCATCTGTCTCTCTCATCAGCCCTCGGTGTTGGGTAGGACCCAGTCTCAGACCCCAAAGACTGGAGCCAGCCTGGCGGGGAGACCTGGCTTCGGTCAGGTGGAGGGAAATGCTTGCGCTTTAATGGTAGAAACGAAGGCAGGGTGCCAGCGGGGAAGTGCAGGCCAGGTGAATGCTGACGTCACACTGCCTGACCCCTTCCAGGGCAGGAGTTGAGACCCCAGGTCCTGAGGTCCGGGGGTCTAGGCAGGTGGGAGGGAGGAGATCCCAGTGATCGGCAGGGGCAGCAGACACCAACTTTTGGAGGTGGACACAGGGAAACATACGTCACCCTAAACAGGGTGGATGTGTCACACACAGCCAGACACACCCATTAGTCCTGAGGTCACACCCTGTCCCTGTCCCCTGCAGGCAGATACTCCTTCCCATACTTCCCCACTACCTTCTTGTCATCCAACTGGTGGCACGGCCACATAGGCTGTGACACCCAAAAAGTACATGGGGCCAGACACGCCATGCACATAGGACATGCTGGACACTGTACCCCTGCCTCATGGCCACATGGGCAGACAGAGGCACCCTCAGTGCCTGCAGCTGTGTGCACCTGTGCACACCTGTGCGCAGTGCCCCCTCGACCCACCCATCACCCCACACATCTCGATCCACTTGACCCCAGACACCCCAAGTGAGGGCCGATTCCAACTGCCCACGACCCTCCGTGGTTCAGACCCAGCAGGCACACCCGGCCATGCTGGGCACACGCATTACGGCCCACTCTCTTGGGGCACTGGGGAGCGGGTAGCTTGGGGTGTGCCTCAAGGTCCCAGCTGCTTTT
This sequence comes from Varecia variegata, assembly GCA_028533085.1. Classification (NCBI taxonomy): domain Eukaryota; kingdom Metazoa; phylum Chordata; class Mammalia; order Primates; family Lemuridae; genus Varecia; species Varecia variegata. Next base: position 85,307,025 of record CM052442.1, on the reverse strand, counting down.
CCAGGGAAGTCCTGAATCCCTTCCTGCTGACTCAGCCCGGGGCCGGCTAGGCCAGGGTGCTGCCAAACCTCAGGTATGTCCTCGAAGGCTGCCTGGCGGGGCCTCCATCAGGGCGGGGGCGGGGGCTCCCACTCAGGACTCGGCCTGTCCCTGGGCTCCAGCCTCCCCCCTTGCCCCATATGGAGCTGAAGTTTTAATTGTGGCACTCAAGGCATGGCGACAACATAGTGGAGGCTGAGGCCCGCCGTTCCCACCCTAGATCTTCCCGGCTGAGGGTTGGTGGAGGAGTAAGCTCCCAGCCGAGCCAGAGTAGCCCCATCTGACTGTGGCTCCGTCGTAAAGGGGCCTGGCTCAGCCCACTCCCTCTGCCTCATAAAGATGCCACTGTCTGGTGGGAGCTGGCCTGGCTGCCTGTCCTGGGGCCCAGCACAGGGACACACATGCAGATGGGCATACACGTGCTCCCATGAGATGTCTACATGTAGACCTGTGGGTGCACAAACTTAGCCCCAGGAATGCCCTCACAGAGCCCCAGTCAGAAGGGAGAGGCAGCACTGGTCACAGATGCCCCAGCCTATAGGGTCAGGGTTGGGTTAGCAAGAGGGCCAGGGGCTGGGAGAACCCCACAGGAGGGCCCAGGGAAAGCTTTCTGGAGGAGAGGGCATTTTGATATGGGCTGTGGAAGGTGAATAGGAGTTTGCCAAACCAGGATCAGATATCCAAAAGCCTTGAATGCTAGTGTTAGAGTTTACCTTTGTCTGTGAGGATTTTGAGCAGGGGAGGGAGACAGTCAGACAAACCCCAATTCAGTAACTCCTTTTGAGGACCAGCCTCTGCCCTCAGGGAGCTTTCAGTCAGATGGGGGAGGCAGAGCCAGACCCAGCCAGGAGGGATAGAAGAGTCCTCAAGTTTATGAAGCACCTGCCATGAGTTGGGTTGGATCTTGTCAACAACCTTTAAGTCAAGTTCTCTTATTATCCCCGTTTTACAGGTGAGGAAACTGAGGCTGTGTGAGGGAAATACTTTGCCCAGGCTCCCACAGGAAGGCAGGGCTGTTCACACACAACCCTGGCCTCTGACCGGCGACTGTGGCTGCCAACCGGTCCCAAGCTGACTGTAAAGTGTGACGGCCAGAACAGTGCAGCTCAAATAAGTCAGGGGCGTGTCTTCGCACCTGGAGTCCTGGCCAGGGTGGTAGGGCCCTCCTCGTGGGACACACAAGTTCTGCCTGGGCCTTTCCAGCAAGATCGGCCTACACCTTTTTTGTTAACTGGCCATGGAGTGACTTTAGTCGGGGGCTTCTAAGCAGAGGGATGTCAGGGTGAGGGCCTGGGGGTGCTTCGCCGGCCTTCTGGGAGGCCTGGGCCCCTGGCCTTGGCCCTCGCCTGCTGTCTGGCCCAGTTGAACATAAACACTTGGAAATGGCCGACCCAACGGAATCTGGGTTGTGGTCAGGCTGTGGCTAAAGAAGCCACTGGAAAAACACGCAGCCCACGGGGCCAGGCCCAGCTTACGTTTCAGCAGGCAGGAGTGGCCTGCTGGGTGCCCAGAGCCGAGGAATGTCCATTCTCTAACCCTTCGGAGCTTGTTGTCTAACTGGGGAATCCAGTGGCTGGGCGGTGCCACCCTCAGTCCCTCTTTGTGAGGCTGTGACTCGCCTCCTGGTGAGTCCTTGGAGAATCAGGTCTCTTGGCTTGGCCCTCTTGGCTCAGGTGCTTTTGAAGACCCCTTGCCTGCTTGCACACCCCCGATGATGGGGAGCTCACCCCTTTCCAGCTGTCATGCCAGGCTGCCAGGAGCCTGTCACCGGGCCGATTTCCCACAGGAAGCTCTGGCTCTGTTGGCCACAGGGAGGGAGGTCAGTGCAGCCTGAGCGCTCCGCACCCCCGGGCCCAGACCCCCAGACCACTGGACATTTCCTCAGACCCCTTGGATCCAGCGTGTCCCAAATGGCCCTGAGTGTCTCCCTCAAAAAACACCCAGTAGCCAGGTTTCAGCATCATCCATCTGTCTGTCTGCCTGAGTGGTAGCCCACACATCCATTAAGCACCCATTGGATGCTGAACACTTTACTTGCATCTGTTCACTGACCTCTCCCAGTGAGGCTGGCCCCGGTATCGCCCCACTTTGCAAAGGAGGAAACTGAAACTCAGGCGGTTCACTTCCCCTCCTGAGGTCGCAGTGGCAGGCTCTGGAAGTAGGCCCCGGTTCCCTGCTGGCTCCAGGACAAGGGCCTGGGTAACCTCGTTTTTTCAGGCTGGGATGGCCCCTGGTGGCCAAAGGGGGAGCTGCAGCCCAGGCCACATGGCATGGCCAGTGTCTCCAGATTCTGCTTGGCTTGGGTTACTCTACTGCTCCCACGTCGTCCATGGCTCCCATGGTCCCCCTGCTGGGTCACTACAGAGACTCCTGAGTGCAAAACTCATCCTCTTGGGTCAGATCCAGACCCTGTCCCCACTCAACCTCACAGTCTCAGTTTCCCCAGCTGGGGACTAAACTTAACAAAGGCCTCTGCCTCTTCAGGTCTTGGTGAATGCAAGGCTAGTATGCAGGAGGTGCTCAGTAACTGCAACTGTGACCCTCAGTAATACACACGAGGGGGCAGGGATTCGAGCTGGGGTGTCCCAGGCAGCCTCAGCTCCCGCCACCCACCCCCAGGAGGACGTTGCACTAGTGTTGGGTGAGGGATGTTGAAACTCCCCAAGGCACTCAAACTGGGGTCTCAATTTCCTCACCAGAGTTTGGGGGCCTCCAGACTTTCTCCAGGGCCCTGGTGTATTGTTCCTTGAAATGCCCCCCCTGGAATCATAGGGGAACAGAAATGTTTACCAGGGACTGAGATGAAGAGGCCCTTGAAGCTTCCTTCTTGAAACTGCTCTATGGGGGAACTTGAAGCTGCCACTGCACACCCTAACTTGGCCTTGATATTCCTCTCACCTGGATTTGGGGGTTCCTCTAATCTTGCTACAAATGGCCCATGGGATCTGGAAATGTATACTAGGGTTCAGGATCACATCCTTATTGGTGGCCCTGGGAGGTGCATGGTTGTGGCCGTTATTTGAGGTTGGAGGGGTATCTGAAAGGGATTTGGAGCTATGCCCCACTCACCTAGGGCCTGGGGAGGGGGTCTAGGGACCAGGGACAGCAGCAAACCCCCCAGGGCCAGAACCTGTTTCTGAACCTCCCCTCTGTCCCAGGTGACCCTGACAGCTTCCCTGGAGGTGGGGAAGGCTCAGGGCTCAAAGCAGCAGGGAGAGGAGCAGGGCTTCAGGGTGAAAGGAGCGGGGCCAGAGCCAGGTCCTGAACAAGGGGGACAAGGCTGAGGTCCCAGAGAGGGGTGGAGCCGTGACCCAAGTATTTGCCTGCCCCTTCCTCCCCTCTCACAGTAGAGATTATGAAATTAAACCAGACGCTGCCAGGAAACTTCAACCAAAGACCCATGTGGGGTGACTGAGATTGGAGACCTGCCCCTACACAGACCATGCCTCTCCTCTCCCCTCCCCCAGCCCTAGGACCTGCTTTGGTCCAGAAAACCCCCATTGGCCAGGTAGGTGTAAGGGTTTGTCCCAGAGAGGGGCAGCTTTGTCCCTAGAGCCACACAGCTCCCCCCTTCCACCATGCGTGGCGGAGGGGGCGATTCCAGGCCCAGGGTGTGGGGGCGACAGGCCTAGAGCAAGCTCAGCCAGGGCCAGGCCCCAGCTGCCCTCTTCTCTACCCCAGGATGGGCGTCAGAACACAGTGCCCAGCAGGAGAAACGCCAGGGCCCCCGCCCCTCCGAGGTCTGGGGCCGCCAGCAGCTGGTGGGGAAGAAAGCCGGGGAGGGTTGTGGGGAGTCAGGAACTCACTCTGGGGCATCAGGGCCTGGCAAGAGGGGCTGGGCCCAGAGAAGAGGAGTCTTGGGAGGAGGACAGCAGAGAGCCAGGCAAGAGGGCAGGAGAGGGTGCTCAGGCAGGGGGACGGCCAGTGCAAAGGCCCTGTGGAGGGAGTGTGCTTGTCGAGGGAGTTGGTGAAGAAGGCGATGACCTCACAGACGGATCCTGTAGGGCCAGTTGGGTACAGGAGCAAGGAACTGGACTGTGAGAGGGAAAGGAAGCCAGGACTTGGTAGCAAACACGCCCGGGTCCTATTCGTGTTGGAATAGGCCTGGTAGCCCAGAATAGAAGGGGAGGGGAGGTAAGGCCAGTCCATCCTCGTGTCTGCCTTCCAGCCCTCACAGCCTGGCAGACAAGTGGAGCGGCCTCCCTCCCCCAGCCTGTATGTCCCCACAGGCAAAAGGGACAACATAACCCCCGACCCCTCGAGAGCACCCCTGCCTGGACACAGTGCTCAGCCCCTTGCTGTGTGCGCGTGACTCCCGCCAGGCCTCCGGGGCGGAAGCTCCTGCTATTCCCATTTCGCAGAGGGGGAAACAGGCTCAGGGTGGGCAGCACGCAGGATGCAGAGGCAGGACTCAAACCCGGGATCCCCAGCCCTCTCTTGGGTTCTGGCAGGGTCCAGCCCCTCCCGACAGGGGTGCCTGGTGTGAGGAGGCCCAGGCCAGGCAGCGGGACCAGCCCAAGGGCGTCCGAAGGGGGCTGCAGGGGCCGCTAAGGGCCTATGAAGGCCCCAGATAGGTGGCAGGAAGCGGGCCTGGGGAACCCCGGGGGAGGGGACCTGCACACGCATCCCCAGCTGCCCCCCTGCGCCTCTGTTCCCCAGTGCTTCCGCTGATGGCGGTGAGAACGGCACCAACCCCCTCCCTGAACTGTCCCCTGCCAGTGTCAGCCTCGGTGCTTCCTGCATACATCAGTGCAATCATGGGCCAGCGGGGTCCCCTCCAGGCTGCTCCAGTGTCCCGATTTAGAATGCAGGTCCCCCGGCTCCCTGAGCTCAGGCTCCTACAGATGGGGATGTGTCTTGATTGAAAGTGTTACCCCTCGCTTTCCAAATTCTCACTATCCCCAAATAAGGACCCCTAAGAGATCTGCTGGCCCAGCAGCCCCCAGCATGTGATGGGGGCTGAGTGGCCCGTGCCCAGCAGGATCACACACTGCAGGTGTTTAGCCACCATTTGAAACTGTCTAACCCAAAGGCCAGCCCCCTTCCTCTCCAATCCACTGCCAGCTGGCACGATGAACATTAGGAAGGATTTTCCTCCATTGGGAGGCTGAGGTTAACATGTGGATCAAGGAGGGGATTGCAGCCTTCCTGCCCAGAACCGGGTCAGAGCGTCGGCCTGGGCCGGGAGCTGGTGAGAGCGCACATGCCTGCTGGGACCTCTCAGGTGGCCTCCTTGACGCAAGACTCTGAACCAGTCCTGTGTCCAGCTGCTTGGAACCCTGCCCCGGTGACACTGGCCTCTGCCTCACTAAATGGAGAGTTGAGATGTGGGCTGGGCGCCACGGTTCGTACCTGTGATCCCAGCAATTTGGGAGGCCGAGGCAGGAGGACCGCTTGAGGCCAGGAGTTTGAGACCAGCCTGCGCAACACAGTGAGACCCCATCTCTACAAAAAAAAATAAGATGAAAAAAAATTAGCCAGGCATGGTGGTACGCGCCTGTAGTCCCAGTTACTCAGGAGGCTGAGGCAGGAGGATCACTGGAGCCCAGGAGTTTGAGGTTGCAGTGAGCTATGATGATGCCACTGCACTCCAGCCTGGGTGACAGAGTGAGACCCTGCCTCTAAAAAAAATAGAGATGTGATTTCATGGAACTTGGTCAGGGGAAGGCACAGACCGCACCCACCTCAGAGACAGCCCAGGCTGACCCAGATCCCCAGTCACTGTCACTGTCAGTGGCTCACAGAAGACAAATCTATGAAGAGTTATGTAAATACTACACAAATTTAATTCAACTAAATCATGAAAATTATATGCCAGCAATATACACATAGGCAAATGTCTGGGAAGGTGCCTGAACCTGGGGAGGAAGGTCAAACGCATTACCAGGGACATGATGGATAATGTGTCCTGCCTTGAACCCAGCTCTTTTCATGAATCAGCTCTCAGACCCCAAAGCTGCCCAGGTAGGGGCTTTATGTCCCTGGGTCCCCAGCCCAGAAGAGGAAGGTCTCCAGGCCTCCAGCTCTGTGCTCTCAGCAGGGTCTGCGGGCCGGGGCAACCCCTGGTGGCCAGTGGCGAGACAGCAGTTGGGCCTCACCCCATCCCCCTGCTCACCTCCTCCCCATGTCCTGGTTTCCAGCTCCCCCTCCAGATAAGCCCCCTCTCAGGTGCAACCACTGATAATGCGCGTGCAGGCCCCGGTCAGAGCAGAGATAATAAGCAGGACAGGCTGACGGTAGTGGTCCCAGTTCCAAGGGCTCTCACGCACCTCCCTACACCAACCTCTTAGGTATTTCTTTTTTTACTTTTATTTATTTTTTAAGAGACAGGGTCTCAATCTGTCACTGAGACTGGAGTGTAGTGGTGTCATCATAGCTCACTGCAGCCTCGAACTCCTGGGCTCAAGCGATCCTTCTGCCTCAGCCTCCCCAGTAACTGGGACTACAGGTGCATACGCTACCACGCCCGGCTAAGTTTTTTTTATTTTTTGCAGAGACAGGATCTCGCTCTGTTGCCCAGGCTGGTATTGAACTCCTAGCCTCAAGCAATCCTCCCAAAGTGCTGGGATTATAGGCATGAGTCACCATGTCTGGCCTCTCTTAAGGATTTCTAAAATGCAAAGTGTCCAAGGGTATACAGATGGCCCCTGACTTATACTGGTTCCACCTATGATTTTTTTTTTTTTTTTTTGATATTAACATGGCGCAAAGGCATTCAGTAGAAACCATATTTTAAGTGCCCATACAACCATCCTGTTTTTCACTTTCAGTACTGTATTCATACATTACATGAGATATTCAATATTTTATTACAAAATAGGCTTGTGTTAGATGATTTTGCCCAACTGTAGGCTAACACAAGTGTTCTGAACATGTTTAGTGGGGAAGGCTAGGCTGTGATGGTCAGTAGTTTAGGTGTACTAAATGCACTTTCAACTTATAATATCTTCAATTTACAGTGGGTTTATCCAGACATCACCCCATCATAAGTCGGGGAGCATCTGCACAGAGAAGCATGAGACTGTCTCCCCTGCCACCCCCCAGCCTTTTGGTCCCCTCCCTAGAGGCCAGGTCTGTGACTACTGTCTTCCTCCAGAGATATCTGGATAAAAGTCTCCCTCCCCCCATTTAAAAAATCTTTACAAACTGTCACCCTCCATGCGTGGGGAACCTGAGGCCCTTTCATTTCAAGATTCTTCTTTTTTAAGCATCAGAGTTAAGAAAAGCTTCATCTTTCCCTGCTGCACTCCTTTTAATAAAATAATTTTATTTGGATTCAGTCAAAAAGTCGCACTTTAGGACCTAGAAGGCCACATTTTGCCTTAAGGCCGCAGGTTCCTCACCCCTGTGTGGAGATGCCATTTCAGCCTTTTTTTTAAAAAAGAGACACGGTCGCCAGGCATGGTGGCTCACGCTTGTAATTCCAGCACTTTGGGAGGTGGAAGGATTGCTTGAGCTCAGGAATTCGAGACCAGCCTGAGCAAGAGCAAGACCCTGTCTCTACTAAAATAGAAAAAATTAGCCGGGTGTGGTGTGTGCGCCTGTAGTCCTATCTCCTCTGGAGGATCACTTGAGCCCAGGAGTCTGAGGTTGCTGTGAGCTATGATGATGCCACTGCACTCCACCTGGGGCAACAGAGCAAGGTCTGTCTCAAAAAAAAAAAAAAGAAAAGAAATAAAATAAAATAAAATAAATAAACAAAAGAGATGCGGTCTTGCTATGTTGCCCAGGCTGGACTCAAACTCCTGGGCTTAAGGGATCCTGCCATCTCAGCCTCTGCGTAGCTGGGACAACAAGTGTGTGCCACCGTACCTGGCTAATTCCAGCCTTTCTAACGGCCGTACGGTATTCCACTGCATGGCTGGTAAACCACTGGCTTGATGGACATTTGTTCCCATTTTTTGCAATTACAAAAAATATGGTAATAAACACCTCACCCTTTGCACACACACACACACAGATCTACAGAAAAGGTCTTAGGGAATTGATGGGGTAAAGCATGCACACATGCTTTAATCCAAAGATTCCAGAAACCTGCCCTCCTGAGTGCCGCGCCGAAGGGCAGTCCCACCACCGCCCAGCACCACTCCCTCTAGGCTCAGAGCCCCCACTGTGCTGCTCCCTCCTAATGGGGGGGGTGCCTGGGGCGCAGGTGTCTGAGCCTCAGTGTCCCCACCTGTCACATGCACACCCAGCAGGCAGTGAGGGAGAGCTCAGAGGGTGAGTCCCCGTGGCTCCCCTGCGGGCCTGTAATCATCTTCACGGCTCGAATACTGTCGTGCGGCCACGTCTTGGCCATATTTGAATAGCGCACTACAAAATGTTAACGAAGCAGACTTTATGTGCGGAATTGGACCTGGGGAAGGGTCTAGCTCTGAATTTCCGAAACGTGACCTGCAGTCACCCCACAGCCACAAGAGGGCGCAGGAGAGCGGCAGGCAACGCAGACCAAGGGCTTAGCGCCAGCCTCAGACGCACACGTGGCTGCTTTGTCTCCAGCGCCCAGAAGGGCTGCCCTAGCACATCCCACCCTCCCCCAGGACCTGCCCAGCAGCTCTCCGTCGCTTGCTGCCTCAGTTTCCCTCCCACACCCCAAGTCCCCTGGTGATGCCTTTGCTGTGAATCTCGAGAGCTGACTGCTGGAGCCGCAGGTTCTCTCTTGACTTGAGGCCCCATCCGCCACTGAAACTGTCACTCCTGCTGCTGGGTCCAGCAGTCACCTCTCTATCCTGGTGGAGCTTCACGTCTGCTCCTGATATGTCTGTCTTTCGGCTTCCATGACATCCTTTCTTGGTTTCCATTCCATATTCTGGCCACTCCTGACTTCCAAACTGCTCTTTCTGGGGCTGACGACTCCCCTGAACGTGGCTCGCAGGTCCAGCTGTGAGACAGACATCTCAAGCCTGACAGTCCGGAGCTGAACACACCCCCCACCTTCCCTGTCTGTGCCGCAGACTCCAGGCACCCCCACTCTTGCTCACAGCAAGTCCTGTGGCTTTACCTTCACCTCTGCCACCAGCTCAGAGACACTTAGCCATGCACTGCCTGGATCATCCAGGACAGACTGAGTATGATAGATGCCCCCGAGTGCTGGCACCTTCCGAGCCTTTCTCCTGTCCGTGGGTATCTCGGGCCAGGCAGTGCCCCCGCATGTGCCCTTGCTCACCTCCTGCAGGGCTTGCCTCCGAAGGTACCTTCCCTGATGGGTGTTTTTCTTCCTTTTTTTTTGAGAAAGTGTCTCTCTCTCTCTGTCACCCAGGCTGGAGTGAGGTGGCGCAATCACAGCTCACAGCAGCCTCAAACTCCTGGGCTCAAGTGATCCTCCTGCCTCAGCCTCCCGAGTAGCTGGGACTATAGGCGAGTGCCACGACCCCCGCTTAAACTTTCTTACTTTTTGTAGAGATGGAGTCTGGCTATGTTGATCAGGCTGGTTTCGAACTCCTGGCCTCAAGGCAGCTTCCCGTCTCAGCCTCCCGAAGTGCGATGACAGGAACTTAGGCCAAGGAGAGGGAGTCACTTCTATCTTTTGGCTGCAAATGATAGAAAACCCAGACAAGACACTGTGGGGAGGGAAACCCACAGTAGGACCACAAGCTGACTCCGCTATGGCCAGGAGCAGGCAGAGGGACAACGTCTCCCCTTCTCTCGTCCCCAGATGCCCCTCCCATCCAGTCACGCCCTGGCTCCACAACACCCCAGGCTGCAGACTCCAGGGCCCTGGATGTCAGGGCCGCCCAGCACCCAAACGGCTCCTGCTGGCAGGAACGGGGGTGAAGATCAGCAAGGCTCAGTGGAAACGTCGCAGCCACACTGAGGGGTCTCTGATGGCTCTCCCCGGCCCGCCCTGACAGCATGCAAGGCAGCGAGGGAAGAAAAAAGGGTGGCGATGCCATCGACCCTGTGACAAGGCTGAGCTTCAGGGAGCAGCAAAGATGGGAATCCTCTGAATATCCCACACTTGGGGCCACACAAGAGACAGAGGTGGTGGCCGCTCCGGGATGGATGAGGAGCAACCTCCAAGATGGATCACGTGGGGAAAAGTGAGGTGGGCAACAGCACGTGTCGTGTGACAAGTGGAGCCACACAGGCTGGGGTGCCCTATCACAGAGCATTGCAGCAGAACACACCTGGGGAAGGGGTCAGGATGGGACAGGGAGGGACGAAGGTGCTTTCCTGTGCCCTTTGGTACTGCCTGCAGCTGAGATCCCGTTCTTGGCTCTTAGAAACCACAGAGATGGAGGCGTGTGGAGGACACAGTACGGTGACACAGCAGGTGGGAGCAGCCTGACTACAGTGCACAGAGGCCTGGGGACTTGTTGGCCCCTGGCTGAGACTCTGGAGAGTCTGCGGCAGAGGCTGGGTTTGGGGGCAGCCAGAGCTGGGGCCAGGCAGGAGCCCAGTGAGGATCAGAGGTAGCGCCGACCCCCCACCCGATTCGCGGTGGCCACCACTCTTGGCCCTCGTGGAGCAGGCTGGGATGCCGCCATCTTCGTCAAGGGACGGAACACTCCGGATAGGAGCTCAGTCACTGGTCATGGTGGCGGCTAACAGCGTGGAGTTGGGGTGACCACGACACTGATGGGGGGCAGGGGACATTTGCAGGGGACAGGCTTGGCAGCACATTCACATCTCCCAACAGTCCAGCTCCACCCCGTCAGCTTCATCTGGAGGCAAGGAAGCCACAACCTGGCAAGGGGTGGGGGTGGGGGGTGGGGAAGGGTCCCTCTGAAGCTTCAAGCATAGGACAGAAGGGAGACCCAGGAGTTGGGGGACACTGAGCGCCAAGCCTTGGCCAGCAGTGGCTCGTGGGACCTCACAGCACAAACTGCAGGAAAAGTGCTTGGGAAGTTTATCGTCTATAATGACTTTTCAGCTAAAAACAAAATAAAAAAACAGCAAAACAGCAAAACCAACACAAAATGCAAAACCAATTCCCAATAGAATTCTGAGCTCAGGACAGATTTAAATCAGAACAGAATGAGCTGACCCACAGTGCGGGATGCGGCACGCACAGTGGGGCAGGTGAGTGGCAGCACATCACACACGACACTCGCAGCTGTGACTGGTGCCCACCGCATCAGCCACAAACTGAAACCAATCTGTTAGTGAACACACATCAAGATTAAAATGAGTCAAAAATTTTAATGGGAAAATCTGTGACAAGTCCTAGAAGAGACAATTCAGTCTTACCATAAAATTGCTAAGATTAAGAAAACAAATGAGGTGGGCGAACGAGTGGCGTTTTAAGCCATCGTAAATCCCAGCAGACCAGCGCTGCAGGCAGGGCCCAGGACAGGGGCTCAGGGCCACCGTCTCCCTCGTCCTGGGTGTTCTGAGGTCATCAGTGGCAGGTGCAGAACAACATGAGTGCCAGCACAGAAGCCCGTGTGACACTCCTTTCTGCTTGTCCCCAAAACTTAATGAAATGCGTCAGAGTTGACATTGCCAGGGTCTCCAGCTGGTGAGGTGGTTGACAGTGGGGGGGTGGCCCCCTGCCAGCCACCTCTGGCCTGAAAAGACAGGGACCAAACATCAGAGACGGTGACTGTTGAGACCAGTGACCACCAGCCCTCACGTCCCTGAGGCAGGCCTCCCAGGGGCCCCTGGGAAGGCTCAGATCACGCCAACAGATAACCCCGAAGGAGAGCCAGGAGGTGAGCGAAGGGACAGAGAGGTCAGTCCTGGGTCATGGCAGCCTCACCACCTGACCAGTGATGTGGAAAAACTGGCCTCCTCTGCCAGTCCCAGGGGCTTTGGCAAAGGACTGATGTGGCATCAAGCGCAGCTGGGGTTTTTGCACATTGAGGGATGGGTCAGGCCTGGAGCTGACGACAGTCCCCAAAACGTCACGGTAAGACTCAGTGAGAGGGAAGAGGCTCTGAATCCTGGCCCGACACTGGCCTGACTGGGCAGCCAGGAGGGCAGTGCCCATGGCTGACGGGCAGGGGGCACCCCTCATCATGAGGGTTGGGGCTCCATCTGTGGTGCAGGGATGGTGTGGCGCCCACCAACTCTAGGACGTTTGTCCACAGGACCCACCCCACTGTGCAGGGCACGGCGCACGCAGGGCCTGTTGGTCTCAGAGCAGCTCAGGCAGGTGCACTTGCGGAGGAGCACTCTGCCCTCGGATGGACACACAACACCTGGCATTTAGTCAGGAAAAGGGATGGCAGGCCTATGTCCCGAAAGGAAGAGGAAGGGGTGGGGACAGGCTAGTGCCCAGGGCCGAGGGAGGGCTGCCGGCTCTGTGAAGGAGCATCTGTGGGAGCCCAGGCTGTGAGGGGCACAGGGAAAGGTAGCTGTGAACCACGACAGGTCGTCGCAGGGCCTGCCGTTGGGGGTGGGGGGTGCTCTGAGAGACGAAGGCAGGATACGGTAGCCAAGCCGGCCACAGTACCGGTGGGGGTGCCTGCAGGCTGCGGCATTTGCACCATGACCCTGACGATACCTGCTTGCTACGTGGGGTGGGTAGGATAGCCTGGTAGGTCCAGGGCTGGTGCCTAGCCGGGACCCTCAGCCCCTAACTCATCTTACACACACCCACGCCTGCTATGCACAAGGCACAGGACTGAGCCACAGTGGTGCAAAGGGCAAGAGGAGGCCTGTCACCTGTGCCCTGGCTGGGGGTTGCCATGGTGATGGGAGGGCAGCTGCCACTGCAGGAGGTGTGGGGGGCGCACTACCTGTTGCCAGGGCAGATCTTGCCGACAGCACCAGGAAGTGTCTGTTCTAAGCCCCCCAGTGGTTGGTCAGGAGGGGGCTGCCTGGCTCCGCAGGGGACACCTCCACGAAGGAAACCTGTGGGCTCTGCAGGGCTGAGGTGGGCACATCACACCTGTGCCTATGTGGTGTTGTCAGGACAATCCTCACACCGGGTCCCCCCAGCCCCACCTGCAGCTGGGTCAGGCCCCTGTGAACATCTGGGGAGGCTGGGCCTGTGAGAGGTGGGCACATCAGCTGTCCAAGACCCCTGGCTCATTTTCTTCCTAGTCCCCAAACGAATCCTCACTCTGGCCAAGCTGGGCACCCGCAGCTCCTCATCAGACAGCAGGAAGGGAGGTTACGGTGCAGAACTCTCCTTCCTGGCCAGGACTGCGGCACTGGCAAGTGGTGGGTCTGAGCCCAACAGGGCCCCACACCTGCAGGGGAAAGGGCCCCATCTTTCCTCCAGGCCTCCTGCTGGCTCCCTGCCCCTTCCTCTCCAGGGACAGATGCCACCTCCTCCCCACACTCCCCCGGGAGGAGCATCCTTCCGCTCCACAGCCAAAGCCCTCATTCTGGGGCCTTGTGTCCACTGACTATACCTGGCCTACTCCTGGCGGCTGCCGTGAGTTATCACCCTGCCACGGGCGGAGGTGGGGATGAGGCATAGTCTTTGCAGAGTGGGCCCCACAGAGCTGTGCCCCTGGAGGTGGTTCAGCCAACCTACAGTCGTCACAACACGGACCATGTGGTTGCCGGGACCTCCAGGGAGCCTCTGAGGTCAGGCTGGGAGGTGGCTAACAAGATGGCCCGTTCTGAGGACCATCACCCACCCGGGCTCCAGAGGACTGCCCCAGACTTACCTGGGACTGTAGGCTGGCTCCTCCAGGGGAGGGCCGGAGAGAGGCCAGCGTCTGCAAGGTGAGAAAGGCACCCTCAGGGCTGGTCAGCGTGAAGGGCCCAGACAAACCTGGAAGAGGTGGGAGGGTGAGGATGAGTGTTACAGCAGAAGCCAGCAGTCAGCAGAGCGGTGGCACCCCTCAGGTGGGATCCACCCAGCCCCTCCACCAGCAAGAGGCTGGGGTGTCTGGCCTCGGCCCTTCCCAAGTCCTGTGTGTGGGGGGGGGACGGAAGGACCCGCCCCAGGGGGCGGAGAGCAGGGCACTCCCCACCACACTACTTGTGTCCTTTCTTATTGGTACCAGCATTTCTGTCCCTGCAGCACCGGCACTGCCTGCTGGTATCTGTTGGTCAGGACTGTGGCCGTGGTCAACGCGAGCAGAACAGAGGAAAAAGTGCTCACAGTGACCAGCCGGGGAGAGGCAACGTGGTCTCGTGGCAGCCTCCCTGGATGGGCTCAGTTGTCCCGGCCACATGGGAACAGACGATGGTCCCCGGGCTGGGCCAGCCTCACTCACCGCAGCTAGGTGTTGATGGACAGCTGGTGTGGTTCTCTGGGACCCCGACTTCAGTGGTATCTGTGGCTGTTTTACCCGTGTAAATGGTAGCCTCTTCTTGGAACTTCCTCATGTTCTTTTTATACCGGATTCTTTTGTTGCCAAACCAGTTAGAGACCTGTGGACAGCCACACGGAAGTTGCTGGAGGAGCTGAGCCAGTGTGAGGCATGATGGGAACAGACTGTGGGGTCCCTCTGGGGTGCCTGCTGCTCCCACTGCCCGAGAGGAAAAGGCTTTGGACGCACTCAGTCTGGGGGCTGGTTCAGAGGCTGGGACTGAGAAGGTGGCGCCAGATAACCGTGGACCCAGGGAAATGTCCACATGGGTTGAGGACACCCTGGACCCAGTGTGTCTTAAGGGAGAGACATAAACTCTGCTACCTAAGAACCTGGACTGAGGAAGGAGCTGGAAGGAAAGCAGGAATGTCTGTGACACGCTCAGAGACATAAGAGACAAGTGCCACTTGCTACTCCCTGTGGCAGCAGCCTGCAGGTCACATTCTGGATTCCTCTGCAGGGAAAGGGAGAGCCAGGGAGACCTGTGTCCCCTGGTACCCAGTAACCCCGTAACCCTTAGACTGCTGGGAGTTCAGTCTAAGGAAAGAATGGAAAGTGATCAAGTGCGGAACTTATCAAATGACAAGGACAACTCTGGCGGGGTAGTTGGAATGACCCAGACGCTGAGCTAAGCACTTTTCATATACTGCTTTGCCTACTCCTCATACCAACCCGGGAAGGAGCTGTCATCACATCCATGCTGTAAGAAAGCAGAGGCCCGGGGGCGAAAGAGCTGGCCAGAGCCAAGATGGAATTTGAGCCCAGGTCTGACTCCAAACCAGCACTGGAGTCCCCGGGGGTGGGGCTTGTTACCCTCAGTACCATTGCTAATGCTGGGGGCGGCATCGTTCTCTGTGGAAGCGTCTTGTGCATTGTAGGGGGTTGAGCAGTGTCCCTGGCTACCACCCACCAGATGTCAGGAGCATCCCCCCACTAAGTCATGACAAAAAATGTCTCCTGGAACAGAATCACCCCTGGGTCAGCACCCCCGGGCCAGCGCCTTCCTACAGGCATGGGGACGCCTGGTGCTCACCCAGGGCCGCAGCTCAGTATGCCAAAGCAAGTGCAATATACACATCGTGTAACGAGAGCTATGAAACCGCTGAGTGATGGGTAGGATGGTGGATGACCTTTGCTCCTTAAGTGTTCATCTTGGCCAGGCGCAGTGGCGCACACCTGTAATCCCGGCACTCTGTGAGGCCAAGGCGGGCGGATCGCTTGAGCTCAGGAATTCGAGACCAGCCTGAGCAAGAGCGAGACCCCGTCTCTACTGAAAATAGAAAAATTAGCTGGGTGTGGTGGTGAGCACCTACAGTCCCAGCTACTCGGGAGGCTGAGGCAGGAGGATTGCTTGAGCCCAGGAGTGTGAGGTTGCAGTGAGCTACGATGACATCATTGCACCTAGGCAGCGTAACAGAGTGAGACTCTGTCTTTAAAAAAAAAAAAGTTTTTCTTTAATGTCCCTACATTATCCTTGCAATGTTAACTATAAAACGAAAGATGCCTCTGTGTGCTCCCTGCTCCTAAAATAGTGCCTCTTCCCTGACTGCTCTCAGGCGTGAGGTGGCCATCTCTTGACCCAGGTGAGGTAAGCAGCTGGCTTCCACTTATCTACAAGGAATGCTCCAGAACTTGTGGAACTAGGTCTGCAGAGAATGGCAGCAAATACTTTCCATGGCGTTTTAGAGGGACAAGGAGCAAGCTTTCTGCGTGGAGGGATCAAGGACGTAGGACCCATTTCTGGGAGGAAAGAGACCCAGCGCCTGGAGCGGGGTGGGCCCCTGGCCAGGGCCTGCCTTCTCCACGGGGAGCGGCTGCACACAGCACCTCCCCGGGTGTGGACGCAGCACTGCCCGGCCTGAGGCATCTTCTCCACCTGCTGCAGCTCAGGAGCCACCAGCCACTCCCTGCCCAGGCCTCTGGCTGAGGCAGCTGCCGCTGTCTGGGGCCCCCCACTAGCCCCACCTCGGCTGGGCTCCCTGCCCCCTTTCTCCCTCTAGTCTCCTCAGCCTGGAGCTGGAGTGATTCTGTCCTGAAGATGTCCATGGCCCTCTGCTGCGACACCCTTCCTTGATCGTGCCCTTCCCACTCCCCATCTCTCCTTGTGAACCTTGCAGCCTGTATAACGTCTGCACCCAAATTTGAAAGATCCTCCCCTTCAACTAATCATCAGCCATTTCAGGATGTCCCAAGACCTGGTGGTCCCACCAAAGTGGGCAGGGGCTTCTAGCACCGAATTCTCCTGCTGGTGGGTGGGGGATCTCAGGGCCCAGGCCACACAGTGGGACAGTGCCTGGAATGTGGACGGTGCTTTCTAAACTCCTGTCTGAAACCAACCCTCTCTCCAGATGAACTCTCAGTCGCAAGAGCCTTCTGCTCTCCAGAGACCCCAGCCATGCAGTGAACCTGGCTGCTCTTCAGACAACTGTTGGCAGTGCCCAAGCAGCAGCCACACCTGACAGTCCTCCCAGGGCCTTGCAGACCCAGAGGTACTGCCCCCTGCTCTAGCTCTGGCCTTGTTTCTGGTGACACCACAGTAGTTCCCGGTGAGCGAAGGGAGATGTGACTGGCACCTATGTGATGTTTCGCTCCCTGTGTGACCCTGAGGGCTTCCATGCGCTCTCTGTCACAGAGATGCAGCTGGACTCAGCCTGGGTAGGGTGGGGACAGAGCGTGGTGCCTGAGGACTAGAAACTCAGTCCCTCCAACTGTGAAGTATGGAGAAGGGGCTACTTCAGAGGGCTGTGGTGACTTTCGGTGAGCCATGCTGTGTGTTAGGGCCTGCCACTACTGCTGCCACAGAGGCGGGGCTGTGCCTGCCTGAGCAGGAGTGCTGGGCCCAGGCCCTGCTCTGCACACTCACACTGCCTCTGGGTATGGCCTGGACTGGCCTCTCTGCTTTAGGCTGCTTGGACTTACTGTTCCCACTTTAAAACCCTCTGGAATGTTTCTTTGCCTCAGCACCTCCCCTCTTTGCCCTCAATTCCAGAGGACGCTAGGGGCAGACTAGCAGGCTATAGGGTCAGGGACTGCACACTCCACCCATGTCACCTCAGGGAGCTCACACTCCACATTAGTCCCTAGGGAGTCCCCAGGTCTCTTGGGGACTGCACTTGCGCTGCTGTCTCACAGTTAAGGGAGGAGAGCACCTGCCTGAGTCCCATACTCACAGCGCAGAACCGGGATCTGGGCCTAAGCGGGCCGACACAGAACTTGCACACTTGGCTCCTGTTCCACACTGTCCCTCTACATATTTAACTGACTTCCTTGGGCATCCTCATGAAACTCAACCTTCCACCCCTTCCAGGTACAGGGTGGGGGGCGGTGTGTGGCAGAAGAGGACATCACCTGGGAGACCGTGATGCCGCCCTTCCTGGCCAGCTCTTCTTTGGCCTCTTCACTGGGGTAAGGGTTGCTCAAATGGGAATAAAAATACTCATTCAGCACTTCTGTCGCCTGCTTGCTGAAATTCCGTCGCTTACGCCTGCAAAGACAGACAGCCTCAGTGTCCATGTTAATATGCTGGGACTCTAGGAACAGCCCCCCATCCCCAACTGTGGTTTTCTAGCAATTCTGAAAAGAGCAATCAATATTTCAGGATCGTCTTCCCAGCTATCTTCAACCCCAGCCAGCACTGATTCCTGTCACCTTCCTCAGAGCCCACCGGGGTCTTGGCAGTGTGCACTCCCTGACCTGGCATCGAGGAACCGCGAGCGCAGTGTCATCACGGCCTCACAGGTGCTCTGCTTCAGCTGCATCTGGATGGCACTGAACTTGCTGTGAATGACGCCAACCATGCACTCGATCTCCCTGGGGGAGACGGGCCTCATCCTGCTCTGCTCCCGGAGAAGGTTGGTGACATGTGTGGTGAACTCATGGCAGGCCTGCGGTGGGGACACAGACAGGCCAGCCTGTGACTGAGCAGCAGGGCAGTGAGGGGCGGCAGGCTCCACACTGAACCAGCCATCTGCCACGCCCTGGCTCACACACAGGCTGGTGACTGAGAAGTCAATGGAAACAGCTTTCAGTAACACTGGCCACCTCTGCGTGTACTCCCTGTTCTGCGCCACAAAGGAAAGGTGGTTAGCGTTCCCAGTTTGGCTTTGACAAATGCGCATTCACATGATAGAAACTCTTCCATGCAGAAAGATCACCTGTTCATATTTCTCTAGCTCAGAGTAGTAAATCTGTCGGATCTGGGACAGCTTGGCCCTGTAGTCAGAGTGCTCAATGCTATTGTCATTTGGACAGCCACCTGGTGTTGCTGTGCCGGCCACCACAGCTGGTCCTCCTCTTTCTCTCTTCTCCGGCCTGGACACGCCCTCAGCCAGCAGCATGTTATCCAGCCTGGTGAGCTGAGCGTGCGGGGGATCTTCCTCTTGAATGCCATGGATGCTTATCGCTAGATAAGAGAGACAGGAACAAATCAGGATCCATTTTCTGGAGAGATAACAAACCACGACAAAACATTAGCACCCGTGTTCTGTCTGAATATTTTGCATAGCACCTTCTGGGGAAAGGAATACTTCATTTTGTTACTAGACCTGATAACAGACACTGAGTAACCCACTATGACACTGGTCCAAGTGCCACCCTCCGGAGTGTGTTCTAGGGAGGAAAGGAGAGGGACAGGCTGTAGCTTGGCACAGCCCATATGGGAAGAACTTGGCCACACACCGCAGGGCCTGGGCAGAGTAGGGTTGTGGGGGCACCTGGTGCTGGTGAAGACTGAACCCCATCTCTAGAAGTGCTGGGGAGGAGGGCACACAGCAGTTGCTGGCACAGTGATGAAGGCAAGCAGCAGCATGGCTGGCCCAGGCACAGGACGGTGCTGGTGTGGGGCTGTTGTGTCTGTTGTGTATGTGGAGGTGGGGGTGAGGTTGTTGCTATAAAGTTGTCACGGCAAATCCTGATCAAGAAGGTGCCAGAGGCCGGGCGCAGTGGTCACGCCTGTAATCCCAGCACTCTGGGAGGCCGAGGCGGGAGGATCACTTGAGGTCAGGAGTTTGAGACCAGCCTGAGCCCCCATCTCTACTAAAAATAGAAAAATTAGCCGGGTGTGGTGGTGGCATCTGTAGTCCCAGCTACTCAGGAGACTGAGGCAGGAGGATTGCTTGAGCCCAGGAGTTTGAGGTCACAGTGAGCTATGATGATGCCACTGCACTCTAGCTAGGGCAACAGAGCAAGACCGTGTTTCCAAAAAAAAAAAAAAAAGTGCCAGAAAAGAAAGATGAAAAAACTACTGAAAGATTACAAGCAGAAAAACAAGACAATTGGCCTTGCAATTTGGAAAAGCTGTCCCAGCTCCACCGAGAGGGGCAGGGGAAGCAATCAAGGAGTAGCCACCATCAGGGTGGACGCAGCTGTGGGGACCTCAGGTCAGCTACAGGGCAGTCAGAGAGAGAATCCATGGGATCCGTGCCCCCTCTCCCCCGCGATGTAGGCGTGAGAGAAGAATCCACAATGACTCCCACATTCTGCCATGAGCGGCACAATGAATGGCACCACATTCTCCCCAAGTACAGCACAGAGCAGTAGCTTGTGCAGGTGGGGCTGGGTGAAAATGTGGCCTTAGCCTGGTCCTGTGACCCAGCTAAGCACAGGTGTCCAGGTGGCCGGGAGGCGGCTGCTTTCTGGGAGTTGAGGGCTGAGCAAATCGTCTGGGCTGCAGGTCTGTATTTCGGGTCGTCAGCAGGCGGGGTGTATGTGAGAAATCTCTATGCACACACCTGTATCTCTAGCTATCTAGGAGGCGGCCATTTGAAAATGGAAATGGAAAACCAACAACCAATGGAAAACCAACATTTAAGGGACAAGCAGAAGGGGAGGCAGAAAGAAAGCATTATCAGGTAGGTTGAGGAAAAACCAGAAAAAGTCACAGAAGGTGAAAAAGTGGGCTTAGTCATTAGGAGAGTGTTGCTAACCTTTGCAAAAGCAGTGGCAGGGGTAAGTGGGGGAGAATGTGACTAGCAAGTTCCAGAGAAGCGTGGGAGCCAGGCAGGGCAGGGAGGAGATGCTGCAGCAAGAGCCAGAGCAGGTTCAGGCCCAAGGAGGACGGTTTCGTGGGTGTCTGTGTTCTGTTTGCTTCTTTAATGACAGAAGAACTGTCTGCAGCTACAAAGAAAGGAACAGGTGGAAGATGGGGCGGGGGTGTTTCCTGAGGGGAGGGAGGCAGGGAATGGGGGAAGAGGTGAAGATGTTGATCTAGTTTCTGACTCTTCAGAAAAACAAAGTATCTTCTTGGAAACACCTGTCTTAATACGTCAGCTACTAACTGACTTAAGTGCTCAGATAACAATTCAGTTTAATCAGATCATATAGATGGTTACTTAGAAGCGTCCCTTTCTTATTCCCTATATAATAGATAACCTTTTTTTTTTTGGTCAAAAACTCACTAGTCAAAACTGAAGGAGCTCAAGAGATATGCTGATAGGGATTTCCCTTAGATACACCTACTTCTACACTTACTGCTCATTTATTAAGCACACATGCAACAAATTTCATAAACCAGAATTTTAAACAAAAGAAAAAAAAGTAGCAAGCAGATCCAAGGACTGACCACAAAGCTGATACTTAACAGAGGATAGCATTCCTCCCTCTCCAAAATTATGCTTTATTCAATTAAAATTTGGAAAAGCAATATGAGAAAAATTGGAAGACTGCGACAAGAGTCCACATTCTGTTAAACATTCAAGGCCACATGGATGGGGGCATGAGGTGACAGAGATGCAGAGACTTATCCACAAGTACCCAGGCAGTGAAGGTCCACGGCACAAATTAGCCACACAAATTAGATACAAATTTGTCTAATTTGACAATGAGGACATAAATTAGAAACAGCCGAAATAGCTAACACCTGGGACTGGTTAACTACATTATGGTAGATTCAGAATATACTCTGTAAGATGATGTTATTATATAGCCGTCAACAATCACATTTTCAGAGACTTTTTAATGACATTAAAGCATCTGAGTTTCCTCTTGCTGCTGTAACAAATTCTCACAAACTTAGTGTCTTAAAACACTAGCAGTTCACTACCTTACAGTTGTGTGGGTGCAGTGTGAAGTGGCTCTCCCTGGCTGCCGCCCAAGGGCTGTGGGGCTCCAGAGACTCTGGACAGAATCTCGGCCCTTCCAGCTCCTAGAGGCCTCCCTGCACCTTCATCCTCTGCTCCTTCCTCCATCTCAAAGCCACAACCAGGTCATGCCCTTCTCACATCACACCCATCATGTGACCCTTCTCTGGGCTCCCTCGTCCACTTTTATGGACGCCTGTGAAGTCCCTGGGCCCACAGGGGTACACCCTGAATCAGCTCCCCATCTTTTTTTTTTTTTTTTTGAGACAGAGCCTCGTTCTGTTGCCTGGGCTAGAGTGCCATGGCGTCAGCCTAGCTCACAGCAACCTCAAACTCCTGGGCTTAAGCGATCCTCCTGCCTCAGCCTCCCGAGTGGCTGGGAGTACAGGCACGCGCCACCATGCCTGGCTAATTTTTTTCTATATATATTTTTAGTTGTCCAGATAATTTCTTTCTATTTACAGTAGAGATGGGGGTCTCGCTCTTGCTCAGGCTGGTCTCGAACTCCTGACCTCGAACGATCTTCCTGCCTTGCGCTCGCAGAGTGCTAGGATTACAGGTGTGAGCCACTGCGCCCGGCCCAGCTCCCCATCTTAAGGTCAGATGGGGCTGTTCTTCTATTGGCCACAAGAAGTTGAAGAGTTAATGCTGGCTGAATGAAGAAGTGAAAGATTATTTCTCAGCTCAGTCTGCTATTGCCCAAAGCCTGTGTCCTGTGTGGGGAAGAGAGACATGGGGAGAGAGGCAGAGACTGGCCAAACAGAAATAGACACTAGCACAGACATGCACAGAAAGCAGACTGGAAACCAACACTCCAGATAGGAACAGGAGCTTTTCTCTAGCTGGTGGGATCAAGGGTGTCTATTTTCTCTTTTTGTTGTTGGCAACTTAGAATGCAAACAAGATAGCCTAGGTTAAATAATATAGTTTTCCAAAGCTGAATGTGCTCATTTAGAGCTCAGTTTTTCTGCTTGAAATACAAAAACAACTTCCTAAAACTCCTAGGTGGGAACGTGACTGTTTTGATGATCTGTGATTAGATGAACTGATCAATCTCAGTTGGTAACGTCTCTTTTCTTCCTTGCTAAGAGTTTAAAAAGTTCTAGAATAGATGCATTTTTCTAGTCTTACACTGACAATATCATTCCGAACATCTGGGAGGAATATACCACGTGCAGGACTCCGTCTTCATCCTTCTCACTTTCATACACCTCCAGGACTGGTGAGGAGACACACTCCATGATGTCTGTTCACCAACAGGAAGAAGGCTTGATTAGCATTAAGCTGTAAGCACCTTCTAATTATTTTGATGACGTCACTTGTGTTGACATGATCAAGTATAAGAAATTTGGTTTTATCCAGGACAGGAAACTGCTTCTCCCCCTTGTATTTGTGCTATTATCACCGGGACTTTGGTAGGATGCTGCTCTTGGATAAGTCAGACACCATTTACTCTTCGTTCGAAGGTGTGGCGCTGCTTAAAGGTCTTCTCCCACGGCATGGTGAGGAGGAGGATGGTACGGGGGACTGGTCAGCGGTGGCACTGAAGGTCCCAGAGGCTCTGGAGGATGATGATGGTGGTGGTGGTGGCCCTGACTCTGGCCCTATTTTCTTATTTTGTTTTTCTGTGTTTTCTAAAATTTCATAACCATCTCTGAAAACCGTCACCATGAAGAAGGGCATCAGGACATATCCCTGCTGAACTATGCTGGAGCAGATACCTTTCTAAATACACTCAGGTTCGGTTCTCACTCTTCCCAGAAGCACTCCTCTGACTCCACGCCCCTATTTAAAAGTGCGATGCTGGCAGCAACGAGTTCCCTGCAGCCTGGTAGCCACTCTGGCCCTTGGCCTCAGAGCTTTAGAGAACTCCCCTTCCTGAGAGCCGGACCAGGCTGCAGACTCCCGCTGCCCTATACTTGGGGCCCCTCCTCAACACTTACTCTGTCCCACTGGGCTGCACCTATACTCCTTCCGAAAGAACTGAAGGAAAAGTGTCCCTTTTCTCAGTTAGCTGCTAGCCTCCAGTTTGGAGACCCAATTCTCTAACAATCTTTATCTTTATGACACCGTAGACCAGACAGGGCAACAGCAAGACCATCTCTACAAAAAAATAAAACAAACATAGCCAGGTGTGTTGACATGTGCCTGTAGTTCCAGCTACTTGGGAGGCTGAAGCAGGAGGATTGCCCACCTGAGCTTAGGAGTTTGAGGTTGTAGTGAGCTATAATATCACCACTGCACTCTGGCTCTGGCCTCCAGTAACAGAGCGAGACCCTATCTCAAAAACAAAAGACCCTCCGGCTGTCAATTTTAGTTCCCCAGCACTGGCAGCGGCCATGAGCTTGGACAGCCAACTCAGAATGGTGCTCGCCCCCCCAATCTGGGCCTTATGGATATGGAAGGCAGTCACAGCAGGTGGATACTCTCAGACAGACAGGTAAAGGCAGCTCTCGGAATTAACCTGCATTTGCCTGTTCCCTGTAACGACCGCCCCCCCCCATCCTCCTGGCTCACAATGGACAACGGCCATCTTCTCCCTAGTCTCTCTGTTTTCAAATCCTGTTGATTCCACCTGGATGACTGATCTCCCATTTACCTTTCCCATTCCTGGGCCCCTACCACACCAACTCTCCCTTCCCCCCCACAACCTGTGGAGCAAAGGCCTCCTCCCCTCCTACCCATCACAAACATCTGCAAGCCAACTAACTTCAAAGGCTGCGTTCATCATACCATTCTTTTGTTCCAAAGACTTCAACAACTCCCTGGCACTCACAGGGATCCCAAAATTTGAAACCCGGACGTTAAGGACTTTCCTAAACTCACCTTTGTGAACCGCCCCCCTCAGAGCCCCACCCAGCCTCTGAAGAGCACAGCAGACACTCTGCTTACGCCCTGTATGTTGTTCAGCAGCTCCGCCCTCAGTGCTGAGGTCCAGGCCAGGCATCGGAGTGGGTGGAGGAAGACACACAGGACCCAGTCCCTCCCAGGGTCCCCTGCATGCCTGACACCTGGGATGCAGGAGGAAGCCACCTCCACACCTTCCATCACAGGTTCAATCAAATTAGGGAAAGGAACATGCAGCTTAATGCAAGTGTCTTTCGTGTATGTGCACATAGGTGTGTATGTACCTGCTTGCCGGTGTGTGCATGAGATTCGTGGCTGCTTCAGGACACATGGCATTCTTTCTTTCATTCATCTGAAAGCACATCACAAGCCGGGTACCATGCTAGGTGTTGAGGATTTTAAAAAATGTACCAAAAAAGCTTAAAAAGTATACCAAAAAACCTTCCGGACTTACTATTCTCCAATTAAAACTCTCAGGTTACGAGAACACTAGTGTCTTTCTCATGTACTCCTCACAGGGTATGCATCGTACAGCCTTTCTGGAGGGGAGTTTTAGAAAGATCTTTAACATTGACAAGTGCATAATCTTTGATCTCCAAATTCCTGTTCTGAGAATTTATCCTACAGGGACAATGACACCTGTAAACAAAGATGTATTTACAGGAGGGACATTACCACAGTATTCGTAATTGTGAAAGACCAGAAGCACCCAGATGTGCATGAACTTGGGCACAGACAACATACCCATCACATTCGGGCCCTGTGGTGTTAACAGCATGTCTCCTGAAGGTGCCATTACGAGAGGCAATCACATGGTACAAGCCTTATTTAAGGTTACACGTTTTTGCAAATGTATAAATGTCTGAGAAAAAGCAAAGCTTTAAAAAATAAGTTACCCAGGAAAAGCCCTGTGCCTCGGTCACTACCATGAGTCACTGTGTCGGGGGGCGGGGGGGGCTGCCACGCCACGCGTGTGCATTTGGACTTCGCTTGCTGTCAGCTGCTTCCTCGTGTGTAGCCTGCAGCTCCCTCAGCACCGTGCTCTTGTCCTCCCAGTGCACTATAGCTACGTAATTATGGTCATTAGACCTTTGTTACCATCAATTACAGCAAGCTCAGTTCCTGGTAGACAGTTCCAGAGCATCTCAGCCACGCCTCTCAGATCCCCCAGGGCTCTCAACTGGCACACTGGGAGGCCTTGGGGACCAGAGGCTCAGCTTAGGGACAGCCTCTGCTGGAGGCACTCAGACATGGAAACAGAACTAAAACAAAGGCACCCTCCACCCCCAATCAAACTGCTGGATTTCCTTCTGTTCCCGATGTACTGAGAGTGAATAAAAAACCCCCAGTAAACCAAACAACGATATAATGTAAAATTGGGAATATTATGTTTTTTGTAAGAAACAATATGAAACTGCTATGGACTAAATGTTTGTGTTCCCCCAAATTCACATGAACCCCTAGCCCCCAATGTGACTGTATTTGGAGATGGGCCTTTTAGAAGGTAACTAAGGTTAATGGAGGTCATAAGGGTGTGGCCCTGATCTGATAAGATTACTGTCCTTGTAGGAAGAGACACCAGGGAGCTCACTTTTTCTCACAAAGAGGCCTTGTGAGCTCACAGCAAGACGGTGGCTACCTACAAGCCAAGAGAAAAAGCCTCAGAATGAAATCTACCTTGCTGGCACCTTGATCTTGGACTTCGCAGCCTCTGAAACTATGA
Source organism: Varecia variegata (assembly GCA_028533085.1). Taxonomy (NCBI): domain Eukaryota; kingdom Metazoa; phylum Chordata; class Mammalia; order Primates; family Lemuridae; genus Varecia; species Varecia variegata. The sequence goes on along the minus strand of CM052442.1, from coordinate 85,281,124 downwards.
GAAATAAACTTCTGTTGTTTAAGTCACCCAGTCTGTGGAATTTTATTAAGGCAGCCTGAGCAGACTGAGACAGGAACATAACCCTGAGCTGTTTTTATTTTTCTCTCCTTATGAAACAAAGACACAGGGGAAAGCAGAAGGCTCAGAGGTGGCCTCTTTGGCCCTGACTTCCCCAAACTGCTCCCCTGCTCCCTCGGCCATCGGGAGCGCTCTTGCTTGGCAGCAGGGCTGTGTTCCAGCTTCCTCTCATGCTGGGGCGCGACGCTGGGCTGAGGAAGTCTAATCCGTGGGTTAAGGGCCAGAGACTTTAGATGCTCCAACTGGTCCCTTAGGTCAGCTGTTTTCCGATTATGTGGCCGTCATGTCACCCACTGGCCATCGCCCTTGGCTGTGAATGGAGCAGCTCTGAGCACTGACTGGTGGAGTCACAGGACAACAGGCCTGGCCCAAAGCCCGCCAGGGTGTGGGACTCAGCAAAGGGTCACCTCATGCCCTCCCTGCTGTCTCAAATCGGCAAGAAGGTGAGCTCCTCACCTGCGGCAGCAGGGCCTCCTGCGCCATTGACTGTGAAGAGCGAGCTATCTCTCGCCAGCACCCACAGGTGTGCACTCTGGAACCGACGGAGGGACTGAAGCCAAGTGAGAGGTGGCCAAACCTCTTTCTGAGGAGCCCTGTGATGACAGAATGCTGAAGCCTCGTGTGCCAACCTCAGGGCTAGGGGACCCAGTGCACACTGAGCACCTCCAGTCCCAGCTCATTCTGATCATACCAGCTCAGGCAGACACCTAAAGTGACAGCACCACTGAGTGTCTCTGCAGTCCCAGGTGAGAACTGACATTAAGGAAAAAATGTGGGGACTTCCTGCTTTCCAGAAAGCAAGATGCTTTTTTGATAATTTACTGAGTACTAAGGTCTGGGCCTAAGCTTTGGGAGTGACAAATGGCTGGGGTTGGAACAGCTCTCCTGCCAGCATCTTGGAAGGAACTGGCCACCAGTCATAGTTCCGCAGGAGGCATCCAGCATGGTAACTGGGACCTGTGCTGAGGGTAACGTTTCCTGTCCCGATTCTCGGAATGTGAGCTCAACTTCCACCAGCTCCAGCTTCTCTTCTAGGCAGAGAGCCAAAGGTCATAAGGTAATTCATTCACAAACAATCAGACAAGGTACTCATCATTGGCACCACTGTCATTTGTTGTGAGGGTGTTTCTTCTCTAAACAATGCCTCCGATACTGGAAGACAGGGAAAGGGAAGGCCGGTGGTCATGGCAAGTAACCTTCTGTACCTAGACCCCAACTGCTTTAAAAAAAAACAAAAAAGCACCAGCAACTAGGAAGGTCTAAATAGCTTGGGGTTGCTCTTTCTGATGCTGCAGCTTCTACCTTTTGAGTCTCCCCAGGTTCCTCCCTAGGGGTGGACACAAATGGAGCATGTACTTGTGACCCAGGAGTCTTTTCCTATCAGAGTTCATTTCATCCAATAGACCATAGGTGTCCCAAACTCATTCTAGGCTCACCTGGAGAGCCATTCAACCATGCATGGCAGCCACACCCCTCAGGGGCTCCCGGAACTGGCTATGGCCACAGAGATTAGAGGCCAGTCCCCTGTGTCAGGGAACCTGGTCTGAATCTGGATTCGTCAGAGTCAGTTGTTCCTGGACATGGGCAGTTTCTGAGCCTCAGTTCTGGCATCATTCAGATGGGATCCCACGCATGAGGACTCAGTGAGATCATCAGGGCAGTGTGTGGCCCGCTGCCCCCACCCAGGCAGGAGCTGCTGCTGTGAAAAGCCGCATCTACGTCCCAGCTCAGGGGCCCCAGGGCTGTCCCCAGGACCTCCACCTGGCATCCCATTGAAGCTTCCTCTCACCTGCAGGGAAGCTCTGCAGATGCCCACCCTTCTGGAAACCACCATCCCTCACCCACTTTCCCTGTCCTTGCTCCAGAGGCAAAGAATCCCTCATGCCAGGGGGCGCCAGAGAGTAACTATTTCGGGGTTTGTGGGCCACACAGTTCACCTCTGTCATAGCTACTCAGCTGCTGCTATATTGCAAAAGCAGCCACAGAGACTATATAACGCAATGAGCTGCTGTGCTCCAATAAAACCTTTACTTACAAACCCTGCAGTTTGCCAGCCCTGCTCCACACTCCAGACCAGGACTCCTGGAAAGGTGTTCTGTGCTCTGGGCTGGCCCATGCCTGTCACCTGCCTACAGTGAAGCCCTAGAGACACCAGCATGTACAAACGTATAGCAATGTGACAGAGTAATTATACGTCTATGGAATTGAGTGCAACTTTCGGGCTTGTTACCTTATATGTCTGTTTTATTTTTTCCTTTCCTCTTCCTAATAGATCATCTTGCTTGTGTTTCACAAAGGCACCAGGCTGCAGTGGCCAAAACCCTGCCTGAGGCTGGAGCAGCCTGATGGCTGCGCCTGGGTCATGGCCAGAAGCTCTGGTGAGTCCCTGAACTGCCCCAGTCCCAGAACCTAACTCTTCGGGTCCACTAAGAGCTGCTGTGGAACAGTCTGGAAGTGACCCTCTTGGAGAGTAAACCTATTTCCTTGCAAGCATCTGTAGAACGCCTGCTTCCCCTTTGAGTCATTACCACCCTGGGGTAGAGACGCCAGCCCAGGGGCACTACAACTGCCACGGGAACCCAGACCTTGGGGTGCAGCACTTAGCTTGGGGAGCTGAGGGACTGGGGGTTATTAGCTGAGAAGGGTGTTCCTGCTAAGGTGCAAGGTGACAATGTGGAAATAGGTGTGGAATAGGTTTTGGAGTAGCTGGAGTGGGCTGGGGATTGGGCCTGAGCAGGAGGAGACAAGACTAGCTATGAGAGGCCCATGGAGGAAGCAGAGCTGCTCAATTTCAGAGAGAGCACCCATGGGTGTAAGGAAGAGAAGGGAGGCCAGGACAGTGGGAACGCCAGCAGGCGGTCCCAGCAGGAGGCCAGGAGCCTGACACAGTGAAGGTGAGGGGTGGGTAGGACTCTCCTCAGAGAACCCAAGGCCCCATCTCTCTGGATCTGGCCCTGTGTGCTCCTAGCGTCCCCCATTGCTGCCCACCCCCCTCACCACTTAGCTCCAACCTGGCTTTCCAGGGCTCCTAGAGCACTGAGCTCTTGCCTGCCTGAGACTGCAGTGAGCTTTCTGGCAAGGAAGCAGAGGTGTCCCATCAGTCAGGTCCTGGCTCAAATGTCCCCCAAGAGGCTGTCCCTCCTGCCTGCCCCACCTTCCTTCTCTGTGCCCAGGGCACAGGACTCCCTCTCTTATGGCCATCTGGAGTCGCCCTGCTTACTCGGAACCATCACTGTCTTATTCACCGCCGCTGTCCCAGCTCCTCAAATACACCTGGCCTCAGAGAATCATGCTCAGGAAATAGGCACTGGTGCTAAGAAACCTTTCCCTGAAGGACATCAGGTCATTTTACAGACTGGTGCTACCATATCCTCAAGGGAAACAACCTTTTCTTCAACAAGGTGCCTCAGAGAATAGAACGAGAAAAGGCCACCCGCATGCTGCGTGGAGAACCGTGCTACCAACTCAGGGGCAAGGGCTGCTGCGGGAGAAAAGCATGGCCTGGTCTCATTCATGAAGATGGAGCTGAAAGAGCTAACTCAGTCGGCGAACTGAAGGCAGTAGGGTCTGTGTGTGTGTGTGAATAAATACATAAATCATAACCAAGACGATTTATCTCTGCACACAAGTGCTTTCAAAACCTATCAGTGTAGGCCGGGCACAGTGGCTCACGCCTGTAATCCTAGCACTCTGGGAGGCCGCGGAGGCGGGCGGATTGCTCGAGGTCAGGAGTTCGAGACCAGCATGAGCAAGAGCAAGACACCCCCCCACCACGTCTCTACTAAAAATAGAAATAAATTAGCTGAACAACTAAAAATATATAGAAAAAATTAGCCGGGCATGGTGGCGCATGCCTGTAGTCCCAGCTACTCAGGAGGCTGAGGGAGGAGGATCACTTAAGCCCAGGAGTTTGAGGTTGCTGTGAGCTAGCCTGACGCCATGGCACTCTAGCCCGGGCAACAGAGTGAGACTGTCTCCAAAAACACCTATTAGTGTAAATCATCAATGTAAAGGAAAGTGAATGTTAATAAATGCAAATGAAAATCAATGTAAATCACCACAGTGACCTAAAGGAAAAAAACTACAACCCAAAAGATTCAAAAAAAAAAAAATCAATGAAAACAGTACTCATTAATGATAAAAAACCCTTAGCAAAATCAAGGAATACAAAGAACCTTTCTTAACCTGATAACAGACATCTCATCAAATCCCACAGTGAACCTTAGACCTCCTGGAGATGCTTTATGGATTTATTTTTTAGAGGCAGGCCCCTGCAATGTCACCCAGACTGGAGTGCAGTGGCTATTTTAGGAGCCATCATAGTGCACTGCAGCCTTGAACTCCGGGGTTCCAGCAATTCTCCCACCCCAATAGCTAGGGCTACAGGCACACGCCACCTAAAGATACTTTAGCACTGCAGTCCCCAGTCCCCGGACTGGTACCAGTCCACAGCCTATCAGGAACCGGGCCACAGAGCAGGAGGTGAGCAAGCAAAGCTTCATCTGTATCTACAGCTGCTCCCCATCACTCACATTGCCGCCTGAGCTCTGTCTCGCTGACCACCCCCCTGCAGCCTGGTCTATGGAAAAACTGTCTTCCATGAAACAGGTCTCTGGTGCCAAAAGGCTGGGGACTGCTGCTCTGGAGGCACTGCTTCAAGTAAGACATAGGCAGGGAGGCCCCTCCTCAGCTCAGTCTTGCAGGGGCTAGTCAAAAGGATGTGACCCACTCACAGGCTGAAGGGCATCCCTGCAGCTGGAGTGACAGATGTAATGGACAACTTCCCCTCCTCTCCACTGTGCCCCCAAACTGACCTCAAGGTGGGGTGTCTGACCAACTGGCTGCTGCCTGCCACCCACATAAACAAGGGCTGTTTTATATTATTGTTCCCTGGGGATAAAGAACACTGAGTTCTTAACTCTACACAAGGAGACTTTGGAACACAGCCTGTGTTGAGAACTGCCTGCCTTTACCTTTGAGGCCACATCCCATAGGGTAGTTCATTTAAGCAATATTCTAGATACATCCTTAGAAGTCACTGAACTTTCTCAGTCCCACAGGACTTTACAAAAAGAATACTCCTTAACACTCATCAGTTTCTGCAATCATGCGTGCCATATACTAGATACTCACCAAGCCAAGGGATTAGCATACTAGGCAAATTTCCACCATCTCTAATTAATCCTTAATTCAGATAGACCACAACCGGTCACAACTGAAGGTGCTGGAACTTCAACCAAATGTGCAAATTGACTTCTTTTCCCTATGTGTACATGCTTGTTAATTAAAGCCCTGCAATTCTGTAATAAACCACTATATGGACTCCTGATGCAGAGTAGAGTGATTTGATTAGGCTTGTTTTTTTGTGCTGTTTTCCTTGTACATGGCCACGGGGCAAAAGGAAGACAGCAAAACACTGTAATATTAAACAGAGCCAGGTAAAATATCTGGAAAAATGAGCCCATTATCTCCTATGAGAAGAAGCAAACATTTAAGAGCCATGGCTAAGAAATACGGTACTTACGGATGGTTTCTGTCCACCATAAACATTTTTATTTCTCATCCAAAGAAATGCTCCAATTTCAACTGACCGAGAACTAATGAGAGCTGTGGGGAAAGGCCTACATGCTTCAGAGGCTGGGCAGCAGCCACTGCAAGGCGTGTGTCTTTATTTGGCTGAGTCTCACGCAGGGAGGTGACCAGCCCAGCAACACACATACTAATCATGTCCTACCAGTTCTTAGTCTGAGAATCCAAGATTTTTAAGTGGGCCAATGCCCTAACTACTCTAAAAGGAATTGCCCTAGGAACTAATGTTAATCAAGCAAGTTCTAGGTGACAGAACAACTCAGCATTTTATGTCAAGAAAGATTAGTCACTTTTATGCCATCAAGAAGTTTACTGGTCGCTGGGCATGGTGGCTCACACCAGCACTTATGGAGGCGGAGGTGACAAGATCACTTGAGGCCAGTAGCTTCAGACCAGCCTGGATAACACAGCAAGACCCTGCCTCTAAAAAAAAAAAAAAATAAATTAGCTAAACATCATGGGGCATGTCTGTAGTCCCAGCTACTCAGGAGGCTAAGGCGAGAGGACTGCTTGAGCCCAGGAATTTGAGGCTGCAGTGAGCTATGATTGGGCCACTGCACTCCAGCCTGAGTGACAGCCAGACCCTGTCTCTAAGAAAAAAAACAAAGAAGTTTACTGGTAGGTGCTGTGTGCCAAGCCTGCCACGATGGGGCAGGGATGCACCGCAGCCTTGCCCTGTGCTTTCCTAGTGCTGGTGTTCCAGGGAGGGAGTCAGAAAACAAACCAGAAACAAAAGCACGAGATAATTTCAGCCAATGGTTAAGCCTTAAGATGAAACCTAAACCGGGTATTAGATGCTGTAAAAAAAAAAGTGCTAATTCACAAGAACATGTGTGTGTACTAAGGCCTTAAGCTATAGGCACATTCTTTGAGCTATGACCCCTACCAGTCCTTGAGGTGATTTTATAATAGATTTATTGAGATATAATTTGCATGCCATAAAATACACTCATTTACAATGAATAATTCAGTGTTTTTAGTTTATTCCCAAGGTTATGCAACCACTACCACTACCACTATTTCCATCCCCCCAAAAGGAAACCCCTCCCCATTAACAGTCACTCTCACTCCCTGTCCCTGCCCTCGACAATCACTAATCTCTCTGTCTCTGTGGATTTGCCTGTTCTGGACATTTCATATTAATGGAATCATACATTATGTGGCCTTCTGTGCCCAGCTACTTTCACTCAGCATCATGCTTTCAAGGTCATCCACGTTGTAGCTTCAACCCTTTTCATGTCTGAATAGTATCCCATGGTATGGATGGACCACATTTTGTTTTTCTAGTCATCATGGACATTGGGTTGTATTCATAATCCTTGATTTGTATATATTGATTAATTTGTCCTATAGAACTTTCACAATGATGGAATGTTCTAGACCTGCACTAATACTGGCAGCACCAGCCACGTGTGGCTACTGAACACTTGAAATGTGGCCAGAGAGGCTGAGGAATGCACTGGTTAATTGTATCTCGTTTTAATTAATTCAGATGTTAACAGCCCTTGGCGAATGTCAGCTGAGGAGACTCAGAAGCTTGATTCGGGAGTCACCTTGAGACGGGGGGCCAGGAAGGACGCTCAAAGCAACCTGGAAAACAGCTCCCCAGCTCTAGGGGTCCACTTCCAGTACAGCCCTAGAGAAATGTTGTACATGGGACTCGGCCCCATAGTACATCTGAGAGCCGGGATGTGGTGGCTCACACCTGTAATTCCAGCACTTTGGGAGCTGAGGTGAGAGCATCGCTTGAAGCGAGGAGTTCGAGACCAGCCTGGGCAACATAGCAAGACCCCATCTGTACGGAAAAATATAATAATTAGCTGGGTGTGGTGGTGCACGCCTGTGGTTCTGGCTACTCGGGAGGCTGAAGCAGGAGGATCTCTTGAGCCCAGGAACTCGAAGCTGCAACGAGCTGATCGCCACTGCACTTCAGCCTGGGTGACAGAGCGAGAACTTGTCTCAAAGAAAAGAAAAGAAAGAAAGAAAGACAGACAGACAGACAGAAAGAAAGAAAGAAAGAAAAGTGATTTGAGTTCCAGAGAAGCTACAGGCTGGCCCTCCAGGTGATTGTTGGGACAGTAAGAAACCCCTGGGAGCACAGTGCAACCAGGAGGCTGAACTTACAGACAACGATTCTGCCCTGACCAGCTGAAGAGGAAAGGAAACAACGTGTGATACTTCCATCTGCCAACTACCAGCAAGGCCAATGTACAGCAGTCGGGAGGACCAAATGGCGTTCCCTGATGTGATGAATAACTTACATTTACTCTCCTGGAAGGAGCCGTCTGTGCTCACATAGCACAGCAAGCCTGGCTGACACGGGACTCCAGGACTTCTCATTCCTCAGAGAGACACAGACCAGCACAGGGGACGGTCACAGCACAGAGAAGACTAAGCAGGCCCCTCCTTGAGAACTGCCAAGACAGGAGGTCTGGGTAGGTCTGCCAGGGGCCTCTGGGGCTCAGCATGCCTGGGCTGAGCTGCCTGCCAGCCTGCCATCCAAGACTGGAAGGTTCTTACACGAGCTGACACTCACGTTCACGTGGAGGCAAAGCCTGACCCACTCCAACGTGGGAGATTGTTCCTGGTCTGGTGCCAAATGCCACTGTTTGAATTCAGGCCACACCTCATTCCTCACTGAGAACATCGATGTGACATATCTCAAATTCAAACACTTCTGAATTCTGTAGGGCACCTAGCCCCACAGTTACAGCAGAGGGCCGGGCCTGTGTCCAGTATTTGGTCCTCTCAGCTAAATTCAAAGCTCTCCAACCAACAAGGGTTTATTTTGTTCTCCTCAGAACAGCTCCTCTGGACACCAAGAAGGACAGCTATTTCTGGGAAGGAGAGTTTGGAAGGAAGTATGCACACCAAGAGTGCCCCTTGGCCTTCAGAGACCACCCCAGGCAGGAACACCCAGGCACTGTGATGTGATGTGGCGTGGCGTGGCATGGCAAAGCTAACACTAGGCCATTCCTCGGATCGGCCAGAGAGAGCTTCCAGTACGCCCAGTGATACCAGCTTACCTGGAGGACTGTTTTCCTTTCAGGATGATGTGAATGACAAGCCCCGTGTTCTAAGTCTAAGTTGGGCCCCCACATACTCAAGTCTTCCAAACCGCATAAGATGAACTGGATTTGAAATGGACTTCAGTTAATATGTATCAGTCACTAGAAGCAGTTTTTCATTCAACAAAAGTACAAGGTACACAGACAGAGTGCAGGTACCAGGACAGGCCCAAGAACACAATGCATCTTAGACCCTGCACTGGCCAGGAACTGTCATCAGTGCACGTGACATGGGTGTGCACACAGGACCGGTGAGTACAGGTCGTGAGGGATAGAAAGGGTTCCCTTCACATGCGAGGATGGTGGGGAAGTATGAGGGGCAGCACACTGCTTGGCTGTGAGGTGCCTGGGTGTGCCCCGGGCAGGCCCCTGTCCTCTCTCGGAGCTTCCTGCTGCTCATCTGTAAAACAGGAGCAACGGGGCCTGCCTGAAGCTGCCGGAGGGTTCAGGGCGATGACGCCCGGAAGCACCAAGCTGCCGACCCACAGTCCAGGTGCCATTAATGCCCACCAGCCTTTAAACACTCTGCGGAAGTTTGGTCTTTGCCCTAAAGGCCTGTCGCAGACTTAACCAGAGGGCGATGTGAGAACTGGAGGTTAAATGGGGAAGCAGCCACGTCCGGTTGTGTTCCAGTGTGAGACACACCAGGACCCCAGCTCATGGGATTACTCATCCAGCAGCAACAGTTTTTTGGGGCTAAGACTTGGCCACTTCTGTTCATGGGGTTCGGGGAAGATGGAACAGAATGGACATCTCGTTTACTTTCCTGCCACTGGCCAGCTTGTCCCTGAGACTAGAAGGCCGAGCTGTTCTACACATCAAGGCCTGTGGCCTACGGGTGGGACCCACAGCGCTCCTGACTGCACTTCCTACTGATGGGAAGACACACTGAAGTTGACACTCAAGAAAAGGCGGCCACCGACTCTCTTGGGCAGTGCAGGATCCCAGCTCACGCAAACTGTGGATGGCTCACACTTTTCGAGGCTGGGCAGTTGCTGCCCCTTCCCTCCCCCACACTCCAAAATGCACCCTGTGCCTGGACATTTGAGCCAGTCAGTGGAAAAGCATTCATTTCTGAAGAAATGCCCAGATTGGACACGTGTGGCCTGTGCTCTGAGCCCTGCGTCTGCCTTGGGACTCAGCTCAGTGCAAGTTAAAAGTCCTGAGCAAAAGCCAGGCGTGGTGGCGCATGCCTGTAATCCCAGCGACTTGGAAGGCCCAGGGGAGAGGACTGGATCAGATCACTTGAGGCCAGGAGTGCCTGGGCAACACAGTGAGAACCCATATCTAAAAAAAAAAACAAAAATGTCCCAGTGAGGTCCTTGAAGCCTGGGAGGCTGGGGAGGGTCATGTCAGGGAATGAAACGGACAGCAACTGTCTACCTCGGCAGCAGTAGATATCGATCCTTTATTTTTCCTCCTGAAACTACCTACACAGAGGCAGATGGAGCTAAAAAGAGGCGTGCCCAGACGGAACACCCACATTCGTAAGAACTGGTTTCTCATTCAGTCCCAGCAGCTCCCGGCCAGGACAAAGGTCAAGAATGACAGCTTCCTGACAGTTGATTAAAATAGTTCTTAAAATTGCTTTTTACTATTACTAAATTCCATATTTTACATTGCTAAATACCTGCTGTGGGCAGTGGGGAGTCCCCAAAGGGCTGCTTCCTAAGGGCAGGGTGGGAGGTGGGGAGGGGACAGCTCAGGCACCTGTGCCTGGTGGCACACATGCCCCAGTGGGCGGCACTGACACTGGCTTATTTTTATTAGGTAAAAATTGAAATGGATCAACATTACACAATTTCACGATACTAAGGAGCATGTGACTGTAGCCAGTGTCTCCAGGGGGTGGGCAAACACTGGCTGTGTCCCCTGCAGGCAGCTTCTCTCGGCACACAGGACTCAGGGCTCATTTGGGTGCAGGACCACTGCCTGTCCAGGTCACCACCCAGAATGCTGAAGCACCAGCAGGGAGTGCTGCCAGGGGTTTGAAGGCAAATTTGTTTAAAACCAATTTACTGCTAGCAAGAAGCTTGTGTGTCTGGTTCCCCAAGAAAGCCTAACCTTTGTGCTTCCATTTCTGTAGCATCTGCTCCCTATAATTTAATAAGGAACAGACAAGACAGGCCATCAGATATTCACACACCCTTGAGAGGCATCTGAGCGGGGACAGGGGCATCATGGCCCAGCACCCAGTGTCCATGGAGGAGGGCCAGCTGACACTGGGTGTTGGAGACCAATAGGGGTGTCAATGTAGGGGCTGTCAGGCAGTGGCCTGGTTGGGGGCAGGGGTAAAGAGGGGTCCATGTCTGGATTGGTATACATGGGGATAAAGGGGTGGGAGAATGATTAAATAAGCACAAGTCCCAAAGATGACAGGAGCAGAGTTCTCACTGTCGGAGAAAGGATCTATAAATCTAAGAAGAGAAAAATAGCAAGAACTCTGTGGTGGTGAACTAGAATTAAGGATATTGGAATGAATGCATGGTTTTCAGCATGTCTAGATAAGGAAAAACTAGTGAATATGTGTGTGTGTGTACACACATAGACATATACACCCACAAATACTCTTTAGCTCTGTGTCCTGAGAGTGCCCAGGAGCAGCAACATGCATTGGCAGGTCTAGGACCAAGATCTACTCCGAATGGAACCAGGTCTCCTTGGAGAACTGGCTGAGGCAGGAGGATAGAATATGAGCCTGGACTATGCATGGCAGCAAGTGAGGAAGGGTAACAGGGACATGTCAGAAGCACATACACGAAGCCAGCTTGAAGGGGCTCCCACCAGCCAAATCTGGGACAATTTGAGCTGTCAAAATGAATGATGATAGTAACTGATTGTGATAAAATAGGACTCCATGAATCCGTCCTGATACAAAATAAATAAATGAAAATTTTAATGAAAAATGGAGTATGTACACAAGCTCAGAGTACCTCCCTACAGAATACTTACTCTAAAGGGAAAAGGAACAACTTTAAAAAGAAGTCACCATCTTCCTGACGATGAAAGTTAACATCACCAGTTAGGGGGATGGATGGAAGCTGCACCACCCAACTGGCTTCTGCACAAGAACAGGGTATCATTTCAATGCTGCCGGGTAGAAATCTAATGTTGAGGAAGTACTAGACACACCCAACTGGAGGGTCTGCCTGTGACCTTCCAGAGAGTCAAGGCCATAAAAATCAAGGAAAGATGGGGACTGTCACAGATGAAAAAAAACCCAGAAGATATAACTACATGCAACACAAGATTCTGACCTGAGTCCTTTTGCTATAAAGGACATTATTGGAGGCCGGGTGCAGTGGCTCACACCTGTAATCCTAGCACTCTGGGAGGCCGAGGTGGGAGGATTGCTTGAGCTTCAGGAGTTCGAGACCAACCTGAGAAGAGTGAGACCCTGTCTCTATTAAAAAAATAATAAATTAAAATAAAGGACATTATTGGGAAAACTGGCAAAACTTGAATAAGGTCTGAGGATTACATGATAGTGCTGTATCAATGCTAATTTCCCAGCTGTGAGGGTTGTCCTGTGGGTAAACAGGACAATTTCCTTGTTTGAAGGAAACAGCTGAGTGTGTCAGTGTCATGGGGCATCACGTTGGCAACTTACTCTCAAATGGCTGAGGAAGAAAATGTATTTTCACTATTCTTGGAACATTATTGCAAATCTATGATTGTTTCAAAACAAAAAGTTAAATACGTATAAATAGACCTCTGAGAACAAATGTAGACCAGTCAAGCTACAATGGCTTTGCAAACCAAATGGAATATAAGCTTCCAGGTTAGAAAGTAGAAGAATTAGGTTGTGCCCAGTGGCTCATGCCTATAGTTCCAGCCACTTAGGAGGCTGAGGCAGGAGGATCACTTGAGCCTAGGAGTTTGAGGTTGTAGTGTGCTGTGATGACACGACACTGCACTCTAGCCTGGGAGACTGTCTCAAAGAAAAAAAAAAGTAAAGAAAAAGAAAGTTAAAGAATTAGCACAGGCTGGCTTTTATGAAAAAGGAAAGTGGTGGTAAAGATAAATAAAATCCGGACTTCTACTCGGGTTAAGGAGTGATACCAGGAAGATGCATAATGAGATGTTTCTGTGAACTAATATGGTACCCCAAATCTGTGGTCATCAAAGGAAGAGTCTTTAAAATGTCAAGCAAGTATATACTGCTCAGGGGTCAGAAAACAAAAAATGTCAAACAAATATAAAAGAATATCACGTCTACCACAATAAGATATGGCTATTATCAAAAAACCAGAAAATAACAAGAGTTGTCAAGGATTCGGAGTTGTGCATTACTGGTGGGAAAGCAAAATGCTGCAGCTACTGTGGAAACTAGTATGGTGTTTCCTCAAAAAAGTTAACATAGAATTACCAAATGATCCAGCAATTCCACTTATGGCTATCTACTGAAAATAACTTATAGCAGAGTCTTGAACAGATATTTGTACACCAGTATTCATAGCAGCACTATTCATAATAGCCAAAAGTAGAAACAACCCAAATGTCCATCAACAGATGAATGGATAAACACGATATGGTCCATTCATACAATGGAATATTATTCAGCCTTAATAAAACTGACACATTCTACAACATTGATGAACCTTGTGGACATTACGCTAATTGAAATAAGACAGACACAAAAGGACAAATACTGTATGATTTCACTTACATGAGGTCCCTAGAGTAGTCACATTCATAGAGACAAAAACTAGAATGGTGGGTGCCAGGGGCTGGGGGAGAGGCGTATGGGGAGTTGGTGTTTAGTGGGTACAGTTTCAATTTGGGAAGATGAGATAGTTCTGGAAAAGGATAGTGGTGATGTTTATACAACATTGTGAATGCGCTTAATGTCACTGAACTGTACATTTAAAAATGGTTAAAATGGCCCTCCTCATAAGAGATTTTTCAAGGGCATGGACCACTTTTGTGGTTCCAACATTTAGTTCAATAAATATCTTTTTTTTTTTTTTTTTTTTGAGACAGAGTCTCGCTTTGTTGCCTGGGCTAGAGTGAGTGCCGTGGCGTCAGCCTAGCTCACAGCAACTTCAAACTCCTGGGCTCAAGCGATCCTACTGCCTCAGCCGCCCGAGTAGCTGGGACCACAGGCATGTGCCACCATGCCCGGCTAATTTTTTTTTCTATATATATTTTTAGTTGGCCAGATCATTTTCTTTCTATTTTTAGTAGAGACGGGGTCTCACTCTTGCTCAGGCTGGTCTTGAACTCCTGAGCTCAAACAATCCGCCCGCCTCGGCCTCCCAAGTGCTAGGATTACAGGCGTGAGCCACCGCGCCCGGCCAATAAATATCTTTGGAATTTATGTTTGCATGTGCAAATGTATAAATAACCATACAATTTAAGCCACATTCTAGGTTCAGTGTAGAGGTTTAAAACCTGTGCAGATTATACACTGTGTGATTCTAAATATATGACATTCTGGAGAGGGCAAAACTACAGAGACAGTAAAAACATCAGTGGTTATCAAGGGTTGATGGGAGGGAGGGATGAATAGGTGGAGCACAGAGATTTTTACGGCAGTAAAACTGCTCTGTGTGATACTATAATGGTGGACACGTGTCATTACATATTTGCCCAAACCCATAAAATGTACAACACCAAGAGTTAACTCTGGCATAAACTTAATGTAAACTACGGACTCTGGGCGATGCTGATCTGTCAATGTAGGTTCATCGACTGTAATGAACATACCACTCCGATGGGGGGGTGTTCATAATGGGGAGGCTGTGCACGTGTGGGGCAGGCGGTGTATGGGAAATGTCTGTACCTTCCTCTCAATTTTGCTGTGAACCTAAAACTGCTCTGAAAAATAAAGTTAAAAAAATGGTTAAAATGCAGTGTGGGCAACATAATGAGACCCCATCTCTATTAAAAAACAAATTAGCTGGGCATGGTGGCGTACTCCTATAATCCCTGCTGCCACTCGGGAGGCTGAGGTGGGAGGATTGCTTGAGCCCAGCAGTTCCAGGTTACACTGAGCTATGATCGTATCATTGCACCCCAGCCTGGGTGACAGTGAGACAGCGAGACCCTTTCTCTTTTTAAAAAAAAAAAAAAGTTAAAACGGTAAATTTTATGTTAAGTATTAAACAAATTCAAATGGGGGGGATATCATGTCTTTACAGTATTTAGGTGAAACTTAAATGTAGGTTTAAAACTGAATTTCTCCTGTAGTCACTACATGACTCCTGAAGGCTAGGCATTTTCCTCACAGCCTTACACGTATGAACTCACACAGTCCTCTGTTGAGGCCTCAATAACCATGAGCTAAACGTCATCATTGACCCCAGATAAGAGGAGCACCAGGGACAGAGAAAGGCTCAGTCAAGTACCAGGGTCATGCAGCCAGAGGCACAGACAGAATTCAGACTCTGTTGCTGTTCTCAGCCACGGCATTTGTCAAGTACATATCTCTCTCACATCAAAATGAGATTCAGAAAAAAACACACTTTTGTATGACATATACACTTTCTATAAGTCCCAGCATATCTGAAGTATGATGCTCTGAAGTGACACACAAAATTCAAATAATGGACCTCAAGAGACCATCAGGAGCTGGGTGTGGCGGCTTGCACCTGTAACTCCAGCTACTCAGGAGCCTGAGGCGGGAGGATCACTTGAGCCCAGGAGTTGGAGGCTGCAGTGAATCATGATTGCATCACTACATTCCAGCCTGGGCAACAAAGTGAGACCTTGTCTCTAAAAAAATAAAAAAATTAAAAAAATTGTAAAATAAGAGACCAACTCACTTTAAGAAATCAAGTGACAACCTTCCTGCCAATGATCTTTTGTTTTAATGATATCTTCATCTTATCTGGTGGCCTCTCTTGTAAACTATCTTCAAATTGTTAGTAGGTGATTAAATATGAAATGTCCGACTTCAAATCAAAAGTTCAGTTGATTATATCTCAAACAAGAAGCAGTACAATTAATGAAAGTATGTGCCTAAACTATCCATACAGTTTTGCCATCTTAATGGTAGCTTGCTTATGCCAGCAGCAAAGAAGCCTGGAGAGCAAGTGGGGATGAAATCGCAAAATGTGTTTTCCATAGCTTGTTGAGAATTGACTATTTTTCCTTGCAAGAAGTGGTCCAAAGCCTGGAAGAAGTGGTAGTCAGTTGGTGCAAGGTCTGGAATACGGTGGATGACAGAGTTTCCAAGTCCAGCCTCTGTAGTTTGAGCAGGGTTGTTTTTTACAACGTGTGGTTTTGCAAGAGGATTGGTCTGTCTCTATTGACGAATCTCGGCTACTTAATCACAAGCATCCTCATCATTTCATTCAACTGGTTGCAGTAGACATCGGCTGTAATCCCTCGACCAGGTTTCATGAAGCTGTAGTGGATAATACCAGTGGCTGGACCACCAGACACCATTAGCATTTTTTTCATGAATATTTGGTTTTGGACTATGTTTCGGTACTTCATCTTTATCCAATCATTGTTCCAAATGCTTCCATTGTTCTGATTTTCAAACAGAATCCATTTTTCATCACATGCGACAATATGGTGTAGAAATGGTTCACCTTCATGTTGTGACAGCAGAGAAAGGCAACCTTCAAGACAATTTCTCTTCTGATGCTCATTTAATTCATGCGGAACCCATCTGTCCAGCTTCTTTACCTTGCCCATTTGTTTCAAATGGTCCAATATTGTTGGAATAGTAACATCAAACCTTGCTGCTAATTCACGCATAGGTTGAGATGGATTCGCTTCCACTACAGCTTTCAGCTTGTCATTATCCACCCCGGTATCAGGTCACCCACATGGCTCATTTTCAAGACTAAAATCACCAAAACAAAACTTCTGAAACCATCAACATACTACGAGTTCATTAGCCACATCCTCCCCAAACATTTCGTTGATATTTTGAGCTGTCTGCACTGCATTGGTTCTGTGACAAAACTCATATTCAAAAATAACACGAATTGGCCGGGCGCGGTGGCTCACGCCTGTAATCCTAGCACTTGGGAGGCCGAGGCTCAGGAGTTCGAGACCAGCCTGAGCAAGAGCGAGACCCCGTCTCTACTAAAAATAGAAAGAAATTATCTGGCCAACTAAAAATATATATAGAAAAAATTAGCCAGGCATGGTGGCGCATGCCTGTAGTCCCAGCTACCCGGGAGGCTGAGGCAGTAGGATCACTTAAGCCCAGGAGTTTGAGGTTGCTGTGAGCTAGGCTGATGCCACAGCACTCACTCTAGCCCGGGCAACAAAAGTGAGACTCTGTCTCAAAAAAAAAAAAAAAAAAAAAAAACACAAATTTTTGACTTAGCCATGGTTTCACAAAACTTACTCTAAAAAAAATTTGAAAGATAATCACAAGCCAAAATGGTCATTTGAAAGACTGAGGCTGTATCTTCACAATAAAAAAACAAGAAGTGTCAAAGTGAAATGTCAAAGATATCAACTGTCAAACTTAGACTTAAGGAAATTGGACACTGCATACTTAATAACCTAACATTAACCTTGAACAAGTGATCAAGGTCAACAACACCAGTGATAGGACATATTGACAGCACGTACCCCCTACACAATGTGCTGAGAAGGACACACATTGCCTCTGTGGGACTCCTGTCCAAAACGCACCACCTCATTCTAATCATGAGGAGACACCAGAAAAACTACATTGAGGGATGTTCTACAAATGACTGAGCAGTTCTCATTAAAAAGTTCAAAGTCATGGATGACAAGGAAAAGACTGAGGAATTGTCACAGATCAGGGGAGACTAAAGAGACACGATGACTAAATACAACATGTGATTTGGGATGGGATCCTGGACCAGAAAAGGGCCTTAGGACAAAAACTGGAGAATCCCCCAATGAGGTCTGTAGTTCCTTCCGTTAAAGAGCACTCTACTAAGGGCAATTTCCTGATTGCGACGTTGCACTGTGGCTCTGAAGGTGTTGACCAGAGAGGAAGCCAGGAGGAGGGTATACAAGAACTCTCTGTACTATTTTAACTTCTTTTTTTAAAGCCCAGACTTAAAAAAAATACATGTACTATTTTAACTTTGGATGTTTAAACATACAAAATTGTTATTATCCAACTTTTTGAATTTCGTCATCTTTCCTTTTTCTACACAACTTAATGTCACAGCACGTTTTAGGTCTCGTACCTAGAATGCAGCTGCTTGTTACTTATTTGCAACAGTATTTTTCCAGTTATAAACTACAAAATAAATCAGTGTGCTACACCAGAAACCAGGGCAGTGGTAAAGCAGAAACAAAACATCCCGACCACCCAATGCAGAAGACAGACGTGATGAGTGAAACCGCCGCAGTGCACGTCAGGGCCGAACCACAAGACCAGAGGTGCATGAGGCTGTGGCAGCCCTGGGCCCACGCACGAAGTGTCTTCTGAACAGCCTACCTGTCTTTTCCTTAATCTCACAGAGCACACTGAAGAGAGCAGGCTTCATCCGATGACAATTCAAAGCATGCTTTCTGAAAGAGAGGCAACAGAGGAGCACGTGAGAAAAGGGGAAGTCATCTTGTCCCCACAGTAAAGATCCTCCATATTGAGAAATCAAACCGAACCAAGTCTGCCAGTCCTGATGGTTGATAATCCCTCTTATGAAGATGCAGTACAACTACATTTAATATAAATTTGATTTGTGCAAAATTAAAATCAAGCAACATATAAATATTCAAAACATTTCCCGTTACATGTAGAAGTATAAACAATGCAAACAATGTAAGTTAAAACACTGCAAATAACTCAAGAACTATGAAATTTCAGGGTCCAATGATTTGAAAGCTGTGTTCACACTACTGTCCTGTAGTGGCATATTCTGGTGGGTAAGCAGAAACACCAGCCATCCTCCTTGAGGGTCACATGATGTTAGCTTAGCAGGTGTTTATTGAGCACCTGCTATGTTGCCACACACCACTCTAGTGTCAGACAAAGGCAGTTGAGGTTTCTACCTGTGTGGCAGTTAAGATGGAGCAGGTAGGAGACATAAAATACACACATGAACAAGAGACCCATAAGCCATGGCAGGTGCTTTGGGGCAACTGGGTCACATGATAGTGATGGCTAGAAGGTTTACTGGAGTTTGCATGTCTTTGAGGTGACATCAAAGCTGAGACTGGACTGATAAGAAGTCAGCCAAGAAAAGGGCTGAAGAGAGGTATACAATTTAGGCAGATAAAACAGCAAACAGCAAGTGCAAAGGTCCTGTGAGAACACACTTGGCTGTTTGAAACCAGGGTGCTTAGGGTAAGGGGTGAGGGGGAGAGAGAGCGATCAGAAGTTAGAGAGGCAAGTGGAGCCTTGTAAGTCAGGGACGACTCTGGCTCTTGCCTGCCTGTTATGTGAACCGTGGTCAGCAGGATAACGGCCTCCATGCACTAATCCTCAGAACCCTAAATATGTTACCTTACAAATGGAAAAAGAACTCTGCAGATGTAATTAAGGTTAAGGACCTTGAGATGGGGATATTAACCTGGATTATCTAGGTGGGCCCAAAGTAATCACGTGAGCCCTTAAAAGTGGAGAACCTTTCCCAGCTGTGGTCAGAGAAAGAGCTGTGATGATATAAGGGTCAGCGACCTGCTCTGTTGCTGTCTTTGATCATGAAGGAAGGGACCATGAACAAGGAATGCAGGAGGCCTCAACACGCTGAAGAAGGCCAGGAAACAGACTCTCCCCAGAGCCTCTAGAAGGCAAGGAGCCCTGCCGACACCTTGATTTTAGCCCAGTGAGCCCATGTTGGATTTTTTCTTTTTGAGACAGGGTCTCCCTCTGTCACCCCAGCTAGAGTGCAGTGGCGTCATCATAGCTCACAGCAACCTCAAATGCCTGGGCTCAAGAAATCCTCCTGCCTCAGCCCCCTGAGTAGCTGAGACTATAGGCATGCACCACCATGCCTGGCTAATTTTTTTATTTTTAGTAGAGATGGGGTCTTGCTCTTGCTCAGGTTGGTTTTGAACTCCTGACCTCAAGTGATCCTCTGACCTTGGCGTCCCAGAGTGCTAGCATTATAGGCGTGAGCCATCATGCCTGGCCTCATGTTGGATTTCGAACCTAAAGAAACGTAAGATAAAAAATTTGTGTTTTTTAAGCCATTAAATCTGGTAATTTTTTGCAGTGGCAAGAGAAAACTAATATAGGAAGGAATGGAAGATTTTGCAGAATAGTTGTCATATGACACGAATTGCATTTTTTTAGTGTTGATTTTTTGAGATGTAATTACCTACTATAAAATTCACCTTTTAAAAGTATTCAGTTCAGTGGCTTGTAATACATTAACAATGTGCAACCATCACTGCTAATTCCAGATCACTGATTTCCTTACCCGCCAAAGAAACTCTGTATTCATTAGCAGTCACTCCACATTTTCCCCTTCCCCCACCCCCAGCAATCACACATCTTTCTGTGTCTACACTTCTGGACATTTCATGCAAATAGAATCATACAATCCATGGCCTTTGTGTCTGGCTTCTTCCATATGATGTTTTCAAGGTTCATCTAGGTTGCAGTGTGTATTAGTACTTCATTCCTTTTATGGCCAAGTATTCCATTGTATGGACATACTACATTTTGTTAATCCATTCATCTCTTGATGGACATTTGGGTTGTTTCCACATTTTCGTTATTATGAATAATGCTATTATGAACATTAATGTATAAGATTTTGTGTGAACATCTGCCTAAAAAGTAGAACTGCTCAGTCATATAGTAACTCCATGTTTAAATTTTTGAGGAAATGCCAAAATGTTTTACAAAGTGGCGGTACAATTTTACATACCCACCAGCAATGTATGAGGGTTCGAATTTCCCTGCATCCTCATCAACACTTGCTTTTGTCCATCTTTTTTCTTATAGCCAACCCAGTGAGTGTGAGGTGGCATCTCATTATGGTTTTTATATGCACTTCCCTAATCATGTTAAGCATCTTTTCATATGCTTATCAGTTATTCATATATCTTCCTTGGAGAAATGTCTATTCAATCTTTTGCCAATTTTTAAATGGGTTATTTGCCTTTTTATCACAGAGTTGTAAAAATTCTTTACACATTCTGAATATTAGACTTTCAGATAGGATTTGCAAATCTCGGCCAGGTGCGGTGGCTCACGCCTGTAATCCTAGCACTCTGGGAGGCCGAGGCGGGTGGATCGTTTGAGCTCAGGAGTTCGAGACCAGCCTGAGCAAGAGTGAGACCCCGTCTCTACTAAAAATAGAAAGAAATTATATGGACAGCTAAAAAAATATATATAGAAAAAATTAGCCGGGCATGGTGGCGCATGCCTGTAGTCCCAGCTACTCGGGAGGCTGAGGTAGGAGGATTGCTTGAGCCCAGGAGTTTGAGGTTGCTGTGAGCTAGGCTGACGCCACGGCACTCACTCTAGCCCGGGCAAGAGAGCGAGACTCTGTCTCAAAAAAAAAAAAAAAAAAAAAAATCAATCAGCCATAAATATATGGGTTTATTTCTGTAATTTCAATTCCATTCCATTGATCTATTTGTCTATCCTTAAGTGAAATGCATTTTTAAAAAACCACTGTGGATGCTCTGTGGAGACTGAACTGCAGGAAGGCAAGAGTAGAACCAAGAATACCAGCCTGGAGGCGACTATATTCCAAACAGGCCAGAAATGCTGCCAGCTTAGAGTTACAGTAATAGGCATGAAAAGCAGACAGACCTGTCTTTGATTTTGAAGATGAAAAATAGGCAGACCTTTGATTTTGAAAAAGGAACCAATTGGACCTCCTGATAAACTAGTGTCGGGTTATAGGGAAAGAGGAGATTCAAGGATAACTACTGGCTTTAGGTCTTAGCAACTGGATGAATGGTGGCATCATTCATTATGATAGGAGAACTGTAGGGGAGCGAGTTTGGGGAGGACGGTTTGGAAAGGAGAGTTGTGTTTTGATCAGGTTATACTTGAGATATTTTGAGCTACCCAAGAGGAGGCATCAGATAGGTATACAGATCTAGACTCGAGGCAGGAGATGATATACAATATACGGATGGGGAGTCGCTGGTGTAGAGATGGCACTTAAAGCCCTGAGACTAGAGGAAACCATCACAGGAGGCTGGAGACAGCGGGGCTCAGGAATACGGACTTGTCAGAGGTCAAGCGGAGGAGGAGGAAGAGCCTGCAAACGGGACTGACACCAAACTGCCAATGAGGAGGAACCAAGAAACAGTTTCACGGCGAAAAAAGTCATCTGTGAGAAAAGCTTCTGACAGATCAAGCAGGATAACCCAGAAGAGAATTAGGATTTAACAACATGGAGGTCACAGGTGACTCAGCAGAAGGGGGAGAAGGTTGGGAGAGAAGGTAGAGGTGGAAAGGAAGTAGAAGGAGCAACCACAAGTCTTTGATGTTTTATCATCAAGGAGAGCAAACAACTGCAGCAGGAGCTAAAAGAAAGGTAGTGTATTAATCATGTTTACTTTGCTTTTACACTCTGGGGCTTAGAGAGACTGCCCTGCCTAGGGCTAGCTAGTTCCTAGGGATGATAAACTTGCCTATGAACATTCATTCCCTTTATATACAAACTGACTAATCAAAGGCCCATATTCCCAACCACTTCCTTTATCTAACACTTGTACACCAAGCCAATATTTCCCCTGCCCTAAATCACCCCAAGACCAAGTACTGGACTAGAGACCACTCCTGTAGCCCAGAGCCTGCAGAAATTATTTAAACTATCCAACCTAAGCTTGCTCAAACTTGCCTACTTTGCCTTGCCCATTCCTTCCTGAGGAAATCACTAGACAGACTCTGGGCCGTGCCCCCCGCCGCCCCCCCCCACCCCGACTCCTCTGTCTCCTGATTGACCCAGGTGCTTCCGCATGTGGTTCAAGGTGTGCCCCCTCCTCTCGGGAACTGTAAATAATAAACTCTTCTTTCAAAGACATTTGTTTCCATGTTTGTCATTTTACCATACCTGATTAAAACAAATCCCAGGTACAGATCAAGACCAAGGGGTGAATCAAGAGAGGTTTTTTATTGTTTCTTTCTTTGACTGTTTTTAAAGATAGGAGACATTAGCACATGTTTACATGCCAAAAAGCCAGTCTAGAGGGAGAATTTGATAATGCAAATGAGACAATAAGGGCAACTGAAATGGCAGTGGTGTGTACATGTAGCAGAACTTCTGTGAACAACTTTCATGGGCACCATTGCCATTGCTTTAACATTTACTGGGTATGATTTTTTTTTTTTTTTTTTTGAGACAGTCTTGCTTTGTTGCCCAGGCTAGAGTGAGTGCCATGGCGTCAGCCTAGCTCACAGCAACCTCAAACTCCTGGGCTTAAGCGATCCTACTGCCTCAGCCTCCTGAGTAGCTGGGACTACAGGCATGCGCCACCATGCCCGGCTACTTTTTTTTTTTCTACATATATTTTTAGTTGGCCAGATCATTTCTTTCTATTTTTAGTAGAGACGGGGTCTCACCCTTGCTCAGGCTGGTCTCGAACTCGTGACCTCGAGCGATCCGCCCATCTCGGCCTCCCAAGTGCTAGGATTATAGGCGTGAGCCACCGTGCCCGGCCTGGGACTATGATTTTATATCCTGTAACTCTGTCATCCAAGCATCCACTATTAAAAGATGCTGCCAAGGCTGGATAACGTACCTGAAAATCACTAACTTCATGACATAAGTCAGATGTGATTAACACCATGAGGAAAGCCAAACACCTGCCACGATGCCTTACACCCGTGGTCCCCAACCTTTTTGGTTTTATTTTTTTAATTTTTTTGAGACAGAGTCTTGCTCTGTTGCCTGGGGTAGAGTGCCGTGGCGTCAGCCTAGCTCACAGCAACCTCAAACTCCTGGGCTCAAGCAATCCTCCTGCCTCAGCCTCCTGAGTAGCTGGGACTGCAGGCATGTGCCACCATGCCCGGCTAATTTTTTCTATATATATTTTTAGTTGTTCAGCCAATTTCTTTCTATTTTTAGTAGAGACGGGGTCTCACTCTTGCTCAGGCTAGTCTTGAACTCCTGACCTTGAGTGATCCTCCCGCCTCGGCCTCCCAGAGTGGTAGGATTACAGGCGTGAGCCACCGCGCCCGGCCAGTCCCCAACCTTTTTGGCACCAGGGACCAATTTCATGGAAGATAATTTTTCCACGGATGGGGGTTGGGAGATGGTTTTGGGATGATTCAAGCACATTACGTTTATTGTGTACTTTAGTTCTATTATTATTACATTGTAATATATAATGAAATAATTATATGACTCACCATAATGCAGAATCTAATGCTGCTGCTGATCTGACAGGAGGTGGAGCTCAGATGGGGAGCGATGGCGAGCAGCTGTAAATACAGATGAAGCTTCACTCCCTCACCTGCTGCTCATCTCCTGCTATGTGCCCTGGTTCCTAATAGGCCACCACCTGGTCTGTGGGCTCAGGGTTTGTGGACCGTGGTCCTACACTGTTAATCTACAAGAGAATGTCTTTCTTTTCTAAGTGCCTTCCAAGTTCACCAGGCACTTCTGTGGGATGCCTTTCAAAAGGCTAGAGCTGGGGTGCAGAACTAAGATTCATGTCTCTGAACCCCAAATATGAAAATGTCTGTGGGGGATGAGATTTGACCTTCTATAAATCTAAACCCAAACATTAGTCTTTCTTGTAAGGTATACAGTAGTTGATCACACAGGATATTCAGCCTAAAATGTTAAACATTTTCCTTCCACAGAAGCAGTATTACCATTAATTAAAATGGACTCTGGTTATAGCTTATCTTCTGAAAATTTAATTTTAACAACAGGGAGGAGAATGAAGTTGGCTGTTTTGCCTCCCTAGAGCAGAATCTAGGAATGTTCTTCACTAGTTTTCTGCTTATAAAACATCTTACT
Source organism: Varecia variegata (assembly GCA_028533085.1). Classification (NCBI taxonomy): domain Eukaryota; kingdom Metazoa; phylum Chordata; class Mammalia; order Primates; family Lemuridae; genus Varecia; species Varecia variegata. The sequence goes on along the minus strand of CM052442.1, from coordinate 85,256,559 downwards.
TTAGATATAGTACAAAGCACCTTTTAATGCACACAAAGTAATTTCACAGAATGTTTCTGTGGTTTATTAAGAAAAGAAAACAAATGCCTAAGCTCTGAGAGCATGTTCTTGGTCTAGAGATCAAACAGCTGATTGCAAATCATCAATGACTAGGTAAAGTGGGACTAACCAGCGAGAGTCCAGAGTGTCACCAAAGGGATGAATTAACTTCCTTGGCGGACACACCCTAAGGTAACCCCCAATGACTCATGTCTTTGTATAATTCTTTTTCCTTGAGTTCAGGCAGAACCTGTGACTCGCAGTGTGACAAAGGTGATGGTACAGTCTTTCCCATGGTTATGCTATGTTACCTAAGACTCCATCTCAGCAGATTAGAGAGTGTTACCAGCTGCCCTGGAAGCCAGTTACCACAACACGCGAGGGCTGGTGGCAGAAAACTACAGGCAGACTCTAGAGCTAAGCGTAGCCCCTGTTTGACAACAAGGAAGAAAACAGGGACCTCAGTCCTTTGACTGCAAGGAATTGAATTCTTCCAACAACAATTCCAGACTGGAAGGGGTCCCCGAGCTCTGGATGGCAACACGGCCTGGCTGACACCTTGACTGCAGCCTTGTGAGACCCTGAGCAGAGGACCCAGCTGAGCTGTGCGTGCGCAGGCTCCTGACCCAAGGGAACTATGAGATAATAAATGTCTGTTGTTTTAAGCTGCTAGGTTTGTGGTAGTTTGTTATAGAGCAATAGATAGCTGATAACTTAATAGATTGTAAGCCAAAGAATGGGAACTGTGGGGAGAAAAACAGGGCTGGTGCTGGCATGCCTAACAAGTATATGACATGCTCTACCAAATTCACATATCTGCATTAAAAACCCAAGAAACGGGGCCGGGCGCGGTGGCTCACGCCTGTAATCCTAGCACTCTGGGAAGCCAAGGCAGGTGGATCGCTTGAGCTCAGGAGTTCGAGACCAGCCTGAGCAAGAGCAAGACCCCATCTCTACTAAAAATAGAAAGAGGCCGGGCGCGGTGGCTCACGCCTGTAATCCTAGCACT